>JAXCHO010000164.1:10842500-11562500 GCA_036630365.1 Acanthiza pusilla
ATTTTTAATTGTTGAGCCAATTGGCTGCAGCTGGAGGCAAGTTTTTCCCAGGATTTTTTGCTAAGAAGCAGACTGCTCTGGTCACTGTGATGTCAAACAAAGCCTCCTGTGAGGCACCACTCAGTCACGACAGAATCCATTTTGGAGACAAAACCAGTGCTCATTTTTATCTGCAGTGCCAACACATCTGTCTTGGGCAGAGCAGTCTAAGCTCAGCACTATGGACAATAAAGCCTCAGGATGATCAACAAAGAGAAAGTGAGAGAGGTGCACCATGTTTGATGAAAAGACAAATCTCAAATAAAACATTTTTGAAGTTTCTTGATCACAGGTATCCTATTTTAGCTGCTCTCCAATGGCCATTGGGCATTTGCTTCCCTTAGATTCCTTGAAAAAATCCAGCAGACATGGCTTCAACCAGACCAATTCACATATCTCACCATAATGTTGCAGCTTTGTTGAAATCCTTATCCCTACTCTTTTGGTCCTTGAGAATGTGGGAACTGCCTTGATTGACTGGAGCTGGGCAAAGCAAAAACCTGCAGAAAGTGGCAACTCCGCTAGCAGCAAAACTGTCTGAACTAAAAGTTCTTCAACAAACTGCAAATCCTGCTAGGAACTGAGGGTGACTTTGTGTGTGGTTGGCCTGATCCTGTACTCTGATCCCTACTTGTCTGATTAATTCGACCTTTCACAGCTACTTTATCTTCACCAGATTAGAGTGAATGAAACCTAAATAGTCACTGTGTTTTAATGCATAAAGTTTTGAGAACAAAACTATAAGCACAGCACAGAGTTCCTTTATTTTGGGGTGCCCTGACAAGCAAACAAAATTTCCCTTTATAAAGCCTTTGCACAGGAAGAAGAAAGTTACAAAACATCAGTTAAACTGAGAAAGAAACTTTCCTTGTTTACTGTAGGAAGGAACAGGATTAATGTGTTCTAACTCATAATGTCAAAAGGGAAAATTCATAATTCATAAATGCTCATAAAAAATTATCATCCCATGATAGCTGTTAGCTCACAGATTACAAGCCTTATTGCTCAAAACCCTCCTGAAATAAGACATTAAGTTGATATTTAGATCCAAATATCTCCTGTTTTGCATGCACTGTTTTATACATTAAATAACTAGTTTTGCTGCCAGTCTTCTCCCAAGGCTGGTCTTTGCTGTTCACAGAATGTCACACCTTTCTTTTTATACAAATACCATGTAATTTTTATTTATTTTTGTTTTCACAGACATTCTTTTCTCTATTAGAGCTGCTATGGCAATATATACTCAAGTCTTTCTCGTTAGATCAATCAATATTTTATTTACACGGAAAACGCCTTATTTAGAACGTGGCAGAAGCAAGATATTTGCTGAAACACTGGTGCATAAATAAACTGCTGAAGAAGCCACCTGAATAGGAATTTTTTCTCTACAGAGCGCTGTTCCACGTGGAGTGCAACCACGTGGTGTAACCAAATTCACTGGATGAGCATGACTTCACATTACTGCATCTGCCTCAGGAGCCTCCCAGCCTGCATCATAAGCAGTAAAATCCAGCTGCTACAACTACAATCATGCAAAAATCAGCACAAGAGCTACCTTGGCGTTTTCCCTACAGCTCCCCCAGATACAGTCTCCCTGCCCTGGGACCCTGCTGAATTTAGGGATCTTTGGTCCTGTATCTGGATAGCATGGATGTTTTTGTAAGGGTCTTTTTGTTTTGGGGAAAGTTGTTTTTGCGAGGAGGTGTTAATGATGCCAAAGTGGAGAGAGGAGGTCAATATAGAAAAGAAGAAGGAAAAAATAAAAGAGTAAAAGAAAAGGGCCAAGGAGCTATTTCCCAGAGCAGCAAGTAGCTTAGCTGATGACACGTTCCCTTTCATAAGGCAGAAGGAAAACTCCTATGAATTATGCGCTATGACAGCACGTAACTTTCCTTTCCACACCTCATACAATTACCTTGCTTCTTTTGGCACTCCTGAAGACTCACTAGTTCAGGCTTGAAACACTCTTTGGCGCTTGAGAAACTTCTCATCAAAAGAATTTTCAAAGCCAGTACCTTCCAGGTGTCAATTCAAAACCATTTCATCAGAAATTTTCCAGTCAGTTTCAATTCTACTACCTTATAGTGCTGGGAAAGAGGTGATGTAGACATTACTGAAATCAATTATGCAAGATTAAAGAGTCCACTTAGTGCCTAGTTTCTTCTTCCCATAAAGGTCCTTTGACAGAAATCAGGTTACCCCCAACGCATTTTTGTAAGCTGAAGAGACAGAGTTCTTTAAAACTCTCCCCACTAGAAGTTTTCTCTAGCATCTGGCCCAATTTTTTGGTGGTTGTTTCCCACATCTTCTCCAATTTTTCCCTGATTTTCATGGTGCATACACAAGTATCTAAATGGGAACTTAAAAGGAATCTCTCTTTAGAGAAACTGAACGTAGTTTATCTTTAGGTAATTGTAATTAATGAAGAACCTTGCATTATGTGTGGCTTGACTTAGGCCTTCCAATAAGTACTGCACTGCAGTGCGTTTTTCACCCTACAAATACATCTCTCCACATTTTCCAGCATTTACTCACTGTTTTATTAGCTAGCACAGGAGCTCTTGACACATTTTTAGACAAAACTCAGAATAATGTGAATACTTTATATTTGAGGATCTACTTCCTCCAGATTCTAATGTGCTTGGTTTTTAAGTGATGTTCTATTTTTTCCAAACATAGCATATCTTCACACTTGTGTTCAGACTAAGTACTGGAAGTCCTGTTTTAAGTATTTATCAGAAACTGCGACAAAGAAAAAACTATGCTTTGTTTTTTAAACCAGTGTCTGCCTATTCCATAGCCCTAGTTTGCACATCACGAACAGACTTTCTAGAGCACCATGCTTTTCCTAGTTGTTGGATTCTGTTTGCAAGTAGCTGGATGAACACGATTAGAAAGAAATATTTAAGGAACCACAAAAACGCTGAGGAATAGTGCCATTTCCCCTGATGAAGCAGTACAGGCAAACACAGTTTAGGATGCACGGGTTTCCCTGCTGGCTGGGGGCTTTACAATGTCTCCTTAGAAGGGAGCAATTTAACAAGGACCGATGTTACCGCCTCCTTCATAGAACATTTTCTGATATCAAGGGGCAAGACACAATTGAATAATGAACTGTACTACATAGAGTGGGGCACCTGTGCAATTCTGTAGCCTGGTCTCCAAGAACTGAACTCTCTTCTATTTGAGAAAGTAGGAAACTATGAACAGGAAGGAATGAGTGGAGGATAGGCTTGTTGATGATATTCTGCAGTAAATGGAGCTAGCAGCATCTGAAAGTACCCAACAGTGAATCCCACTGGCTTTATTTCCCATATTCCAGCCAGAACAGTAAGAGGAGCTTGTGAAGATAACCTCGTTTCGCTTGCTAAAAATATTTGCAATAATAAGGGTTTGCAAAAATACTGCCTGAAATTTTTCTGTGCTTTAGGTTCTTACTTCTGCTTCTCTACTACAAGCAATATGTTTCCCTTCTTGATGCTTTGATAAAAGGCTCTAATCCTGGTGGGAGTTTCAAATTTGCCAATGGAATGGAATATTCATACATGCAGTTCTGTTATTCAACTTGGCTGCCCTGTCTATGTTATTCTGTGAATACCGTGTGAGATCTCAGGAACTGATCTAACAGCAGCTTGCCTTTAGAAGCAGCAATAATATTACAAATTTTGATCATCAGGATGCCAAACATTTTTTAGGCAATTTTGGATGTTCCCTGCGCCAGCAGGTAAAAGGAACACAGTTCAGTAGAACATATATTCAGCAAGAAATATATGGCTGACTAGCAACAGAATATCTAGGACTTGGGAGGGGCACAGGCATCTGCAGTATGGCATATGCAAAAGGCCACCACAGTGCTAGCAGCTTGTGCCGAGGTCACCTGAAAAGGAAGGACACTGGGACCTGGTCTTGCTCCATAAAACTTCAGGTACTTCGTTAAAAACACTTAAATGAGAATCAATGCGGATAAAGAGGGAAAAATACCATGCCAAATCACTCTCTGAAAGGGCCAGAGAGAAACAGGACACGAAAAGCAGTTCAAATTTCTCTCTGTTAATGGAAGGATGAGCAGAGCAATGCCGAAGTGCTCCCACTTCTAGCTAAAGCACTCACAGTTAAGTAGGCAGCAATGGATGAGATAAGCCTCAGCTCACTGCCCAATGCTCCAGGGACACCTTGGTTAGAGATAATGCACTGCTGCAGCCTGGTTACCTCCAGGCATCGACGTCATATTTACCACACAGGCACAGAGGACTTAAGCAGCAGGGTCTATATGGCTCAAAAGCATCAGCCTTAGAGCTCAGGGGAAAAATAAAGGATCAAGATATTCGTGGAAAGACTTATATTCTTAGAGTAACCTCAGTATATGATGGAGGTTCAATGTATTTTTCTTTTCTACAACTCAGGAGCTGAGACTCGGGGAAGGATTCCATTAACCAATCCCTTCTCATTTTCTCCACGGCTGCAGTAAGTGGCTGTGAAAAAATTAAGTTTCTCTTCAGTGCTTAACTCTGTGGAAGGCCATATCTTCTTATGAAAAGGAAGCCTCTCTTTGACATCCACAGCCAGAAGTGTTAGCATCTTTTTCCCTCATTCACGAGATAAAGAGCCTTGCAACCTCTAAATGCATTGCAAATGGACTTCACTGTTTACGCCTTATCTTTATGCCTGGAGGAGAATGCAGGCCACAGCATCTTGGTGAAATGACCTTTAAAATCATCTTATGCTGCAGTGGAAAGGGACAAGATGCCCCAAGGCAAAGCTGAGAATCTTCTGGCTCAACCTCTAAAAGTTCACCGTGGCAGAGCGAATAGAGAGGAAGAAAGAATGCAGAAATTTGCAGGGAAGCTGGGACAAATCAACTGATCTATCAGGATGTTTGAGATGGGCTCCCCACTACAATATAAAATACAGTGGGGGAAATTTTTTGAGTGGGCTTGGGTTGAGAATATAGCTTCCTTCACAGAAGGTGAAGACGTTTCAGGCAGAACTGTTTGTTCATCAAAGCATTTTTCAGAGTGGCAAACCCAGGGATTTAAATCCCCCTGAAACTGAAGAAGGACTGACTATGTCTCCCAGCTGCCTAGCAAGTGCTATGCACATGAAACCCTGAGGGAAGCTAGAAAGGATCTAAGAGGACTAAGTGTGAAGCAAGGACAGTTTCTTGAACCTGGACATGAGAGTCACAGCTATACTTCCCTGAAGTCCTTAGGGAAAAAGAAAACCGATACTTAAAGAGGCACAACATCTTTGGTGCTTGCATTCAGCCAGCAGCTTTTCTGTAATGACGTTTTTAGGCTCTGATCCCTGAATTACTGTGAAGTTTCGCCTTCAGCACCTAAACATATTAAGAGGCTGTTTCTGTGACACAAAGCAGCTCAAGGCTCCATGAAGGACATGAGGACTTCAGAGTGCTTGGTGCAGAGATCTCTTTTCAAAATAGGACAGAGACTTCTATAAATAGCCCTGGGCAATCAGAAAGCTTTAGCCATTACATATGTTCTCTATTCTAAGTCCTCAGCAAAGGTTTCAATCAGCATAAACCAAGGTTCAATAAAGGGTTGAATCAAAGGCCTAGCCCTATAAACAGTCAATTTAGTGCCACGAAAGATGACATTTATTGAACTCCTATTTCCGTCCAAGCAATCCTATGGTGCTTGAATTTTAATCCATTCCTCAACGGATGATTGGCGCAAGCATAAAATAAAATGTCTGAATAAAACAGAAATATCAGTCATCAAATCTGCTGTCAAGGTTTCTTGCGGCCAGTGCAACCACAATAAAGCTGAGGGTTATGTCAAAGTACTCTGGAAATTTGTTGCAGCCAAGCCATTTGTAAGAAGTGTTCTCTGATAATGCCTCAGGTTTCTTTTTCACCTTACAGAGGACAGTTTCAGGGCATTATTGCAGTGAGGTAGACTTTGTTCCCTTTGTCACTCTAAAGCTCCATTTGTAACAGGCAAGCTTAGAGTCTTTGAGACTATTTTCTACTAGGAATTGGTGCTTTCAATTTCCTATCGAGATGTGATCAAATCAACAGAAGCTGCCTATAGCACCTATTTCTCCAAGAGACTCTGGGAGGGCTCCAAAAAATATGTAATACATAACAATCATGGCAGAAAAAGATCAATGGCTGAAATATTTGCAGCTCTGCTGCAGCATTCAACAGCCTCTCAACTACAGCTGAACCATGCACAGGCTCATCCTCAGGGACAGTTTTTGTTCAGTTAAGAGAAGTTCTGTTGTTGCAGTGCCTGCATGAAAGACATTGCACTGGCGCAAAAAGGATGCCACAGACCTCTTTCCCCTTGCCCCCAAACTGGAAGGAAACAGACCCAGCAGCACCTACTGATCTGGACGAGCCCAGTAGAAGCAGCTGCCTGAACATCCAAAATGACGCCTACCTACCTCTCTCAGCTGTGCAGCAGGGTAAGAAGGCAAGGATCCTGTTTCAGGAATACCAACGGCAATTATGCGTTTGACATCAGTGACATATAAGACTCCTGAATTTAAAAAGCACCACCAATTGCAGAACCCTCCATGTACCATTAGCAATGTGGAAGTTATTAATCTACTTAATTGCAAGAGTAGCTTGGTGTCTGAGGACAGGACTTCGATCGTTAGTATTTGACAAGCACAGACTTGTCCATTATTATGTTTTGGAGTCAAACAAAAGTGTTGAAAATTGATGGGCAACTCCTGAGCCATCTCTTGCATTGCCTAAGGGAGCTCTTTTTCACCCTCTAACCTTAATATCCTATCTCCTGGTTCTTATCCTGGAACAGCACCCCCATACTAATCTAGTGCAAGATCAATATTCCAGCATACAATCTCAGAAATATTCTTGCTTATCAACTGACCCACCACCCCAGAAAAACCCAAAACCAACCAAATAACCAACCCAAGAAAGAAAATCCCAAGCAACCCACGACAAACCAACAACAGTCAGTTGAACTCTGCTACCAAAAATTACACCTAGGATGAACAAAACTCAGTTTTCAAGCTCCAGCAGACATAAAAATTCAACATTGATATGAACTGAGATTAAAATTCAGTACCACATAGGTTTATATTAATGAAGAATCAGTTAACAGGAAAATAGCAAAACAATCAATTGTGAGTGGGTGTTTATGGCATCAGCCTTATATAAACATAATGGAAAAGGTCACAACAGACTAGCAATGAGTATCCTGCAGCCTATGAAGTTCATTCAGAAATATGAAGCCTCAAGAAAGAACCATAGGCAAGGAAAACCTACTAGTGAACTTCTGAACTCTCCAAGAAGGCAGTTCTCTCAGGGGAAGAGCAAGTTAGGATTTGATTTTCTGAGAAACAACCAATTTTCATATGGGATTGAAAAAGTTTTCATTTCAAATAAAAGAAACATGATTGAGTTCTGAAGTTATATTGCAAAAGTCAGAGGTAAAACCAGGACCCAAATCACAAGACAATATTAACAGAAGCCCTTCCTTTTTGAAAAGCCATCAAAAGGTGGTACAAATATGATTTTTATCTTCTTTCTTTTTAATCTAATGGCCACCTAACTTCGAAGTTGTTTGAAAGAACCATTACTTCCTGCATTTTTTATCCTTTTATTATTTTACTGCACCACATGGCTGCACACATAATTAAGGATTTAAATAATGAATAGATATTAGCATTATGTAAATCATCATCATTTTCCATTAATGGGAACTGGTGGTAACTGCCTGTGAATCACAAGCATTAGAAGTCACACAGACTTATACATTTTTAAATTTGAAACTATATGCCTATTATATATTACAATCAAAGCAGCTCTTTTGACTACTCTTAGATTGTTCCCAACTCCATCTGTTGCACATCTGTTAGCTAAACTTTATGTCCAAGGCCCTTAAGAAAATATGGAATGTATTACTATCTTGAATTAGGAGAGCATAGAGTGCTCAAACTGTGATTATCCTAACCAAAATTAAAACCTCCAAGTTAACATTATGTATGTCTATTCAAATTACACTTAGCTAAGGTCAGTTATGAAAAACAATTGCCATCTCACCACTTACTGCTCTCATCCGTCTTTTTAAATAAACTCATTACTGAGCTATAATTGGAGCGCTTCACTTAGGCCAGGTCTGGAAAACATTGTTTTTCTTAATTTTTCTTGCTCTGTCTATTTCCACAGTGGCTTGGGGCTTAATCTACTGACACTCCAAATAATGAATTCAACAAACGGGCAAGACAACAAAGTCCATTCTGAACGTTGCACTGCACAGTTTACTTGTCCTACATAAACATGTTTTAATACCAACTCCAATAAAATATATAAATCAGCAGCAAAGGCTAATGGGACACCCTTGTACATCACCCTGGGGCACTCAAGAGTCAGCAGTGAGGTTCACTGTGCAGCCAGCCATATGCCGGTGATATTAATGATGAATGTTCTTAAGCTACATTAGCTTGTAACTTAATTTCTTTTCACAGTTCATGCAAAGAGACCAGAAAATTCAGTGCTAACAAGCCTGGACTGCTGATGCAAAGAGAATTTGGAGAACACAATCTAGAATTGGAAGCTAGGTGCCTCGTCTACTTTGTCTCTTCAGCTTCTCCCAACACAATGGCACTCCTATTCTGTAGGATAAGACTAGACAGGTCTGTTGGGAGAAGTTCCATGTCCCATGTAAATGTGTATAGAAACCTTACAGTGGACACTCTAATATTGTTGTGCTTAGAGCTCCTTCATGCCCTTCAGAACTTTTTGTCCCTGCTACACTTCCTTCAACCATCCTCCCGATTATTCAGTCTATTTTTTAAACAAAGGCCAAGATTTTAATATTTAAAAAAATACGCATTTCCTGAATATCAGACGGTGAAATTAATTTATTGTTAAAAGAAATTATCTCAATCAACAAGTAGAAAAGTAGCAAAAGACTTGCATAACCTGTGCTTTACTGAGAAATGAGAGAGAAAGTGAGTAGTACCTGGGAGTGCTATGGCAAGGGGAACTTGGCTAGATTGTCATTGATAATGCCTGGCAGAAGAGAGATACAAAAAAAAAAAAAAAAGGATTGAGATAATATAATTAGCTGTTAATTGCATCTAGATGTCTAGGGCAGCTTTTTTTTTTCTTTAAATAACACTTCACAGCATTTAAGGTGTAAATACTTATATATAATGAAGCTAGGATGTTCGAATACATGAAGGCCCAGATTCCACTTAGCACAGTAACTTTTCCCTTATATCAGATCAAGAGGGTTCCTTACAGAGGAGAAGGAACAGGACAAATATACACCAAACCAAAAAAAAAAAAGAAGGTTAAATAATCGATTTATGTAACAAAGACCCAAAACCAATATTTTGAGTGCGAGTTTCAGTTACAGTGGCTTAAAACTATTGTAGTTAATATTCAGAGATCTTCACTCAAAGAATGGTAGCCAGCTTGGCTAGTGGCATTTAGTGAAACTTCTTCATTGGTCTCTTGCTTCTCAGAGTGATCTTTAAGCACTTGGGTTCAAAGATCTACTTCTGTCACTTTTCTACACTGAAATAACAGCATGTGCATTGACATTGGACCTAGCCTACACAAACTACATAATACCTATCCCTTTATGCAAATATTCTAAGGTTCATTGTTCAGCAACCTCAAATTGTGCTGAAAAATTGGAAGATCAGGGCTTTTTACACATGCACTGTAAAGATGACCTCCAGAGGAACAGTGGCCACTCCTGTGCAACTCCAAGCAGGCTGTGGTCAGTTTAAAGCAGCAGTCTGGCCTGGAGTGCTCAGCATCCAGAAGTGCCTGGCACACGCCCTGTGCTCTTCCCTGCCCAACTTACACAACATTTCTGAAAAAGATGGAAAACTGGACACACCATAGCACTACACCGAAATGATGACCCCCCAATATGATATATGTCAGGTCCTCGAATCTTATCTCCAGTCTGGGATAGAATGCTTTGATAAAGCAGGACAGCATTTTGAAACCAAAGCCATGAGAACTATTAAAACAGCTCTGAACAATGTTATTTGCTGAAACAAACTCCTTGCCCATCAGCCCAGCAACCCAGCACTAATACTGGTAGCACTACAGGTTGGCTCTACACCTCTGCCAGATGGACTTGTCTACATGACATCAGAAAAAGAAATAACACACAGGGAAATTATCAGGTTGAGTTAATGAAAAGCAGGCATTAGATACTGGCTCTCAATTTAAGCTGCTGCTTCTCCTGACAGAGCTCCCGTACCTGATGCACAACAAAACACCAAAGGGAAGTTATGCAATCCTGCTCCAAATGTTAACAGGGATGACTGCCAATAATATGCTAATTCTAATTGGGAATATCAAAACAAACATTTGCAAAATGTCATTCAGTGAGCCAGCGTTCCATAAGCCCCTACTGCTAGTTTGGATCTAGAGAGTTAAGCCTTTCCAACTTAGTTTAGTTTGTCCTGCTTAGGTATAATTGCCACATTAGTGATTTCAGCACAAAAGAAAAGCAGACAGATGGTGATTGATAACTTTAGACTCAAAAAACCCCCAAATATGAGAATTTACTGCACTGTTCAAAACACAGGTAAGCAACTTGGATTATTAAAACACAGAGGATATCACTGAAGGCCAATCTATAGTGTTGTCTGTCACATTTCCAGATTCCACACAAAGAGGCTTATCCCCTTTTTCCCTTTTGTAAACTCTTTTGGCTTTTGTCCATGAGGACAGTGAGACTGAGCAGTGCTTTTTCAATGTTTCCTTTTCCCAGCACATATATATCCAATACTGATGGCAGAACATATCTGCTCTATATTGATCACTCCATAAAGAACACCCACAGTAATTTCCACTGGTCCAAAATAAGACCCTCTAGGGATGGGACACCTATGCCAATTTTATTTCAGAAAAGGACTGTTTTTTGTCTGAACAGAAATTCTGCTAAGAGAAAAATTGCAGTTCTTACTTGTCTGCAAACTTGTGGAGTGAGAAAAAAAGAAGTCTTTGGCTTCCACACATGCAAATAACCTAAATGTCACTGAATCCATGCCAGAAAACAGCTCCAAGGTGGTCTTTGTCTGCAAGAGGAGCAAGATCAGTAAGTGGCCAGTCCTTTCAAAACAGTCCTCTTGGGATCAGCCATTGCCCCTGACACTGGTGCCAAATAAAAGAGAATCAGCCCTCTCCAAAACAAACCCAAAGGCGACTTCACCTCCGGAGAAAATCTCGTTATCAGCATGGTCAGACACATGCAGACAGTATGGAAAGTTCCACTTCTCCTGCAAAGAAGAGCTGATGGATCTGCCCTGAAGCTCTCCTGAGGGAAGAGCTGTTATGAGCACCAGTAATAGTCACAGCCACATCACCTCATTCAGGGGATTCCAGTACTTCTGTTTTTGGACCTGGAAGGAGCCCAGGACAGCAGAAATGGAAAAAGGAATGTTAATAAACCTGTCATCAATATGAGATCCATTACTGAGTCCAGGGAGACTCACACCAGCAGCAAGGGCCATTCTCCCCAGCATCATACAATTAAATTGTGACCTTTCCACATGTACAAGTAAGGCCTCAAAAACTACAGAACACAGCAGAAAGAGAGCAAAAGAGGTCAAAACTACCCACTGATGTTAAGAACTCTGAAGTAGCAGGGGAGTTGTTAAATAAAAATGCTTGAGCAATCTTGGCAAGCAGACTCAGACACCACTATACAGAGGGGAAAAAAGCAAGTTTGGACTGGCATTCAGCTGAGACATTCCCAATATTGCATGGGACTAATAATTTTCTGTATGAATTTTTATTATTCCCTCAGAGTCATGGAAAGAATAAATATGAGGTTTCATTTCACTTTAATGATTTTCAGAACGAGGCTCTGAAGAGTAAGCCAGAAAGCAAAAATTAGAGTTTAGTTATCTCTTGTAGTCTGCTCTGTGATACTGCCTCTAATCCCCAGTCCTGGATGAGGAGTTCTGTGAGCTAAATCATCAGCTTGGAGATGGAAAGGGCCTGCCCCACACGTAGTCTGTTAGGTGGGCAGTGGACAGGCAACAAAACCTGAGGGAACAAACTTGTCAGCAACATTTGGTGGACTGAGCACACCAAGGGGAATATTTAGATCTCTTTAAAGTATGTCATCAGGAGCCCTGGATAAGGGCAGTGGGAAAGACAGTGATATTAAAGTGCCTTCAGAGCTATAAAACTAGAATATAACTAAACCAGATTTTTCCTTACACTGCCCAGGCACTACAAACCTACTAAGACCAGCTTAAATCCAGATTGTAACAGAAATATTATACCTATCATGACTATTGATGAGGTCAGAACATGCTTAGTGAAGGATGAATACTTATCACTGCATCCCTGGACAATACACAATCAGGCAAATAATCAGCTTCAGTCCTCTCTGTTGAATGTGTACCAGTGGTGAGTGAGGAATTAATAGAAATGAACTTAAGTCCCTTAACTGCCGTGAGAAAAACCTCAGCTGGTAGCTGACAGCACCAGCCAATGCCAAGCACAAGCTTTCAGATTTAGGCCAGCTCAAACCTCAGACCTCTGAAGATGAACAAGCAATTCAGTCAAAAATTATTTCATTTCACAAAGAATTACTCAGATAATTGTTCCTCTAATGCCACTGAGCCCAAAGACTGAGTCATTCCCCAGAGTCCAGGAATCCCTTGGGACTATTTTCAGGCTCTGAAAGATCACAGAGATTGGATGATATGGCAGACTAGGAAGGAGGTGAAAATCAGAACACCTCTCTCTTCCCATTTAAGTTCCTTCCCCTCCTTTTCCATTTCCTCTGACAGGGAGAGGAAAACACTGAGTGTGGCACATGTAGCACTCAAGGAAAGCTCAGTGGACTTATGGCTGCCTTTTCCACCAGTCAGCCACATAGAATTTGATCTGAAGATGCAATACATCAATGGAGGGTTTATTTTTTTTGACTGAGTTGACAGAAACAAATGAGCAGGTCATGTATTCAATCTCTCAGACAACACAGGAACGCTTCATTTGCTATAAAGGTCAAAAACAGTGACCTGGTTAAAGGCTAAGTGTTTTTCTAAAGGTGAAACACTGACAAAAGCAAAACATAATTTATTTTTAATTAACTACCAGAATGGTGTTTGATTCTTCTCTAAGCACAGCACAAGCACAGTATTATTCCTGTATCTGCTTATCTCTAGCAAAAAGGTATCACTGCCTTTGAGCAGAAATCTAGTGATCTGGAAAATGTTCTGCAGGGAATAGGCTGAGCAACACTGCAGAGCCACTGCTGATAGAGGAGCCCATTGTCACCTTCCCAGCCATCTAAACTCCCCAGGGTGAGCTAGGCACAAGAGTGGCAACAAAAAGCATTCCATTTGCTTAACTAAGAGCTTTCCCAGCTTTGCTCCAAGGCCATCTCCATGGCAGCTGTATGAGAGATGGGGGCAAGTGGTTAAGAGACCTCTTCCCATAATGGGGGGGAGGCTGCCAGGCTCCCACATCCCAGACATGTGGATGTTCTAGTGATGCCTGAAACAGGGCTTCCTAAAACAGAAGGCTAGACAAAATTAGGAGAATAAAAAGCATTTCTTAAAAGCCTTTAGGTACATTTAGGGCAGACAGAGCCTACTCGATAGGCTACCCCCAAAATGGACAGCGAGTCATGAGTTCTTCGCATCTTATAAGTTCTGTCTGTTGTCACATGGGGCCTCAATTCCCCAGTTACACCTTCAGGTGATGATGTCAACCACCCCAAGCTTGCCCCCCCCCCCCCCCCCCCCGTTTACTGTTGTTTACATATTTCGGGGCTCTGAGGCAGCAAAGTGTCTTTGGATTTTCCAACTGAGCAATTGTTTTGTCTAAAAAGCTAGGAATAGAAGTTTTTAGCACCTTATATGGAGCCTATAGACACATGCCAAAACTACAGATACATGAAAAAAAACAAGCTAAAACCCTTTAAGGCATCAGAGCACTAAATACAGAGGCAGGCCCCATAGGCCAGGAATTTGCATTTGTCCAAAGTGAACCAACTTTGACAAGAGACACCAAAAGACTCATATTTAAAATAGCCAGCAGCTCAAACCTTCTGGAACATATGTGGGATGGGTACATCCCAGGCTCAGTCTCTTGTTAGACCTGAGTTTGGGTCTCCCTAACCCCAAGCCAGTCCATCCTAGTGTCTGACATTCATCATCTGGCTAAATTTTGACAGCTCTAAATCTCAGAAACATTTATCCCTCAAAACGTTGCCAAAGTAGATAAATTAATGAAACAAAGTAACATTTTTTGGCAAATCAGTATTTTCCACTTCACTAAAAATATCCCAGGCTGCTCAAACTGTGAGACTGTCTTCAAATGCTGTTTATTTCTCCTTGGGAGAAATATCTTTTAGTATTCCTCTCATGAGGCACAAGGTTGTGACTTAGACCTTGAAACTCTGCAGCAGGGCTGAAAACACACGTATTTAATATGGATGCATAGGCATATGCACAAAGCTCTACCTGAAACTCAGACATAACCAGGTGATACTGAAAATCACTTTTTACACGTTTAAGCATTAGAAAATAAAAGAGGCAATTTACTGCACTGTACTGAATATGGGCCACAGTGCTGATAAAAATCACAATGCCTTTTAAAACAGGGCCATTTTCCTTCTGTTCCCAGCATTTTTACAAAGAAAATCTTATATGTAGACTTTAATCTACATCCCACCTAAAATCAGTTGTAGCTTGCTATTCCTTCTTATTTAGAAAATACTGGTCCTTAACTTGGCATTCTTAAGAGAGAATATAATTTTCTTCATAAGTGTAAGGACTTGAATCTCACAGAACCTTCCCATCCACGAGCATGAAGCAGGGGACATTTCATGTTCCATGATGTGTGACAGAGCAGTCTTATCGGAATAGCTATTCTTTCTGGCACAATTTGTTTGCATGCAGACAAGAGTATTTCCCTGATCTTGTCAGGTCACACGAAAACATGAAATAAGCAGAGACAACAACTCACATAAATATTGCAGCCACAACCTGTGATTAAAGGTGTCCCAGACACATTTTTGTCACTGGCTGCATTCAATTTTAAACATTTTTTCCCTAAACAAACCTTTCCTCTTCTTCTCTCTCCTCTTTTTTAATTAAAGCTTCTCTTTAAGATAATCTTGAGATGCACCAAGGAGTATTCCCCTCTGGTGTTTTATTGTCGAGCAATGAACTACTCTTGGTGGTTTCCCAGATCTCTTGCCAATGTAACCATGGAGACCTTGCCAGCTGCTACAACATCTTGAGGAATTTTGTCTCTCTCACTACCTTCCCCCGTGGCAAAATCATTATCCAAAATTGGCTGCAGGATTTTTTTCATTTTTGAAACACTCACTAGCTTACATGCTCATTACGCCAACAGCTGGATATATTGCTCATTATTAAATAACAGTATTTGCTATTTACATAATAACAGCATGCAGAGGAAACGTACAGATGTTATCAGGTAAATGTCTATATTCTAAAGTATCCAAGGGATGAGACTCCATGACACCCCATTTTCATAAAATAGTACCTAAAAATAAAAATGCTCAATAGCTAAAACAAAAAGCTGTATACATCCACCTTCAGATGATGTTAGAGCACAGCTACTGAATAAGAACAGCGTGGACTCTGGAGCCAAAAGATATAGAAACATTGCCAGGCTTAACTGGTGAACCTACAACTGTAGGAACACGTCCTGTTTACCACCACCTCTTTCCAGCATTCTACATGTGGTGAAGGTCAGAAGGAAAACTCAAGCAGAATGGCAAGAGGAAGTAAAGGGGAGGAAGGGAGAAAGAGCACCATTCATTCTCTTATTTGTCATGCTTTTCCTCTCTTTCTGCTACAGATGTCTCACTGAGAATCTGATCCCATTACAAGGCAGAGAAAGAGATTCCTCTCCTCTTCCAGGTTCTTTCACTCTCCCCCTTTATTTCTTCTCTTGCTTACTACTCTCCTTGTTCCACAGTAAGGGCATGGCCTGCTGAAACCAGCTGGAATCTTTTGCAGCACTTCTCTAAAGCAATGGCTGAAAGCACAGTGAAAAGCAAAACTTTAAACATCCCAGCAGAAGCTAGTACAATCTTTGTTTGGATGATGGACAATAAGTTCTGCCCATTGCTCTGGTGCTGAAGTTACCAGTTAGAGCCAATACCAGGTGCAGGACCAAAATTTGTTTATTTTGCTGCTGGTATCTTAGTCCCTTAAGAAGCATTCCTTTCAGGGAAACATGATCATGCTTCAAGAACAAGAACTCCTGCAGTGCTAGCCTACCTCACCTATTTTGTTCTCTTTTTCAATTTTTAATTTGAACAAAGGCTTCAAAAGCATTCTTCTTCTCAAACAGCCCTAAGAAAAAAATTAAGCAAAAAAGCAATATTGACTGGTTATGCTTTATTTAACCCTTTACATTTCAAGCACTGTGATTTTTTTTTTAGCTTTTCCTATTGCACTTATAAATAAAAGGTACAAATTATTTCTAACAGGCATTGAAAAAGAACAGAAAAAGTACCTGCCCTGAAACTCATTATAAAATAGCCTCACCTACATCTAATAGCATCTATCTATAGCTTGGCATATTTGCAAATATGATCCAGGACAACAAATCCTGCTGGCCTGTGATGTGAAATCCTATGGAATACAGAAATCTTCAGACCCATTTAAACCACATCAGAGAGAGTTTAAGGAAAGGGAGAGAGCATTCCAAACACTCTTAACCAGTCTGCGGTAAATAGAAAACTTTTCCTGCATTGCTGTCCCCATGGATATTGACAGAAAACCATGGAAGAGAAGAGTTGCATGGACTGTAAAGAAAAGACCTGTCAAGATGTGTTGATAGCCTAAAGAACCTGTTAGGATATCTTACTGTTTGGAAAAGCTGGAGACAATTCCACATAAGTGAGACCAAAACCAACCAGTTTTCCAGCCAGATACGTCACAGAATCTGCTGGAATTGCAAAACACTAGCTAGATCAAGATACTCCAGCTTTTACATATTATTTCTTGATAGAGTTTCCCCCCTTCCCATATGGTTTTAGGCAGAGTATAAAGTGCACAGCTTCTAGGGCCTTTATAGCAAAAAAGAGCTTTCCCCACACTGTGCTGTCCAGTGGATAGCTGTGCTGTGAGAGCCCACAAACATAAGGCTGGGTATCTTTTACAGGTGGTGGAACCTTTTCTAGAGCCCTAGTTTTATTTTTAGAGTACCTGAAGACACCTAGTTAGTGCCAGTTTTATGTGATAAGTTTAGAATCTATTCTAATGCAAGATATGGTATTGATGCTGTACTAACACGCTGCAGTGATGTAGAGCTGTCCAACTTACAGCAACCATTGTTCTACTTCAAAGCTCTCAAAGAAAGCTGAAGTACACCTGTTAAGTGCACGGCAGCTTGTTAAGCATGGGCAATCTTTGCTGAAGTGGCTCTCTACCTGCATTTTGGGAAGATGTACATGTCAGTCAAGGAGGAAGAAGGAGGACGTTTTTAGGCTTCTTTTTACAGCTCACAAGGAGAATGTGCTAAGTAGCAACAGCTCAAAGTTTCGCCTCTCTACCAGACAAGCCTATGATCAATTTATAAGTGAAAAACTTTGACAATGATGGTGTGAACAGGCCTCTGATGCAAATTGATCAATGGACTACAGCAGTAGCCTCAAATTTTGAGTTAGTTCCTCCCTCCCTCCAATCCTCCCCATTCCAGCCTAAGAGCTATCATAGGTCAAAATCAGAAGCTATGAATCATCCTCACCAACCATAAACATTATATAAAATGAAAGTATTTAATTACTTTGATGAGAATCTTCAGGTTTAGGGGAGGGAAAGTCTTCATACTTTACAAGGGGAAGAGAGCAGGCAAACACCTTTCAATAGTTCAGTCATGTCTTGGATATGTGTGCATCAGGGCAACCAGGTCACCCTTCCAGGGAGAGGAAAATGTAGTAACAGAGAAGGGAGGGAGAAGCCAAGAGTGTATGCTGAGAAAGAATCAATAATCTGGAGCAAAGGATGAGAAACTGAACAAACCTCTCCGAGCCTATTTTCCTGCTCTAGCCAAGCATGTTTACTGAAGAGAGGGCAGAGCATGCAGTAGGAGCAAGCTTCCTGCCCTGCATAGCTTGGCATGAGCTCCAAGTCTGCCAAGTGCATACAATGAGAGCCGGAATCTTACTACAAGCACCTTTCAAAGGTGATCTTGCAGTAAGTGAAGTAGGTATATTGTTTCTTTTCCTTTTCTTCCCTTTTGTCACTATAAACACCACTCACGCTGACTTTGTCCGTTTTGTATTTAATGAATATACTCACATTTTATTTAGACTTTAGATTGGCCTGAACTAAAATTTCTATGAAGGTAAATACCTTTGTCTGTGTTTGGTGATCATTCACAGAAGATATTCAAAGAAGAAACAATTTCTGCCGTAACATATTAGCCAGGAAATCTCTCTGACAGGGAGTACGGTATCAGATAGAAAACCTAAAAACAGACTCCTAGGAGAGTACATAACCCTTGAAATCATGAACAGGTTTTTAGTGTAAAGGGCAAAAGCCATACTTCCACTGTAAAAGCAAACAAGCACACACACACAAAGAAAAGCAGACAAAACCAATGGTACAACAAACCAACAGAAAGGCAACAGGTCCTCTAAACATCCTCTGTCTGGGACAGTTACTTTTCTACTACAATAGCTTATTTTTAGAAGGACAGCAAAGCAATCTGAAATTTTCCCAAGTGCTGGCAGTGAAGGTAAATTCTTAATTTTTAACTCACCCTGCTAACTCACTAGATGATTGAAATCTGTTCTGGTATTGCCAAAATTTTTAGTGATGTTCATTAGCTGGAATGAAGAACTTTCTTTCTTTCTTCTCCACAGCACCACCCACCTCGCCCCCCACCCAAAGCCCACCACTTCTAAAAACCTTGCCATGTCCAAGTAGGTACAAAGCTGTTCATTGTAATTAGCATAAACCACCACCTCTCACATTACTCTTTTCTCCTAGGAGTCGTCCCTACCAGTCACAAATGTGGTACAACCTGGGGACTTTTTCTCATCAGTTCACATAATCCACAAAGTAGAGCTTCAGCCAGAATAATTAAACCAGAATTAGGCTAACACGTTAAATCTGGTGGGTTTTTTCATTATGAAAATATCAATTGGGTAATGTCAAAATGTTTAGAAATGTGTTTGAGCAAAAGACAAAAAAAAAATAATTTGAGAGAAATAACTTACATTTTCAATGGCTCTTTATTTCAAACCTCCTTTCATTTAATTTTTAAAGATAAAGAAGTAATTTAATTTTAGGTTGTCCGAAGATAAAATGCAGTTTGTCCTGAAAACAATAGCCCTGTTCTATTCAATTCAAAGTTCCTTTTAAGTGGGTGCAGATATAACAACAAAAGAAACTGTCGGGTTTTTTTCCCCAGCATCAATAGGAAGAGAATGTGTCAAGCATGCCAAAGCCATCTGAACTTTCTTTAGTTCAAGAGTAGCTACGTAAAACATATTCCCAACATATAATATTTTTATTTGCAACAGATGATAAAGTATTAATTAGGCTTCAGGAAGAAAATGCAGACCTGAGCTCCAGACCAAAATCTGTCCTGAAAGAATTAGCACACTCTCCTTCAGCAAACTACTGATTTTATATCACTTTGGACCACGTATTCTCCAGGTGTTTATTGCTGAATTCACAGCAAATGAACCCCTCATGCATTCTGTCCAACTTCCAATCTTATTTTCCACCTGCAAGCTTTCTGCCAGCGATCACTAGCTCTAAACACTACAGCGCTTGAGTTTAATGGCACTCCAGCTTAACAAAACTCTTCATGGTCATTAAGACAAAATGACTGAATTAATTCAGAAACTCAAGAGCATTCAGCTGAACTGATATTAAACCTCAAAAATACATGAGCCAAAGTCCATTTAGGAAAAAAGAAGGCAAAAATGAGTAATAAGGAATAGGCACAATTCAGTTTTAATCTAACTAAAGCAGCTTAAGAAGAAAACACTCTAATGAAGCACTTAATGACTAGTTAAAATTATTTTAACAACTGATGACTTCAGAGAGAATTTAAAAGATAATTTCCCATCAAAAGCCTTATGTAAAGTCACACCTCTACCTATTAAGTCCAAGAGTTCAGGCTGAGTTACTCTACAAAGCCATATCATTGAAAAAAGACAAGCAAGCAGCCTAGGGAAAGATAGTTTTCTGCATTTTATATGTTTATGCACACGAGACACAAATAGAATTACTTTCATAGAGGAAAAAAAAAATAATCAGACCAGATATCAAGCCCAGCTCTTCTCAGGCATCTCCATAAGACTTACCAGGTTGAGCACAGTCTGACGGTAAACTCAAGGTTGCTATTCCAGATGGCGGCAAGCATCAGACATTTATATCCCAGGGCACCACCTTTTATACCCTTTTTTCACATGCACAACAGGTGTTCCTTCTTACATTACAATTGTTTAGCAAACTATTTGCATGTGCCTTTTCTAATTAGCCATACACAGCTGCATTCTCCACTTGCTTCTCCCACAAGGTTGTTTATCTCTCTTGTTTAGGGACACAGCTGTAACTTATCTAGGTCTAGGCTGCCCATAGCCCATTCCTATCTTACCACAATAGCCCAGGGTAGAAATTAGTCCTGACCCCCCTCCTTCCCATCCAAATCTCACAAGCCATAAAATTTCTCCCAACACGGTGTATAAAACTTTTAAGTATACAAAAATTTTAAGTATATAAAAGTTTTAAGTAGAATGTGACATAGAATTAAAAAGGATCAAGAATCACTAAAACCCTCGTAGTATCACAGACTTTGTCAGGCAGAAATATTAAAATAATTCTAGAAATGAACCAGGATTCACGTTACACAGAAATCTTGCAACCAATTTCAATTTGAGCTTGTAGCATCCTGGGGCTTTCTGAGCATGCGTAAGATAAATAGGGTGTCTACTCCCACCTCTTTTCCAGATGATGCCAATATGCAAATCTGTCCAGGAAGGAGGTGTGGAGGGGGAAACCCTGCAGAAACTTAATGATACTTCATATAGGTGGCTGTAGCATGCTGAAATAATCAGTCTATTTCTGCAAACAAACTCATGCCGTTTCATTCTGGTCTGAGCCCTGGGCAAAATATTGTATTGACTACCTCCTCCTGTACACAGTTCATTCTCTCCTGTTCCTCAAGTAGCTTAAAAAAGTAAAACGAAGAGAGGTCAGATGCCTGCCCACACCTGCTTGGTGCACTGGGTCAGCAAGTGCAATACCTGTTTCCATAGCAATGGAGAAATCTGACCAGCATTGCAGCTCATCCTTGATCCCCTACCCCCAAAGCCTTGCTTATCCTTCACAGCCAGATGAGCTGCAGTGGTTCTCAGAGGAGCAGAGGTCACTCACCTGAGGTCCTCAGCATGGGGCACTGCCCCACCTGAGCCACTGAGATTACAAGTCCCACACGGTGGCTCCAGAATTATCCCCATCAGCCTAAAGGAAGGACAACTTTTTCCTCAGGCCCAATATTTGCCTTTTTTGCATGGTAACCTATTCTCTTTTGTGTTTCTCCTCAAAGCCAGGCAGTCCCCCCAATCCTCAAGTACAAAAGCGCTCCTCCCTCTAACTCTGGTCATTTTACAAAGAGCGTATGTCTTCTTCCTAATAACCACAGGGCTTGGAGTTTCACTGTATGTGGTTAGCTCAGGTCTGCTTAGGCAAGCATCCAAGAATCCAGACTCTAGGTATCATAAAGCTGGCCCTGAGCTCATGTGTTTGCATTAGAAATATGTTATATTACTTCACAGTATGAGAAATGCTGCTCAGCAATTCAGCTTTTCATCTAAGCTGGCCATACTAAAGCGGCAGCTCTGATACCTGATTCTCAGCAAGATAATTCCTTTACAGATGTTTTCATGGCAAACTGATTTCCCTCGTGTTTCACTCCAGTTACAGTCAGCATTGTTAATTTATTTTGCCGTCTACAAGGCAATAAACTGCTGCACATTTTCCCTGGAAGGGAGAGATATTACTGATTTATTTTGAAAAACAGGAGACTCTGATACCAACCATTGATACAGATGAGCAAAAACCACTGCAGAATCTTGGTGGAATCAACACAGCAAATTGCATAGTATCACTAGCTTAGCATGTGACAATAGCATCCTCTGCCTTAACTTATACCTTTGGTGTGTTCAGAGCAATTTATTTGCGCTATGTAACTACTTAAGCTGTATCTTTAGAGAAATCATGATGTTTAATGTTTCAGGATTGCCAGCTGTCTGGAATTCAGATTAAAAATATCCAAGTTACAGGAGCTGTTCATAGCACAGTTCCATAAGTTGGATTTGCCATGGCTGCAGCATACAGGCCCCAAGGACATGTAAAGCACTAGTGCAGAAGAAATCCTCTCTCAAGCATCATTACAGAAAGCCAAGGCTTCCCAGGGTCTTGAAAGACAAGGAAAAGATGACCTTTCAGAGGACCTCTCACTTCGGACAAGGCAGACTGCATAGAGGAAAAGCACTCTTCACTGACCAATCAAAAAAGCCTCTATTTAAAGCTCCGACATTTCTGGTATCCCACGGAATAGTACAACTCTGCATCCCCTTCAATAATTCCCCTTGTTTACCCCAGGTACTGAACAGATGAGGTAATAGGAGCAATTGAGGAGGAGAAGGGACTGACATAAATTGTTCTTGCTGCTAAGGCAGGGTCCCTTCTCAACAGCAGTCAGGTCCTTTAATTATTTGGAATTATGTGGAATTGCTGTTCTAGAGCTGCACACAGAACTAAAGATGTAGGACCAGGCCACATTCTCTGTAGGAAGGAGTCACTTGAAATGTTTGCAACATGATGACACAGGTTAATTATTTAGATTCACAGCTTCATCCCAGGCCTGCTAGGAAGCAGCCAAGATGGAAATACAACAGCTCCAGATAAAATATTTCCTGGGAAGCATGGCAGAAGGCTAAAAAACAATGCCTGCAGAACACAAGTTAAAGAGACTTCTTTCACATTTCCCTGTGGAGTCACACTGCTCTTATGCCAAGCCCAGGAAGGAGCAAACCAAATGAACCTGGGACAGGGACCTCTCCTGCAGGGACAGGGAGACTGAAACAGGTCAGCAGATTCCTGACAAGGGCTAAGACAACACTAGTGGATTTCCTAAATTTCAAGGGGTTGGGGTTAGCAAACCTTAGAACAGAAGAAGGCACCTGCATGGGGTGGTTTGGTAACTCCCTCTCTGCCAGGCTTTGCTGTTTCCCTTGCCGTGGAGATTTCACAGTGCTTGGGTCCAGCGCTGCCACATCATTACAGTCAACAGCAGGGGCAGCTCCCCTGGGAAAACCCACTGAGCAGTCACTGCTGCTCCAGGGAAGGCTCCTCCACAGGGCTTGATCCCTGCGTAGGGAATAGGGAAGGGCTTCTCCCCTGTGTGCCTGCACCCAGAGAGCAGGCACACAGCACAGGCAGAGTCTGCTGAGCTTTGCTTTGCAGACAACAAAAGGACATGGGACAGGGTGGATTTAATTACTAGACCAGTTGAAAATGTCTAAAGTATTTCTTTGAAATTCGTCAGAAAGGAGAGAGAGGGGAAGGTTTCTGGTGTTGGAATATAATAGAACCATGACTACTTTTTTCTAGACTTTCCCCTTCTGATTATTTTCATTAAGAAATTAACAACAGCAAGAAAAGTGAGAGCAGAGACAACAGATGACTGAGTCCAAACCATTAATCTGACAACATTTTTGTCAAACCATTTTGTTTAAAACATCTAGCAAAAGAAGTCCAGTGCCTCACAAATTTAATTTACCCGAAAAATGATTTTTCAAATAGAGTGCCTAACCACTAAACCAAAACATTGTATTCTGCAGAAGACGTCAAAGTTGAAGTTACTGATCTGCTCGAACAGAGATTGTATAGTTATAGAGTGGAATTCAGTGCCTGAAAACAGTAAGATGGCTTAATTAATCAGAAAAACTCATGGCAAAGTAAGATGATCTTTAGATCTTCTATTTTGGTAGTCGTATAGGCTTCATCTGGATAATGCAGCCAAGAGCTCTGACACGCAGTCTACTTCTTGTTCCCATAATGCCAGGGTCACAGTCTCCCATGTATGTGCCCGAGAGCTTCAGCACAGTTAGAAAAACATTATGAAATGTGCCCCTCTTGGAAATTAAAGTCACTAAAAAGAGCATGTCATAAAAGAAGCAGGCAAATAATAAAATTAGGCCCTTTTTCCTCCTTCAATTTTATAAAACAAATACTTCAAAAATACTTTTGCAAAGGTGCTGTTACAAAGACACTGTTTTCTGTTTATATACACAAAGTTGATTGATCTCATTATAATGTATTATTTTCTCGCTCCTTGTCCTAAGGAGCAGAAAGCGTACAATCACACTGTCTGTCCCTACTACCCCAAATAACTCCTCAGCCTGTATTAAACAAGACCTGAGAGAGGTTTCAGAGGGGAAGAAAGACTTAAGGACCCTACTTAGTGGTGGACTGAGCAGTGTTGGGTTAATGATTAGGCTAGATGATCTGAGAGGCCTTTTTCAACCCGATCGATTCTGTGGTTCTATGCTTATTGGGTTTGCGAGCTTGAATTATATAAGCAATCTGGATGAGCCTGTCAAGTATGCAATTTCCAGCTTCCACTTAAGATACCTAGAAGACAGATAAGATCCTTTGAAGCTGAGTTCTTCCCCAGACCAAGGGCACTATGAACATAAAATTCTGTCCCACAGCGTCCCCAGACAGATTAAGGATTCTGCGCTATCAGCATTTCACAAAACAGTAGTGAAGGACAGAAATAACGTCTAGGTGTATAAATTTCTCTGGTTAAAGAGGGAAATGAGAGTAGAAAAGAAGAAGGTAAATGAGGAAGCTCAGAGATTCAGCAGTGAAAGAGGGCAGAAGTTCTGTGTTCCCTACCATGGAGAGCACGGTACATATCACAACTACGTACCAGAGCCATCATCTCTGTGAAATCTGTAATGGGAACAGCTTATCCTCAGAGCATCTTAGAGAAGGAAAATTTTGTGCAAAAGAAGTAGACAAGGCTTTCCAGATACCCATGAATTACATTTAAGGTGATCTTTCATTTCAATTAAACATTTTCACAGTACATTTCATTGCACTGTGGGAATTATGATTACTCAGAGCTCACTGAATTTTCTTTGATGTCAGAGCTGAGTCACGAGAGAAAGATTTACAAGCAGTGGGAACATATTCAAGCAGTTATTTACAAGCAGTGGGAACATTCAAGCAGTTATTAGCTGTCTGAGAGAAAACTTGATCAATAAGAAGATATTAAGAGGATTCCCTCTGTTCTATTCCACTGCTCCTTGTTCACTTGATCCACCACCATTTTACACTGCTACTTCCCCAGCAGTGCTATTGCTACTTGTTCAATATAGTGTTTAAGCAGCATGCAGCACTTTAACACATCTGTCCATTGTATGTATTTATAGGAGCGCCCTGTAAAAGTAAATAAAAATCAAGACTACAATCCTTTGCCATCATGAGCTCTGACGAGATCAGAATCAGCTTTAATAAACTCTGTGAAAGGCAACCAGCAGGCTCAGTAACTCATAAGCAAACTTTTCCACAAAGTTTTCACACTGTTTCCTTTCTAATAATATTTTTTCCTGGGAAAAGAAAAAGGGCATGGGAAGGGAGCTTGATAACAAGAGTGTGCCTTCTTTTAATTCATGAATGCTTGTCAAACTGTGTGGTATCCTACAGTAAACCCTGCTGTGCTTTGTGTATCCAAGGCTGGCAGGATAATCTGGGGTGGAACATTCACTATATGAAACATCAACATCTTCTGCCTTGGAGTGTTACGCATGTATCCGGAGCATTCTAGAAGATCCAATTTTATTATTTCTGCGTAAAACTCCTTGTGACCTTCTCAAAGGCTGCAGCTCTTCCCTCTTAAAAGCTTTTTCTTACTTCTACAGCCTGTATGAAAGTTTAAAGCATTACTCTGGGTTTCCCATAAAGCATTCCCACAAAATTCAATGCAACTTAAGTCTTCTCATACCCTGAACATGATGGCCTGTGCTGATGAAAAGAAAAAGGTCCACAGCAAGCTCTGAAGCCAAGAGCACCAAAAAGCCTCCTTCTACTGCTTTACTGACCATAATACATTTTAAAAACAAACAAATACAAAACAACAGCAGCATTAAAACCACACAAAAAGCCACAAAATAGCCCCCACACCACTGAACTCTCATCTTGCATGCATTCAGTTGCACAACACAGTCCCTGAGGAGATTCTAACTCAATAGCTAGCTCGATACTGCCTTAAAAGCATGGCACAGAGCCAAAGAACATAAACTCTGCCTCCAGGTTTAGTGCTATGCTGACATGGTTGTACTGCCTCCAGACTTGGTGATAGGTCTGTCAAATCTAACTCCTTATTTCTGCTTTGCAACTTGTGCACAGAGAAGGTGTGTCCAGCATCTGCCAACACACACTCTGTTGTACCAGTTTGATTTTACTTCTGACGAAATATTTCATTGTTCAATCGAGTGGGTACAGAACAGAGAGTGTGTGTCGAAGTGCAGTTCACAAATCAGCTCAAGTACGTGTCTTCCAAGCTGGAGCGAGCCAATTTTGACCAAAATTCATGGGCACACACTCTCCTCTGAGACATGACTACATTAAAGAGATATGTAGATCCCAGGACTCCTGCATCTCAGCCCTCTCCCCCTTTCCTTTTGCTCCAGTGAGGTTATTAGTTCCTGATGGCTTATAGCGGAAACAAATCTCCCCACTGGGTAACTAGAGAACTACAGTCACAGAACCCATGAATCTTCTTTTCCCACCCTATGCACTTCTCAGCGAAGCCCCCCCTAATCTGCACAGCTCATGCAGAATCACACTATCAATGAGGCTGAAAGAGACCTTCAAGATTATCTGGCCAAGCCATCAACCTAGAACCATCATAAACACTCCTAAAACATATCTCGGAGTACCACTTCCAGGGACAGTGACTCCACCACTTCCCTGGGCAATTTATTCCAGTGTCTGACAACTCTTTCAGTGATTTTTTTCCCTAAAATCTAATCCAAACCTCTCCTGGAAAAATATGAATATGGAAGTGAATTTCTCACCCTATATAGCCCAGTTCACAGTGAAGCTCTGCCTGACTCGATGTACTTAATACCAAAGTTCATAAACACCATTGTGAATCCCAAATGATAGAGCAAAGATCAGAAGGCAGCCAAGCCCCCTCTGCTACAATGGAACACAAATGACCTCCTTGATTGCAGGGCAGAATATTTTGCTCTGGTCTCAGCTCTGCTCACAGCTACATGCTGAAAGAAGGGGCTGAATGCTGGCTCTGCCCTGGCTGTGCACCCACATCACAACAACTTCTTCAGCCAGCACAGGATTTGAGTCTCACACAAAGGATGGGAAGGAATGAGGGTCTGTATCTCTGCCACTTTCACGTCAGTTCCTACCTGCGTTTGCTTCATTGGCTGTCTCAACTACACCTTTTCTCTGGGGCTGAGAGCCTCTCTGCCATACACAGACACAATCTAACCCACAGCACTCCTCATCTCCACAAATAACCTGGGGAAGCTGCAGTTCAAGGAACAGCTTTGGAAAGGCACTCCACAGAAACATGGGGAGTCTCATGATCTTTAGTATTTGCACTGAAGACCAAGCTCCCGGAATTCAGTTCCATGGGAAACTGAGCTTTTCCCAAAAAGGAAGCAGCTAGTCTGACTAATTGCAGGGAGATCTTGAAAACACATTCTGAAGCTTGAAATGTCAGAGAAATTATAAATAAATAAATGGTTTGGAGGGGGATGGGTTTTCAGCGGGTTAGTATTTTATATCAGTCATCGTGTTTGGATTCTGTCAGAGCAGAGAAGAAAGAAATGAGGTGTCTGATTAAACATTGGGAAGCTCTGACTAAACAGGTATTTTAGAAACAAGGAGTGCCTCCAGAATGTGACATAAGGCCACATGCAGCATCACCATATCCTGTGCACTCCAGCAAAGCACAGGAGCTGGTCTGGGAGCACTGTCAGTAAGGCACAGTGTGTAACAGATGAGTGCTGTGTACCAGGGCTCCCAGAAGGCAAGGACAGTGAGACTGGGCATTATTAGGATGAAAAAACAATAGCCTTCTTTGAAAAATGTGTCCCTCCCCTACTCAGTAATCAAGGCATGTGTGTGAAGTGTGTTTATTTGAGTTTTTTGTTTGGGGGGTTTGGTTTTGGTTAGATTTTTTAATTTTTTTTTGTTTGGTTTTTGTTTTTGGGGTTTTTTTGTTTTGTTTTGTTGGGGTTTTTTTGCATGGGGGGCTTAGCTGTTTGTATGGGTTTGGAATTTTGGGGGGTTTTGTTTGAGTTTGGCTCTTTTTTTTGGAGAGATGGTGAACCAAAGTTCAAGATCCAATTACACTTTTGCAAAATTCTGCCTACATTATTACTACCTGCTCTGCTTCAGTATTCCTTTAACTGTGGAAAAAACTCTTGGCAACTCAGTGAGCTGGAGTTAATGATATATTACTCATGTTTGGCACTTATGGGATCCATCCCCAGTTCAAGTGCTACAGCTCATTTCTAGAGACAGCAGGTGCCAGCAGCTGGAATTTCAGAGCCATTTCAGCCAGGACAGTCCACCCACATTTAGTCTAGCAGTTAACAGAGGTTCACCCTTCTGAGTTCATTCACCAAACTGACAAAAACCATCTTGAATTTTCAGAAATACCTAATTAATTGATTTTACTGTAACATGGATTGAATTGCTGAAAAAATTTAAAAACTACTTCATTTTCCAGTGTGAAAGAAGGTGGGTTTTCCCCCCATTAGAAATTTAAAAAAAGAAAAAGAAAAAAAAATTATATATAATGTGTGTATATACATATATATATATATATATTGCCCCAAGATGTTGTTTTTTAAATCACAGAAAATCAGGAAAAACAGAATTTTACTGAAAATTAATTCTATCTGAATCAACTTTCTTTTACAAAAATTCTGGTTTTGATACAGAACTGAGTTTTGACCTAAAACCTGCTCAACAGCACACAGTGCTGTATCATCTCCATTCTTCTGTGTCAAAGAAACTGAAAGTTACACTTGAAGAGGACAATGAAGAGTTAAAAATATGCACCATTTCCTGAGAAAAAGTGTAGAATTTCCTTAGAGAATAAAGTATAATTGCCAGGCATTGATAAATTGTGTAAGAAACAGTATTGATGATTCATACCAGTAGAACTTGCTGCTAAATAAACTCTGACCTTGATACTCAAGAGACCCACTTAGAACATCCTGCAAGACAATGATATATTTCTCCACACTAACCTTTGTGAGTAGTCTGCCTCTTCAGCTCCTTGAAACAAGCTAGTTCCAATTAAAGAGGAGAAGTGGAACTGTTTCGTACATTTGTTTTAGTGACAGGACACAAAGGGGTTATGATGTCATAGTGCCAAAAATATTGGCCAAGAAAAGCTGGGTTTGGGTTTTCTTTAAATTTCAGATATGTATTACTGCAACGCTGCAGAAAGTATTTCCTTCTTTATGAAAAAATTTTTAAAATGTAGAGGTGTTACAGGGAGGGAGAGGAAATGGCATTAGAAATCAAAGCTTAGAGCTGAAAGGAGGCAGTTGTGGTGACATTCCCAACCAGTTCTTACCATGCGGAAACAGGGACATTATTTCACTTCCCACCATTCCGTTTCTCAAATAAAATGTGGAAAAAAAAAAACTTTCTCCAAATTCCTGTTTGTTAGGTCTTTCCATCTGCATGGGGATTCACATACAGCACAACTGGGATCTATCCCACCAAAAGGGCAACTCCCAGTGAAGAAGGAGTCACCAGAGAAGACCACCATGAGATGGCAGAGTCTTCAAGGACGACTCAATGAACTGAAGTCCTTCCTGATGAAGGCAAGACAGACACTGGGGAAAATGAGAATAGAAAAACACCAGGAGGGTTTGGATGCTGACCTGAACTCTGAAGTGAATCAAAATTTTGAAGAAACACGTGCAGCACATGGGGGAAGAGACTCCACACAGCTCCTCAGCTGGCTCTTCGAGTGGCATTTTTTCCCACATGATATTGAAGCTTCATGCCCAAACCGCACCAACAGTACAACTAGAAATCATCATTTGCCAATCTAGGGACCAAGAAGTGAACAATTTCGTTGACTTATCCATGTCATTCCCTTGCAAACACTGTCCACCATAGAACATATATTCAGAAAGTGCCTGAGAGCCCCATTAAACATGTCACAGAAGATTTAATATCACCTAAACAAACCAAAGCCTTCCCAGCAGTCTTTGTACAGATATTTAGTGCAAAACACCAAAAGACACATCATTGACAGCATTCCTAAAAAGACAAAACAGGAGAGGTATGGGGTGGCACCTATATCCTGTGCCACTTTTCCTTTGCGACTAGAAAATGAATCTATAAAAGTCTTACTGGATGTATTTAAGGTCTGTTCCTTTGGTTCTCGGACAATCGCATAAGAGAGACAAGACCATGGGGAAAGAAAGTGAAAACTTTTACAGACATTTCTTAATCCCTGGATCTGTATGGCAGGGAGAAATGTGGGGGTATTGAATGTGCACTTCTGACATGTAAACTTCATCTCTGATGAACAGAGACTCCATCCTTTGAGGGAGAAGCTCCTGGGGAGCCAAGTTGTGAAATACAGCCTTTTATCCTAGAGCTTCAGGCAGTTCAGGCTCAGGATGCCAAGAGCAGCCAGGATGGACTTGCTTAGCTTTGAGCAGGAAGCCCACACAGCAAGCAGAGGACAGAGGCAACCCACTCATGGAAATGAACAGCTAGGAAACTATGCCATGGTGCATTTTGCTAAAGGAGCTGAAACACAGGGGGAGGCAGGAACAAGGGGAGAAGCGACAGTGATGGAAGCCGATGGGATATAGGGGATGTTTCATGGGGCAGCATGAGAGAGACATTAACATGCTTGAAAGCTAAGGGGAAAGACAGTGACTGATGCAGAGAAGCAGCGAGGGGATATAGGAAACAGCATGGCTGGTGAGGAGAGGGAACAAGCAGAGTCAAGGGATTTGCTTTCATCCTGATATATGCTGAAAGGAAGTCTCAAAACATTTAGTTTTTCCTGTGAGAGAAACTTTGTTCTCCAACCATATCCAAAAGGGAAAGCAAGCCTGGCGAGGAGTCAGTTCTGAACTTCCCCAGTGTGCAAGGCGATTTGCTTCAGGCTGACTTCCCTTTGTTTTGAAAGCCTGAGTAGCATCCTGCTACGCCTATGACTATCAAATAATGATGACAGAATCAAACCATAAATGAAAGAACAAAAAAATCCCTTGTGTCATGGCATTTCCTTTATGAGTAATTGGTGCCTGCAAATGAGGACTACTTGCCATATTCCCAATACACAGACAGTGATTAGCATTTCTGGTTCTTGCCTCAGTTGCAGCCAAATTGAAACAGGAAAAAACTCAGCCATGGGAAGAAGTGATGAAGTTAACTGACAACTGTTCTCATTACCTTGCTATTTATTTCTAAGATCAGTCCTGCTTGCTATTAAAAATGAATTTCAGGTATTCGGTATGGATTGCACAGTACTCTATTTGTTTAAGTGAAATAAATGAAACTCTCTTTCTCCTGCAAACATTCAGTGATGAAAAAGGCTAAAAAACATTGATTGCTTGTTTTACATATAGAAATGTAGCACGCATAAACAATAATGAGCAGTAAATAAAAATTTCTTCCAGGCTGCATACAAAAAGTAATTTCAGCCAGTTGAATACTAAATCTCTCTCCTCCACCTCACAAGTTTTGTTCTTGTTAAGGATACTGCACGAAGTTTCATTATGAAATGAATTTGGTAAATGAAACTTCAGCTACTCATTTCTGTAGAAGAGAAACGCACCCACTGACCTCTTCGAACCCAGAGGCTCTTGTTACAGACACTAATTGTTGTTCTTTCCTACTTTCCAGCTCTGCTGTGCCATTCTCAGAAATTAATTCACCTCATTTGTCACTAGCCCTTCTCAGAACAGACTTTTATACATTGCTGATGGCTCAAAAGCTGTTGTGTAGGTTTCCACAGTGACTTTTATGTCTTTAAAAGAAAACATGCACTTGAGGAAGAGAACATATAATGCACAGAAACCTACTGTTAAGTGCAGGCTTTTGGGTAATCTTCCACATAGTTTGAGGGATTGGGCATTTTCCATTTCACTTTATCAGAATCTTCAAATCTTACAAGCTCATGGGTTTTGCTCTCATATGTATTAAAGGGAATAGACTTCCTTATGTTTCAAATCTAGAAACTAGACAAAGACCAAAGACATCTCTAGCTCTTAGGAAACAGTGTTCTGTTGAAATTCCATGTTCAGTTTAAGATGCAATATTACAAGATGCCCTTTTTCAATAGGGTATACATTGTGTTTCTATTTTCATAATATTTGCTACTTTCAGTATATATCATTCTGTATCATTTGGTCCATGAAAGTTTCCTGAGAATGTGTCGGGAGTAGTCCAAATGAGTATGGGTTAGAAATACATGTCCTTTCGAAGAAATTTAACCAGAATGCAGAAGGCCTTTCAGAATCACAGGCCTGACCTGCAATAAAACCAAAACATCTCACCAGTTGCATCACCTTGGTAGTAGTAAAGATATATACCACCACACATATAGAAATATATGTCAAGTTAAATAAATGCCAAAAAATAGTACAATTTGTTCTAGACTGCAGCCGTAGCTCCACCCTCAAAAAAAGAATTCTGTAGGTCAGAAACTGTGAGACATGGACTGCGTTAATTTTTTTCAGAAAGGTGCCACAGAACAGCATTAGCTACATCCAGACCAGCAAGTTCCAGAGTGTCCCAAGAACCTGCCTTATATCCCTACTGCAATGAGCAGTGCCCTTGGCTAAAGAACAACATCTCAACAGCAACTTTAACATATTCCCACAGTACTCTATGCACCTCAGCTGCCTGATGTCAGAAATTAGTATTAAATAAAGGTTGGACATATTGATACAATATAAAGTGGGCAAAAGATAATAATTGCAGTGTCAAAAAATGGAGCCAAAACTATTCATGTCACATCCTTGCAAGTACATAAAGCAAGCAAGTATGCTCCCACAAACACAGCGCTCTGCAGAAATGAAAGGATTTCAGATAATTAGTAAGATACAAAGAAACTTCTACTTTGACAATAACATGATTGCAGTATCCTGCCCAAAAGAGTCTGCACAAAACAGCCGATGCAGGAGCCATTATGGTCCCAAGGAAATACTTTGAAGGAGAGATTTTTCTCATAGTAGTCTACCACTTTGCAAATGAAAATGTAGCACCTTTGAGGCAGCGCATATCTTAGTACCTTCTAATTTTGGGGAATATAACAGAGTGCCGGACCTCTTAGAGAGTTAATTTAATACAACATAAAAATGATTATACTCACAACAAGAAGAATCTATAGAGATGAAATAATGAGGCACGATGTAGTGAATTACAGACATTATATTAATAGTGTTGACATTATTGGTGGTAATACTGTAACATGCATTTCACAACATCATGCCCTAGTTTATTACAACAGCGAAGTGAATCTAATAAAAGCAAATCAGCTCTCACTGGACCTGAAAATATTTTTCATTCCCCAAAGGAGCGCTTCAATCCTTCAAATCTTCTCTTTAAGGCTAGATCAAAATTGCTATTAGGAAAGCTGGCCAAAACAGTGTTGACAGCTGAGGAAATGTTAGGGGCTGGAGTTGGAAAGTGGAGATGCTTGGTGGTTTTCTGTTTCTTTTTAAACTTGGTTTAAGCCTGAGTTGAACACAACCTCCTCCCTGACAGAAAAATAAAGTGCTCACACCAGCTCCAGTTCCATGCACACCGGCAGGCAGGGTGGAGAATTTGAGTCCCCACTGTATCAACTCTACAAAAGCCTGCTGCCATCTCTCAAAGCTGCTTGCCCTTCACCCAAGGACCCCTGAAGTCCTGGAAACAAAACTAAACAGCTCAAGAGAAGCAGGCTCTGGTTTTTTCTACATCTACTTTCAGCCTAAGCCATAAAACACAGAGAAGGCAGAGTGGCCAGTAACAACAAACAAGAACATTTTTCTGCAGTCTCAGAGAGTTTTGAAGTGGCTTTGTAGAAAAAGGTCATCCCTTAGTGATACTGGTTTCACACCCCTACTGACGAGGCCATACATATGAATTTGGTAATGTTTGTCCCAGAAGGACATCCAGACTCTCATGGGGACTAGGTTTCACTGCAGCTGGAGCTTTTACTACCAGAGGCAAGGGAGTACTCAAGCAGATAAATGCCCTTCTATTATAAATCTCCTTCCTTTTTGGGGACAGTCTCAAAAAACAGTGACATGAAAGATACAATGCATATGTAGCTATGGAAACAATGGTTTATTGTTCCTTTCCATACTAAGACACTGAACAAAGACAGAGAGGAGGACAATAACTTGGCCATGAGCAAACCTACATTTGGAGAGAAGGCAGGGTATGGTATTCCCATTTGCCCTGCTTCTCTGGAGACACGGCACAAGGCCAACACAACACAGTGCATCTCTGCAACACAGCCCTTGCATCTCTGACAAGAATAGAGACTGGGGGGGAAGAAAGAAAAAGGTACAGCTGGAAAAAAATGTGAAGTTAGAAGCAGATGCAGCATGGCCTGGTGGACTTCCTTTGTCAAGCAAGCTCTCTCGTCTCTTCTGACTAAGCCCATTTATTTTTATTCAATACAAAAAGAGCAGAGAAGGCTCCATAATTATTCGCTAGATACAGACATAGAATAAATTGATCTTTCCACATCATATCACTTCAGACTTAAAATACAGAGAGACATGTGATTAAATCAATATTCTCAAAGGAGACAACACTCCCTAATAGCTGGCTTTAATAATCATAATTTTGCAACCCACCCTGCTTTGAACACAGGAATGAATTAGACATGTCAGAGCCAAGTACTCACAGGAAGAAGGTAGGCATTAGTGTATCATAGACTGTTTTCAGCTGTGGAAACTGAGGCCAAGGATTTACTGGTAGAATTTACAAAAGGAGGAGGCACTTAAATACCACGATGCCTCTCACTTTTGGTTTACTCTTACAAGAATAAATGTCTTCCGGAACAAAGGATTTCAGAAAACAAAGTCTAATGACTCAATTTCTATAAGGATCATTGAAGTCACTCAAGACACAGGTAGTCATCTGAAAGGTAAAAATTTCTGTAGCTATCTAGTACTACATGTACACTATCAACATCTCTATTACTTTTAACAGCACACCTGACACTTGAGACCAGGTTTGCCCATGCTTTTGAAAACTTTGCCTTTTTTCTGTCTCTTTTGCACTGCAAGACACCTTGCCAGAGAGCCCTGGACACACAGAGTTTAGATATTTGCTGGAAGTTCCTGCTGGTCAGGCTCCCTATTGCCAGTGCAATATGTACAGACTGAAAGATCAATTCCTTTCTTCCACACAAGTTCTTGTCTCTTACTCTCGACTCTGAAGACATCTCTGGTGTGTAAACCAAACAGCTAAAAGAAACACATCTACTCCACAGCTAGTAACAGAAAAAAATCCCAGCTGTGCCCACATTCGAGGTTTGAGGGAGAAGGCAGCAAGGAAGATGTCATCCTGGAGGTTAAAGAACAATTCAACATAACACTGGACTGTAACTCTCAGGTGATGATCCTTACACCAGCCCACCATGCTTCCCAAACATCTGCAGAGCAGGAATAAGTGCATATTCCCCTCCTCTAGCAGTGTCTTGCCCGGTAGTGATCAGGAATCTTGTTACTCAAATGGTAATTCCTACAAGACATATAAGCACTTCTTTTTTCCTAAATATTTTCTGAGGGAAACACATACTGTCTGAGCAGCAACCAAATCCTGGAGGTCTGTGGTTACCAAAGAGGAACATGCCAGATATGTCTGTCCTCACTTACTGTGTCTAGGCAAGATGTCATATTACTAAACTCACAGCAGCTGCAGAGAGAGGGCTTGCTATGCATCTTTCTTGATTAACCAAAAAATTCCCTCCTAGAGGCATCTGAAGTAGGAGCACTGCCTGTGAACTGAAACTGAATTTATCTGCCTTTCATTTTTTGTCCCTTATCTCCACTTGAATTATGTATTCCGGTCTGGAGCTGCACTCACAGAGGCTAATCTCCTACTGGTTTCTTTCCTAGGCAGCTCAGACCCTATCTCCAGTTTTAATAACTATCAGCATGTGACATTTGTGGATCAGGATGTAAATAGATTTAATGAAAATGACACCAGAGCAGGTGGATTCAAACAACAATTCCAGAATGGAAACAGCATTGCCAGAAAATTTATCTGAAACTTTCTATAAGTACAACAAACAGAAAAATAAAAGTGAGAAAAGTCTGAAAATATTCTAAAACTAAAGCCAGAGTGTAAAAACCCTTGCACCATCTTCCATAGGGAAATGTGTTAGTAACAAACAGTTACATCTAGGAAGATTTTAACTATAACACAGGAAAGCAAACACTTTTTGTTCTTGCTTTGTCCTTTAACTCTGAGCTCAGGGCTGCATTTTTTGTAATACAACTTACTCAGAAGAATATTGGGTTAGGATGCACAGGATCCCAATTCTCTCCCTGCTTCGGTCCCAGTATAATAGTGTTACACACTTCCTTGGTCTCTCGTTTCTCTGGCATGGCCTTCCTCTTTATCTTTAATAAGCACCAAGAGACAGGCTTTAAGGGTAACTTCTTTTGAAAGTGTTGATGTTAGGATGATCCTGCTCAGACATGCTAAAATTACAATAAGGAGGACATGACAACCACTTCAGAGTTCAGGCACAAATACCAGAGACAGTACTATGAGCTAATCCTATAATTGTATTCCTCAGTAGTTAACGCCAGCATTCCACTTTTGTAGGCTCTTGGGCAGGATGTCTATCTTCCCTGGATATGAGCATTTGGAGAATTGGAAGTGAGGCAGGGATCAGCTGTGCCAAAAAGTGGGGGAGTCCTGGGGAATATCTTCAGGAATACCTGCCCTGTGCAATTGACAACAATTCACCTGCATGAGAAGGGACTGGTGTTCACAAGCGAGCAGTAGCAGATGAGAACAAGCAGTAGAATCACATTTTCAAAATGAATTATCAGTCGTAAAACAATCGCCAAATTACCTATCTCATAAGTCTACTTTAGTGCTGTATGTGTTCAATTTTTAATAGTGCAGCTAAGTTTCCGATACATCCAAAAACTATATGTGTATTCCCTGACTTCACAGCTGAAATTGTTTGAGATGTTCTGGGGCCTGATAGTAAATGAAAGCAGCAAATATTCTGTAATCTCTGCAGCAATGAAAGATCTCACTGAAGGAACCTGCTGCTATGTCACAGACATTTGCAATAATCACATTTAGGAAGGGAATGTGACACCACTTGTTCAGTGTGATTGAGCTATTGCAGGGGCTCGTGCTAGCTAATTAATCACCAGGACTGCTGAAGGGGAAGAATCTTTTCCAGGCAGATTTATAGGCATAGCTGGAATAAGCCTGAGAACTTTTTGTGCTTTCCCAGTGTGTGTGCAGAGAGCAGCCAGTTGTGAGGCTGGCACTGGTCCTTGGTAATCAGCAGTGGGCTAACAGTGAGGCACTATTCTGCTGGAGCTGGAAACCCCACCCCGACACTGAATAAACAAAACTGCTCCTGTGGATCCCCTCTGCAAAAGTAAAAATCAAGATGGAAAAATCATAGTAAATATCATGCTCTGAAGTATAATGACAGGTAGAACAATCTGTGCGGTATTTAAAATACTTTAAAATTCACTGCTCTTATAAAAGATCCTGAATTTTTTTTTTGTTCTCCTTAACATATATGTGGATTGACAGCTTCCTGTCATTAGTTTAGATAAGATCTTCTGTTATCATTAACAACTGGGTGTGATGAGTACCTTCCAAAAATCTTTCAAAATACTTTTTAATTTTTAATGCCCTGATCTTATAAAGTTGTATTCACATCCATGATGGTAAGCTTACAAACAGTGCTTCTCTGTGCTGCAGAAACAGCTGTAATCCAATCTTCAATACATCCCGATAGGGTAAAAATACTCTGAAATACTGAAATGCTCTCAAATCGAAATTCTGGTAGGTAGGGGTTTTGAACTGCAAAACCTGAGTGTGCTTTCATCAGTGCAGTAATAACAAAGTAGGAAATCAGCACTATATCAAAGAGGAAAAGAGAACAAATGCTTTCTAGAAAGGATAAACACACAAGCAACAAGAGTCTGACACCCACTCCTATCTCTGCTCAGCAAGCTGTGTACACACCTACAGCCCTCAAAAGGCTGGGCTGGTTGGAGATTGTTCCAGCATCTTGCAAGGAAGTTGTTCTAGTGAATAAAGTGGACAACAGATGGGATTTAACTTTTGACTACTTATTCCTTGCTCCATGAGACACCTGGTACATTGAGTCACTGAATGAAAACAATCTGCCAAATCTAGTAAGTATCAATGGAGATGCAAAAAAACAGACCAGATGCCAAAGGTTTGGGATTCTGACAGAAATATCTATATTGTGATCTCAGGAAGACAGTCCTGATTAGTCCAGGTGCACACACAGGTTCTCAGCCCCTCAGTCGTCCTCTTGCTTGGTTGTAGTTGCATCCGTGGACTTCCTCTGAATTTCCTTTCTGGCACTTCTGCCTTCAGACCACAGAATTTTCAATTTTTCTCTTAGATCAAAATTTCCTATGACATCCTAAAGTGGAACATTTCTCTTTCCAGACGCCCACAAAAGCCTTTAACCAGTCTGTACAAATTTTTATTAAGGAAACAAGATACCTGATTTTCAAGAAACATGACAGCATTTTCTCAAAGAGGTTGACCCTTTCTTGAGGCACAGCAACCATAATTTCTTGATTAAACCACAGCACAAGTATCTCAGGGTTCATATTCTCTTTTGGATTTAAAATACCAACTTGGAAACGGGAAGAAGGGGGGTTCCTATTCTGTTGCTCTTTCCTCTTTCTTTCCCCTCCCTCACCTAACACACAATATTCTATACCATTCTCTGAGTGAGTACCATGAATACCTGTTTGCTCCTGGAGGCTCCAGGTAGAAATTAACGTGCCAAAAGATATATTTACCTGAAGGCTAACTCCAAGGAAGCATTCTGCCTCAGGGAATCAGTCAAGCATGTGCCTGTTCCAAAAGACATTATTACATGGTTCAGTAACTTCCTTACACTGAGGTTTGAAGGATATAATCTTGAAAATATTCTCATGCCCATATCCAAGTCACTTTTCTAACTGGCAAAAGATATTTGCTATTTCAGTATGTATGCCAGTCTACAGCAAGTAAAGCTGGATTCTTTTTTAAGAATTCTTTCTTTTTCCCCCAAAGAAGCACAGATTTCATATATCCAGGCACACTGATAAGGCCACTCAAGTGGAAAGACATTATTCAAGTTATTGATCTAACTCAGATGAAGCAGGATCTCCTAATCCCACATGAATCAATCCCTTCACAGCTACCAGAAATTGTGGGGAGGGGGACAGGAGGCACTCCTTGATTTCAATCACAGGCTCCTCTTGGGCTACAAGGGAATTATTTTGCACCAGAGTTAGGTGCAAAGGAAGATTCCACATGGGATTAAATCCTCAAAACATCTGCTTGAAAGAAGTCAATGCGTGGGAAGCATTTGTGTTCTAGCTCCTTAAGCCTACTCCAGCAAAAGGTAACTATTTTCTGTATAATCCACGTTTTGGGAGGAAGAGGAGGATTATCTGTGTTGCAATGCGCAGACAAGGACACCGAGTTAATGGAGCATTCTATTTTGTTTCCATCTAAAAAAACTGTAGCATAAGAAAACACCTCTCCCCAAGAATAATCTGTGAAATTTATTTAAGATGCATTTGAGAATGGCTACAATCACATTTCTGAGCCTCCTACTGGTGGCAGCTATCAGGATGAAATAGCATCAGTGACATGAACAGCATGACAGCATTATGTAAGAGATTATGAAGCCGTTTCAAACCTGCTTTGATACGGCATTAACAATCAGCAGGAAAAACTTTGTTTAATATTTCAACAACATGTTTAAAAGTTAAACACTTTCATTCCTCTGATGGTGCAAAAGCCTGAGCAGTACAGAGACAGGAAAAGAAGGAGACATTTCAAGTCTTTTGCCTACAGTGTAGGACTATCACATAAATCTTGTCAAAAAACATCCTTGCATCCCAACAAGAGGGCCAGCATCAGCAGGAGACCTGATTCGCACACACTTCCAATGCATTTCCTTATGCGCACACATTAATTTCCCTTCAATTCTCATGACCTGAAAATAAAGTTTGGGTCTATGCAAAGAGAAACAATTTTCTAGACCCCATATAGGAACAGGCAACCCATCTCTAGGCTCTGATATCTTCTGGGTTTTGGGCCTAGCATGGACAAAATTTATTTCCTTCAGAGCCTACACCTCTCATATGAGAAAGACTTACTCTTCCAGCTCAGGAAAATCTGCAGGACAGTAAGAGGGCAAGGCATAATATTAAACCCTAGGGAAGAGGGGACAAGAAAATGTATCCCTTGAAACATATTGGAGGCAAATCAGTCAGGTCCCTGCTTAGAGACTGTGAAACCATAAATCAGTCTGGATGAAAGGACTGTCATTTCTTTTAATGATTCTCCTTCTCCACAGACACACTGGAAATACAGGGCAAATATTTAATTCCTTTATGAAGTCAGACATTCTTCTAAATATCCTCTGCATTTCTTTTAACTCAAGGCATGCTTCCTGTTCCAAACAACTCCTTCTGTTTTCCAGCTGTTCTGTGCTTTCAAAATGAAAGCACAGAAATACTCTGAAAATGCAGACAGACTTTTAGAAGAATAATGATGGAAGTAATGAGGCTTAGATGGAAGCTATGAGTCATGGCAGTGCTCCACACAATTTCCTACAAATGCCAGATATGATGAGAACATTTAATTCTGGCCTTCATATCCGTAGCCTCATCCAATGTATGAGTGATGGTGAAGAGTATCCTCATGGTATCTTTCAATCAACAGGCTTTTTTTGCCCCATCATCTCTTTGGTCTGATCCCCTCATTCTGAATGTTAAGTACACATTCTCTCAATATTTTAACCATATGAAAAGCATTATTTAATCCAAAGTGGTGTCAGACATTTCAAAGCACCCTGATAAACTGTATCACATCTGAAACCATTAGAGTTGACTTCCCATCCAGAAGTTCATATCAAAATGGGAGTAACATACAGATTAACGTGTGGGATTTTTCTGCTACTGTGTGTGAATAATAATCAACCAATGAACCTACTTCATCAGTAAAGTTTACCACTATCAGAACACATATTATCATCTTGGAATACAAAGGATTTTTCAGGTCAAATGGCAAAATTTAACGTATCTGAAAAAATGTTTCTCTCCTTGGCATAAATCTGGCAAAGTAAATTCATGCTATTAACACAAAGTGCACAGAATTTGTTTCATTACTGTTACCGCTGGAATTGTGATTACTAGAACAGAGAATTACCTACTATAGAAAAGGTCACAGGTCTGAAGTCTAGATCCTGGTGGGGATTAAGGAATACCACTCAAATATACCCCTGTCATTTGCTCATGGAAACACAGCCTCATCTTTTCAAATATAGTTGTCATACTTTATTCTTGCACTCCATTAATCAAAATCATCAGTCACAAAACCATGCTCACATTGTTGTACAATTAACCAAGTTTAGATAATTTGGGTAATGACTGCTGTATTATTTGGATATTGTTACTGCAAGGAGATATGTGAACAGTCAATTTCCTACTGAATGTTTAATACATTTCTAATAGGCAGTTTATGCAGTTTTTGATGGCACACTAAATCATCCCGTATTTAACTGTGGCACAAAGATTGATTCAGCTTTGCTGTGGGAGTAGAACAACTGAATACAAGCAAGAGCTGAAAAATGTGTTAGTTAAGATATAATGCTGCCATGCTAGGCCTTAAAAGGATATGGAATCTTTTCCTGTAAAACTGAGATCTAGTAAGGTAAAGCCACTTGCTGGATCTAGATACTGAGGCATGGTCAGGCTCATGAAGTGCTCCTGTTTTCTTTCTTTCTCTCCTCTCCCAGTCTGTCCATTTTGGGATACCTTCTATTTTCCACAAACAGAGCTTCTTTTGACAATTTCCCAAGTAAGGCAGAGCTAACTGTTAGGATATTATGATAAAAATTTTTTAAAAAGTAATTTCTGTATTATTTGACACTTCCTACAAGTCATGGCAGTGCCTTTAGCTACCGCTTTCTCATTTGTGTACTTGTAGGCAGCAAAGACAGCACCAGGTCTATTCTCCTCCACCAGCACAACGCCCAGCTGGCACTTCACAAAAAGGAAGCCCTCTCTGTGCAGAAAAGGTATCACTTGAATAACAGTCTCATCCTGCACCCTGCCCAGCATCCAGGTAGGGACACAGAGTATTCCTGCATGATGTTTTACCTTGGGCTCGGCACACACTTATTGTGATCACACAGGTTCTACTCAGCTCCAGGTAAACCTGAGCAGAAATCAATTATGCCTTTCTCATGCCACATCAGCAGGCAAATCCTGGTTTACTTTCCAGACTGTTGGATGGGAATGTCCCAAGCCCAATGAACAGGCTGATGGCACCAGACAGATTGAGTGTTTTCCATATCCCTCCCTGCCTTGCTGCTCAAGAAGATTTTGTTGCCTTGCACCACCTACAGCTTGGCTTGCTCCCCACGTGATATCCCAAGACAGGAGCATCAGCCTGGCCACTCAGCTAGAAGCCTTCAACTTACACTTCTTCCATCTTTCCATCTTGATTGTATTAGGAGCTCAGTGCCTCAATGAGTTCCAAAAAACACTTTGATTTGCTGCTACTTCACAAGAACATGTAGTGACAAGACGAGGAGTAGTGGCTTCAAACTGACAGTAGGTTTAGATTAGATATGAGGAAGAAATTCTTTACTGTGAGGGTGGGGAGGTACTGGAACAAGTTGCCCAGAGAAATTGTGTTTGCCCCATCCCTGGAGGTGCTCAAGGCCAGGTCAGATGGAGCTCTGAGCAACCTGATCTAATAAAAATTGTCCCTGCCCATGAATTAGATGATATTTAAGGTCCCTTCCAAGCCAAACCATTCGATGATTCTATGATCCTAATGAAGTAAGTGCAAGCCCTCACTCAGAATCAAGGAATTCCTTATGCAACAATGCTCTATGCATATCACAATGTTTACGTGCTGCAGAAAAACATCACAATTCACTTGTACAAGGGCCACATCCTGAGAGATATTTAGATAGCAAACTGTTGCCTATTTATCAAGTGCCTAAATATCTGAAAAAAGATACCTACCCCTAACTGTCAGGGCACAAATATTAAGCTGTACAGCTAGCATTCCTACTGATTTCACTAGGAGCTCTGTACAGTGAAGCCTTCCCTCCTCCACTGGCACATTTTGTATTTCTCTCCTAGGGAGCTCAATTGAAAATGTCAGTCATCCTCTGCTACAGAAAAACTTTGACGCTCTAGGTTTAGAGAATGCACAGAGAGAGTCTGTAATTATTTATTCATTTATGTATCTTTTATTTTTCATCCTTTGATTTCTGAGAATCACCAGCTAGATTTCCTGGCACAATAATTATAAATACTTCATGATAGTGTATGGATGTAAAAATTCTATTTGAAGTTTTGATGAGAGTCTGTGATGAAATGTTGGCGCATTGTTTTTACTCATCTAGGGACTTGGATGCTACAGTAATTTTCAGAGAATAAAACTTCTGCATTTATACATTACTTCCCACTTCCCTCATTACTTATCATTCACTTTTTCAGCTCGGAGTGTCATCTCCCAGCAGATAATTCCACTGATGCTTTTAATGTGGCACATACACTTAAAAACTAGAAGGAGTAGAGCCAGATGAAGGACACATACTTGGCAAGAATGCACACATATGAAAGCTTATTGCAGCACTAGCAACATCAAGCAAATGACAAGCTGAAAGTTACCTGTGCCACTGACAAGCAGAGAATGTTGTATAGAGCAGGAGGGAAATGCAGCCTGCTCTGTACACAGCTCTGCTGAGAAAAAGAAAAGCAATTTCCAAGACTAAACTGCTGTTTAGCCCTGAAAGTCACCACAAAGATCTATACTTCTGTTTCCCACATTTTCCCCCTCTAGTCTCTGAAGGCTGGGTGACAGGGTTCTTCAATACGTGACACCAAAAATCCCAAACAAAGTGCTTTTGTTATTTGCAGCTGCTAAAATGGAACCATAAAGTTACCAGCAATGTAAGCCTGGTTGTCACTTCTGAAATTCAAGTTGGAGAAGCTCAGGCTATGGCTGGCACTGGAGTGTATCACCTCCCCTGCACAACTCTTGCAAAAAGCATGCGACAACACTGAGAAAAAAGCTCATCCTAAAGGAGCACCTTGGACTAGAAAAACATGGCAAAACAGTGGAAACCCAAGAGCCTGGCAAATGCAATATGGAGCAAGCTACAGAGCATGAGAAGGAAAAACATACATAGAACATAAACTCCTAACCTTTTGTCACTGAAAAATGCATGCAGCAATTAACTCTAAGCTGTAAATCCTGTAATTCAAAGACAAAAATTACTCAGGTTTTAGTCATGAGCCCACTTACAACTGAGAAATATGTCACAACACAGAGCAAGACAGTGCTTAGCAGATGCAGCAAAGGGAGAAAGCCACAAAGATCAGATGAGCAAGGACAGCATGGTCAGAAACTGAGCCAAATCTGGCCCTACTGCTCTGCTTCAGCTGAACCAGAATGAGAGGTGACTTCCCTATAAAACAGGAAAACCATTTGCTGCCTTGCAGCAGTCACCCATCTTCTTTCAGAAGCAGCCATTTGAAAACGTGCTGCTGAAGCTTGAGGTGAACTGAAAAGTTCAAACACAGCCCCTATGTGCCTTTTCTTTCCCATTCCATACTAGCACCCATTCATCAGGCCACTAACAATTTGCAGATCACACAAGCAAATGGCTTGAAGTAAGGATGAGGAGGTATCAGGAACATGAGCCTCTGAAGTAGTTATATCAAAAGCATTGGCAGCAATGAAATGCAATAGAAGGAAATGTTATCTTAAACAAGGGCAATGATGACAGGGATTTCAGGAAAAGAAAAAAGCCCTCTGTTTTACTTCATCCCTTCAAACATCACATCAGCAATTCTGAGGCAGAGACCAAAGTGTGTTTGTAACTAACTTTATCTTCCTTCTCACAGTTAGAGATTTTATTACAATTGTCACCTAAACTTACTAGTTCATATTTACTTTTTACTCAGTGTTTGTGATTTGTTTACAATGCTTTCAATACTATTTCCACAAAATATGAAGACAGAAAGAGATAGCCCACAACCAATACAGAAACTTTCAATCAGTCTGTGTAAGCTCTTCAAAAATGTACCTAAATTTGCCACAGTTCAGGAAGAAAGATGCCAAGAAACAGCTTTGCTCACTTCACAAATTAGTATCTCCTTCTGCTTCTTCCCTGAACTGATCTACCTCAAATGTGCTTTTTAGGCTTGATTCAAAAAAACATATCTGTCATTTTTAAATTAAAATAATAAAAACAGTTCCTCCTTTGAAGTCTTCATTAGCATGCATTATATCAATTTCCAGCATGGTAGTGACACTGACACTTTTAGATTTTCATTATGAATGTCAGGCTCAGAAAGAACTAAAAACCACAATGAGCTGATTCCATTTGAAAACACTCTTTAAAAATAAAAGACAGAGAAATTCTGATGAGAATGGTGATAAAGCAGCCAAATCTTGATCGGAGAAAATATTATGCAGAATGGAAAAAGGCAAAGCCTTATTAAAAGATCTTTAAAACCATAAAGCCAGATGCCATTCAATTGCTTTCTAAGTCGTGAAAACTAAACGCTCAATCCCATATGTATAGAGGATGGAAAAATCAGAGGCACTTTTCCTTATAAAGTACTTGACTCACTGGACCTTTGCATAATTCACTGAAAGTGTAGGGGATACTCAGAGAAGTGTCACTCAAGACATTTTCCATCGCTCCATTTGTAAAAAAGCCCTTACATGGGATTATGTAAATTACGTGAGTATGAACACACTCTTATGTATGGGCACAAATCTCTGCTATTTCTGAGGCACATGTATTCTCTCACATTTTTTATTTCATAAAGAACACAGAAACACAACTGACAACTTTTCAAGTCATCAACACTGCAAATGAGCTTTTTCCATTAGACCATTAATAAAAAAAATAGAAATGGTAATGGAGTATATGCCACTTTCAGCCCATTTAAAAATACCTTTTACTTGATGCATTATGTTTTGATATATCCCAGTCAAATTAAGCAGAGGCTGGCAACTGCATGTGGCAATCTGATTAATGCCATAATATGATTTATGTGTTTCATTTTAGTACATTGGGTCATTCTGATTTTTTAAACATATTCCTACAGATGTGAATGAGCAACACATTAAATTCTGTCTCGGACAAAAATCTCCCATTGAGATTGAAATGGCTGAACATTTTCATTTAATGGGGATTGCTTAAGGGACTTGAGAGTGATTTTTTTAAGGCAGCCCAAGTGCCATCTAAAGGAATTTTCAGAAAAGGCAATACTAGCATATATCAGACAATTTTAAACACACTAAATGGCCATTAAACTGTGCATGTAGGCACATGAAACCTGCAGAAGACCCAGATATTTTCAGACTTGTCAGTCTTCTGGGGCTACACCCATCTGTACCAAAGTCCACTAATATCAGTTTATTCCAGCTGAGATTTTGATGCAGGCCTCAGTACATTCTCACATTTGCATGAGCAGCAGAGCCAAAGACCATGCATTCCAGACAAAGATGAGACTCCAAATCACTCTCCACTGAGATCAGCTAGCAAAGGCATAGAGGCAAAACCATTTTCTCTCAGTATTTCTCCCTCACAGCAGATACTAATAGCACAAGATGAATCTAGTGGATCAAGCATCCCTCAACCATTTTCAGCTACTGCTTGTACTACACACATGTAGGAACCTGTCAGGATTGAACTAAATACCTCTTTATACCACTGACTGTTTGGAATGTTAATAGAAGTAATAATGGAGTCACATAACATTTTTTGCTATGAGATTCTGTCTATTTTGTTGTTGTTGTTGTTTTGTAATTACTATTATTTTTAACAAGTCCACAAAACTGAATGAGAAGGAACAGTTTTCTACTCCTGACCTTGGAGTTTTCTGCTGTCCCTAGTATTGCGTCTCCTCATGCTGAATGGCGAACAGAATTAAGTCCTTACTGAGAGCTTTGGAAATCCAGCTCACAAGTAACTACTTGAATCATCCAGATACTTTCCCATTTCAACAGTTTCAGAAAAAAATACGGGAAAATGAGCTAAAAAGGGAGTAGGAATTCATAATCAAAATATTTTTTAGAATTCTGAAAATTTTCAAAGAGCTTCTATAACCAGGGACTGGAAGGAGATAACAGGCTAAAATGCAACTAGAGCATTCCATTGCCTTTTTTTAAAATAATTACGTGCTTTGCTCAATTGCAGATATTTCTGTTTCAAAGAAAGAGCGTGTCACATTATCTTTGTACTATCCCTGCAAAAGCTTCCTGTTTTATCTCTTTTCCTTGTAGTTTTATCAATGTTTAGGCCTATCTGACACTGAAGAGAACTCAATTCATTAACCTTAATTATAAGGGATTGGAGTCAGGAATTAGTTTATTGCTTAAGTGTACACAGTAATTATTACTGATTTTAAAAAGGATATTTAATCACTAAGAGGCTCCTATTGAATTATTGCTGGCAGCATTGGCACCAGATTACCAAAACTGTGTCTTCAAGGCTCATCAGGATCACGCAGACATATGGGATTTTTTTCATCTCTTTGTTTTTACATTTTTCACTTGCCCTTGCTTTGTGAACCAGCAGAAATTTTGCCTCCTTGTTGCTGAAATGCCACTGCTAACCATCAGCAAAACCATCCCTCTCTCCTTTAACTTTTTCAATTGTATCTGAACTGCTCTCATTATCATTAATAAAATTAATGATATCCTTATCATTCCTTATCATTAATAAAATTCTTCATTATTCCTATTTCCCTTTTTTTCAATGCTTTCTCCTCTGAAAAACCCAACACATAAGGTAGTCAAAGCAGTACAATCTCTCTCCAATCCACATTTATTTTGGACTGGCTGGTAAAAGTTGTGATCTCTTGCTTATTAGATGCATCTGGGTTAATTAAAGGATCAAGAGACATGCTGTATCAGGAGGGACTACAGAAAGTTATTACAGCTGCTAAAAACAACGTGTGCAGTGTCTCAGCAAGACCTAATTTTTGGACTGTTGAGCAAGCAAGAGGTTACTATTATACTTTGCAGTGAGGATCATCCATCAGGAATCCAAAGTTCACTTTCATTCCCTTTCTTCTGTCATACCAGAAAGAAGCAACTCAAAACAATTAAATAATTTCTTCCATACTTTGGAACTTCCAAAGTATTTATAACAGGACCATTATGACCAATCTATTTTTGTTTTAGTAGAATGATGTAATATATATCCTTTTCAAAAGGCATACATGAACAGAACTTCACATAGCCTATTCTATCACGTCTAATTTTAAATTAAGTTCATGAAGCTTTCTACCAAATAGATGTGCAAATCTGTTATTTTCAAGTAAGTAGTTTTGTTTCTATAAGCTCTTGCTCTAAAAACTCCATCAATCCTGAAATCAGGATGTATGTTAATATTCTAATACAAAACTGAAAGTGCATCACTGTTATATAATGTAGAATTAAGGGTGAGGTTATTTAGGGAGTGTGTTCTTACAGCAGATAATGCTCCAGCTCACTGTTCCTGTATTAAGTTACAGAAGTCGTTAGAAAACAAGAATGATTCTGAACTCACCTGCTCATCATAAACTCATTTGGCTGGTAGCAAGTTGTCCTGGAATATGTTATACCAAATGCTGGTAAGCCACTTTACAGAAAAAAGTGTTATGCAACATTTACAGATTGTTTCCCCTATGAATGAGAGGTTGCTTAGTTATCATTAAAAAAAAAAAAAAGGAAAGTAATTTGCAAGAAATTAGTTTTTAATATTTATGAAAGATGAAAAAAAATAGTCTTTTTGATTTGTGTATATAAGGAGTTCAATGCTAAACTAAATCTTGCTTTTGTTAATATTCTTCAACTGCTTCTAAAAGCTCTGTTCTGTTGAGATCATTTTTAAATGAAAAAAAAAAATCCTGATTAATGCAACCAACTAAGATATCTCTAAATTCTTTCCTTCATTTTATTTCTATCAGCTTAGCTCTCTAGCCAGCTCAGAACATATCCCTACTCCTTTGGGGAAGTAGAAATACTAGACTGCTGCATTCAGAAGCAGAAGATCTAAGAGAAAAGCCCTAAAGACCATCAGAATTCTCGGTCTCATTTCCCTTTCCCTGGGGACTGAGCACTTGTGTGTTTTATCTGGTTTTCCTTGCAGATACATCACTGAGCTTCTCAGGAGACCAAAACATGGCTTAAGCCATGCCTGTGCCAGCCACAGGAGATTGGTCAATTCTTATGGGAGTAAGACAAAATGGGTGGCCAGGCAAGCTGTTCCTGCTCCTAATATCAGAAACATTGCTTGTAATGCTTCTGTAAGTGCTCTCTTCTCCCCCTCATAACCAGGTGCAGCTTGCTTCAACTCCATCCTGGCTTTGTCACGGGCCATTAGCATGATTTTCCCAAAACCTAGAATAAACAAGGAAGGTGATGCAAAGGTTGTGGCAATTCTCTGGCCAGAGGCAGCCCTTCCTCCCTGCACTTTTGCTGAACTTGAACCAATATCAAGCCTAAGTGCTTGGCTATGAGCATGATACGTCTTTGGCAGGCATGTTATTTTTCTTTAGTCTTCTGGAAATTAAGCAGATCTTTTTTTATTCAGTCTAATAAAGATATGCCAAATCAGAAACAAAATTACTCTGGGGCAAATAAAAACCCTAATTGCTCATAAAATGGCTTCTTGCAAATAAATAAGCAAATTTTTAAAAGAGAAAAAAAGAAAACAAATATTTTACACAGTGGATTCCTTCTTTCTATGTTTTATGGGAAACTAAGCAAGTCAGCAAATCTCAATAGGAAGCAGAAATCACACTTCTTAGTAAGAAACTCTCCGCTGCAGGGATTTTCTCACAAAGCCTTCCAAGCTTAGGAACCAGCGTGTGTATGGTGTTCCAGTGCTTGCCAACACGCCTCAAACTCTGCAGAGATATGTAACAAAATTGGGTTCACTATATCTGTATTTTCTACCACAGCCAGCACTAATAAAACTACTAATAGAGAAAAAATATCTGTGACAAGATCACCACCATCTACTATTAGCCTACAATTCTCATACTTGGCTGTTATTAAGATGTGTATTTCCTCCACACTACACAACCAGCCAGTCACTTTTAACCATGCTTTTTGGGAAAACACACCATTGACAAGGCAGCCCAAGTAGATGACCTCCCAGAGGGCCTTTTGCTAGCCATCTATGGTCATTCCTAGTCAAAGACTCAGTATGAGCTAACTTGTGTCATAAGGCAAACAGCTGACATTGTTTTGAGAACAACATTCATCAGATGTGAATTTCACCCAGAACAGAATTCAGAAGGAGAACACAAAGATGCTTTAAAGCTTCACAATGGCATACATGGAAAATAGAAGTTGCATCCCATTAAATATGGTTTGTGTCACAATGCATTAACAGCAGAGCCACATGGCTTTCAAGTGCATATTACCCATAAACACATAAAAATTCAAGAAATGCAGAGTGTCTGGGATTAGGAAGCCAGAAAAGGTGATTACCATCTCCTTCACCTGATCTTTTATCATGCCACCAACCATGGCCCCGACCTTCTAAGTACCGGACAAGCTCATGACATCTCTCAGCTCCTTAGCAGCTATTTCATAAAGTTTAAAGACTTCACCCCCATGACAGTGAAGTTGTACCGGTGGCTTAATCACATTCCCTGCCAAAACAATGTCTGTCTTATTCCTAGCTTCTGTCTAGTTTGTGTTCTGCAGAAATGTGTAATCTTCAAATTAGGTTTTTTTGTTGTTGCCAAGCTTTCTTTTCTTCCATATGTGAATGAATGAAACAGAATCATTTAATGAGTAAAATCGCTCCTATTAGGATAATAAAATCACTGTATCAGCTGACATGGTGACCTGCAATTCCAGTGCTGAACTGGACATCCTGGATGAGGACAATGCTCAAAAGAAAAGAAGTAGCCAAGTTATGGGGAGGGAAAAAAAGTTAACAAAGGGGGAAGAAATTCCAAGCGATTTGATAACAACTTGCAAGTGATATAATTTTTGCACAAGTCCTAGTGACTTGGAAATGAGTTTGATTAATTGTCTTCACTTGCCAATATTTTTAGAGAAAGTGTAAAGTATGTGCATAAAGTGTACAGATTTTATATAAATGCACATACTTATCTATATAAATGCTGTCTTTGTCCCCCACTTAAGAATGAAGGCGATAGCATCATCCAATCAAAGGAGGAAGCAAGAGCAGTTCAAGGGGAGAATTATTTTTATTGTAAATTTCCAGAGGGAATTAACCAATTTTCTGTATTATGATAGAATCAGCATATTGTAGATTGAACCTGTAGATAATGTCAAAGCAGAAGAGAGGCTTTCAGCTTTGTGTGCCTGCTGAATCTCAAACACAAAAGGCTGCCGTACTTCTGTTTGCTCTGCAGTTTTCTCATCAATGTGCACATTATTGGACCTTACTGTGGTTGCAATGAGCACTTCAGCCTGGCTGATGAAAGAAGTGAAAATACCCCTCGGAGCTCATGTGGTTCAGGACTTGGCAATGACAGTCCCTCCTGTCAGTGCATGTGTGATGGTGAAAGAGCAGGAAGGAAATGAGATCATGGTCATATTCAAAGAATTTTTTGAGCATGGATATATGCCATGCTGTTTAAAATATTCAAAAAGTCTTTTATTGTTATTATTATTATTGCTATCCTGCAATCTAATGCTGAATATGATTACTTCATACAGAAATGTAGTTGGCAGGGAACTGACATGAAAATAAGGGAAACACTGAATAGCTACGAAAAGCAAGAGAGAGCTCATAACCTTCAAATCCTGTTTCCCTACATTCAATTAGCATATACATTTTAATATATCTCCTGCAATGTTCAGGAAAATGACACAGTGCCCTTCTGGATATATTTTATTGAAACTGGTGGATTCGGTGCTAGATGTAATGAAATAAGCATTAAAGATGATATTTTACTCTTTGCATTTGAATGAATTTTGAGAAAAGCAGATCTGAATGAATAGAAAAGAGGATGGTACCAAGCTACTCACATAGCAATCACCTAAATCTAGTATACAGGTAAATTTGGTTACACCACAGGAATGGGAGGCCTCCTAGTTTCTTACTGGAATTCCCCATATTTCTTGCTGTTATCCTGGTTTCTAAGGAAGCAGCTATGGCAGACCACTGCAGCTTCTAGTCTTAAGGGTACCAAGATAGATCTAGTTTTGTAGGGCTGGAAATAACATGGTGCATTTTACATCCAGGAGGCTTAAAAAGGAAAGAAAATAAAACTGAGCAGTCCCAGCCTTGGGGGCAACTTGTTAAGTACTGCCCCAAGAGTCAGAAGTTACAGCCATCTAGAACCAATTCTGCCTTCCAATTTCAACTCTGGTATGACACGCACTAGCAAAGCTTTCTTATTTAATCTTCAGTGTGGAGTGAGTCTGTAATGATGCTTGAATATTTCAGTCATTAATTATCTTGATCATTGAAAATGAAGCAGTGCTTTCAACTTTTCATTACTGTATGTTGTTGTTTTTTAGCTTGAAGGCTGGACACCTGTGAGTGTATTTTCTCAAACATTCAAACCCGCATTTCTAGACTGTGATCAAATTGATCCAGGTTTTCTTTGATGAAATAGAATACATAACCAAGTATCTTTTTTAAAAACAGCTCAGTTTTCAGGTTCTCCATTATCTTCCTCACAGTTTTCCTCTTAATTTTCTCACTAATCCTTTAGCCATTAACATAAAAATCAAAGATGCATTCCAATAGTGATCCTAACAGCAACAAAGCTCAATATAAACACTGTACCCCTACAGTACAATTGCTCTTTACACATTTGGAATTCATGTAAATATTTTGACTCATGAGGACTGTAGGGCATCCATCATTCAATATCCCTTTCATCAGCATCCCTGGCTCCTATCTGGAGGTGTGGCATCCTAGGACAGGGCCCCCACCCATGCACGTACAGTGAGCATTCTGCATCTTTTCACATGATCCTGCTGGAATGCACAATGTTTGCAGATTTTGAATAAGCTACATGCAGACAGAAATTATTTCAACTTTTTTATTTGCTATTCCTCTAGCCTTAATGTCATCTGTAGATTTTATCAGTAAGGATTTTAGCTTTGTTTGATGAAAATGTCATACAGGCAGAGCCAAGGACTAACTCATCCAAGCCCCTCTCCAACAATCCTAGATTTACACTTTCATTATAGGTTGTTTAAAATAGACCATATTGATACTACTTATTTCTGCTTCTTAAGTAAAATGTCATGCAATACCATGTCTGTACTACATCTTTTCTGCAAACTAGATATAGAAGTACTTTTCTGCTTTTCAGAGATATGAGAGTCTGTACTGAAGCACTTTGATACTGTGACATTAACAGGCAACAAAGAAATGCAGATATCTGCTTTTAAACCACGACCATTCAACTTTCTCACAGGAAAGTAAGTGTTGAAAAGCATTTACTGCCTTAGCACAAGACTTTATTGGTGGGAAAGCAGAGTGAAGAGATCAGTATTTCTGAAAAGTCAGCCCCAAGAGTCTCTGCGAGAAAAGGAGACATGAAATGAGAAAGACCAAGAACTGAAGGTAGGGTTCACTGGTAATAAAGCAGGCAAAGACCTTGTCTTGTCAGAGTGCAAATACTGAGCGAGAAATAGAAATAGGTGGAAGGCTGAGGCTTAAAAATAGGTTTGAATGCAGCAGGCCTATACGAAGTGGCAGTGGTAATTTTTTAGGCTGGAAACAAAACTGTTCTCCAGTCGGGTCCTGGATTCTTGGAGTCATACTTTCCACTGTGCCCTAGTTTGCCCAACTGAGGAAAAATAAGCATTAATTCAAATCCCTTGGTGTTGTTGCCTGCTGAAATCAAGTCTTTCTACTGGAACCTTCAGAGAGAATCCTTAACAAAACACATGGTCTAACGCTGTATGGACAAGTTTCAAACCTGCTCAGCACCTCACAGCCGCCTTTGTTCTCAATGGGGAGCTCTTCTCCCTTGTTCTGACAGATAGCAGCTATGGGCACTTCCAAAAGACTAGTCCATAATCTCAAAACCCCCTCAATTTGCAGGATCAAAAATAACTTCTGCAATGCATAACTTTACAGTGAAAAGGGTGTAATTCACACCAAAGCTGTGTAAACAATTTATTCATTTATTTATTTTGTGTTGCCTCTTGAGCAAAGTAATGAGGCAGTTTTAGTACCCAGAAATAAATTGCAATAGAATAATACAGCAGACACTACAATAAAAGAAATAACTTTAAAAAAAAAAAACTAATGCAGTGCATAAGCTTGCAGAATTGCTTCAAGCATAGCAGTTGCTTGCTGAAAGTAGTGATTACCATAAAAAGACAGGGCGTTTCTAACATTTGAGGGACTGTGCAGTGTCCTGTTCCTGTAACAGACAGACCAGAAGATTCTTACAGTCTCCCTGATCAGCAGGGTCAAGAAGTCATGCATGAAGCCAGCAGTAAAACTGGGAAGAAAATACAGACCCTTCTGTGCTCCTAATAAATCCATAATTCTGAGAGGGCATCATCTCCTTGAAGGCCCAGAAAGGCAGAGACATAGGACAGAAAAGCACCTTAAAAGAATGCCTACAGTCATCTCCATCCTCTACCAGAGCATGTCCAGGGCTTTTCCTGCAGTATCTCTGCTACTGCAGACTCTGCATCACACTCAGGCAGCAGAAGCTCTTACCAGTCTGATTGTTACGGTGTTTCACCTAACACATCTTATCTAAATCATTCTTTCTGAAGTTCAGCCTTATCACTGCTTGTCCCATCAGTACAGCAGCCTTTTATAAGCCTGCAAACAGTTGCAGCTCCCCTTGATTTTCCCTTTGCAGGAAAATCCTTTTCCTTTACCAATGGCAGAACTTTACTTCTTTATGGTGAAGCTATGAAATGAAATGGCAGAAGGTGCAGTAGATAGGACAAGTGTCTTGTTCCTGTAGGTCTTGTGCTGAATGTGCTTTCTTTGTGTACAGAACTGAGTACTAGGGGGCTTGGATCTCAGCTAGTGTTTCTGGTTGTCATTTTAACAAAAAAAACCCCAAACTGTAGGTTGATGTTTGCTCCTGGCTGGAGAATCATGACTGGTCTCAACCAGATGAAAACACTGTTTAGATTGTGATATACACAGGTCCCACTCTCATAGAGCACTTCTTAAAAGTCAGGCAGAGCCAATATTTACTTAGGAAACTGATTTTGTTTCTACTTGGTTCCCTTTACAAATTCCAACACAGTCTGTTTCTATCTAAAATTTTCAAGCTAGAAACATTATACAACAATAAAACTGGGAGGTGGGGGACATGTGGGGGTCGAAGAGGAGACAATTAGTTCAAGAATCCAGTGAATAATATGCAAGGTATGTGAATAAGCATGCTAATCCTTTCCTGGATTTCTTTTGCAGGAACTCAGCACCAGCCTATGCAAATGCACTGTAATTATTCTTGTAGTCTACAAAGAGCTCAGGTGTCAGTATCTGGTAGAAAATCCACTGAGCAGGTAGCTGTGATTTTTCTTACTTGACATGTTCCTTTTTGCTGAGGATTTTTTTTTTAATTGGAAATTTCTCTGGTGTGGGAGAAATGTTTTAATCAGGCATCAATCTTCAACTTAAAGATGTAAAGTAGAAAAAAATGAATTGTGGAACAAAAATACTTCTACGTGATAAATTCCCAAGTAGGACCATTCAGGGAGAATTTATGAGGAAAGATTTATATATTTAACTACCTTTTTTAAAAAATAAATAATATGTCTTCTGAACATCTTGCTTTTCCTTATCATCCAGCAAAATAATCTATGGCATATTGTCTGCACATTGTCTCTTATCTTGTTATGTGAATAAGGAGAGCTATGATTTTAAAGACAGTTTCTAGGTGAATTTCCAAAAAAAAAATAAAAAGAAAAAAAAAAGAAGATATCAGTTACCCTCATAATCAGGTCTGTAAAAGACAGGTACATAGATTGCACCACATTGCATGAGACAATCTTGCTTTGGGCAAGAAATCATGCTTGACATTCACAGCTCCTCTTCTATATCCAGCCAGGTTTTTTTTAAAATCACTTTGCAAATGGGGTTTTCCAGAGTAATTTATAGCAAGAGGCTCACAGTCAATTCTCAGTGCTTTGGAAAATTCATCCAGCACCACCCATATCTTCATCAATCATAAAGTGGCATTCAGAATCTGCTGCTCTCCTTGTTCTGCAGTGTCTCTGCCATCGCTAACAAATTTAGGTTTTCCTGTGGCTGGTGAGATATAACTTCACCTTTCCTAATAGGAGTTTTGCTCAGGAAAATCCCTTCACCAACATGTGTAAAGACAGGCAGCCGTACAGAGGAAGAGGAAAAGCCATGTAATTTTGTTTTCCACCTTAGATAGCCCCAATGTTTGTTTGACACATGGAATGGCTAGAATATTTAATATGCTCCAACAGCATTTTGGATTCTGGGATGAAAGAGTCTGATTACCATAAAAACAAAAGGGCTGTGGAGCTCCTCAGGCTGTGATCCTGATAAGAGAGCTGCTGCTCTAAGGAAGCCAGACTACTGTCATAAACTGGATTTCATCAATGAATTTTTCTGAGAAACTGATTTGATTTTTCCTTTTCATACAAGATGAGATCATGGGAGTGACCTGAAGCTGAACAACAATGATAAAAGTGTAGTCATTTGTTGACAGAAGCTCAACATAGCTGAGAAAAACGTAGCAGTGCCAAGTACCAGGGCTGCTATCCCCTTTTCATGCTGTTTCTGTGCCATTACACATTTCTCACAGCAGATGACAGAAGCTGGAGCTTATCCAAAGAAGCAACCACCCAGGACAATGGACATGACCTTCATAACTCTGGTTAAGCTCAAATAAGGAAGAACAAAGGCAATGCAACCACACTCCTGGGTATGTCCTTCCAAGAGCTCCTGCCTCTCTGTCCCTACCTTTGATCCCTTTAGACCTCTCATTCAGTATCCAGCCCAACACACAGCCTAAGCATGGCTGGGATATGCAAGTGCCACTGTGATCCAAGGAATAGCAGGAGTAGGGAAAGCTGAGAGGAGCTTCTGAAGCCTGGCAGAAGTAAATTCACATCTGCACTGTTGCAGATCAGAATGGCACAAACCAGAGAGGCTGTAAGCAGCTCAGGTCTGACACGTGGAATACACAGTGATCTTCAGGAGGAAATTGTCAATCTAGCAGACAGCACAACATTCTATTTGTATAGCAAATCCATGCATTTAAACAGCAAATCTGGAGATGAAATACCAAAGCATACCTCTGTATCTTTGGAGTTCACTTCCACAGTTTGCCTTTGAAGTTCTAGAGCCAGACTTCAAAGATATATGAATGCACAAATCCTATTCCTACTTGGGCAATTTTTCAAATCTTACCTTGCGACAATTAAATGAAATCTAGGTTTTGAGATTCTCTGGAGCCCCTTTTTAGAGGCAGTATTTCCAAAGCATTTAAGTAATTTAAGAACTTGGGTAACTTAAGGTAAATAGCTTTTGGCAGAACTAGCAGGCTTGCAAAGCTTAGATTCCATTTGAAAAACCCACCATCTCCACACGGCAATCTGTTTTGATCACTATCAACAATTTTCTATTGTTAAATTGCCTTGTCAAAAGTAGCAAACTAACTAGCTTTGCAGACAAAGCACTGCACATATCAATCATTTCAAATTGCTGTGCTAATGTTTCTGCTCAATCTGTGTAACTCATCTCAGCATAAAAGTGTCTCTCTTGGTAAGGACTGGGTTACCAGTGCAAGGAAATCATAGATGTTTGTGAAGAAAAATAATGCAGATACCCAGGGGTTGAAGCTAATCCTGATGAGATTTGACACATTGACACAGCAGAGAGCTGAGAATATTTTTGCTAACATTTGTCTGTTTGTTCATAAGAAATACAGCAGCAGCTATGTTTGCAGATGTGCTTAACTTATTTAGATTTCTTCACCTGCGATAGAGACTTACAGAAAGTTCTTATTTGGAATAATGAGCAGATGAAATAATTCAGCATGGAATAAGCTGTAAATAGTGCTCAAGTCTCAGATAACATGTAAATGCAAAAGGAGTGATCAAGTTCTTACAAAGCTAAGCAAATGCATTATTCAGTTATCTGTTATTTAATTCACCCACTACTTTTCCTCACCTCTTCCCAGCAACTGCTGGAACCAACAGTTAATTTTCATACACATCCCCTTCAAACAGAGGACCACCTGACTGCTGTCAGATAGAACTATCCAGTATGGGACATTTAAAAGAAGGTGTCACCAAAAGCCATCTAAGTTCATCCACTTTAGATGTGCTTTGGACTAAGAGAAAACTCCATCAGCCACAGAAAGAGTCCTGATGGGTAGCTTGGATGATGTGACCAATACTGGGAGAGATCAGTCTGACTCTTGGTGATTGAAAGCGCTCTCTGGTTCCTACAGCACCATTCGGGACCATCTGCTGTCACCACAGCACAAAACTGATGGGTCACTTCCTCAGGCAAGGAAGAAAGAAGCATCTCTTTTCCTGTATTGCACCTCTTTTCCAGCTGTTCTTCAACATGCCTCAACGTGAGTCTGGAGTGTACACAGGGAGTAAATGCCCTCTGCAGCACTTCACTTACCCTGAAAGTAGTAAAAACTCCCCACTGCCTTGACTGCATCTAAAAATCAGTGTAACACGTGCATCAATAATATTTTTTCATGTGCTTTCACAGTAGAAGAGTCACCTCACATCAAGAGCAAACTCAAGTTCAATAAGTCTTGTTACAGTGCCATTTTCCAATGAATCGGAATATCATCATCAAACCTAATGACTTAATCTTACTTGCAATGTAACACTAAAACATGCCACATTTCAGAAAATTCAGCTCTTCCATAGTAGCTTTTCCCTGAGCCACAAGCCCGGGATGCATCTCTGCAAGACAGGAAAGGTGCATGCCTCTAACCCCTCCATTCACCCTACTCCTCACTTCCACTAATCAAACCACGGAAGAGAATCTTTGCAGAAGACCTGAAAAATAAAGACACACTTCAGTAAGTGTGCCTGTGATGAATGAGGCCTTGGGGGATACCCAAACGTAATTAAAACCTCTGTGGCTTACAAGGAAGAAATGTATAAAGGGCAAAAACATATATGACACAAAATTATAGAAGCTATTGGAGCAGGTTTCCATGTATCTGAATTATTAATACACATTAATGTTTTTTGTTATTATTGCCTATTTCAAGTTGCAACGCAGCACTCGCACTGTAATCTGTTACCTATAAAATATGCTATGGGACAAATAACCACATTTGGCCAAGATCAACTGTGCTGTGTTTCAGAGAACAACATGGAATTACAAAACAGGGCATCACAGACTCTAAACCTGTCAGGTTGAGTTTACAATGGGCACAGGCAGCTGGCCATGTCAAAGATGCAGGCCTTAAACGTAAGGCGAAACAGATGGAACTGAGACACAAAAATATCCTCCTCAAACCCTAATTAGAAATTTTTCTGGATCAAGTCAGTTCTCCCAGAAATTTGAATGTGATGGCAGAATCAAAGCCTGGTTTATGATCTCTCCTTTGGTTGCTTTAATGCAGATAATCCTAAGACTGGGGCTTTACCTGTTGTACACAGAGGCATGTGCTGACAGTCTGCATAGAGCAGAAGGGAAGGAAAAGCTGGTTTCAAGGGAAAAGTTGGGAGGTAATTCCATCAGCTTCAGCTGGACCAAGATTTCAATCCATATTGAAGGGGTTGCACTCAGAATTCAAGCCTTGTCACAAACACCTACTACTCAGGTTTGGGTACTTCAGAAACACTCCACTCTACTCAGAATATCTAAAATTAGTAGGAACAAATATAGGATGACTATAAAACTACTATATAGTGCAGTAATATAGAGCAGACATGCTGCTTAGGCAACAGTTTAGGAAGATTGGCTTGCTGCCCACTGTTTTACAGTGAAAAACACGTAACTTGCTTCAGCCATAAAGTGAGCCAACAAAACTCCGAATTTTGAATTACTCAGACAAAACCATCATGCAGAGAGCTGCAACAAACATCTTGCTGACCCACACACAAAGAAATTAATTCCATTTTGATCCCAAGAAGAATGAATTCAATTCTATAAAAACACCACATTCCAAGTACTGCAGTCTCTCGTGTGCCATGTGAGTGTCCTACTGATAAGCCTACAGCCTCAACTGTTTCAACTTTTTTTTCTGGCCTGCTAACACTTGCCCAAAGCTTAGTGATTTTTATTTTTTGATAGGACAGTCAGCTGAGAAAGTCACACAGCATAATCTTGATTTTCAAGAGGAGTGAGAAACACCTTTAAGGTAAACTACAGAGAAAACTAATTCTTTTCTATGTGCCTAGAGACCTGTGTCTTGCCAGTGGACCCTCCCTGCCAGTGGCACCAAGAGAAAGTGAGGATGCTTGTGCATGCCACAATGCAAAATCCACTGTGAAGGACTTTCAAAACACATGGAGAGAGAGCAACTGGAACTATTGAAGCAATTAAACATTAAGTACCTGCTCTTAAAATTAGTAAGAATGCCCTTGCTGAGATTGGCAGCAGGACTTTTGGGCTCAGTTGTCAGTCAGGAATCCACAACTTAATTAGGAGTAAACTTGAAAGAAAAGTAAAGACTTTGACCTTATCTAATGACATACAGTTTTTCATCTCCCTTTTTGCATTTGAGTATGTACAGTTACAGGTGGTTTTCTTTCCTAATTATCCTTGTAAAACACTTCTGTAGGATGCTTTCTTTGACATTCTTTGATATTTGAATAACACTTTTCAATTCCTCTTCTTCTGTTCAGTCTGTATTACTAGATTAGATGAGCATCTTTATGGAGTGCTCTCTGAAGATGTTTGTTCATCTCCAGCTTTTCTCAGCACTTTTAAGTACAATCTATAGCAAAAGTAAAGGGTAAGGGAGCTATAGATTATAGCCCTATAACCAGCGATATCATCTCCATAAAGAACACAAGTTAACAAACTGATCAAAGGTCAAAATTGACAGGAGTGGCTCTGCTGCACCAAAGCACATTCACCTGCAGCGTTCACCTGCAGATTTACCTGCTATGCTTCTATGGAAATTAACAGAAAATCCCAAACAACAGCCTAAGAAAGGAGAAAGGGATCAAACTGAGACAGAATGAGCAAACTAAAACATCTGCTGTTAGGTACCCACTTCACTTGCTCCTTTCCTTCTTGGATCCTATTTCAGGAAGCTGAACGTGTGCTGCCATTATCCACCTGAAAATATTCCTCTTTAAAATCTGAAGCGCTATGGAAGGAAGTCCTGAAAAGACATGCTGCTTGATTTCTGCTCCTCAGAGCACATAAGGTTATGCAACCCTTGCCGCACCAAAAGCACCACTCCTTTCACATCAGCTGCAAAAACTGCTGACCACTCTGCACTATAATCCAGGCAACGAGACACACTGAATTGACAAAAACCTGCTGGAAAATGTTACTTCCCAGCATTTTATTTACTGGGCTGAATCCAAATAGCATGCAAACCTTTGTAGCAGCGTGCCTTAAACCCAGCAGCAGCGCACCAGCCAAGCGCTCCTTTTTATGAGCCCTACAGTATTTCCAACTAATCAGCGCGGAGTCCTGGCACCAGACAAGGTTAGTGCTTGCCCAGCAGGCAGCTCCCGGGACAGAGAGTGTTTCTGTAGGGGCTGTGCTGACCTCCTCGCTCGCGGAATTCACTCCGCAGCCAAGCCAGCGTGTGAACCTACCAAGAGGTGGCACTGGAAGGACACTTTATGGAAGGAGCCGGGCGAGCTTCTGCTCCACGGAAGGGTGGTGAGAATCAGCCTGCACAAGCAGAACCTCAGGGAGAGCCCACGGTTCGTCTGTTCCAGCAGGTAACTGGGGGCAGCCCTTCCACCTCCTTCTGCAGCTTCATCCCACCAAGCCTACTCTCACAGAACACGCACGCATGCATGAAAATTAAGGGTTCTTTTTTTGGTCTTGAATGTAGGGGAACACTAGGAAGCACTGAAAAATGTTAGGTACAATCGCATTATTTTCACACCCCACACCCCCCCCCCAAAAAAAAAAAAAGAAAAAAAAAAGAAATTATTGGGACTATTTTCCTGTGTTTTAAACACTGCTGATAATGAACTGAAAAAAAAAAAAAATAAAGCCACTGGCAAATGATTCACACATACTTTAAAGCTGCTATCAACTTTATGACTCTCTACAAATCTGTGACAATTTCAGAAATCACCAGGATGAGCAGGCTTGCTTTTAGAGAGCTTAAATCTACTACATATGGGGATCCACATCTCCCATGGAGAAATGCTAGCAATCTGCAAATAGCAGAAGAAAGAATAAAAAAATTGCAAATCATGGTATTAGAAAAATGCTTGTAATATCACATATAGCATGGCACTTGCTATTGTAGGATGTATTTACACACATACCTATGCACACATCTATAAATACATTATGTAATTTTAATTTTAGACACTTTCCCAGTGAAACACTTCAGTACTAACCATAATAATATGGATAGTAGTCCTGAATTTATGTATTGGAAATTTGTATTCCGTGGGAAGTTTCAGAGCCAAGTTTATCTTAAGAACAGCTCACATTTTACTCTCCTTCTCTATCCTTCCTCTGATTCTCCACCAAAGGAAAACAACAATTTCTGGTTAGCCTGGTTTTGTTTGTTTTTACCCACTGCAACAAACCAATTTATCACAAAATATTTAAATCCCAATGCTGAGTGAGTTTATACACACGCTTCAGTTCATTGTTAAGTAACAACATGCTGCAGTTAGTGTACTCATAAGTAAATCTAACTGTGTACATTTACATCACTGCAGTCTAAAATCAGGGTACTCAAGGCAAATATTTGGCTAGGTACAATCTAATTGCTTGTAATATCTTCTGCATATATAGCATTTGAAGTATTTTAAATAGTCTGTTTCTGAATTAAGGTTTTGTGTGCTGACTTGTGTGCAGTGGCCCAATCAGTCCCCAGACAAACTACAAGATGGAAGCAAAAGGACTTATTTTAACTGACATTTCACATAAGTTTGGTCATTTTGTTTCATCAGAGGGAAAAAGCTGTAACAGCATTTACAGATGTTTATTGAATACTGAGCAACTCTGCAGTCTTTAGGTCCCTGCAGAGGTTTGCAATTCATCACAATCAAGAATTATTAGATATCTTATTTGTGAATACAACAATATCATAATTGGAATGGCACAGTTTTGACTTGACGTAAGTTCATTATAACCTACACCTAATTGCCAAAGCACACTAAATTCTGGTTTACTGTCATTGGACAGCAACAGCTCTGCGGCTGGGTTTACTAGCCTGGGAAATGGAGGTTTGTTTGAGTTTTCTTCCAATAGACATCACAGCAAAAAGAAAAATTAAGACCCAATGCAAAAAGATTAAATTCTTCATAAGTATCTGTATGTCAAGCAGCTGAAAACTCACATTTCTTTTGCCTTTGTGAAGGCAAAAAAATATATCTGAGAAAAAAGTTGAACTCACCAATTTGTTCCAACAAAATGTTATCAGAGTCTGTCACATTTCAATTACCTGTGTAATCAAATCATAAATGAAAATCACACAGCATTCAAAATACCTCTAATGTTCCAAGTCAAAATATATTCTTTATAGAGAGAGGCAACTCACATCGTTATGCTTCAAATTGATTACCACAAACTGTACCTATAATTAGATATAACTAATGCAATTTAAGGAAGAGAAAACTAATATTTGAAGCTAAACACCGAAAGTAATCTTGTTGCCTTCCAGTCAGTTACCAAGCAGAAAATGTACTGTCTCACTAATTTATTATTATTAGAAACATCAGACTCTTAATCTATTCTAAGGACTTAGCTCCATATTTAAGGTAGTATTTCCCAGCTGTATTTCAAAACAACAGGCTTGCTGGATTTTTGTAGAAATAAAAAGCACAGAACTCCTCCACTATTACTATAAATGGATGAACCAGAAGAGGTGGAGTAGGAGCCAGCCGAAGACTGTTGCAGTACAACAGGATCTCATTTTAGCTGTTTAAATGGGGGGGTGGGGAAGGTATAATCTTTGTGAAGGTTCATAATTTCAGCTCATATCTCTTTCTTGGGACCCCCAGGTAATTGTTACACCATACAAATGACAGGACACACAAATGTGCAGGCAATATTCCACGACAGGGCCCTCCACCAAGCCTTTGGCATTCTTCTCTAGGATTCTCAGATCACCATTTACACAATTAGGCCGTTACACACCCACAGCTTTTCCTTTCTACAGCAGGCACTATGGGTCCCACTACCTTCTTGCTGACCTGATCTTATGGTCTTTATTCACCCAGTAAGTTTCTACGGACAGCAGTATCACGTGTTAACTGTGGAGACTCAAACCACAGCCTCCTTCCCTCCAAGTGTTTATTGAATACTGAATATTGAGTTTATTGAATACTGAGCTACTAGGGTAAGCACATGCCTTAGTGTCCCCCTAGATGAAGTATCAGGCACAGATATTTCCCAGGAACTACTCAAGTAGGAGGATGGGCAGAAGTTCCCCATCATTAGGACAACAGTAAGAGCATCTACTAAAGGTGAATGTTTCCTCCTCTTAGCCACCTCCCACACTCTGCAGAATTCTCCCCTTACCCTCCCTCATCCATGCCAGGAATAATAGCTGAACAAGGAATTGCTCTGTTCTCCTCTGAGCAGCAGCTGCTGTTTCTACTCCCTGCTGCCTCCCAAGGGCTTCTATCTGGTGACAAAACACAACACATAACCCAAGCCAACAGGGCAAATAGAGCTGCCTTAAACTGCAGTTTTCTGAAGCAGCAGTACCTGAAATTTCAGCATAGCCTCAAGAAGTGAGTATGCTTGCCCCAACACACAATTTAGTTTCAATCATACAGAAGAGCTTTACTGCTGCTTTATACACACTAGCAGCATGGTATTCATCTCACTTATTGCTGGATGATGGTAACACTACATCCCTTCCCACAGTCTGGGAATCATCATCCCTGTCTAGTTGCCCAGCGACAGAGGAAAGTAACATAAATATCGTGTACCACTTGTTTCCATGACAAAAGCAGCCTAAGAGGGAGGCAGAAGGAGGTTGTTCCTATACTTCAGACCTATCCTGGGAAACCTTAGAAAGGACCAGAGCTCAGTCAGACTAGATTCAGAAGACTTAAAACCACAGTACTGTGTTATCAATGCACAACAAGAGAGCCTTGTCATGCTGGCACTGTAAGAGGTCTGTTCTCTAGAACTAGGCTTCTCCAGCTCACTAACATTGGAAGCCTCCTCTACAATCTCCCAGACTCCTTGCTGTGCCATTGCACTCACTTCTGGCTGGTGGGCCTGAAGGTACTGTGGTTTCCAAGGTGATTTGTGGGCTGAAGGCCTTGCATATACAAGCAGGAATACCAGTCATTTAAACTCGCCTGATTTGTCTCAATTCCCAACTCCTGAAATACAAGCCCTCTATGCAACAGCACTTCATACTGAGCATGAGTCACCCACCTATAAGGAAATCGTCCAACATCACGTCTACAGAGGCCATTAAACAACATCTTCCAGCAAGTAACTCACCAGCATGACTAATTGAAGCTCTTGACATCACACTGGATGCCTAGGTTTGTCACTGCTCATAATAGCAGCAACATTCTGAGTTGTGTGTTCACAACCTTTATTTAATGATCAGTATGGCACGCAAAGCCCTCTTCCCACACAGTGAAGAGTGGAAGAGGAAATCTTCTTACAAAGATGACTGTCATATGAACAGTACTGAGCTCTTGTAAAGACACAGAGCTCACTTTAAAAAACAGTTCTATATCACCCAGAGAAAAAAAACTATGGGGTTTTTTTTTTTCCCACAGAGAGCTGCATATTCTGTAAAGTGTAACCAAAAAGGATTCTACTGGGTTGATATTTAATTTCTTCCTTCATGCAAAGTGCCCAAAAGAAGACCACTTTAAAGATGTGATCTGGATTCGGCAGCAGGACAAATCATTCAGTTAGAAATACATCTTTTATTGCACACACATGCTCTGATCCAGCATCCAGGCTAAGGCATTTTCTGGACATGGTTAGTGGTCCTTTTCTCACTCTGCAAGAGTCCTTTTTTCACTCTGCAAGAGTAAACACCTGACTATCCAAAAAGAAAAACAGCTGTGGTGGCAGCAATTCTGCAACCTTTACTGTACTCTGAGCTTCAGCAATTTTCCTCAACTGACCCACAATTTCACATAGTGCCATCAGCAGTTCTCAGTAAACACCAGAGTCTGCTGCCAGGCCCAAATCTAAAGCCTGCCAAGTCACAGAATCGTTTGGGTTGGAAAAGACCTCCGAGATCATTGAGCCCAGCCTTTGACCAATCACCACCTTGTCAACCAGACCGTGGCACTGAGGGCCACATCCAGTCATTTCCTGAACACCTCCACCACCACCCTGGGCAGTCTGTTCCAATGCTTAGCAGCCTTTCCATGAAGAAATTTTTCCTGAATTCAAGTGTGACCCTGTGTTATGCAGAATTTTAAGAGCTGACAAACAAGAGCATGTACATTTGTGTTCACACATACATACATGCACATGTTTGAGAGCCACAGGTGAGAGGTATAGATTCACCCTCCGTGCTGTATTTTTGACATTAGCCTTGGGCAAAGTGCATAAGAAAGTCACACATGTGAAAAATCAATTAGAAAGTGCAAAAAGATATCTTTCACCCTTGCCTGCTTAAAGGCATCTAGAGGTTGCACATTTAGCATAAGTTCTTGCTTCTACTAAGTGCCAAGAATCTTCAAAAGAGGAGAATACAAGGATGTTTTTCTGACTAAAACTGAGCATGCATAAGGACCAATGTATACATGAAGCTGCTCAATAAAACAGGCAATTCCACTGTTTCCCTGTGTCCCTGCAGCAGGAAGTCACACGGGTCTAAGCACCCATTGACAGCTTTTTTACTGGACTGGAATCAATCCCAAGGTAAGAAACACAAGAACATGTAGGTACGGCCCCAAGGTGAAGATCCCATTTGTCTTCTACCAAAGAAGGGACAAAACAACACAAAACCACAAAGCAGCACTATGCACATACATATAATTAAAGAGATGACCACAGAGATATGCAAAAAATTAGGCATCGAGCACTGATATAAGGAATGTGACCAGAACACTCTGCAATAAGAAAATATAAACTTTTTTAATATAAATGGTTTGTAGAGGAACAGCCATGGAAATGCCCTCTGGGAAAAAAAAAAAATGGCATCAAAGATGAAAAAGCTACTGAGGAATATTATTGCTCCCATATTTCATTTGGTGATGTTACCACTGAAGTTCTTAGGAACTGCCACTTGTCAAACTTTAATACACGTTGTCAATTGTGTGAACAAATCAACTTTAATCTAACTGAAAGTCACCACTCAAAAAACCCACCCGAATCCAGAGATTGCAATTAGGGATTATATGCAAAGAAGAAAAGGCAGATGTGGAGAAATTAGCGTCACGCTTTTACAGCTCCCATGTTGATACTCAACAGCTGATGTTGAGTTTTAGTGGACACATCATTGGTTTGTTAATAGCAACAGTCATAAAAGCCCTAATGAAGCCCCATGAGCACCCTGACCACACAAACTAAAATCTCATACTCTTGTTTCAGCACCTTGCAAAAATCACATCTTTCCTCTATGCTCTGCTTTTTAATTATTATTTTGCTGTGGGGGTTGGGTTCCTATTTTGCTTCTTCCTGTCACTACCCTTCACTTCCAGAATTCTGACATCTTGAACTGTCAAGAGTCAATGTGTAAAAGCTCTCAGACTTGATTGTCAAAATACTGAAACAATTTTCTTGTGTTTATCTTCTTTGCTCTCAGAGTGTTTGCAATAAGCCTGCTTCCAGATTCAATGTTTGTGTTTAAGAGGCTGTAGTATTAGCTAGAAAGGTTCAGAGTGCAATCCTAGTGATATTACAAACTATGAAGCCAGCACAAAAGAAATCCAGAGCTTTCTGTAGCCTGCTTTTTTGCCGTGTAGCTTAGGAACAAACATTTTTTCCCCCTCACTCTCTCTCTGAGACAGTTCATCAAAAAAGCATCAGAAATTGCTTGCTTTTTTGTGATGGATTTTGTGCTCATGAGAAGAGGCAGATAATGCTGGTTGCTGCTGCTTAGTCTCCAGGATGTTAGTCTGCCCAAGAAGCCACCCCAGTTCCCAGTTCAACAGGCAGGTTTATAAATTGGACAGTGGCAATTCTTGTTAAAAATGGAAACAAATCTCAGCACAGGACAGACTAGTTTACAGTCGTGATAGCTGGGTAACATCCCCACACTGTAGGATTTATGTCAATTGTGGCAGAGCTTCAGTGGTATCAGGCCCTACACCACAGCATGGGGCTGTAAAATGCACTTAAGAGGTTCCTGCCTCCTGAAGAAATCTAATAATTAAATCAGTTCATGTTTATATGTTAGTATGGAGGTAGAATAGTGTTTGCATTGACCTTCTCTGCTGGCTCATCAAATCCAGTCTTCTACCACTGTAAACACAGTGGCATTAAGTGATTTAGCTCCATTTAAAAGGGGTTTAGCAAGCTTGTTTTCTCCTTTACACACACACATACTCACTGGGAAGCTGTTTTAGAAGCTCACTCCCCTCCCTCTGCTACACCAAAATTTCTGCCAGTTTCCAGTCTAAGCTAAATTTGTAGGCAGTTGTGGGCTTTCCCCCCACTACCAGATGCTGTCACAGGACTCCAGTAGTTAATTTCTTTCTCCAGCACTTAACTCCATCTATTTTGGTCTGTCTCCATATCACAATATTGTTGGTTAGAAAGTCACTTTTTCCAGTTCCCTAAAAAGAGGATGATCTTTCCTTCCAGCCTCTTTGTCCTTGTTCTGGAAACCACCTCCCTAGGTCAAGAGACCAGAACAGTGTGGGTGCAGCACTTCCCACACCACCCCTTTCTCCCATGGTTCTTCTGTAATTATATCGTTTATAGACGAACAAAATGGTACACTGGGGGAAAAAAAATAGTCTTCAGTTGTGGAGAACACTGTGATCCAATTCCTTGTGATCACTGATGATCTTTCTCTCCACCAACCCTTCCTATATGTAACTAGTGTAAAGAACTCTGGGCTTTTTATTTTGGGACAAAAGTGACTTGGTTAAGGCTTTTGGATTAGAAAGGAGGAAAAGGCTGGGAGTGAATTCCTGAAAGAGAGCAAAAGAAGATTTGCATTTTTAAAAAGAAAAAAAGGAGCAGCTTGAAAAATCTCTTCTAAAACCACTTGCACATGATATCTCACAGTGAATCTTGTTCCAGAGCTGTGTCTCTGCACCAACAAGGGAGTGTACACATGGGCTCAACAATAAAAATGTGTCTTTTCTTTGCACAAGTTCAGTTTCTCAGAGCAAAACTGAGTTCAAGAAATGGATAAGCACATCTAGGTTGGGCTTGAACCAGGGAGATAAATCAGAGCATGGATATGTCTAAGTTGTCTAACTTATGTAATTTGTGATCTTTTTATTAGAAAACTATTGTTATCTGCAGTCAACTTCCCCGGAACCTAGGCCCCCAAGCAGAGGATATAAATGTTAGCTGCTTCAACCCATACCTGAGAAAACCACATAAGAAGGTCAGACTGCTTGGGTTTTTTTCTCATCTATCAAAATTAAAGTGGATGTGTGAAATGCTCTTTTTTCTCCATACGAGCACTTTAACTCTAGAATGCAGGAGTGCTCAAGGTGCTCCTCATTTATCCACTGACACCGCAGCAAAATTTTGAACTGGTGTTTCACAGAGACTAGAAACTGAATACTATTTACACTGCACAGGCACAGGTTCACAAGCCCTGCACTTTGTCTTTAAAGTAAGCACTCCATTTATCCAGAACTATGGAGTGTGCAGTTTCACACATCTATCAGCCACAGTACAGGCTGCAGTGAACTGCTGTGTTTTCTGAGATAGGAACATTTTGATGAACACTGCACGAGGGACTAGTGGGATCACCTGTGTGTACAAACAGGGTGTATAGCGCTCCAACTCACATCTCCTCCAACTCATATCTCATCCATCAGGGGAATCACAGAGTGTGGAGGGGGCTCAACAAGTCACTGCTCCCACCTCCTGCATGGCAAGCAGTACAAGTGCTTAATACAATTGCTTACGTTTTATTGCACAGATGAATACAATAAAGATATTTTTCCTATTTTCAGAACTGTCTCCTGCATCTAATTTACTTTTTTAGAAAAGGGGGGACAAGTTCTTTCCTTAACGGTGACAAAGTGCTCTGCAGAGAAGACAATGAGAGGCCAAAGAATCAAGTGGAGAGAAGGCTTGAAGTGGAATGCAAGTACAATTTCATGTCAGTCCTGTAAGTATCTCAGTGCACTGTTCTGTCCTAGCAAAACAAAGCCAGAATGACCAGAAATCTTCACTTATTATGCCCTTTCTAAAAAAAGCTGATCAAACAAACAGAGAAGTTCAGGGTATGTCCAGCCTAGACACAAGATAAAAAAGGGTGGGCTCGGTCCCTGTTTGTGTGTAGTGTACTCAAATTTTCTTCCAGAGTTCCACTGCTATGTGGGCAACATACTTTCAGTGTTTACAGTTAAGAAGTTTTTCCTAATATCAAGCTGGGATCTCTATTGCTTCCAATTAGATTAATTACTTCTTGGTTTAACCTCAAAGAGAGGTCCATTTTTCATTGTTCATTGCCCTTCTCTTGTGAGTTCTTTATGCATGGGAAGAGATCTCTTTTTTTAGATTGAACAAGCAGTTTCTTAAAGTTAACATTTACTGCCTACGATTCTTGGTAAAAATGATAAGGAGTAACCATGGGACTCTAAAGATGAATATCCATGCTCTCAGGAATACCTAAGCCAGTAACACAAACAGGTTCACGCTTTTGTAAATTAGAGTAGAATAACTACAAATATCTCTCACACCTAATATAATTCACTCCTATTAACACATTCCAGAATATTAACAACTGCATTTTCTGCCATGGCACTACCTTGTTGCCTTTAGTGTGTATGCAAATACACCAAAGAGATTGTTCTTTCTCCTCACTCTGTATCCCAAACAGTTCTGAGATTCCAAGGAATCATACGTGTCTGAAAACAAATGGTTGAATGTCTTTAAGTTCAGACCCACTCTGTGGCTTCAGGTAAGTGTTTCATACCACTCATCAATTTGCAAAGGCAAAAAGCAAAACAAGAGCTTTTTTTAATCCAAAGAGAACTAGAGAAAATCACAGCAAAAACTGATGGTGTGTCTGCAGGCAACTTTTAGCAAGGAGCGCTGCAACAATTCCTTGAAAATCACCCATAGCTGACCACTCCTTATGATTTGTCAGACAAGATCCATAGCTATGGAACTTACCCATAGATAAGTTCACCAGACCATTTCTTACATCTGTTATGTGTCCACAGAATGCATGTGAGCAGATCTCAGGAAAAATGTTTTCACTAATAAGTAAATGAGTTCTCTAAATCCAGTTCATTTACCTGTCTGAGATCAAAATAGGGCTTCACAACCTCCATGTTTGCAAACTAATTAGCTCCCTGCACCTTCAATCCCTTCTGCACTGCAATAATTTCTCTGTGGGCTCCATTTATAGAGCATCAAGGTACCTGTGTGAAATAGCCAGCAGTCATGCTAGAGAAAAGCTACTTCCATTTATTCTGCTGTGAACAAGTAAATTGGCTGGGAAAGTGTCAAGTGTTGAAAAATTGTCCTCAGGAGTTTCTCCTTATTTTGAAGAACACATTAGTCATTTGATCTAGGTTTTTAAAAACTGTAAGATTTTTCAAAATATCAGCAATATACACATTCTTTATTTAGACACAAGATATATAATCCCAGTGTTTGAATAAAATGTTATCAGCCTTCAGTGAAAAACTAGATTGAGAAATCTGAAAGCTCTGTCCTGTCACCCCTTAGAGCTAGGTGAACTGCTGGAAAACAGCCCTATCCCAATTACAGCCCAAACTTGAATTACTCCACTCAGAATTTAACAACTGGAGCTGCCTCAGAGCAGGGACCACAGTTCTCTGAGTTTAACTGCAGTTCAAAAGGTGAGATGTTCTGGAAGCAGGGGCTGTTAGACACCAGAAGATGACCTTTTCCCAGCCACAACCTTTCCAACTTCCCACTTCAACAGCAGAAGCACTACAGAAAGCTGAAACCCAACTATACAGCAAACTGTGGCCCTGGATTCTGAGAGGCTGAGCAACACCCCCTGTCCAAGCCTACCCTCATTTTTTGGATATATTCCCATTCAACCCCCACAAGCAACAGCTTTTCAAGCCTCTGTCCTTGTGACACTCCTGTGAAACAACTGAGAACTGCTAGCCCTTTGTATATGGGGCAAATGACACCAAAAAAAAAAGGACTTGTCCACATGTTAGGATCAAGAAGAAATGGAAACTTAATAGCATGTTTGGCACCTTTAAAAGCCTATGTGGAACATGAAAAAAAATATTTTCACATGCTGGAGCTTTTCTGCAAGATAATTAACACAGTTGTTCACTCCTTGGCTACACACACAGCACTCACTGGCAATTTCCCACACAAAGTCCAAGCAATGCACCTGCAAGCCATAAGAAATCTGTGCCAAAGCAAGGGCAAATGCCAATATCCCAAGGAAAGGCCATAACTACCATGCCATTCTTCATTGCAGCTAAAGTGCATGCCAGCAGTATGTGGAAGGTGCATAGCTTAGAAGGCTATTTGTGGATAAATTCCAAGAGCAAGGCTCTCTCTTGACCAGGATATTCTGTGTGCTGCTGCAGGCAGGTGAACATAGCTCATATGACAGCAGTTTCACCTCCTGAAGCCTCCTATTTTCACTGCAAATAAAGCTCACAGATAAAAGGCTTGTAGTTACAGCTTGATTTACGAGGCCTGATTTATACTGATGGCACTAGAAAAATCAGACTGCACGTGTTGAGCAAACTCCTCAAAAGGGAAGGGTAAATAGAGGCTTAAATTTGAGGTGTTAGCTGTAGAACAGATTTGGACACATTTCCCCTTTTTAAGTGAAGACTCTTAGTGTCAGAAGTTAAGCAGCTCATTATTAAAATCAGAATTTTAATCTGGCCTCCTAACCACCACTGATATAATAAAAAAAAAGTAGGCAAGAAACACTAAAAAGCACTTTGACTCCTCATTATTATAATGCTGAGCATTTAAAGGCTAATTTGTCTCAGAGTACCACAAAGATAGGACCCCATCATTAACACAGCAGGGGCCACTGAGGTGCAGGATCTATCTGATCTGTCCAGAGGAGCAGGGCAGGGAACACAGCCTTGGGATCCAAGAGACTACACTTAAGGAAAGTTTGCTGTGGACTTCAGCTTGCTCGTACTGCACCAAATAGAGGGAAGATTATTTCTGTGTGGATTGGACATGTGGGATGAGCATGGTGAAGTTCAAGATTCGGGCTCCGTAATCTACAAGTTGGTAATGAGTAGCGCTGCTAGAAAGGCCAGAGAACTGGATCCAAAGAACTTAGGCATGAGAGTCCTCAGGAGTCTGTTTCTGATCCATTTATGTGCTCACACTCAGTGTCAGGTGGTGCCTCAGCAGCAGCCAGCCTCCTGCAGGAGCTGAGTCAGAGGGACTGTGTGCAGATCCATCTCCACATGGAGCAGATCTCATTTCCACCGTGGGATCTAAAAGGAGGCAGGTTGGTGTTTTCAATGTTGTCTCAGATCAGCAGATATTGGAACATGAGTACAGTTAATTTTACAGCCTTTACACCACTGAAGAGCATCTAGCTAAGAATGATTTTTTAGATCACTTCAGCTGTGGTTTGGTTTTAACTAAATTAAGACTGAATGGGAAGTATTTCAAACACAGAAATTCACTGCCCAATGCCATTGCCAAGCAGAAGAGAAATTATGCAGGGAAAAGATAATTATCATCACAACAAATCCTACAGAAGATTTCCTGAGGCATTACCGCAGGGTAATAAGGTTATAATCACCAACAGTGATAATTACAGCTAACACAGAACTCCAAAATACAAACATGCCTTCATCTGTCCAGCACCATCAGTCTCAGGTCATTGCTATTGACAGGGCATGATTACATGGAAGAATTAAGACATTTCCACACTGCTTCATCACAACATGCTTGAATTATCCAGATCAAAACAGCTGTAGCATGCCAATCATTTTTACCATAAGTCTTCTAACAGAAAGGATTTTATTCTTGCTAGTTAATACATGTGGCAGTCTCCAAGGCAGGAGTGCAGCATACAGTAAGTTGAGTCTGTATCCAAGCTATTCCAGCTTTGATTAGCATGTTTTCTCCAGGCTCTAAGTTCCCAGAAGTGTGATAACTGAATGAACCAGCATTTTCCAGTTCTCAGAGAAGGGATGCTGAGGCACGTGTGGGTGAGAGACCCAGGGGGAAGAGGGGAACATCCTACCTGTGGGAATGCAATCTTAAACATCAACAAGTCCTCAGTCAGAGTAATTTGTAACCCATCATTCCTGATCACTGATTGCTACTAAGTTTCATAGCATGTAGAGCATTTGATAACAAATTATCCCCTTCATCTCCTTGCTAGAAGACGAAAGATGTCACTAAATCAGTATACATTACATTTACTATAGAAAAGACATTTGTTCCCTTAAAAATGAAGCCTCCTTACTCAAGTTTGGACAAGGTCTGAAAAAAAACTGCCATTCACCTAGCTCAGTTAAAAAAAGAGGGAAAAAAGGAGCACACTCTGCAATAAGAAAACATTCAAATTTTAACTTACATGGCTATTGAAGATATATTATTCTATTCTAATAACTCCATGCCTGATACATAGATTGAGTAGTATAAAGTCCCAAAGAATACATGTCAAAAAACATACTGTGTCAAAAAACAGAAGAGATGAGAATGAAGAAACAAAACAAGCCTGTCATTCCCAGTCCTGGTATTGGAATGCTGAGAATTTGATCTCAAGAACAGGGCAAGGAACAAGGAAAGATATGCCTTTTTTCTGGTTCCATTGCCTTGTAAATCCCTCTTTTGCTCCTCAGAGCCAAGATCACCCTCTGAGAGAGGCAAGATACTGACACTGAGCTACGGGAAATGAAAATTTTAGTCCTGTTGCAGGCTGGACTCAAGGACATATTCAACCAGTGATACAGGTGCCTTTAAGACAATCAGTAGGGGCAGAGGGTCTGCCAGATCCTTGTGAATGTCCTATTTAATACTTTAGACTTGTTGATTTTGTCTGTCTGCCCACACTCAGAGAATCCAGAAGGAATGTATCAGCTTCCAGAAAATACTATGCTGACTCATGGCCCTAATGGAGGGGTGATATGCAGACTATATTTATCTTTTTTTTTTTTTTTTTCACTGCAGAAGGAAAGAGATTGATACCAAAGAAGACAAAAAGATGGGCAGAAGTTTTGGGGTCCAAAAGGCCTCCCCCACCTTGGGCCTGGATCAATGTGCTTTTTGTAGGCAGTAAGGGTGAATTAGAGGATGTTAATATTACATTGCTGGAGGATTCTGATGAGAGAAAGAGAGGGGGAAAGTACCAGTGCAAACCCAGCAGACCCTCTGCTTCCAATAAAGCTGGGGAACAAAACAGTAGAGTTTTTAATAGACAGCAGAGCCTCATATTTGGTAACAACTATCTGTAAGGGCCCCTGAGTAGAGTCACAATACTGATTGTTGGGGCAATGGGAAAAGAGAACTTTTCAGGCATTCTGACAACCTACAGAATGTACAATGGAGATATTAAACTGCCTTATGAATTTATCAATATATTTTTATAAAACATATATATATATGTATCAGAATATCCCTTCCCATTATCAGGATGCAAGTTAAATGCTCAAAAAACTCACAAAACCCCCTAAAACTCTGTATAAGCTATACCTCCCAAAGGAAAAAGCATACAAGGCTTAAATCTGTTTGCTAATGGACCAGACCTTGGAAGAACCTGAGAATGACATTCCAGATCCAGTATTGAATGTGGTAATCCCTCTGGGGGATGGGCTTCAGTGAAACCAGGCAAAGCAGAGAACGTGAACTCCACTTAAAGCAGAACTCAAGCCAGGAGCACAACCAATGAGGGTAAATCAATACCCTATTAGACTGGGAGCGTGTAAAGGATTGGAGCCCTTGATAAATACTGTCATGCAGCATGGACTGCTTGGGGAGTATCAGTCTGAAAAAAATACTCCTATTTTACCAGCAAAGAGGCCTCATTCTCAGGAATATAGGCTGGCACAGAAGTTAAGAGCCATAAACTAAATAACTATGAATATATATATACATACACATACATATACATACACATACATATACATCCATCCCACATCCTTACACCTTGATAGCTTCAGTTCCAGAAACAAATGCTTATTTTACTGGTTTTGGATTTAAAAGATGCCTTTTTTTTCCCCCCCTCATATCCCATTAGATAACAAAGGCAATTTTTGCCTTCAAATCAGAGAATCTCACAATGGGAAGAAGAAAGGTGCAGCTGTGCTGGACTGTGCTCCCTCCTGAGTCGAAAACAGGTCTACTCTGGTAACATGATAGCAAAAACATATTGTCCCTGGAACAGTGGCAAGTTTACAATAACAATGTAATTTTGTTGGAATAGGTGATGAAAGAAGATCCATTGGTAGAAATACGAAAATGTTAAAAAAAAAAAAGGTGGATAAGAGTGGTGGATAACTCCAAATCAACATATTTTCAGAACTGCTGAAATGATGAGTCCTTCTCAGGAAGTTATACGAAGAAACTCACATGGGAGCAGATGCCCAAGAAGTAGAAAGGTTTCTCCATCTTAAATGGGATTTACATACCCTTTGGAGAACACAGACTAGCAAAAAGGTGGAAAGCATGACTGAAAACAAACAACTACAAAATTTTTCAAAGTTGTACCAGGAAACTCAGTTTAAATGGGTTAAAAGCTTAATCTTACTTATCGCCTTGATGAGACTCACATCATGAGTCAGTGAAAGAATGAGTCCTTTTGAAGAATTATAGGGGAAGCCATATCCAGTTAAAACATTGGGCAATTGAAGCACTAAGATGCATGTTAAAGGGGAAGGAATAATAAAAGTTTATTTGCTGTCTATTTTGCACATTTTATCATCTTTACATAGGTACTTCAGTCAGTGAGAAATTTGCCCCTGGGCATGCCAGTACACAACTTCCAAAACTGAAAACTTTATATCCACACTTGGAGAGATGAGCCACTGAAAGAAAAGTGGAAAGGACTTTACACTGTTCTGGTGGTCACACAGGCAGCTGTGAAGGTGGAAGGAATCAGTTCCTGGACTCATACATCAGCCCCTCTACCAGAAGCTAAGGTTGAGTGGACAGCCAAATCAGTAGGGCTCTGAAAAAGTGTATTGATGCACCACTCTATAGCAAAATCAAAAATTATATGTTTCTTGTGTTCTTTCACATTATATAATTAACACTGTTTTTTTGAACTACAGGGTGTGACTTCTAAGAAATGTCCTGTAGATATGTCCATAATTCTCAAAGGGGGGAATTTTATGTCAGTTGAGGTTAAAAATCCACAAAGAAAACCACAGTGACTCTGGGCTGGTTTTGAAACCATGACAACAGTGTACCAGAGCAATGGAAGAGTGAAGAGTCCCCAGGAACAGAATATTATAAATCCTTATTTCACTGACAATTAATTGTTCAAATAGATTCAAGCAGAAACTGTAATTGAGTATATGATTAAATAATAACTTGGTGTTAGCTGATAGGATGAAAATATAACCTCAAGTTACCCCAGATTATTATGCTAAAAACTACACACCCAGGGAAATTTATATATGCAAATGATAGCACAATGAAGCAGGCCAAGACCACCATATGCACATAAAGAATTTTGTTATATGTGAGTGACCAACCACCTCTTTCCGTATTATTCATTCTTTATTCACTTTTTGGATAAAAGACTCTTCCTGCTTCCTAGAATGTATGTTGGCAGTGTTAGATGCCTGGCACCCTATTCTGCAGAATAGTAATTAAATTAAATATCTCAACTCATTTTGTAGATTGGCTCCTGCACACTGAGTGAAAGAACCCTGCCTTAGGGACAACAGCATTAACTAGTTGCCTGTTGCTCGGTAGCTCCAAAGCAAACATCACAACTGTATACAGGAGTTCAGTTTCAAACCCAAGAAATGCACTGAGAAAAGCACCAGTGGTCAGATCAGGTTGGCCATATTAAGACAGGAGGTCAGAAATAGACAGGTTTATTTTTCAGAAAGCATGGTGTGATGTTCTTGTTCAACAGGTGCCAAATATGCTATTTTTTGACTGCTACCTGGAGCGCTGCATGGTTATTTCCATTTCCAGAGAATTTTGAAGGATACACATTTCCTGCATTGAAGCCTGCATTTCTGGGTACCCTACCAGCAACAACTGCTGTAAGAGCTCACCATGTGAAGAAGCGGAAAGGTGTCAAGCTTAGCCCCAGTCTTCCTACAGTCACTTCACAGTTAAAAATACAAACCAGATCCCAGCAATTTTTTTGTTAAGGCTTGTTTGGTTTTGTTTTGCTTCTGAAAAAAAATCTGCTAAATTAAGAAATTACCTCAGATTCTGTTTTTATACTGAGCTGTTAAAAATGCTAAATAGTTATCATGAAGCTTTTGATTCTTCTTGAAATGTACAGATGCACTCTCATATAATTTCCAAATAGCTTGTAATTCCTGAATCACTTTCCTCCCACCTATTTCAAATTTTATTATGCTACAGGCTTTATGCCAAGGTCATCAGTGTGCACACAATGCAGATGTTAGGCTATTTTATTGGAGTTTCTGAATGGAAATGTCTCTTGACTATTGATTTGCAAACTCTTGAAAAATCTATACTTTCTTTTGCAGCTAAAATCTGAGACAATATGGTTGACACAAATACTTTGTGGTGTCAAGTACAAACAACTATTATTTTGGAGAACTGTGCTTCAGTAACTTTCAGTCTGGACTTCATTCAGCACAAATCCCCTTGTCTCTATGTCTTTCTTGTGTTTGACATACCCTGAAACCCTTTACTTTAGTGCCCATAGAAATGTAAACAAAGCCATGAAATACCTCAACAATTACTGTACCTGACCTTTGAAAAACTATTCTCCTAAGTTAAAACACATTAGAATGAGAACAACTTGTAGAAAAACATCCCTTAGGGATTAAGACATGTCCAGGATCAGAGATTCTACCCAAGTCTTTCTTAAATCATACTGTGCCCCATTACCCTGCAGCAGGGTTCCTCTGTTTCCCTACTGAATGTCTCACACAATCCTACAAAGAGTGTCAGTGCTTGGCCTTTCCATTCCAGCTTGCCATGAATCACACAGCTTGAAATATGTGGCCATATTGACCATACTTCAGCAAAGGAGTGTTTGAATTTAACTTATGAAACACGTGTTAAATACACCAACTCTCCATGTGAATCTCAGAGCAACTGAATGTTCAGCTCTTGCACCTGATGAGGACCGAGAAATACCAGGACACTCCTGAAAAATTGCATGTTCACCAAGACAGGGAGACCCTTGAATGAAACATACCACTTCCCAAATGCAACTGGCAATTCTAGAAGATAAGAGATGGTTATGGACTGCTGACTCAGGAGAATAGCCTCACTTACTACCTTCATTTCTTGAGGAAACTCCTCCTCCAACTTTTTCCAAACTCTAGCCTTCCTTTTCTCTTTTCTTTCCTCTCCCTTGAGGAAATTTACTTATCCACTCTATAATCTCGCTTTTTGTTCAGACAATTTTTGCTTCACAACTTATTTTCATCTGTGGAATACACTAGCTAAGGCTAGGGACAAGAACAACAAATAAAAGCCCTGGGAAAAAAATCTCACTGAAAGCAGTGTACAGAACAACTTCGACTGTATTCCAGAAATCTCTTCCCCTACAGAGCTGAAAGGGCAGCTAAATAAATAAATAATAATAATAAAAAAATAATCACATGCATTTGAAAAAATGAAAACACAGGTGAATGCAATGCCACCTTTAACACTAATACCAAAATAAATGTTTAAAAAGCAACCCTCCTGAAAAGTCAAGACAATGCAAGGATACTTGTGAATAAGTGATCCTCTATGACATCCACAGAAATAAGCAGAACAAGTCTCTGAATCTAGCTGCAGGGCAAATCTTAGCTGAACAACCTTTTCAAACAGAAACGGACTCAGTTACCACTCAGGTTCAGCTGTGAAACACCCATCTGTATCTACAAACCGACAGAGGCAGCGAACTGCGGTCTCAGGAAACATCCTGATATTTTGGTTGGTGCCAGCACTTCGGCTAAACCAGCACGGTAAATAGCAAGGGGAAAGGAAAATGTACATCTAAACACAGGACGTGAGCCTAGGGCCTGCAGGTCAGCCAGGGCAGCACCTCCACTGAAGCCTCAACACGCTGAATGTTCTTACAGTTACAGATGGACTACCAGTGCTCTGTGGAAGAGGGATGGATTTAAGCACATGCATTAAACATTTTGTTAAGCTCCAGCCTGACCTGCTGAGATGTATAAACAGACAGCTTCCACTCTGTTTAATCCATTTAAAACATGTCTGACACCTCCAATGCTGTTAACTCTGGTCTTCGGTTGCATCACTTAGCTCCAGCGGCTGAGCCAGCGTTCTGGGTCCTACACATATATAATTATCTCTGCTAAGAGTAAGCACAGGAAAGACCTGCTGACCTGGGGAGTGGAGCTGGGGGGGAGTCTGGGGGCCTAGAAACCAACCTTTTTCCCTATTGCTATATGCACACAATTCCACCACCACCGGTCTGATTACTCCACAAAAACCTTCTATAATGGGTTTACTTTATATCCTTCTCCTTTCCCAAGTATTCTTGTAAAGGAATCTCAATGCTCTTGTAAAACCAGAGCACAATCTGGTTTCTGTCACAGAAATCACAGTGCAGAGATGGATTTATTTTCTGTTGTGTCTATGTTACCTCTTAGAATATGCTTTGTATTCCTTCAGATACTTTAATTGGGCTTATAATTAGACCCTACCTCCCTACCTTTGCACACCTTTTCCCAGCTTCCTTTTCAAAGCGCGAGATCCTAACAATATTAACATTCTCCTCTGGAACCTCTTGAGATCTTAGCAGTAATTTCATGCACCAGTAATGTTTTACTGAAAATAAACAGACCTAAAGCATTGGCAACCTGGGAATAATCAAGAAGTCACACGTATCCTGATATAGAGCCAGGCTGCCTGGTGACCTCTGTAATTACGTCACTCATTACCATATCCCCAGCCAGCCGCTTTCCCTCTGGGTGATGGAGTGAATACCTGTCCGGCTAAGCAGGCTGGAAAGGTGTGACCGACAAATCAATGAAACCTAATGGGACAGAACCCAGGTGCCACAAAGGTTTAGGCTCACTGAAGTGGTTTTGTGGTGAGAGCTGATAATCAGATTCCAGGTCTGCAGCAGGAAACTGATTTTTATTCTGGCACAGCTCTAACATTACATGTTTCAGAGGATTCAAGGCATCTCTTTCTTTCCTACTAATCCCAAGTCAACCTTTGTAATACCATTCTGGACAGAGGTGTGTAAGATTCCACTACTGCCTAATGTGACTATTCTTAAAAAACCAAGTGCTTCCATATCCAAGTATCTGTCCACAGGCAGCAAAGAAACCTTGGTCAAGTGCCAAGGAATGTGCAAATGTCAAAATAATGTGTTTAAAACAAAAGCAAAATGAAACACCACACACATACACACAGCAACACACCACACACCTGAACTTTAATCCTCCTAACACTGAGACATATGCAGAAGAATGAGACAGTGTTCTTTCTCGGTACACACAGTAAATCTCTCTGCAATAGCAAAACACTTCCAGGAATCCCTTACAGCATAGATGCCTGGTGGCTCTTCTACAAATTACAAAACTTGGCACAAGTGCACACAAAAAAAGGACAAGTTAGCTTTTTAGTTTCAAGACCATCTTCCTAATTGCAACTGGAACTTCAAGGAGCCAAAGACCACTGAAACAGGGAAGCTGATTACTCTGTGGTATTTGGAACCTTGGCTGCTGGTGGATTTTTAAGAAGTTTTCAAACAAACATGCACAAAAAAACCTCCACAAATATATCCTCTCTAAGATAAGAGGAAAGTAGTATCTGGCCATTGAGATTCATCTCTGAACAATTTTTCTGTGATTCCATGAAATTTCCGGAACTTCTTTTTTTAAAACTTAGATGTACAATATGTATTTTCCCAGAAATTATTCCTCGTTCCCCTAAAACTCAGACACAAGGCATTTCAGTCTTCAGGGTTCATGTCCTGAGGATTAACTTTCTGCTCTAAGGTGGTCTAATAGAGAAACAAAAGCTACACCAAAGTTTGGTTCATTCATGGCCTCCGAAGACACAGAGGCTGAATCATCCTCTGGTACTGATCTCTCCTGGCAGAGCCTGATCCACTGACTTACACCAAAATCTAATTGCAAGCACAAAGAATCTCTCTGTTGTCTGACTGACTCAACAGGCAACTGGAAAGGGTTTGTAATTCTAAAAGGCAGAGAACAACACAATAATCTAGAGCTTCAAGCAAATTACCTTATTCACAAAATATTTTAATTCAATTCTATTTCTTTGGTCTTAAACACAATGAAGTCACTCGTCTCGATTTCAGTGAACAGCTGTATTTCTGAATTTGCTGTTAAACTAAAACAGAGAGAGTGAGTTTGTGGTTTTCATCAAAGTTTTCTTTTTCCCTTGTTTTTAATGGCTTGTTGAAATCCACAAAAGAACAATCATTTGCTCTTATTCTGTTTCAGTCTTCAATTATAGCATGTCAGAGGAGCAATCTTATTTCAAAATTACTTTTTTAATGGGAATAAGTCAATCTCATAATTTATTGAATTCTCAAACTTCAACTACAATGGCAAACACGGTACATAAGTTAAATCAAGATAATAAATTACAGTAAGCAATATAAAACCACAGAAATGTAATTAGACAGTTTCAACAGTTTTTCTTGTCAGGGAAATGGAAAGCATGCAGATGAATCTGAAATTTATACTGAATTTTGTTGAGTTCAGCCTAAGAACCACCTCATGTGATGGAGTCAGATTTCTGGTCAATGCCTTGGGGTCAAACTATGACAGACAACAAGTGCTTCAGGAACAGCTGTTAAAAAATAGCTCTCACATCCTAGCCTTAATGGATTCATTCTCATTCCCATTGGCTCACACTGAATTTTTTTCTCCTTCTAGACTTCTCAGCTTTATTAAATACCACCATCCTGGGTATTAAAGACAAACTCTAGTCTGTCATTCTGGTGTTAAGGATTCCAAAAAAGATGACAACTCAGCTTTGCCAGAGACTTTGCTGTAACCCTGAGCAAACTGTTTATCTTCTTTCCCCTCTATCACAGCAACTTAGATTGCAGCTTCTTTAGGAAAGAACTCCATCTTAGCAGACAGATAGAGTAAGAGACCCTCAACTTAATTTGATCCTCTAGGCACCACTGTAATTACAAAACAACAATAATCAGGGGAAATGATCAAATAATTAATGTGAAAAAGCCCAGAGATTCATCTTATAAATTATTCAAGTAGCTGCAGTTATTAATAACTTCCTATATTATTGAAACTAAGCCAACAATAAAAATCAAATTTATTTTTGCTACCACTTCCTTCTGTTACCATCACCCTGTAAGACTGAAAACTACAATGGCACATTTAACCTGAGTGAGGAAACCACCACTGCTGAGTGCTGCCTTTGGACAGAAAGCCTTGCAGGGGAGCTTTTCCATTGCAGTGATTTGCAAAGTCATAATAATATTTCTGTGTCCATATTAAATTTTATGGAGGCCATTTTTTTATTATCAAATATAAATTTGAGGCCTCTCTTACCTGCCACACTGTCTTAAAATAGTTCCAAGGTTATGCTGTCACCTCATAACTCCAGAAATTTGTAATCCTAATTCAAGCACTGGAAACATAACACAGAATGTATAACAAAAAAAAAAAAAACAATGTAGCACCGAGCACAATTTTCTACTACAATAAGCTGGGGAGTGTCTGAGCAGAAAATTCATCTTTCATATTGTACGCATGAGCAGCCCATAAGTGAAGAGCGCACTTCTATCAAATGCTCAAATGATAATGGCTCTTGTGAAGTCACTTCTGAAGTGTCAAAAGACAACAGCAATAGTTTTCTGAAGTCCTGAAGAAATTGTTTGGCTATCCGGAAGTCAATGTAACAGAGAAACCTGCCTCTGCTCCCTTTTGCTTGGTTCCCAGTGTACCCAGCTTTGGCTCCAGGTCCTCTACCCTCAGATTTATTAATGAGATCAAAGACTAAGCAGCCTTCCTAGAAGATGCAGCTTTCAGTCCAATACAGAATAATAGGAGAAAGCAGCAATAAAGCTATAAAGTTCCTTAGCTGCCAGATATCAAGGAGAGCAGGGAACTTTTTTGTGCTTGCGTACTAAGACTGTTAAAAGGTCAGGAACTCCATGGAAAATTCTCCACAGACACATTGTCTGGCAAGCAGCTTGTAAAAGCTCACGTTTTGCCAGAGCAGGACAGACCTTGTACTAAGCATTTCACAGCCCCACAGTCCAAGTTGCCATACAACAGTGGGGGACCAAGGACTTGAGACTTCTCTTTTACGGCAGCGCACCACACACAGAGGAAAAGCACCATGCGTGGAACATCCTCACCACTGTGTCACACAGAAATATAACTTCACTTAGTGGGGAGACAGCAGGACACCCCAGAGAACCTGCTGGCAAGCACCAGGCCCAGGACAGCAATGGACTGCAAAAGTCTAAATAGACTCCCATAAAGAAATATCTTTATTGGATACGCTGACCTATGAATGCTACACATTTTTGCACCGTGAAATTGCACGACCTGTGTCATGTTAAGAGCTGTCTCTGTGCACAAGTGTGAAAGAGATTATCCATTTATGAGCATTTCTCCAAGACAGAAACAATTTAATAGCAATAATAATAAAATCTTATTTAAAAAACAACAACAACAACAAAAAAAAACAGGTGAAAATTTCTGATAACTCCCTGTTTTACAGAAATTACTGAGTCAAAATCATTGGCTGCTACACTGGGGATGGCTCCACAGTTCTGAGCAGCCTAGTTTCATAGCTGTGCATAAAACATGCTCAAAATGGACCTCAGAACAGCATCTCTGCCTCCATCCAAAGGTAGTAAAAGTGTTATTAAGTTGTTTTTCATTATCATGCAGGAACTTTAACTGCAAGAGTAGGAGGGCCAAACCGTGACCACCCATGAAAATACAGGGAAATCTCAATAAACAGAACACAGGAAACAAAGCAAAGGAAAAAAGCCCTGCTCAACAAGACAGCTGAGCAGAACCTAGTCATAAGAGCAAGAGAACCTGCAGTGTTACACAAGAAAGGGTACTCTTTCATGAGTTACATGTGAGGACAAGGCTCTGTGCTAACACCATTTCCTACAGCATCAAACACCTAGCAGAAGGCAGCTAACAATGAAAAAAACCATGCAGTGAACTCTGGGCAGAGACTGGTTAGCAAGTCTAATATTAGATGCACTGAAAAATAGTAGCACAAATGTATTCCCCATGCATTGTTTCAGTCTGTGGTTTGCTTTAATGTGTTGGCTATGAAGATCCACCCAAGAGATGGCACACATGGTGATATCACCCTTTTCCCCTGAGCTGCTTTTCAGGACCACAAGGAAAATAAAACACAGTAGCATCCATGTCATGGGTCTTTCATTTTTGTCCAGTAAGACTTTAGTGGCATGAAAAAGAGCATGACAGTCATGACTTGGCACAATAAATTTTCGTATTTATAATTTTTGGCAAACATCAAGTTTTGCACGATTTTAACCTCATTTTCTGAACACTCAGGTTGAACTACCTTGTCAAAGAGCAGCAAGTACCTCAAACTTCTGTGTTGCCTGTGGTTTGACACCACAGAAGAAAGTAAGAATTTGCACAACCAAATAATGAACTGAAACAATAAATCGACATTCTTACTGATTTTAGCTTGTCTGTCTCTGACTGCATCTCAGGGACAGGGTGAAGATGATAAGTGAATTATCAGTGAGTGTAACTTAACTATTAACAGATTATTCAGTATTACTGCAGGAAGTAACCCTGGAAATATCTTTTGGAAAATAAAGCTGTCTTGCCCTCAGAGCAAGATACAATGTGCAGCAGAAAATGCACAGGGACTGATTTTGAGTGTGGAGCACAACCAACAATAACCTGCCACCATTTCTGCAAGCACTGCTCAGGCTGAGACAGGGATTCTACAGGAAAAACATGATCATGTAGCTAAAGCCCCATGAGAAAATAAACATAGAAAATGACAAAAAAATCAACATAAACCCATGCAGAATCAGACAGCTTTATAATTATTTAGCATCTGATTTTGGAATTTATCCATTTTTCCCTTCCCCCCCCCCCCCTTAAATGGGCCCTCAGTTTATAAGGCACATAGCTTATTGTCTCTATAGGCAGAAAAATCCACACATATCCAATGAGAAGCAGCTGCTGTCATGAAAATAAATCTGTAGTGCAGGTAACTATCACCCACCCACAGGGATGGAAGGGACTTCAAGAAGTTACAGGGCAAACTTCCACCTCAAGGCAAGCTCAGTTTTGCCCCTGTCACTCCTGATCAATGTTTGCCTGACTGGCAATTAAAGACCAGCCAGAGAGACTTCAGCTCCTGAGCAGAAAACCTAATCCCCTGTCCTTTCCTGTAGGAATGTTTTTTTTCTTGACTTCCAGAAATTTAAGCCTACAAATTCTCATTTGTAATTATCCTGTACAAACATGGGGTATAGTCAGTGTGTTTCCTCCTTTAGGAAGGAGCAGGATATCTTGGGACATCTCCTTTTTATCTTAAAAAGCAGATAATTTAAGATATGTTGGTATTCTGATAATCATCACTACCCTTAAAGTGGAGAAATATACCTAGCAATTGTAATACATCTCCCTAGAATCCCAGCATAAGATTAAGCAGACACTGAATTAATAATTTCTGGGAAAAATCCACCCTATTTAAAATTACAGTATTTTCACTATTGTTGAAAAATAAATTTACACATCAGGATTTTGCCTCTTATAATTAGTGCCACTTATTTTCTGATCAGCATAAGATCAGTTATGAAACCTATTTCCATAAGACAAAGATACATTTATATTAAGAATAAAACAGAGCCATTTTATGTTACAAACATAATGCAACCAGAAGTTTTTGTTCTGCTTTTAGCAACAAATGCCCCAAAAAGACTAAACATCTTTAGCTATTTGAAGAGATCTATAAATCTCAGAAGACAAAGTTTCATCAGAAACAAGCAGGACCAGACAACTTCCTCATTTGAAGGAATAAATAAACAATAATGAAAAAAACTGAAGAGGAGCAGATCATAAATAATTCCCCTGCTTGCTTTGCCTTCAGTGCATGTCTTCCTCCAGGGGTTTCAACCAAACCTCCAAGGCTCTCTGCAAATTCTACATCAGCCCTGGGGTCCCTACAATGTGTCCACCTGTCACAGCAGAGGCCAAATTGTGCATTCCCTCCCCGAGCTCTGCAGACCCCGTGGTGACCTTCCTTCTTCTCAGCAGCCCGAAGCCTTCTAGCATTCTCTCCAAGGAAGATGAGTGTCAACTCTTTTTAAGGGACTAATTCATGCATGCAAGAAAAAGTAAATTTCTGTATACAACTGTATAAGCAAGCTCTGGGTAAGGGAAATGAAGGGGGGGATTTTCTGGGAGGCTTACTGCAGATCTGAGCAGAAACAGAGTTAAGCCAGTGATCTCTACATCACAAAATCCACCAGTGTTAATTGTAAAACATAGCACCAGTACAGCCAAGAAAGCTCAGTGAAGATTAAAGGAAACCATTTTTTAAGAAAAGCTATCCGTGCTGTCAGTTCTCCAAAGGATCTAATAAACCTCAAGGCAAACAAGCAGTCCAAATCCTGTCCCTCAGGAAAACTTAGAGCAGCAGATTCTGGGAATTTTGTCACATATGTTGTAAAAAGGCTAGCAGTATGTCTCAGACTTGACTTATGTCTACACAGAAATGGCAACAGCCCTTGTTAAGTAGAGCTCTTGTTCTTGAATCATCATCAAAACTCTCCAGGTCCAACTCAGTGGTGGGGAGCCAGGAGTATTCATTGCTTAGATGAGGTCTTTTCTCTCAAAAGCATATGCCTGGCATGTTTAGCCAGAGCCCATTCCTCTGGGGGATGGAACAAAAGTACCCACGTACAAAAGCAAGAAAGAAAGACAAGCATTTCCATCTTGAAGTAATTCTTCTTGGAAATGCATTTGTGTGTGAGGATGAGCTACACATACAGCACACATAAAATTATCCCCAATGAGCAAAAATTCAAGAAGCTTGCTTTTACAAAACAAATGTGGAATAGCACAGTCCAGCATCAAAGACAGCTGTGCTACTGCTGACCCAGGGCCACAAGGGACAGAGACCCAGCTCTACACTTTCACCATCCCAAAGGTCTAGGTCTGGGCACACATCGTACCCACTGCGTCTATAATAAATCTCACTAGGACCACAGCCCTTAATCACTGGGACAATACAGGCCCTTAACAGCTTTAGTAATGATATTTCAGCATTTCAAACAACAGAGGAACATTCCAACAGCACTCAACATGAAAACTGCGAGCTCTTGTAAAACTCTGGTATTTAAACTCTGAGCAATGGCTATATCAGCTGGTCCCCAAATAGCCAGGTCCAGTCAGCCACTAGGGAAGGGAACATTCACACAAGAAAGTGTACCACCTCTGAAAAAAAGGGCTTCAGCAATTTACAGGCACAAGAAATGCAGTACTTAAGTCAAGGGTACTTACTTATCGCCTATTTGATTGAGAAATCATAGAAAACAGAAACTTCTGTTTCTTTCCTAACATGACCTTTGACCAATCTCCCAACTGCATTTTAAACTGATGGAGCCCTTCTTTCAATCTGACACCAAAATGAGGCTGTGGTGATTCAAGATTAGCTTGCAGTAAATGCAGAAACTCCAGATTAGCTTTCAGTCAAAAATACCGTGGGACTGTGGTTCACAGCTCTGCACTCAGCTTGCAAACATACTCTGGAAATATAAGACCCTAAACAACAGATGATATGGCAAAGCTAGTGGATGCCACATGGTGAGATACAAAGCCGTCAAGGAAAGAAGATGTCTCATAAAAAATAAATAAAAATGTAGTACCAAAAATTGACTATATTTATTTCATACTCCATAGGATTTGGTTCCATTCCCAAACGTTGCTATACCAATAAATCCTCCTTCCCTCGGAAGTTGCAGCAACACAAAGGATAGAGGAAATGACACATAAACAATCTGTGTGCTGACAAGAAGGCAATTTTGTAATATGTTGTTATTTATGGCCAACACTTAAGCAGATGGAAGATGCATCAAAACGAGAGTTTCATTTAGAACATGCAGGCCAGGGAGAAGTCTCTGCAGGAGATGTGCACCATGGGAAAACATGAGGCACTTCACAGCTAGAGCTGCGTTACAATATTTGTGGGAACATGCTGCAGATCAGGTAAGGATGCAACAGAGAGAGTCTCTCAAAAGGGCATCAAAAGGAGGAGTAGGAAGTGAAACCTTATTCAGAAGTGCACGTACCCTGACCATCCCTTCCCTGAAGGAAGTATCCCAAGACATGTCCTGCTGGAAGTCTGCCATTTGCTATTCCTTCCCCTGGGGCTGGTGACATCCCTCACTTTTATGGGTCTGGGCACTGAACCACAGTCAGGAAGGTGAAAGCAGGTGCACAACTCAGCCCTTGCTCTGTGCACTGATCAGATTTGCATTTGTCACCCCACAACATTCATTACACACTTCCCAGGAGCGTTCCACCTCGAGTGCTGCTGGGAGCACATGGTGATACAGTGCAGGAAAGGAATGGACTGGCCCAAGAGCCATAACTCACAGCGCAGCACACAGCTCCCAGCAACGCACTTATTTTAGCTGCATCGCTTTCCATCGCATTAGCTCATGCACAAAAGGGGAAAATAAGTTAACAAGGGAAAAATATTTATGCCTCCTCCTCCTCTCCCTCCCCACTATTTCATTTAATTCTAAATCAATTTGGAAGCCCTGCTGGCATCAGGGCCCTAGAGTGCTGACAGCCTCAGGGAGCTGTTACTATCTGAGAGTCCAACTCTCTGTTTTCCTCTCGACTGGCAAGGCCCCTTAGTCATACCATGGGACACAAGAGGGAGCAAAGCAGTTCGAGAATAGCAGTCTTTTTCTGATAACTGATTTAACTTCCCAATCAAAGCTGAATTTTAGGAGTTTCCAACCCACTGAGGCATCCCCATGTGTACTAGGATAATAACCTCCTCACCTCCCTCCCACCCCCACTGGCAATTCAAACCCTCATGTCACATGACCGTGTTCTCCATGGATTAAGTTTGTGGTTTGGCTTCCAAACCAGTGAAATGCTCTGTGTGTGCCTTTTTTGCCTCCCTCTGCTGACTCTGAGCTCATTAGCCAATTTCCGTTGCCTTTGGCAGAGAGGAAGCGCCCTCAGAAACACTCATGGTTTTTGCAGGAATTAGCAGGAGAGCAAGTGAAAATGCTGTTTAAGACCCTGGCTGGATTGTACCATGAATGCTCCCTCCAACCAAGCCCCAGCAAACCTACATGGAGTTGCTCCTCAAAATATAAACACATAGGAAATTAAGGTTCATTACCTCTGCTCCTCTCTGAGCTATTCCTCTTTTTTTTCTAGGCTTCCTACAGCTTCATCCCAGCTCCCTGATGCTCACCACAAACTCAGCCTGCAATGTTTATCAATATTCTCTCTGCCTGGCAAAGTAGTGAAGTGTGCTCCCTTCCCACCAGCTCACTCCCTGAAGCAGATGGATATAAACCCTCTGTTCCTGCAAGGATGCACTTAGCAGGGAAACCATCCAGCATAAGGATCACAAGGATCTACACGGACAAAACAAGGGGCAGCAGGTAGAGGTTGCACCAGGAGATGTTCCATCTTGATGCAAGGAACTTCTTACAGTGAAACAATCACTGGAACAACCTCCCCAGGGATATGGTAATGTGTCCATTGCTGGAGACAGTCTCATCCAGGCTCCCTTTTCCACAAAAGGATGGACCAGATGATCTCTCAAGGTTCTTTCCAAACTTCTGTATTTCTCTGATCCCAAAACAAAGGTCTGTTCCATGCATCAATACCCAATCCCATGTACACCTGCAAACACAAGTCATGTTGGGATAGAAACATTCACCCCAAAAGAGGTTGAGGAAAAAGCCAGAACTATAGAGGGACTCCTTTTGTGATGCTGGTGGCTCAAATGCACAGACAATTTCAGTTTCAGAGGTTATTTCTGGTCATACCTCAGCTCTGTTGTGCTAATAATTGCTAGACAACAGTCTTCATATTAACATAAAATCAACTAGTAAGAAAAAGAAATCTAAAAAATTGTTCTGGTTTATCTGGGAATACTTGCAAATTCACATGAAATTTAGCTAAGTAGTATGTCCAGGTAAAAGTAGAAAGGAAAGGATTCAAATAAGGCACTTTAAAATTAAGCATTTGGACATTTATTTTCAAAATATTTCTCTCTCCTCTGAGAAGTATTTTATTTTTGATTTTGGTAAGGTGCATCATTTTCCCTTTCCTTCCACTGACTGAAACACTATTTAACATAATACTTCATCCAGGTTTTGAGATACTTTAAGGCTGCACTTCCTGCTTTACAAAAATGTGAGAATAAAAATTTCTCCATTCAGATCAATAAGTTGTTTGGGCCTTTTTTACAAGAAAAGAAATCTACAATTCTGTGAGAGTTTCTTTCTTCCCATACAGATCTTTGCAACTTTGCGTAGTTAAACTGCAAATTAGACTTGGAAGAGTTATGACTTTTGCTTTGTAAAAATGCAAGTAGGACATTTTTAGGTCTGAAGCCTCAGCAGGCTGAGCTTCACTTTAACTCGAGTTAGGTCACTGTCAGTATGGAGACTGTGAGGATACAGATACAGCCAAATGCACGAGTTACAATAACCAAGCTGAAATGAAAAACTTACAGTGTTATGCTAACAGCTAGAGTGGAAAATACAGACATCTCAGCTTGTTAAACTGGGTTAGTTAGAAAGCTTGCCAGAGTTGTTTTGGCAGTGAGCACACTGATAAGCAGCCTCAAGGTGAATTACAGCAATGCTGCTGATGTCAGAGGGACATTTTGCAGAGAGCACTGCCGGATGCTGGATCAGGGCACCTCACCTGGGCTATTTGGAAAGACAGCAGCAAAATGCGCCAAAGAAGTTAGCATAGGATAAATAAAGAAGAAGATTAGGGTTGTTTTTTGTTGTTGGGCTGTTTTATTTTTTTAGAAGTCCCTTTTTCTCTGGGGATGATTATTAAAAGCTTTATTTTGCTAATTATAAGGCTAACCTAATTTTAAACCCATGGAAATTAATAGGGATTAAATTTTGTAAGCTACCTTGTCTTATTACCTTACATATCTTGATAGCACTGACTGCTTTGGCTTTTGCAAGGGTCAGGACCCCAGTCACCACCATCCCAATGCCCTGATTTCAGCCAGCCCACAACCCGGAAGAAAGCCAGCCAACACAATCCACTTCTTCCTTGGTTTTCCTGCAACAACTCCAGAGGAACTCACTTGGAGGAAGCAGGGCAAGCCCATGTGGTGCCTGCCCCTCTTTTGAGGAGGGTTGCCACGCTCAATCTGTGCCTCTGCAGGAACAGTGGCAGCTGGTGGCCCCAAAGGTGGTGGATGCACAGACCAGAACAGCCATGGGCGCCTCAGGAAGTTTCCCAAAGCGACAGGAGTCAGAAGACCTCATTCCCACCTCCATCCCCCCCCCAAAACAGAATTAATAAATAATTAAATCCTCACACACATCCCCCCTAAAAACATTCTTTTTGCGCAACTTCTCGCTGTCTCTGTACAACCGCGTCCATGTTTTCTCATAGCTGCACTTCCCTGCCCTGGAAAATCTTCAGCATTTAGATGTGGATGGGGAAAACCACAACAATCAAAAAAAGGCTCTAAAGCATGGCTGAACCCAAACCAGTGGGTGAGTTGTCTCTCATTGGACCTTCAGGCATTGCAGCAGCTTCCATGTGTGCAAAGCAGCACAAGGGCATACTCATATACAAGTCTAAAAAAAAAGAAAATATTTCTGCCGGCTAAATAGCCAGAGAAACAGACAAACAACGTATTTTAATGCAAACAGGAATTTAGCTATTTTATCTACTTCCACCTCAAGGATTTATAACATGCCCTGCTTCCCAAGTGCATTCCCTTCTCCAATGTAACTCTTAGTCAGAATACTATGAAAAGGTTTACCAAAGCTTTTCAGATGAAAAATCAGAGAGGAGAGAAGGTCATGCTCTGCCCATGCACCCAGCATCTCGCATCAGGCAGCAAGCTGAGTTACTTCGTCCTCATCCCCTCTCTATTGCTCATCATGCCCGCTGTCCCAATTTTTCATGTTTAAAATGCGCACAGCAGTTTTTGAAGGCTGAAACCAAGGGCCAGGATGTAGAGAAAGCAAGCTGGTGTAAATCCAGAGGTGTCATGGAGCCATGCTGATTTACACAATCCGTGCCAATGGCTCGCTTTGCCTCCTCCGAAGCACAGCACCACTTGCGTGACCATAAAACAATAGATAACAATAATAAAAATGTTTTGCACGCATTCTAACTTGAATAATTGCTTTCTGTCTCTTTCCATTCCCCTCAAAGTGTCAGCAGGACACAGCTATTCCCATTACTTGCTTTACTAACCCAAAGAAAACCAAGCTCTTAAAGCCATACATCCCGAGAAACATTAGGAATATGTTTACGCAACAAGGCAGAGGCATCTTGGCAGCAAATGCCAACATCTTTGTGCTGCCTTGAAAGATACAACAGGGACACAATAGCAGCAAAGCAGGTTTAGGCACATTAGCCAAGTATGAATTTATGGGGGAAACCAGGAAGGCTTTCAGCATTTGCTCTAAATCTCCACCTTTCTCCTCATTTAAAAAAAAAAAAAAAAAAAAAAAAAAAAAAAAAAAAAAAAAAGTGAAATCCATGTAGAGATTTATACTGGAATGGAACTAGGAGATGCAAGGTGGGCTGTCAGAAGCTCTGTGCACTGGTCTGGCCCTTCTGTTCACCTTTGTTATAATGCCCCTAAACACTATCAACCCTTAGGTTAGTGGTAAAGGGTTTAGGAGCTCCTCACGGGGAAGGTGCAACACTGATTAAAATGAGAGTGCAGAACCGGAGGAAGAGGGGCTGGAGAAAAGATAAGAGGAAGAACAGAATCCTGCTGCTTCAACAAGCATGTGTCCCTCTGTGATTCTACCTCTTCAGTGACATGCTGTTAAATTTCCTCTCTGTCTTCCAGAATAGGAAAGTCCATACCTATGCAACCATGACAACAGCACACAAATACAATTATGTGCACCGTAAAACATGAACCTTAAGAGACTGATGAAGGCAAAAAAATCCTCTACAAGGTTTATAGCAGGAGTGTCTTCAGCCACTGGATCACCAGTATGAAGTCAACTACCACTGCATGTTCGGAAAAATTTTAGAGGTTCTTTCAATATTGTTGGGAACAGCTGACCGTTTTTAGTATGTCTAAAGGAAACAAGTAAACAGAAAAAAAAATGCAGTAATACTAAGCTAGTTCTTTAGATATAAACTTGGAAATATATTGATGTTTTTGGTATTGTCATTGTAGCTTCAGACTGGTATAAGCCCTAATGTCTGAAATAACTGCACTTATTCATTCACCATCACCTGCTGCCAGAAAAAAGTTACCAAAAAACCACTAATGGCACTCAGCTTTGTTTGAATACTACAGGAAAAACAAAAGCCACCTTTCCCAGGCTGGGAAACACCACAACAACTCCAAGAGTGTAGTTTTCCCTCTGGCTACAGGAGGACATCTGGCAGTTGTGGTTTTAAGGACCTGAAGTGATTTACTGATTGCTCCAGCCTGCCAGAAACCGGTGTGAAAGCACGGCTCTGCATTAGGCTGTGGATGTGGAGCCAGTCAAATACACCTCAGAGACGATCCTTCTAGGACTCTTCGTGGGAATAGCTTTGCTAGTCTGTCTGTAATGAGTTATTCTTACTAACCTTTATATTGCTTTAGCAATCTAGAAGCTCCGAGCAAGATCAGGGCCCCAGTAAATTTTTGCACAATATTCTCAGGCAGAATCCCTGCTGCAAACCTCTCTGGCTGAAATCCTGGCACATTTCAGTGGAGCCAAAACGCAAGCCTGACCCAAGCAGAGAGCAGAAAGCCACCAACACTTTAAGCCTCTAGAGGAGTTTGGCACAGAATGCAGGACTCCAGATTTGCACCCTGCTGCACTGCCTGCTGTGCCACCTTCCCCCACAAGACCCACCTGGCAGGTCGATAGACTGACCCTCGTAATAGCAGCCTTGCAGAAGGGCAGCAGTGGGCAATACAGGTAACTCTCATGTGCACAGAAATGTGAAGTCAGGTCCCAAACACCATCTGCCCTTAACAGCTTTCACATCATGAGTGTTTCCCAGTGGGGCAGCTCCCATGCCAACACACACCTTCTGCATTATCTCAGCAGCTGACAGAGCTAACATCCCATTCCAAAGTCTCCCCCGAGGGCTCTGGGGGCTTGTTGGTGAAGAAAAGAAACTGGTGTGATTTGCAGACCCTCAGCTGCAGGTCAGCAGTGAGAGACTGACCAAAGCCTCCTGCTTCTCCCATCCTGGGACAGCCCTTTAGGGCTATAACATATTATCCCTGTCTGTACTAGGCAATATGTGGAGGCTGATACAGCTCCTTACATAACAGAACAATACTTTTAGCCACTGAACCTGTAGCTTTTATACAAAACACTGTAGATTTGAGCCCTGTTGTCAACAAGCCACCACAGGGTGCTTTATATTTTAGTATCTCTGTACAGTAAGAGTTACCATGGCTTCCAGGATCCTATATTGCTGCTTTTAAATATCACCATGTCAACTAAAAGTCTAGAAGGGGTTGCTGTGTTTCTCAAGGGGATTAGAAGTCCATGCTTTATGGCACTAATTGTGTCTTTTTTCCTGCCATTGCTGCACAGTGAAATGCAAATCAGAAACAGCACCATGCACAAAATTGCACATTTGGGTTTTCGAGTCACTGCGATTATTTTTCATGCCTTGTCATCCTTCCAGATAAACCATGTCACATCCTCCTCGGTAAAGTTTAGCTAGCATATAGTGATAATTTTTCACTACACAAAGGAAAGGTTGTTGTTCCTATGACAATAGAGTAAAAAAACTAAAGGGTGACTTCCAAGTCCATGTAAGCCCTTCTCATTCATCCCCATATCTCTTCACATTTGAGGCACAAGCTTACTAAGAAGGTTCCCTTCTTTTAAAGCCACAGAGGGGCTGAAGGAATGCATAGGCTTTACTTGCAGGACCAGGAGATTAAAGCTTGGGAACTCAAGGAGGGATTTTCAAAACAGCTCAGCTCAGCTTTGGCATAACTCTGCTTTTAACACAGCAGTGATAAGACTCCCATTGTCTACAAAGTGGGAAATGCTACTATTTCCCTTGGAGAAAGAGGATCAGCAGCATGCAATTTAAAAATGCCCAGCAGTTTTGAAGTCCTTGGTACCAGAAAAACATGTTTTACCACTTTTTACACAGCCAGCAGGTTGGGAAATGTGGCTTTGGGAGGGCTGCCTTGTTTTAAACATGAAAGCTCAGATCCTCACAGAAACACCTGCCTTAAGATGGAATACTGAGCTGACCTTCAACTTCTGAGACATCATAAAATCCAGCAACTCAGCAACCATAACAGGGGACTGTGACAGTTCACAGCAACTTGTCCTCTTTTTTTCCTCACTCTTCTCTAAGCTAATTCCTATTGCTATGCTCCAGGAATAAAAAATCCTCTGTACCAGAACAGTGTGACATTATATTTTGTCCTTTACCTTATCTTGAGTAGAGACAAACTAAATGAAAAGACTGGAAACAAATGCCCTTATCCTCTATGTCTTTATGGGACAAAGTCCCTCCTCCGGTTTTCTAGCCCAACAGCTTCTTGGGCTGAATTGACTCTATCCGATGCTGAGTGGCTAGAAAAGGAACCTTGCAGACAAACTGAGAAATAGTAGCAGAGCACTGTTAGCAGCAAGTGATTTTATACTCTAGCCAACTGCAGGGGTGGTGAAAATCTTTCAATGGCAGTGTGGTGAAGAGAAGATCAAATAGAAATTGGTAGGAACAATCTTCGTCTATTCCCAGCTCTGTGTCCTATTACACAAAGATGGGAAACCTTGATCAGCATAAAATATGTAATAATCAGAGGAGCTTCTGCTCCTGGAAAAGCTCCAGGTTAGCTGACTTGGGGGAAAGATCATAAAAGAAGCATCTTTGTTTTGATATGTTAATTAATCCATACAGTTTCTGTCAAAGATCAAAGACAAAATTCTGGTCCAGAAAGGCTAGTGGACAAGCAAACTTATCAGAGCAAAGGAACTATAAGACAGAAACAATTCTTTTAAACCACAAACTTGGGGAGTGTGGTGGGGGAACAGATCAAACCGTAAGACCAGTTTGCATCTGGTGAAGGCACACTTTTTGCTCCCTACCAGGGAGACTGAATGCACTAATCTGGCACCAGTGTTGGGAGACCAGTTCACAGTTACAATTAGCGATGTTCTGGCAAATGAGCTTTATTTATCTGACCTTCTGTGGAGCTTTATTTATCCTTCCTTCTCCTCAATGAATGAGGATAGGTACAGAATAAAACCATGTCTACGAACCGCCCTAACAGATGCAACAGAGTTATTTACAAGCACCCAGGTCCACCCACCCCAATAAATTTGAAAAAGCAGGGCCTGAGCAGACAGCACAGTTCTGCATCCTCAGAAGCCCAGAGGCCACCACAGGGGGTGGTCCATAACTTGGGTCAAATAGTACCCATGCCCTGTTTTTGCCACAGAAATAACTTCTAGGTACCTCAAATTCCTGAATGAAAGGTTTGCTTTCTTCTTTGTGTTGTTTTCCCTCTGCCATATCCTTACAGTTTTGTATTTGTTTGCTTAAAATGAAATGAGCCTAAGGCTGTGCTTGGTTTCTGCATATTTTATTTGATCATGCTGTACTTCAAGTATTACCTCTCTTCAACAACATCAGGCCTCAACAGCTCTGCTGGAGCTCTCTCACACAGAGAGGACAGATTCACTGCCTCCTGTATTTTCAAAGGAATTTTTCCTCCCCTTTCACTGAGAATTATGCAGGAAGCTCAGCAGAACCTTCATATATTCTGCAGAGACCTTTAATTATAAGTTTCTAGTAGGTTTCCAGGTACTATATTGTACCACCCAATGACAAAGTAAGAGAACTTGGTGTCCCTTTGCCCTCCTGCTTATACAAAATCACTTTGAGTACTTAAATTAGCATTGTATGTCCGCCCTTAAAGGAGTGCTCCATCTTTAACCCTGAGGTATGTGCACTCCCAGTCTTGTCTATGCAAGCCTCTTGTTCTCACCCTAAGTGCATCCCTGCTTAGCTTTCTCCATTAAATTAACTGGGCATTCTCCACGTGTGACATGTGATTCTTTTAGTTTGTCCCCAATGACAAGAAAGAGAAGTCTACTGTACTTCATGTTATGTGGAGTTAGAGACAAAATATTTGTTTTGATCATTGAGGTCAAGACCATTCCAGAAGGAGGTCAGTGTGAATTAAATGTTAAGGCTAAATCTTGATCTTGCCTTTTTTCTTTTTTCCCCCCTTTTTCTGTCAGACTAGGGTGTTTTACATAGTCCACACATGGCAGATGAAATATTTCATTTCAAATGTACTTGTTTGAATATAGCTGATGTCCCATGGGATTGCCAGTTTAGTGGAGCAATACAAAACACACTGAAAACATACTACAAATGTATGTTACGCTTAATAAATTATAGCAATTGTAATTACACAGTCCAGTCACAATTCCAACATGATTCCCACTGCTGGTCTCTATAATACAGCAACTGGCATGACAACAGGCATCCCTCACCACCAGGAAGGAGAAGGTGGGTTGGAGCCAGCCCAAACCCACTGCACCCTTCAAAATTGTTTTTCTGGTTGTCTATTCTTTTTTTACTGTATGTTGGGCTGAGCTACAGATTCATTCCTCCCCTGACCCCTGCAGGTGATGGTCCCCTGCAGGGAGAAAGTCTCTTTTAATGAGGTCAGGGAGAAATTCTGGAAAAACTGACACACAATACCTGCAGCTTTCAAGCAAGCTGATAGGGGGCTCAAAATACAGTGAAAAATAAGTAAAGACGTGAAGAACAACTTTGGAGAAGAAAGAGGTCTAGGGACAAAGAAAAACAAACAGAAAGCCTGTCTCTTATCTTTTCCAATTTCCAGCCCCAGCAAGAAACTGCCTCTGCCTGAAAGGCAGAAAAAGTCGCTCTAAAAGCAAACAGCAAAGTGGTTAATTCCAAGGAACTCCAAGTTAAAGCAAACTTTCAGGAGCTCTTTGCAGGAGCAGGCAGCTACAATAGCACTATGGCCCATATACATCAATTTGAAATCTTCAAATCATTTGTGTAGGGCAAAGAGTTGAGGTTAAGGGAGACCAAAGAACAAGAAATTATAATAGAGACCTAAAAAAAAAAAAAAAACCCACACTGCAGGATACAAAAATGAAATTAAAATCCAAAGTGTTATTATCATTAACCAAAACTAACAGCTAAGAGCACTAATACCTAGCTGGCCTTTAGAGCAAACTTGATTCATTTGCTAGATTCAGATTTATTGAGTCAATTCAGACATATCCTCCTTTGCATCAAATAGAAATCTATAACCATATCTCACTTTACCTGGTACTGCCAGACAATGAGCAAAGATCAATCCAATCCTCTGGAAGTCCACAGGAGACACAGAGCTGGTTAGGAAGCCAAGTCACACGTCCTGGAGACTGAGGAACTTTTCCTTTATGAGACCTTTGTTCTCAACATTAGGATTGACCTTACACTTTGCTGTTCACTGGAGTGAGAGCTCTTAAGGGTTTTTTTCTGCTCTTGGGGTCACCAGCTGATCACCATCAAGTCCAGCTGATCACCATCAAGTTCAGGTGAAAGCAATCTGTAGGGGCAATGCTCTTTCTGAATCCTAGCCTGTGAGAGGTCTGGAAGGAACCTAGATTAACTTATTTATAACGCAGGACAGCCTGAGAGGAGATAAAAAAGTCATAAGAAATAGGATTTAACCAGTTCTGCTTCTCACATGTTACACATGTGCAAATAAGAATTTTCCTGGAAGGTCTGATGAGCCTTGTTATCTGGGTAACTCGAGGCAAAAGAGTTCTGCTAGAAGTAACCAAATCCTTAAGGGCTCCACTTGTTTGTTTTCAAGTTGAAATGACCTGAAATTAATTTCCTTTTTACATTATTGAAAAACTTAATTCTGTATTCAAGAAGAATTGGGAATGAAACTGCATCTTCCAGGCGTAACAAGAGGATGAGCTGTAACCTTTGGGAACTGAGCACACCTGTAAAAGCAGCATTCCCAACCTCCATGTCCACCCCCTCCCACTTCTGCTCACAGCTCCATGGGCAAGTTTCAGACATGCTCAAAAGTTCAAATAAGGGGTGGTTTACTCCCACCTTCTACTTTTAACAGATTAAGTTCATTTGACAAATTCCGTTACATGTTGTTTAGTCATTTCATTCCTGCTACTCCTCATTGGGTGAACGTCTTCCAAAAATTAGGCAGTGTTTCCTCAGGAAGAGGAAATTTCATCTTCTATTGCAGTGATCTGCCGACCCTACTGCTCAAAGCCAAGCAGAAGTATATCCTTTAACAAAAACACTGCTCAATTGAAAAGTTGGCCATTCCATTAAGAAAAATGAAAACATGATTTTGGCATAACTAAAACAGAACTGTAGCTAAAAATCCTATATGTATAAAGAGTGGTAATATTATGGAATTATGTCATTGCCATCACAGGGTTGAATTTCACACTATGTTGGTTGCTGCATCCAGAGATTAACTATTTTCTCATTTCATGTCTTTTGCAAAGACTTAAGTTACACCTCTTAGGGGTTTTATGAGGAAACAGAAGAAACTTTCATTTCCTGTTTATTAGAAAATATTAATAAGTCTAGTTTTAACAATAAATGCCACTAGAAATAATATCTGTTGCTGGGAGTGACTAAAATTGGACTAAAATTCTTGATCAAGAACTAGAACAGAAATTCTTCTTGATACCTGAGCTAGACCTAAATTGCAGAATGTGAAAAGAGCAGGTGGAAGAAAGAAAAGTGAGAATGACCATGAGATGAAAGGAAGGATAAAAACAGCCTCCAAGTAGCAGATGACAGTCACATGCAATACATCACCCTCTTTTTTCCTTCAAGCTGTCCCAATAATACACACAAAAATGACTACAAGAGAAACTCAGGATTAGAAACATATGTACCATTGCCTCTGTCACTTTGAACACTGCAATATGCAGGGAGCACAATAGAAATGTTTTCCCCTGCCCTCTTGTTACAGAGCCTGCATTGAAGTGCTGTCCTCTGTGGGCTCAGCACATGGTGCTGCTGCATCAATCATCGTGACACCCTACAGGTTAATGCACAGAAACTCCCAGGTTAAGCCCTCCGTGTCTCAGTTCCTGATGTCAATATACAACAGAGCCATCTCATTGCATCTAAACTGGGGTTCCTCCATGGGTGGATGAACAGCATAAAGCCCTGAGCCAGGTCTGAACTCAGCCTCATGCTTTTGAAATTCTTTTGGGCTTCCAAAACTCTCCGATGGATTTAGACTTCTAGCTTTCCTGAATGGTTCCAATAATAACCATCCAGAAACTGAAGTCCAGCTCTAATGGAGCCTATGTTGTGTCAAGGCAAACCTTTTTTGTATATTGTAGATTTTAACACCAAAAAATGCATCACACTTACATGTATTTGCCAGGTCTCCTTTAGTCTACATGGCTCAGAGATGATGTTTTAAAACATTTGGGGGGGGGGGATAATTATTACTTATCTATTAAGACTGAATGATTCTGACTTCAGGGAGAAAAATACAGTCATAATAGACAATCTGTCTCCAAATGCCACAATATGACTACAGTCTCTGAGGTCACAGTGGCGCTTCCCAAAATAATTAATTTCCAATATCATCTGAAGGGAAAAGTAATTAATCTATGACACAAGACAAACAGGGCTATAGCATATGTGTTATTTTATATTGTGAGCACTTAGCAAACCTATATGGCAACTTTGTGCTTAGCAATGTAACTGTCTCTGTACAGCCATGCAAAATAGCACAATTATCTTTGGAGGTACAGGCAAACTGTCAGCTAAACCAAGGGAGTTGCTATTAATTTTTGTGATAAGAAAGCACTTCTCTCCACCAATATATTTGATTTTTCAATTCAAATTGGAAATTCCTCCTTGGATACCACGGTCAGTAGCCCTTTTAATTAATAGTATCCAGAATACAATAATTCCTACATTCTGTACCTTAAATCAACTGAACTCTTATATATTGCATTTCTTTCACAACATATTAACTTTCTGGTCAGGTGTTTCAAAAGAATTTAAAGATGAGGAGCACTACCCTAAGAAAAGCAACAGATAATGCTTTAAGGTCAACCTTTAAGCCACAGTGCAGAATGAATTTGGCAAGCACTGGATGTCAATGAAGGTCTGCATTTTATCTGTATGTAGGAGATGGATGTGTGTTATTTTAAAACTAGATCTCATTACTGATTTTATTAGGATAATTTTGCAGGTTTTTAGAGGGGATGGCTCTTTTCCCAGTATTACTATTCAGTGCCTTCTGGTGCCTGATAGAGGGAGCTGTTATCACAAAATGTCAAATGCCAGTAATGCAAAGACAATGTCCATTATCTCTCTCACTTCCACTACAGGACAGAGGTAGATTCAACAAGTCTGGTGCTCAGTCAGGACTGGGAAGTGCAGGAAATACTGAAGGTAGTTGCAGGTAAGGCAGCAGTGAGACTGGCATGATGAGAGAGAGGTTTTGCAGTGAAGGGGAACATGCCAAAGTGGTGGTTGGAAACCATGAGAAGTATCATGTTTAATTAGTGCAGCTGGGAAAATGATGCAATGAGGCATCTGAGAAGGCATTTGAATAGCAGTTGGATGGAAGATTAGTAATCAGCATGTCTGCCGTCTTTCAGGGACCCAAGATGAGCTGTTGTCACATGGATCAGAAATGTCCAGATATAGAAACACGCACTGACACTGGATGGTGCAAAGAGATGATGGAGCAGCCAACTGTAGGGAAAATCCAGGCAGCTGCAAAGTGGAAGGCTGGGAATGAGGCAGGACCCCCTAGCACCTAGAAATCCCGTAGCCCCTGAGACACCAGTAGTTACCAGTGTGACAAAACCCAAGAGTGGTCAGCAGCTTATGATGGTAAATTAAACCCTGAGACAACTTAGCCCTTTAGAGGCAGAGCTGAATCAGCACAGAATACACAAAGTCCCAGTGTCTGCATTTCACATTGGACTATGGAGCTGGGGGTTTGGAAATCCAGCTGCCACTTTGGTGTCAGCTTACAGCATGACTGGCATCCAGCTTGACTTCCACTGCCTTAAGTATGTTCTCTTGCCTGCCCAGATTACTATTTCCATCTCAGGTGCTAAAAAACAGAAACTCCCTCATCTCCTTCTTCTCCCCCTTCAATATATCCCCATTATTGTTTTGGGATAGTATTAGAAGTGCAGGGGGACATTTCCATTTTCAGAGTTTGTTTCAGGTTGTCTGGAATCTTGAGAAGAAATAGTTTACTTATTTACATGCTGATTTTTTAAGGCTTCCAGCACAGACACAAGAGCTGTAGCTCCTCAAAGAGCACAAATAACAGCACCATCCCATGGCTCCACATGCTGGACTTATATACACTGAACTTGGGCCTGACACTTGGGACACAGGAATGGCTCAGGATTTAAGATTTCACAGAGTGTCTTATAGCAAATGCAGAGTTAAAGAAAGTGAGGATAAAGGATGAGATTCACACAGAGGTAGCTCAATGAGGAAATTGCAAATTGTGCTCTGCAGAAATTTCAAAGTGTTAAGGTTGTCATTATTCATTCACTAGCCAAAAGCAATGGCCAGAAGCTGGCAGACAGCAACATCCCATTGCTCTGCAAGGTCTACAAGTCAAAACAGATAGTGAATTATTTGGGGAGGGAGGGAATATCTTTATTAATATTAAATAAATTACACCACACCTCTGTTAGAATTCAGCCGATGGGCAATGACCAGACCTAGCTACAGTGATTAAAAGACCTCATTCATATCTAATGATCACACAGAGTAATAATCTCATTGTAAAAGGCAATCAGACACTTGTTCACTCTTCTTATCTCTGCTCCACATTTGTAGTTACTAAGAAAGGATCTGCCTTTGATCATCTTTTCCTGTGCTGCTCTTTAAGCCATTTCATTAAAGGGCCAGAGTTTCCTGGATTAATGGCCATTTGTCATTTCCCCAAATCAATCTTGCCTTGAGTCTGTTGAGACCTTACAAACATTTCCTCAAATGGTTTTTTTTTGGAATTACTGTAGTTACTGATGCTGCGCTTAGATGAGGAGATTTTGTTAAAAGAACAACAAAAAAACAACTAAAAAAACCCTGCTAGAGCAGCTTCTATGTTTTATTTAAAGGTATGGAAATCACAACCAAATTTTTATTTTAAAAAATAAATAAATATATTGATTGACTCCAATTTTTTCTGTATATTTAACAAGTCTTAATTCTTTCAACTTTTCAATCCGATTATTTCTCTTGAGTTGCCTCCAGAGCCTGGGCTCAGCCCATCTGTTACTGTTGAGCTCTTTACTATTTCTATTTCGTTTATATCTACCACATCTGCTTTTTAGACTCAAACCTGACCTGTAGACTCTTTTTAAAGAGCCAAATATTTTAATAAAATCAGTGCCGTGCTAAAACCTCTTTTTTCTTCGTGGGGAAGACTACCACCTCCACTGCCTCAGGGAAGCATAGCCATTCTGGTTGCTCAGAAAGGAAATTCAGTCCTTCATTCCGGTGGAGGGCTGAAGTTCAGTGGCAGAGCTTTTCTTCAGCGTTCAGATTTACCTGGGAGATGGTACGACTTCCATCCTAAGGATGAGGTGGAATTTCAGTATTTAGCAGGGATATGAATGTTTCTGCCTAGACCTCACTGCTTGCAGTCTTTTACACTTCTGCGGTGGTGGTATGGAGATGACAAGACACTAAACATTCACTAATTGTGCCTTAGCTCTTGGATACTAACACAAGATACATGTCACTAGGTTTTCACAGCACTCTTTAGGCAGGTACATCCTTTGCACGTGCATTTTGAGAGCTGCTAATGTGTCAGTCATTAGGGTGACACCAGAGACCTAACTGAGGCTCTCAGAGCTGCTAGGCTATGAGTGGTATCAGCTAAGTGTATCAGCAAGCCTTTTCCCAAGCAGTGAAGTCTAGAAAGAAACGTGCTGGGCCATTCACCATCCAGCTGAAGCTCCTGCAAGTGAGAGGTATTTCTCAGCTCTCCAGATCTAGTGCTTCCTGTGCAGTTTGGACAGGGTGGGTGACAAAGGTGTACTCTTGTTCTGAGGTTTCAGATCATGACAGATTATTCCTGTGCCTAAGTGAGGTAAAAGCACACATGCTGCTGCTAGCAAGCAGTAGTGGGACATCACAATTTGAGCTGGCAGCCCTCTTTGGTGAGCCTGTGCTGGAGAGGAACCTACACACCCATCGCATTCAGTGTGAGCTGGCCCTGTTAAAATTGGAGTTTGCTCCTGCTCAGCCTCAGCGCTGTGCAAGCCACAACACTGCATTCTGTTTGTCTAATTAGATACCTCCATCAAATATAACTACAATTTGTAAATGTGATTGCAGTGCTTTGATTTTTACTGTTTTAATAGTAATCCGCCTAAGTGACTCCCGTTCAATTGAGAGGTGTACACAGGTCACGCTTCATTCAATTGGGGCGGTTCAGTTCGATCAGCATTCAATTCTTGCAATGAAACCTTCCACAATTAGACTGGCCAGGACATGCAAGATGAAATTGTGATAACAAATGACAGTCTTTTCAAAAGAGACCTGAAATGCCTGACTGGCAAGACAGAAGGCAGCAGAGAGCTGAGGAATCAAAGCTCACAACAGCCCTTGTTAAACCCACAGCGATGTAGCTACCATGCATCTTATTGAAACAATAAAAGCTATTTTATATGGATCAAAAAAACCAAGGGATTCAAGGAAATGTTTCTCACAGCTGAGTGGGTATTTCCCAGGACTTGTTGGTTTTATTACCTCATCTGTGCCCTTAGCTACAAGCAAGTAGTGGTGAAAGCTCCCCATTTAAAGCAGGCCATAGCAAACAGAGATTTACCGTCTCTCCAAAGCTTGTATAAATTTACTGTGGGCACAAGCTCAACAAAAGCTTATAAAAGAGGTACCTGTGGCTTCCAAATTAAGCCCATTTTCTCTAATTAGCCTCCTTCTTCACAATTTTCCTTTTCCCTCTACTCTTAAACAGAAAAAAAAAAGCAATGGCAATACTGTGAAGGCCATAAAATCCATGTGCTTACACTGAGCAGGGACTTGACATGTTAGAATTTTGCTGGAAGAGAAGTACAAACTTCAACTGCAAAATGGACAAGGGAAATCAAGCATTCTGGTTGACTTGGATGTGGTTGTGAGAAACCTTATCCATTTGCCGAACATTAATTTCTGCCTGGTTATTTTCTGGAAGAGTTTGTCCTCTCCTTGGAAGTTCATTCCCAGCATAATTGCTCATTGTTTACAACAAGCCAGTTTCTTTTAACTCCTCCTGCTGACAGAGCAAAACCTCATTTCAGCCTTTAATCTGATGGAAGTCTTACTGAAAGCGAGCAGCAAGGAAGTAGTTTATGGCAAATGCTGTGCTTGCTGCTAGATTATCATTGCAAAGAGCAGGGACAGGTAATTTGTTTGTTAATGTTAAGCAACTGCAAATAAAAGACTTCTTCTAGGACCAGTCTGTAACAGAGGAGCTCTAAGCTAATAATTTTAATAAGTAGCTTAAGAGGAGTGAATGGCTCTAGTAATTAGAAATGGCCACAAAGCAAAGAACATGGTTCATGTTCCCTGTGCTGAGCTCAGAATTAAATCTTGACTCTCCATAAACCAAGTTCATCTAGCCCGGTTTTAAGCTCTCTCTACAGCTTTGGGAGAGTGTGTACTGAGAAAAGGTGAAAATCCTCTGTTATCTTTGGCTCCCCATTTGGATTCTTCAGGACTAAGAGCATCTCAGCTTTCCCAGCTCTCTGTCACACAGGCAAAGGATACCTGCTGCCACTTCCCTAGGGAGCATGAAGAACTTGGGCAACCCACAGCCTGCGCCAAGCTGCAGAACTGTCCCATCCTTTGTTTTCAGCAACTTAAAATTTCAGCCCCTTCCCCTGGATGACTTTTCAGGGATCAGAAAGCTAGTGGGTGGGGGGGAAGCAATTCTCTCTCCTAAGACATGGACATTCAAGTCAAGGAGTTTGTAGTTTCTAAATGGGCAGCCCCATTTCACATCCCGATTAAAAGGCCTAATAAAAAGGGCTTCAGATCTGAACAATGGCCCAAGAACTGCACTAGGAATTGCCCCCGTGTTTTATTTAGGTGAGCAAGATGTGTGCTTCTCTGGAGACAGCAGGCCAGTGCCTTAGACAGGTCCTGCTCCTAGGTAAGGATTTCAGAGGGAAAGTTTCCCTTTGTTCTCTTGGCTGGCAGATTAGCATAAGCTTATATGAAAAATTCCCTTGTGTGGGGCGTGCACTGCTGTTTGCCTCAAAATAAGGGTGAGCCTGGCCATGGCACCTGGACCTATTTGCACATCAGTTCTTGGCAGCAGCTCTGCTGTCTGGAGAGGTCAGAGCCCTTCACCTGCCTTCCTTCTCCCCACTGGGGCAGTACTGCCGCTCAGCCCAGCTGGAGCAGCCACCCTTGGCTAATCATATTCCTCTCGGCTGAAGCAGGGCAGAAGGTACAGTGCTGTTCAGGTGGGAGAAGGCATTGAACAGGGCAGACTGGGATCTCTGGGTACAGCTCCTGCAGCCCAAGGAGCTGACCCAAACACACTCTCAGTCAGCCAAGAGGCATTTCTTTCCACAAAGCAGTGAAAAATTGTCGTGTTTCAAACAGTCCCCTGTCCTGACTTAATTGCAGGAGGTGGAAAATAAGTTCAAGCAGAAGGATAGGTAGCTAAATCACTCACAACTTACAGCCTGCAGGGATGCGCCTGGGTAACCAGGGAGGCTCTTTCTGCTTCTAAATACACATTGATCTATTCACTGCATGCTGAAAAACTTCAGGCTTTTATTCTGTGCCAACAAACCGTGCAGTCATTTACGTTGTAGCAGATATTTACCCCCTTCCTGCCTCTCTTCAGAGACATGAATGGTGTTATGAATGCAAAGAAAATATCTGTGAAAAATAAAAGGTATCACAATCAGTGAAGCCTAAACTGAACTAAAGTTAATAGAGAAAGCCTGGAAAACCTTCAGTTTTCCATAAAGATATCATACAGATATCGTTATGGAGAACTGAACGTATTACAGATGTGATACAATACTCGATGGCTTGTTTGTTTTAGCAGAAAGAATTATTATCAAATTACTTTGAAATGTTTACACTGCATGTGAGGTTCTTCTCTATTTATTTGTTTGCAAAATATGGTCATCTTTTATCTTCACACAGAGATCTTGATTTTTACCTTTACCCAAAGTTAACAATGCTAACCCAAAAATATTTCACTGAAGGTGCTTAACAGGACAATAGCAATCAATTCCTTCAAAATCGCTGGAGAAATTAAGGACTATTAAGACATGGAAATGATGGATCAGACAGGGTTTAAGTGATCATCTAGTAGTTGCTAAGCCTAATTTAAATACGGGAAGAATATCACGTTTCATCAGCTTCCATCTTCAGATTTAAGAGCTTCTCAAGTCTTCATTTATACCTGAAGTGTCACTGGCATATACATTAAAGCTGACAAAATCCATTTACTGCAGCAAGCTGCTCAAGTTCATCTTATTTTCTCCAATCATGTTAATTTTCCTTTAGTGTTCTTTGTTTATAAAAAAAGAAACAAACAAGCACTTTGTGTTTATTAGTCTGAAGTTCTTCCACGAACCTTAATGTGCATTTAGGAGCTGCACTTGTGAGCACTGCTGGCATTCAGTCCAATTGTTCTTTAAAATCCCCAGTATATCTCTTCCTTTGGACACTGCTCCTCCCTATTTCACAAAAAAACCCAAACAAACCACCAGCCTTGTAAAAGAGCCTGGCCCTAATAAACACATTTCCCTAAAAGATGCTCAAAGTCTCATGAAACCTGCAACCATCTGATGTATAAACAGAAAATTAAACAAGAGCTTTGCCTGAGGGTCCTAGGCATTACCATTCAAGGAAAGTCATGCACCTTTTCTCACCCTCCCTCAGCCCTGGGGAGAAACTCTGGAGATGTCCCACACCTTTTCCAGCATCCTCATTTAAATCCTGATTTTTTTTTTTCCCTAAGAAAAGCGGAACTTTCTGTGCTCCCGTCTGGAAAGGAGAGACAGCAGGGCTTTACTTTGTGACTTGATTCCTTGGTATCTCACAAAGCACATGCTCCAAAGAAAGCTCCACACTGTTCTCCTGCTCCTGCTTGGGCCCCAGGTCGCATTAAACCAATATCCTAACATATCTGCCACCTCACTTCCATGTGCCTGAGTCTGACCATTTTGGAGAGATGTTCTCGGGGGAGGACAGGAGGGAGTCAGACATAGAAAGCAATTTCATAGCAGCCTCATGTCCTGAACACACAGATTTTAAATTTTTTTTTAAATAAGTCTTGTTCATAGTCTTTCTCATTACAGAAAGATTATTTTCCCCCAACATAGGCAGAGCCCTCCAAACCCGTTTACTTTTTGGAGGACCTGTCAGAGAGGTCAGAGCAGCACATCCCAGCAGAGATACGAAGAAAAGCAAAGAAACTTTTAAAATTGTGCCAATTCATCACCGCATCTCAACCCCCTCACTGGAGCAAGCACAGCACCTCACAACAGCTGAAATCCTGGGCTGTGTCCCTCAGTGTTGTTAATTAGCTGCCCTCTGTTGATTTATGCTGGCTGTCATCTGCTCCAGCCCTGCCGTATTTTCAGCACTGCTAAGAACACACTCCTGGTAAAAAGCTTCAGAAATTCCCTGTGGTAACACGTGGAGTTACAACTAGAAAGCAGAAGTGAGAGCCCTGCTAAACTCGTGTCAGAAGGGAACGCGGCAGCGCTGCTAGGCTGCAAACCACAGCAGGCAGTGCGGCCTACCCCAAAATAGAGAGAATAAGGGGAAAGCGTTTGGTATGTACCTGTACAGGTCAGCTCTAGCTTTTAGTTTTGCAATGGTATAAATACTCAGCCCTGTATCAATAAAATCGGCTTTTTGCACCAATGCGATCTGCCCTGTCTCTTCCATCGCTGACCATCATGCGTCCCTTGACAGTAACACAAGCGTTTCTCATCCAGCTATCCTATCTGCAGGTAAAAATCCCTCTGTTTCTGCACCAGCACCCCACAGCCATCCCTGGCATCCCAGTACCACCTCAGTCCCTTTGCAAGGGTCTGCTTTCTTCTCATCCTTTCTCCCTGTACCCCCAACCTCTGCCCTAACTCACCTGTCTCCCAAAGGGAGCCCTGCTCATCTCTCCTCTGTCTTTCCTTGCCTCTTCTTCCTTCAGAGGAGGGGCAGTTGGGAAGTCAGCAATCAGGTGGACTTGAGAATGGTTCATGGCTGAAATTTTTCACCCTCAAAGGTCTGTAAAGCATGTTAAATATTTTCATTTACCTCCTGGTGGTTGCAGATCTATGTGAGTGAAAGCCTACAAAGGACTTGAACCGTGGACATCTCTACCACCCATATATCATGCACTGCTTTCAGAAGAGACCTAATTCTAAAGCCTTATATTACATCCTATACCTTATTATTTGTGTCTGTGGCCATGGCTCAAAGTAGTGGTGCATTCCTGTCTTCTCCATCACTTCTCTGCTGTGTCACCTCCATAAAAACCTTGGTCCTCCAAAATGTTCATTTCTGTCTCAAGCCTGAGCTTGCCCTTTCCTCCCACATCACAGACCTTGCTGGGACCTCTCTCACTCTCAGACCACATGTGTGAGCACACAGTTTGCTTGCAACTATGGTGTTAGCATGGAACAGTACGTCTCACTCACAAGGGGAAAGAAAAATGAAACAAAACCTAAACAAACCCCACCAAACAAAGAGATCCATTGGGATCTTTTTACCCCTTAACTCTTTTTTTTTTCCCCAGACTGTTTCCTCCTTATTTTATTTTTTTTCCTTCCCTTTTTCCCCTCTGCCTTTATTCAGGGCTCTTCTCATCCTGCTGTCTCCAGAACCAAAGCCCGCTATGTTCAGATCACATGTAGATCTATCTGCATGTCTGAAGATAAGCACCAACAGAACTGCTCATAAAATCAGCACCCTGACGAGATGAGATCATTTCACACATGCTGTTTGTTTCCTGTTATACTGGGGAATTTACAGTGGCTCCTGGCCACTATAAATACTGAACCATCAAGACAGCTTTCTCATATATTTCACTGCAATAGTCATTGCTGCATTTTCGTCCTAAGAGTAATTTGATTTGTTATAATTGATTTGGGTGGGTTTCATTCCGAATTAACTGCCGTTATGATGCAATGATGCAATCCTTGTTCACAAACCAGCAGCCAGAAATGAAATTCAGAACAGGGTAATAGCAGAAGGATGGAGGATAGCCTTACCTGCCAGGAAGGTGAAGCAGTGGGCTAAGGAGCCAATTAGCCATGGTGCTGATTGGTGTGCTCGCATTAGTGGCGTGAGGGGACACGCTCAGTCTTCTCAAGCTTGTGGCCAGCACCCTGCAAAATTCATTTCTTTGTAAGGCTTAGTAAAAAGAACATACATCAATAAGAGCTCCTGAGTGATGCTTTGGCAGACCCTGCCTTTTCCTGGGGGTTTCACAGATCTGCCCATCACTAGATCACGTAGGGGAAAACTGAGGCCATGGTACTTTACAAACACACACGCACTGCCATCTCTGCAAAATCTTCTCTAGCAGTCAGAGCCTCCAGCTGCTCATGGGCACATTCATGGCAGAAGCATCTCCCAACCATCAGTCAGTCAGGCTTACCTTTGCTACCTGGAATTTATGCTTTCATATCTCTGCTTCCTTTTAATTTTTTTCGTAAAACCATTAAGAATCCTTTTCAGTATTCCTGCTGGAATCCTTTTTAGCTGCTAATCTTGATTTTGGGAGAGAACAGAAACCAGTGGTCACAAAAATTCTTCCAGAATACATTAATCATTGGTCTTATTTCAGAGATGCCTTTTGAAAAGATTATTGTACAAGTCAGAAGATCCTGTAAGCTCAGACTTGAGATGAAAAGACTGTATTGGCAGCACTCTAGAATTCTTCCCTGCTTTTGCAATGCTGTTGCAGCTGCTACTGTATTGACACAAGGCATGCTCTATTAGTCTTTTCCTGGTATTTCTACTTGGATCAGATAATAGTAAATGCAAAAACACCTGTGTATATCACTTGAGGAACTAAAGTAGGTATTATTGATCACAAACAGCACATAGTTCCCTCTGAATTTTTCTTTCGTTTTTCTCCATAGAGAAACCAGTCAGTGAAAAGAAAGTGTTTTAATCAAACCAAAAAACATGTGTAATTGACAATGATTTTTGTATGTTTTTTGACACCCTGTGGTTCAAATGCTGTGGGTTGTCATTCTTTTCTGCAAAAAAATCTCTAAGCTAGTTTTCATGCTGGACCATGGTCAGGATGTTCATGATGCCACTGATCTCCCTCCCTGCTCAGGAGTTAAGAGGGGCTACACAAATCAAGCCAGGTAATTTGTGTATCTGATCTTTCCTGTTAAGCCCAGAACTGCAGTTTCCATAAGGCAAAAGAGACGTATTTATAAATTAAATTCTGTGTGGATTTAAGCCACAGTATTTCTGTTTCCCACAAGAACATTCTAATATCCAGTTTTTCACAGGGGAAAAAAATAATCTTGCTGAAAAAAAAAAACCCAAAACACTTTTATAATCAGTCCTAATAACTAGCTCTGGGCACCATCTTTCTTTGCCTAGAATGAACAATATTAGGGAAGGTCTTTTGTCCTTTAGCTTCAAACAGATAAGCTGAGCTGAGCTATGATAATGGCAAGTTTTCCACAAATCACAGCCTCTAGGACATTATCCATTTTTTTATCTTCTGTGGGGTTGTCCAGGTGAGGAATAGACAATTGTCTTCATCTGAAACACTAATGGAGTTACAATGAAGAAGCAATAACATTAACAAACTATTCAAGCCATGTGTTGTAAGGAGCATAAATGATGCTTTCCTCTTGGAAAAATACATCTTCTGATCTTGGGTTTAAAAATGAGGCATGTTTGCGAAACGGTCACAGAATAAATAAATGCAGACACACTCACTCTATTTCAGACCTGAAAAAATGCTGCTTACTTAAGAGGGACCCCTTTCATCTCCAGTGAGAAGTAAATCCTCTCTTTCTTGTCCTCTTTCTTATTTCCCTTTGCCCGTCCAATTCCTTAATAACAGATGGCCACACAGGTGTTAACAATATTCCCAGCATGCCCAATGGCAATACTGAGGAGATCTATACGCTGCTATTTACATTAATTGGCAACATTGCCCCGATGGACAAGCTATTATCTTCCTAAGCTTTAGTTGTCTCTGTCTGAATACTTATCTTTATCCAATTGGTAAAGTCAAGGTCCCACTCTATTGTTTTCTCCCACAGAGGGTGATTTATTTGATAATGTGGTTTCAAACACAATCTCTTCCTAAATTATCCTATCCATTCCATTATTTCTTTTCTATTATCTTGAAGGTCCAAAAGACTAGGTAAAAAAATTAGGTGCCAAATTCACTGTAAGTTTAGAAACTCAGACTGACATCTCTAAATCCCTTTGATGAGATTTTGTGATGTCATTCTGTCTTTCCAATTAACTTGGAGTGGTGTACTGGTGATAAAAAGATTTGGTCAGTATTTGTCTTCCAGATATTGTGTAAATACAAATCTCTCTACTTCATCTACACTTAGTCTTTGTTGCAGAAGCAATGAATATTTTTTATTTGGTAAAGGTCATGCTTACTTTTTTTCCATGCCACAAAGACACTTTCTGAATGTGTGGAAAGTGTCATAACTGAAGAAAAAATAAAATAGTTTGGAACAGGGACTAGTCAAAAATGCTCTTGGGGAAAGCAGTTACATTTATATTATCAGGACAGGCAAGTCTTTTAATGCTGTGATACTGTCATACCAATTCAAAGTTAAGCCACTTTATAAATATTAAATTCCTAAGGAAATGGAAATTCATGGTGTACTAGTTTCAGAATGTTACTTCCACCTGTCACTTAGATCCTGAATGTACGGTCTCTGAACAGCAAAGGACTTTTCCAATATTAAGATGTAGGTGTCAGGTATTTCCTTGTAGCTATGTATAAGAAGATCATTTTTTTGTTGCTCTGCTTTTCTCCTGAAGGATATGTAAACTGCTTTCCTCTCAGCAGCATCCTCTGCTCATAAGAAGTGATCTCTGGCCCTATTCTGCTGTTGCATGTATTAATTAACATCTAACACCCAAGTACTAGCAAAAATGAGTAACAAAATCTTTCCTGGTCATTCAAGGAACAGCTGTTTGAGGCCAACACTCTGTTGACCAGTGCTCAAGGCCGAAAAGCAGATTTTGTCCTTTTTAGCCATTTTGTCTGGCTAGCATAATAGTGAGCAGACTGGAGCGTGGATCTTGCAACACTGCACCCTTGGCCCTGCTCACTAGACTTTGCTCAAGACAAGCCATTACACAGCAGCCAGAAAGGCTGGCAAAATTGCAGCTTGAGAGCTCTGCAAAAATACCTACGGCACCATCCCAGAAACAGAATCCTACAGAAGCATCCTTTAGCTGTCATACACGTAGAGTTACTCATAAGGGGACCTCTGGCTTGCCTGACCAGCACGTGAGCACCTGCCTGAAGACCAGCTCTCAAAAGCCTCACATCTTTCTCTAGCACAGCCCCCAGGTGCACTCAGTTTGTTCCTTTCACATATTCACCCTGAAGGACTCAGTCTATTTAGCTATGTAGTGCCGAGTGAAACTCTTTCTTTGTTACTGCCTTAAAAGCTGTGAAATAATGCCTCACCGCTTCTCCTTCTCTGGGGTGAGAGCCCTTCTCAACTCTCAGGCAGCATCTTGCAGACAGCCAAGGAGAGATCTGTGTGCTCAACATCTTGTAATAACTTGGAATCTTTGCCTCGAACCCACAGCTTTCTCAAGAGCAGGGTCATTGTACTGAAACAGAAGAGAGCAAAGCTCCAGGCGATCAAGCAGAGTGCAAGCAGACTAGGAAGAAATGAAATTCATCAATACAGTGCCCTCTTGGTCAAAAGTTCACTAAGAGAGAAGGGAGCTGTACAATGCACCCATCTCCTTTTAATTGGCTTGAAGCTGCTTCCTACCACGCTCAAGCAGATGTGGTGTCAATGGAAGCCGTGCGAAGGCAGAAACTTTTAATTATTTTAAAATAGCCTGCTTCATCTTGAGGAGATGTGGTTAGGAGTCAACAGGGAGAGAGAGAAAACAAAACAAACCAAAAAAAAAAAAAAAAAAAAAAAAAAAAAGAGAAAAGAGAAAAGAGAAAAGAGAAAAGAGAAAAGAGAAAAGAGAAAAGAGAAAAGAGAAAAGAGAAAAGAGAAAAGAGAAAAGAGAAAAGAGAAGAAAGCAAGAATGGAGAATGGGCTAATATTTTCTGGAATAAATCTCTGATTTTGTGTCCAGCATTTATTAATACAAAGGTAAGTTGTTCAGCAGCACATAAGAAGAAATAAAAATGTTGTGAACATTTTTGCAACCACATGTATTTGTGGCTGAATCATTGCATGATTTCATGGGATTTATTTATGTCCTTAACTCAAAAAATTGCATCTGTCACGAGGGAAGAAAACAGACAACATAGAGCTTATCACAAACCACAAAACAACTGGCTGTGGATTGGATATTTGAACCATTAGTTATAAGGCAGAAATTTTAGACTGAGATACCGTCACATATATGTGATGACTATTATTCTTGAGCAGACATAATCTCTCCCAGATAAGTGATGGACAAAGAAACAGTAGCTAAGGCATTTAAACCTGTTACTCACCATGAGTAGGTCTGCAGTGGATAATATGGGTTAGGGTAATTTTCATTACCTTCAATCTTCCAAAAAGACTATATGGGGAAGCAGAGAGGGACATGCACTTCTGCTGAGATGCAATTGCTGTTCTCTGAGCTGCTCCTTCTCTCTGAAGAGGGCTGTGCCTGATCAGTAAGGAGCTGCTACCACAAAGCAAAGAGTCAGGACAGGCTGAGCCCTGGGTGGCAGGGACAGTCCAGAAGACACTGCAGCAACAGAAATAAAAGAAAAATATTTGAGGACACAGAAAAGAGCTCTGTGGTTCTTTTTGCAACCAGGAGGCAAGAAAAATCTGCTGATTGGAAATGATACCCTCTGTAATGACATCATAAACAGGGCAGGAATGTTTTTATAAACTTGGTTTATCGAATTTTCTCTTTTAAAATTTCACAGTTGTAGATCCACATCTAACAAAGCCCAAAAGCTGAAAATAAAAGCCCTAGGGTATGCCTGGGATCTGCTCCTTTAAACCTACAATTCTGGAAGACCCATCTTAGAGATGAGACCACCGTGGAACAGATCACAGGCCCATGATATGTTCATATGGCAAGCATAAAACTTTGCTACGGATGCCTCCTGTAATGATGAACAGCTGTAAGTCTTAACATGGATTCTAATGTGTGACAAATGTATAATTAATTCATGTTAAAAGGCTAAACCAACTTTCATGCTACTATACTGTTAAAAGTGCTTTGAAATGCTGATTTGGCATTTCTCTCAAATATTTTATCAATCCAACTTTCTTGGCACTGCGAAATTAAGCCACAACTGACACCCTCTGGTAAAACATAGCTCCAAGTCCCACATTGTTCTGGTACCTATAAGCAATAGACTGTAAAAAGCGTTTACTGTTGGCATAACTTACCTCCCACTGGTGCTACAGGGCTTTTCATCCTTGAGTCCGAAAAGAAATTGAGACGAGCCCAGTGAGCTTTGACAGATCCCAATCTACCTTTGTTTTCGGTCTTATGAAACAAGAGTGAGATCAGAGGAAATATTTATCTCTAATCAATTAATGATGTGTTGCAATAAAAAAAATCTGGCCAATTATGACAACCTGTTTGTTGTGTTTTTGCAGGGCTCCTCTTGGTACCTGTGCCTGCTGGGATTTAGTTTAGCACATCAAAGTGTCTGTCAGGATCAGCATTTCTTCATAGTGCTAACAGGATCAGCTGAACAGTGACTCCCCTTCAGCACATGTGTAGAGCATCCCAGAAAAAAATTTCTCATTAAAAAAACAAAAAAACAAAAAACAAAACAAAAAAAAAAAAAACCAAAAAAACCAAAAAAAAACCCTAAAGACTATTTTGTGCTGGAAGGGGAAATAGCACTGAAAAATTAGGAAAAATCCCTGATGGCTAGAACCTAACTAACCTGACAGAATTAATGAGCACTTGCTATAAAGTCTCCATAGATTCTTTCACATGACCAATATCCTCTTTTTAAAGCTCAGAAGTTACTTGTAACATTCTGCTTTTCGGGAGCATGATGTAGCCCTGTTTCCCTTCAGATAACTCTCATATCTGCAAACATCCCCACACAGACACCTTCAGGCAAGTCCTTCTGCAGTCTGTGACCATCTTGTCCATCCAGATGGGGTAGAAGGTGCTCTCCTCCCCACGGGCTCACTGTCCTGATCCCACACGAAGTTGCCAGCTGTGCCAAGGCACCCAGATGGGGCTTGGATGGTCTTGAGGTACATCCAGTGATGCCTGAGCCCAGATTCGAATCTCACACATCTGTTCTGAGCACAAATGTCCTTTCAAAGACAACCCTGGTGGCATGGGGGAGGACTGGGCCAAGAGCACCCCTTGTCTGATGTGTCAAGCGCAGGACGTCCTTAAGCCGTTACAGAATTAGGGCACTGCTTGCCACTAAACATGCTCAAACCATCCTGAAAGCTTAGCTGCTTGATACTATAAATAACCGGTTTCCTTTTTCCCCCCATGACTGTTGCTGCATTTCTTTAAGCTTCTCAGTTTAAAATAAGCACAGACAAAAACAATGTGTTTGAAGGTGCCAAGCTGTACATAAGGGAAAGGCATGTGCAAGAGTGCAAGCTATTCCTGAAAGTCTGACAGCCTCACAGTGTTTCCCTTAGTTTAATAATAAATAATCATAACACTCAAAGCACACGTATTACATTAACAAGCACTGGATGACACAAAAAAAGAGATGCTCTTTTTTTGGCTGCTGAGACTTAGTTACACAAACTAGTTGCCAGAACTGACAGGTAGAAAAAAGATGGGATGCATCTTCCTGGCTCTTATGGGACTTTCATCTAATTTCTAACTGCTGCAGGTGCCCCTCATTTTTCTGCTCTCTTGTTTTGACCCATTTTAGTTGGTATTGCTCATGGAGATATGTGGTAAGGATCACTGTTGGGTCGGTGTAGTGATTGCAGTTGAGGACTTTCTACCAATACCTTGACCAAGGTGCAGCTGAGGCCACGAGTCTGAGCAATAAGGATGGCCTGAGGTTGTCCAGTGGTCAGCGATGGTCAGGAGCATTCAGAGATCATCAAGCAAGGAGCAAGGCAAACACTCTTGGTGAAGAGAAACCATGCAGAATACAATACAACTGATTCCAAAACAGCAGAGAGACAAAACAGGTACAAGGAAGAGCAAGCCTTCAGCAGCAGGAAGCAAGAATAAAGAGGGATCTACAGAAATGCAGCTACAACCAAGTACTGGATGGAGCAGAAAAGAGAAATTGCTCTTGGCAAGGGAAGTTTAGTCAGACTTTCAATGGACAAGAGAGCAAACATTTTAAGCTCCCAGGTTCTTTGCTCTCTCAAGTTGTGGAGCTTTGTAGATAAGGACATAAGCAGATGGCTCCTGGCCCCTTAGGACAGAACATCTGTTATCCATGACAGCAAAAGTATTGACCCATCTGTGACCAGGTTGTGTCACTGGTTGAATTTCAATCCACAGAATTATGGTGATGTTACTCTGAATATTCACTGAAGGCAAACACATCACAATGCACTCTTACTCTCGTCCCACATCTCACAGCCTTTATGGTCTCAAAGACCTCAGCAGCATTCAGTAGTTGCTGCTCCTGACTCACCTTCCTCTCCTTTTCCTGTTGGCTTTTCTTCCAGCTCTGGAAATCAGTGTGGCCATTTTCTTTTGCTCCACACATATCGCTTTGCATTTTGTTAAGCAGAAAACCATGCTGGCATTTATGTTGAGTTTGTTTTATTCTGCTGTTTTCCACTCCCATATGTACAAAAGCTGTTTTTAATTCTCACCTCTCATTCTGATGCTTATATATGCCTCTGCTTTTCTGAGTTATACTTGCTTTATGACCTTCTGCTCAGTCAGAAAGTTGGCTGCACTCATTTGAGGAATATTTCTCTTCTCTTACAGCAAAACAACCCCGGAGATTTTTATCTGGATTGCAGGAGATTTTTATCTGGATAACACTTACGAATGTGTTGTTCCTGTGAAAGAAATTGGAGAATTTTCGCTAGTGCTGGCTGGTCTGCTTTCTAGGTCTGTATTTCTCAGTCGGTTTGAGAATTTAATGGGTAATGAAGACTTGCCTCAAACAGCAGAGACCATCAGGTGTGGAGGAGAACACTTCAGAGAGGGAGTGAGGGAAGCAGGAATAGTTTTGCCTTCAGAAATGAATGCTGAGCATAATATCATACTCTGACACTTTACTGGACACAGCTGGGAAATGTTCTGCTGCTTTTTAAATATGAAAGTCATTGTATAGTTATATTTCATAATCATGCACACCTTACATTTTTAACATTGCCGGGAAGACTGTTTAAATATCTTAGCACAGAGGGAGTGTTTGCCATAATAATGTCTCCTAAAGAGACATAGCCCACAAAGCTCAGGATGGTCTTTGCTGCCAACTGTCCTTTTAGCAAATGAATTCCCATCTGTGTGGGGTGAGGGCTGTGCTGGAAGAATTTCATAGATGGATCAGAAGATATTTCTCCATCAGAATTTACAGTTAAATAAAATTTGGTGTAAACTTAGTCTGTCTAACTTAATAAATACCGGTTCCTCAGTTTTGCTAACTAGTTTGTCACAGTTATCATAGTTACACATACACACATGGTGCTTTGTATAATTTTTTAAACCTTTTAAATTACTGAGAACAAAAATAGTACATTGAAGTTCAGAATTTGCAATCAGAGCCTCTAACAGTAAGGCTTCCCTACTGATTTTATACCATTTACGCTCAGTTGTACCTTCCATGCTTTTATATAAGAATGCGTGAGCACTGTTGTACACTAGATTTAGATAAGCCTTTGAATACAAAACTGACCAGACAAGAAGCCTGTAAGCATTTCATGGTAAGTCTGAAGGTCTTGAGCCATAGAGTGGAGCATGACCAAACCCCACTGGGTAATTGTTGCAAAAATGGAAACCCATCGTTTTGGGTTTCCCCCTCTTCAACCTAAACAAAAGTTAAGCTTCTCCTGCATGCAGCCTCATGGCTACAGCATTCATCTAAGTCTTCTTTCATTTCTTCTTTCTAAGTCTTTATTCTAGTCTTATGAATCAGGGCAATTTTTCTCTATGGATGACTGCAACTCAGAGAGCAAGGGTTTGAACCTGTTTTTTTTTTTTCATCCAGAGCTGGTGTGCTAAACCCATGAGTTTAAGAAAACAGAAATATGTGAAAACATCACTAAAAGTAATACATAGCTCAAAAAAGTTACGAAGTGACATGACATCATACTCTCACAGCAACTAACTCAATCAGAAATGTTCCTATAGGTCCCTATATGGTTTGGCAGAGGGCACCTCCTGTAAGTGCCAAAGGTGGTTATTGAATTGCAGACCATGAAATCATTTTTTTGGTACAGTGCAGGTGCCACTGCAGTAAATCAGGATATATCCATGCAGTTTTGCCAGTTGTACATCTAACTAAAGATGTCTCCCTGTTTCTGTTATTTGTTAAGCCAGAGGGTGAAATGCAGATATTTTGAGGATGGGGGGTATGCTATATTAAGTATGAGCAGCCCACAAATGCTTGCTTGCACCCTTTGTGTATTCACGCAGTGGCAGATTTGTAGTTTCCATTTGGATCTGACCCAACTCTGAGAAATTTGTCTGGCCATGACTCTCAGCTGGGCTCCCCATTTCAGTCAAAAGCAGCTACACTCTAAAAGTCGTCCAAGTTTGTTGGGAGAAAGACTCCACATTCTGCCTTAAAATAAGTTACACGAATGGAAAAATACAGCTCATGTCTTTCATCATTTGTTCGTGTTGTACAGATAGGAGTCCTTAACATGCTGGAGCGGAGCTTGGAGTACCACGGTTTTACAAAGTCAGAGTAAATTAGAAAGAAAATGGATAAAATCCCCTCATAGTTCACTGTTAAAGAATAATCATACAGCATCTGCCTTCATGTCTATAGCTGCATTACAATGAAGGACACAATCAGTCTCTCAAACACACATTGCTGGTTTGGCTTATCATCTCCTACCTCTCAAACTGATCCTTCTGCCTCTGTTAAGTAGTTTTCCATTGACATTTTCTGTTCTTTTTCAATACACCAGGAGCTTTTGATGACATTGGCTGTTACAGGACTTTCAAAACTCCATCTTTTTTAATATGAGGACAATCTGACTTTCTGGTATCTTTTCTTCTGCATTTATCCTTAAATGGTGCAGGTTTTTTGAAAGGACTGAGGGCCCTTAATGGATTTCTCTGGAGTTCCAGTCTGCTCCTGTAAAGCCCAAAAATCATGAGTTGGGAGGAAGAGGAAGGTATTGCTGAATATGAGCCTTTTTTGAACATTACCCTCGGGGTAGGGAGGTGAGGTGAGCTGATTTTGTTGAAATATTTTTAAAATCTCAGGGATACAAAACTTTGCATTTAATGACATTTTTTAATGGGACTTTCTGCCCGTGAAACACCAGTAACCTCTCCTTCTAATTTAACTCTCCTTTTACCTCATGCATTTATTTATTTTATCTGGCTGGTTTCTCTTTAGTATCACCTATTATGAGGAAGGTTGTTAACCTGTTAGAGATCAGTTGAATAATAATACCCACCCTCACCTGCTCCTAGGAATATTGCAACTCTGAAATCGGTAGTAAAACATTATACACTTTCCAGATATTTACTTCTGTCATGATGCTGTTACAAAACTGCCCGGCAGCTTTCAGGCAGTCAAGATTTACATGTTAGATCACAAAAAACAAAAGGCAGAGCTTCCATAAGAATGCCACCCCATTCCTCTTTATGTTCATAATGGTGCCAAAAGGAAAATATACAGGGATTTTCCTGGGCTCTAGCTCTTCATGCTGATGTGCATTGCTCACAAGCACAGAGTCCTGTGCTCTTGGGGAGCTGAGGTGTTTTCAGCAGTGAGGGTCAGCTGGCACAAGGACAAGCGTGGCCTGAAGCTTGCATTCTGTGCTCTCTGAAGGGCTGCAGTACTAAAACCCCGAGGTTGTGGCATTTGCTGCAATCTGAAATGCTGTCCCCCACGTACTGCTTTAAGGTCACAATCAGCAAAGAGCAAGAATCACAACTCCTTTAGCCAGGGATGATTCCCTTGTTGTGCCCTAGTTAGCTTGATAGGGAGCCTCTGCCCTGGATTTTGATGTGTATCTGTGATTTAATGCTGCTGTTTACTTCTTTGCTGATTGTCAGCAATTGGCAATGGTCTTGTGTTTGTGCAGCATTACCAACATCTATTTGGATGGTGTTACAGAATGGAGTACTCCATGGTCAATAACACTTCAAAGCCCTTTTTCCCTTAGCCATCACAAAAAAAAAAAAAAAAAAAAAAAAAAAAAAAAAAAGAGGTGGATTGGAGCTGCCTGAATGGCCTATCTCAGGGCTGTGATCAGTGGCACAGGGAGGCCTGTCACTAGTGGTGTCCCCCAGGGGTCAATACTGGGCCCAGTTCTGTTTAAGCTGTTCACCCATGACTTGGATGAAGGGGCAGATGCCTCCTCAACAAAATCACTGATGACACAAAGCTGGGAGGAGTGGCTGATAGCCCAGAGAGCTGTGCAGCCCTTCAGAAGGACCTCAACAAGATAGAGAAATGGGCAGAGAGGAGCAGTCTGAAAGGCAGCAAAAGTAAGTTCACGGTCCTACTCCTGGGGTGGAATAACCCCATGGAGCAGCACAGGCTGGGGCAGAGCTGCTGGGAAGCAGCTTCATGGAGAAGGGCCTGGGGGTCAAGGTGGACACCAAGCTGTCCATGAGCCAGCAGTGCCCTGGTGGCCAAGAAGGCTAGTGGTGTCCTGGGGGGCATTAGGATGAGCAGTGCCCACAGGCACAGGGAGGCAATCCTGCCCCTCAGCCCTGGTGAGGCCTCAGCTGGAGTGCTGTGTCCAGCTCTGGGCTCTGCAGGACAAGAGAGATATGGAGCTCCTGGAATGAGCCCAGTGGAGAGTGAGAAAGATGATGGGGGACTGAAAACCCTCTCTCAGGAGAAAAGACTGATGGAGCCAGGCAAGTTTAGCCTGGATCAGAGAAGACTGAGAGGGCCCTTATCAATGTGTATGATTAACAGAAGGGAGCACATCAAAAGGATGGAACCAGACTCTGATCAGTGGTGCCAAGCAATAGGACAAGGGGCAGTGAGCAGAAATTGATGCACAGGAAGTTTCACCTGAACAAAAGTGGGGGACAGAGCACTGGAGTAGGTTGCCCAGAGGGGCTCTGGAGTCTCCCTCACTGGAGATATTCAAGGACCATCTGGACACAATCCAGAGCACAGTACTCTAGGGAAAGCTGCTTGAACAGGGAGGTTGGACCAGATGACCTCCAGTGGCCCCTTCCAACCTTAAATCACAGGATCACAGAATGGGTAAAGTGCTGACAAGCAGGAATCAAAAGACTTGGATTCAGAAATGTGAAACCAGTAAAAACAGTCTTAAATATAGGTATATGTTTAAATACCCCCATAAAGCTGAGTCCAAACATTTGCAGATAGAATCTGAGCTGATTAGAACCCATAACTACATTAGATTTTTACTGAGCCCATAATAAGCTCCTCCTTAATGCTGTGGCAAGGGACCAGCATACACTCACTTCTTATTCAAACACTTACGAAATTATTTTGATTCCAGAACTAATTAACTGGACTGTATCTTAATCATTCCTACTAGTATCATACAGACGTAAGCGAACTATCATATGATTCCCTACCAGCCTGATATATTTTCAATTTCAACGTAACTTAATAATTGCGGTACCAATTAGTTAAAATGTAAGTAGGAAAAAACATTGGATGGAGACATCTTAATTTAAATATAATCCATTAAGTAAAAACTGCTATTCTAATTAGTGATAATGTAGCACAATTAGGAAATAAAATTTGATTGGTACATTGGAATTTAAACTTAATTAGTAACTGCTATCCTAATTAGTAAATGCAATACGTTTCGAGCAGTGTTTTGTTGGGGCGAAGTGCATGTACAGTAGGGATGACAGTGAGGAAAGAGGCATCAGGAGAGCTGAAGTGGGGAGTGTGGAGCACAGGAGTTCAGCCAGTGTCAAGCCCAAAGTCCTGCTTCTGAACCAACACCGACCTCAGAGCAGAGAAGTTCAATCTCGTTCGAAAAAGCTGATGTGAAGGATGGTTCACTGTCACCTTTGGGCAATCTCTCCCCGTGGTTAATTATGTCTGCTGCTCAGATGGAGTGCTTCACTTTGACATCTACAGTTTTCTCTTTCCAGATTTGGACTGGCAAATTTTGATAAGCTAGGGAAAATAGATGTGGAACTCAACTAAATTGAAGAGCTCGACATTTTGAATTAGGAAAATGCAAAGTTGTCCTAGATATAAAGGCCACAGGTCTGCACTCTTATAACAGGGGAGGATATTGAAGGAAGGAGCTTGAGACCTAGCAGGATATATAGCCTTTTTAGAAAGATACTATAAAATTTCCTTAAATGAGAAAAGGAAGGTGAAAAAAAAAAAAGTTTTGGCTGTTGTTTCCATTGAACTCACCATAATTTCTATCTCTTTTTCCTGGAAAATATTTCACCTAAGCCCCTTATTATGTACACATACTGAGCACCATTCTCCATTGTATTACTTTGCATTTATTGACACTGAATTCTGTCTATTATTTTGTCAGCCAGTCATTTAATGTCTTCAACATTTCAATGGCAATTTTAGATTTGTATTTCTGGACTAGCATGAAAATACCAGGACATTTTATTGGTTCCTAATCACTCCTTTTGCAAACAGCTGTGGCTATGAAGAACATACCAGGTCCTAGAACCATTATCTTTTCACTTCATTACTTATCTTTTAAGAGAGAAAAAAACTGTACTCAGAATAAATTAATTACAAACAAGTAATACATAGTTATGTGGATTGTATAAGATATACAAATTAACTAGTCTTTACTCTTATCCCATGATATCTTTGAAAGACTTTGCTTAGAGAATCTCTGTCAAAAGATTAAAAAAAATGGTACTTTGTATTGATTTGATTCTTGTTATTAATGCACATTGCAGACAGCTTCAATAGATTTGTATAGTAGTGACTTCTTTTTATATTAACTGCATAGTTCTTCTTTCTCCTTACTGGATCATATTTATCCAAGTGTCCACTCATTCCATTCTTAATTACAGTTTACATCAGATGCACCAAGACTTTACTTCAAAAATATTTTTTGTGTTTACCACTTTCCATTCCTGTGGTACCAAGATCTATTTAAGGAGTACATGAAAAGAACAGAGCTCGTAGGTCAACGTTTTCATACTTACATTCCTTGACAAGTATTGAATGAATATTAGTTAGCTTTTGCAATTCGTTACTATTTTTTCTGCTAATTTACTTGGAAACCTTTTCTATCAGTAATTTAATTAGAGTTAGATTGTCAGAAAAGCAGCCCAGAAAGAGAGGTTGCGATATGGGAAAACTCCCTCAGTTTCAGCAAAATGAATTTTTTTAATGCCTTTTTATTACACAGTCTGATCCTCTCTATGGCTGCCCCTGACTGTGCCTCAATCATTTATTATCCCTACAGAACTGACAGCAACATCCCTATTTCTGATATATGTAGGAGGTGGAAAGTGCATTTAGCAGGCTCAGCTCCACACCCACCCCCCACTCCCCCCCTTCTTTTCTCCCCATGGCTTTTCTTCTTAGGGTTTAGCATTTAACTTTCCAGAATTTGGGCATGTCTTTTTTTGTGTGTGTATGAGTGTTGAAACATCATTTCTAGCTTTCCTTAGTGGCTTTTTATACTACACTGTTTGACTGTAATCCCTTTAATTTTTTTTTTCTCATGGGTAACACACAGTTACTCTGAGCTTCTACTTAAAGCATTTATGCTATAATCCAAGAATTTTACCCTTTTGACTGTTCCTTTCATGTATTTATTCCTGTCTGGTTTGCCTAGATGGCTAGAGAGTAAGCTTTTTTCATTCTTCCACATTCTCTCTTAATTCTCCCCTTTGAAGTTAAAAACGAAGCAGCACATTTTCTGTTCCTGAATGCAAAGGTGGAGAAGCAAAACACCAGCATGCATCTGCCAAGTGCGGTATGGATGTTTTTTCTGCTCAATGTCTTCAGAAATGGGTTACACAAATATCAATCAAGGATTTTATCAGGATGACTTTGAAGTGAGGGTAAGGGCTGCTTAACCATGAATGTTTCCTTGCAATGCTGTTTTTCTGCAATTTTAAAAAATATATGGAGGAGAAAGAAAAGCCTCTCATGCAAACGGTTAAGGCTGGTACAAGAGCAAATATATTCACCTAAATCATGAATAAATTAAGACTGGTAATTTACAAGATGGTTCATGTCTGTCAATGACAGATTTCCAACCAGAAGAGTAGGTTAGGAAAATGTTAACTAGTTTTAATAGGAGAATTCCTAAATCTTTGGGGAAGATCACAGGACTCCCTTTCTGTAACAGCAAGCTCTTAATTTGCTAACTGAAAGAAGATCTTTCCTAGGTGGTTCAGGATATTTTTGGGCCTTTTCCTGTTAGAGAATCCTCCCCTATAAAACCTTTAGTTCTTGCTCCCCAGCTTGAGAGACAATTCAAGATCTGATTCCATTTTGGCAATGATTTTGGCAACATAATTTACCACTGTCAGAAAAAATCCAAACATTTGTTTTGTTTGTACAGAATCTGCTACTCAATAATCTCATTTGGTGTCCTGGCCTCCTGAGTTATAAGACCAACCAACTTCCCCTTCTCCACCAAAGTCATATTTCTATAGTTTTCCCACGTATCTTTCCCCCAGACATCTTTTTTTTTCCCCCACACCAAGCAGCCTTGGACCATTAAATCACCCCTCAGAGAAAGCTGTTCCATATTACTGATAATCCTTCTTTCCTTGCTTTGGAGGTTGCCCTGATCTGCTGGATCATTTTTGAGCTAGACAAACAAATTGCACACAGCACTCAAGATGTAAAAACACCATGCATTTAAACAGCAGCCTGGGGGGATTTTCTGTTCACTTTTCCTAATAATTTTTAGCATAACTACTAACGAGGACTGAGCAGATGTTGCAGCTCTAAAACCTCTTTTCTTACTGGCAGTAGTCACTTTAGAGCCCATAACTACAGTGTAAAGTTTTCAAGGTTTTTTACCCCATGCAGGGCTGTTGTTTCCAATGTGTTTTTCACATCCTGCAGGAAAAAAAGGGCTTTGAGCCACCCTGAATGGCAAAATGTCATCTGCAGCATATTTGTCCCTCCCTGATACAGACCAGAAGCCATTCACAGACAGCCAGCTGCATCCACCCAGTGCTCCAGACAGCTTATCAACCCAGATTTGGGATATTTTCCTATTGCAATACCCTCTCAGATTTCCATTCAAGAAAGTCACGCAGGCATCTGTTTAATACTGCTCTTGTTAGCTAAATATTTAAGCACAAAGCTACCATTACACACCTAACAAATCCTTTTCTATTCAGCAGGATTTCTGCATTTGCTTGAATTTAAGTATAAACTTTGGTGTTTTGTTGAGTGGAGATGCCTTCTTGAACAAAGCTTTTATCCATTGAATTAACCAAATAAACCAAAGAGATTTCCTAAATCCCAGGCTTTCACCTACTGGAAATGGGTTGAGTGTGTGCATGGCTTAAGAAATAAACAGATGTTGAAGTTGTCCCTCAGAATTATTTTCTGCCAGCAAATACAAACCCTGTCTTATTCGTCCTACTTTTGAAGAGTATTATTTGTGCCTCACCTGAGTCAAGCTTCACTGAGAAGGAGATGAAGACTAAGGGGAGGTCTTGAAGGGAAAGGTAGTAGCAGCAGCCCACCAGGCACACACATTGCCATTATTAAATTTGAATCATGACAAAACATCTGCATTTCTCTTGAGAATGCCTCTCTGACCTTGGCTTACTGCCACAGGAGTCCCTTGAGGTGGGTGCACATCCCATGAATTTCACTTCAGGCTTTTAAAAAATGTAATTACTGAGCTTTAGATTTTCCTGCGACAAGTCAGTATTAAAGCCCAAATGCTGCTCTGCAGTTTCGCCTGCCCTTTGGTTGGGAGAAGCAAGAGCCATTTCATCTTCCAGTTTGTGTTTTACCAGGGAACTATTTCCTTCTCCTCTTATTGTACTGCCCAGGACACGGAAAACTGCACTCTGCTTTGGGACCCAATGTAGTTTGGAGCAGGGAGAGAGGGTCTTCCTGCAAGATTTCCGAGTGCTGGCATACAGTACAATGGCAGTAGGTATAGAAAACACAAAAACCTTACCAAAGGGAAAGGTGTTGCTGTGACTGGCAGCTGGAAGCCTGCGCTGGGTTTCATATGGGTGTATTTGAACAAGCAACAATTGTTTTACCGGTTTTGCACAGCACTGTTATTTCCAAAATCCTCTCCAAACTCCTTCTTTGCTGTGCATTTTTATTGCCTCAAGTACAACAGCATTTGAGCCCCTGACCACAGCTCATAGGTAAAAACCGTGATTCAAAGACTTAATGGGCAGTCAATAGGTCCGTGCCAAACTGGCAATGTTGCTCTGCAGACTGCCTGGGAGAGCAGGGGCACAGGTAAGTGGGAGCAGGGGACTCGCTTAGAGTCACATCATGAACTAATGCTCCAGGGAAGAACATTACCTGCTTGCTCCAGGCTGTACAAATTGCACTTCTGCTCCATCTGCATGAGCAGAAATTAGAGTTTGCCTCACACAATGGACCTGAAATAAGCAGAGTGTTCAGAGTGAAAGGCTTGTACCATTAGGCCCTCGTGGATAAGTAGTGTTTGTTCCTAGAAAATGATGGCCATGCCCTCTAAATGCCCTTTACTGTAATACATTTTGATTAAGCATTCTGATGAATCCCCTGATGAAGAGTCAGCCTGCCCTCATGCCACACTAAACACTGCGGAACAGCTCAGCTAATTTCAGCTGTCAAAAAATTAACTACCTAGACACAGCAGTCACTGGGGTACGCTGTGCTCAGGAGAGATTCAGGGCTCAGGCAGGCTTCATTTCCCTCAGAGCTACCTGCCTCTCTGCAGGAGAGGGTGATTCATCCTATCCTAAAATAGGTATGTAAACCAGGGATTTGCATCATGCTCTGGTAATGCTCTTCTCTCCTCCTCAGCTCCTGATGACTTTCCCGGGAGCCCAGATAATTCAAGCACTGACCAGCCCTGGGGCCACCTCCCTGAAATAATTTGAGATAAATTCCGAGCAATAAGCTTTTTCCCACCCCAAGTAGCCAACCATCTAAATTAACAGGTAGATTTTTCAGAAGAGAGGTTTGTGGCTGTCAGGTCTGCTTCTCTGTGCAAGACAAGTGCCATCATCCTTCCTTACAGGCAGGGCTTGCAAGCAATTGCATTTCAGACAAGACTTTCTATCCTCATCTCTGCCAAGCCACAGGGGATGTTCTCGCTTCAACATACAACAGAGTGTGGCTTTGGCATGTTCAGTGCAGAGTATATTTGACACTTTAATTGATGCCATTTGTTAATTAAGAAGGATAAATGATGACAGGGAGAGAGGAGGAGATCTTATAAAGAATGAATAACAGCCTTGTTCAAAAGCAGGTAATGAGATACTGGGTTAAAATTATGTAAGCACTGGCAAAAAATGTCTAAATGTTTTTCAGAAATCAGGTGCTGCCCATCTTTTCCTTATCACAGGAATGTCAGGGAGTGAAATTCATCAGCTACTTACAACCTGTGCTCTTTACTGAAGGATTTTCTAGCAGAAAAGGCTGTGCATCACTGAGTTCAGCAACAGCTGTTCTCCCACCACAGCGTGAGCTAGGGCTCACCATTCCCTTTGTCTCTGCTTGCCATAACCACAGCCAGCACTGAGGCAGAGGAGAGGCCACGCCACTGCCAGGCTCGGTCTGTCCAGGCTGGGCTGGCCCCTGATTCTGCACAGGAAGATGCCAGGGAGCAGCAGCAACTTCCCTCAGCAGTGAGGAAGAAAACAGTGGAGTTGGTAGCGTGGTGCTCAACACTAATCCCCTTTTCAGATGCACCAGCAGCTGTGTTTGGGGCTCGTTTTCCCTAAATGCTGTCTGTGTGTTATGCAAAGCCCTTTAACAGAGGGGAACAGAGCAGAGTCTGTTAGACAGGAGAGTGGCTCTGCAGAAAAGCAGATCCAAAAGAGCCTCGGGTGTGACTCCTTTCTGTGCAGATGCACATTTAAGTGGAGACAAAAGGAAAGACCCAAGCAGAGGCTGGAGACACAGAAAAAGCAATTTTCATCAGCTGACGTAGGGAGTGGAGACAAAGGCTGTCACATCCAAATTTCCAATGCCAGTCCCTGGAAACAGAAAACTCCCAAGCTTGGGGTTTTGAACTGAGAAGGGCTTTTGACATCTAGTAAGAGACAGATTTCATCTAGATTTTCCTGTCCAGTTTGAAGTGGCATTTCTGTCTCCTGCTCCTCTGCACATGCCAGCAGAAGCACTGATAACGATGTCAGCATCTGTGCAGACTATACCACAAGTCCCTGTATCTGGCAGACACCAGGAAAAATGTACAGCTGTGGGAGCTATTTACTATGGTCTGTAATGAGTACATGATGTGTGTCTCCTAGGAGGAAAGGTGAGATAGTTTACAGAGGGTTTCCATGTCCAGGAGCTCAGCAGTTTTGGAGGAACCATCAGAGCACCCAAAAGATGCTGAGCCCCTGTTCTGACTCTCCTACAGAACCTGGGTTACAACTTGAGCTTGTCTCCTGCCTTCTCCAGCCCTCAGTTTGCTTCAGGGGGTGGGAAGGCAGCAGTGAACATTACAGCAACCTTGTCTGGACTCTGAGGTGAGCACTGGCACCAGGGCAGTGGCAGGACTTTCCACACAAAGGTACACTGCAAAATTACTAGAAAAGTTCACTTTGAATTTCCATTAGAAAAAAAAAAATCTGTGAAAAGTTTGGGAAGGTGATTAATACCAGTTCCAGACTGATGCAGGCTGATTGTTTGTGGGGTTTTTCCTATTTGTTTTAGATTGTTTACTCAAAGTATTCATTTGTTTACCTTGTTGTTTTCCACTCCTTGCATCTGTTCATTTGTTTAAGTATGAGCCTCTGTGTTTTCCACTTCTGTTTCCTCTCATTACAGTGGAGCATCTGCTTAGCACTTAAAAAAATCAATCAAAAATAATCTTATACCATGGAGCAGAAAGTTTTCATAAAGTATGAGTGAAGAATGATGATTGTCTGCATAATCTCTTTTATCATTACTATTCATTTAGACTTCAGTCTGACAATAATCTGGATGACCTTGACAAACATTTTTTGGGAGAAAAAAGTAGGAATCATGGAGTAAGAGAACATCTAAGAGAATCATCCCTCCTTGAAAATCAAGGAAACTAAATCAAGAAAGACTATTGTCTTTCCCTCCTTCTGCAAGTCATTCTAAATGCAGTCTTGAGATGGGGATAGCCTGCAAAAGTTAAGGGTATTTCCTGCTAGCCACAAATCCCAAGAGAAGGTGAACACGGCTAGATATGACCCGGCTGCAAAACCTCTGCAGAAAGCTCAGATAGCCATGTCTGTGGGGTGTGCCACAGGAAATGTAGCACCACTGTCACCTTCACCAGGGCCCTCCCTCCTTGCCAAAACTCTCCTTTCCTCCTTTACCAGCAGCTGCTGAGGGCTCTCAGAGTCCTGTGCACTCTCCCCTCCCTATAGGAGGGGAGCTGGGGAAAGCATCCCTACACCCCTTTTCCTCCATGCCTGCACAGCTCTCCCTGGTTATTCACCATGAGGAATCTCATTTGACCAAGTGACATTTAGAGGAAATTGTCTTGCTGATTAAAGGAAACATGCAGTATCTGTGGAAAATATATCAAGAGCACATAAGGGGGTGACGTTAGGCTGAGTGTCCTTTTGCTGACTAACAGCTGCAGGCAAGAGTTATTCATTAATGTAATCAAGTCACACAAAATTCCGTGATAACGTTGGGGAGTTTTGCACGAGTGATTAAACCAAACAGCAGGTAGATGAGCCTCTGTCAGATTTTCCAGCAACTGCCTGCATTGCCTCTAGGTCCAATTTTAGGTCTAAGAGGTGATCCTGTTATCAGCGATTCGTCAAAAGTGACTCTGAGTTCCCTTTCACCATCTCTCTCTAGAGTTACTGCCATCCAATAAATCTTAAGAAAAAACCCAAACAAACTAAAAACAATCCCAAAAGAACTCTCACACAGCAACTCTCTTTGGCTCTCCTCACATTAGGAAACCCCAGTGCTTCTGATGAAATATTCAGATAGAGATGGTCTGGGTTGAGTTGAGGGTGGACCAAACCCTTGTGAATCAAAATAAACGGTAGGTCCTCTGTGTGTGTCCCTGCCTGTTTACGCAAATATTTCTTTCTCCTCTCACGAGACACAAGAAAGGGACAAGTTTCTACAAAACAAGATAATACTTGCTGCATAAAAGTACTGTTCTTCTAATTAACAGAGATATTCATGGCAGTGAGTGAAAGAAAGCTTTTTTCTTTGCCCTATTCTGCTGTAAAGATGTGCTATCATTTAGAACATCACTTAATTAAATACCAGAAACGAGGACACTTTGGAATTGAATAATTCTTTTCTCCAACAGTTTTTTCTAGTGTTCAAATATTGGTCAGGGAAAAAAAAAATCCAGCCTTGTCACAGTCATCTGGTACTTAATTGGTTTTTTATTTAGTTCAGTATTAAAGCATGAACTTTGAGGAAAAATTTAATTCATTGCTCTCCAGTGTGGACAATGGGCAATGAGTGATTGTGTGGAAAGAAAGAAAACAACTCCATGTCTTTTTAAAGCCCAGCATCTGATCTTGGTATCATCTCTCATCCTTTACAAAACTCTAGCTGACATGAGAAGTACATCTTTTCTCTGTTAGCATTAAAAAGCAAACTGAAGGTAGGATTTTTGAAAGGCACTTACTTCTTGCTTCTCTCTTGATACCCATTGAAACCACTGGCAAAATTCTTTACTCCCTGCCCAGAGACCAGGGCATGCCAAGCACATCTGAGCACCCCACATATGCAAAAATCAATAAATGCTTGTTTGTATCATCTAGACTGTGTCAGGTCAATGATGTGGAGACCCAGAGGTCATTTTGACCAGCCAGATCCACTGGGGCGACTCCTCCCTTCGAGTTGCCTCTTTAGCTCCACAGCACAGCTTGTTTCTCCTGATGCCATTTGCTTGGGAAGCAGGGGAGATCCTGCTGGTGCTGCCTTCTCCTTTCAGCTTTGCTCCAATTTAGACAGCGATGGAAGAGGATTGCCAGGATTCCCCAGGGCAGCAGAAGGGAGTGGTGGGATTACTTTGGCCTGGCACAGGGCAGCACCAACCTCCGTGCCAGGGCTTGGCAGAGCTCCTGGGGCCAAACTAGGAGTCAGCTGCAGGAGCTGGCAGGGCATTTGGGGGCTGGCCCGAGGGGCCATCACGGCACTCCTTTTAGACAGCAGGCATGGGCACAAGCCAGATCTGTTGGAAAGTGATAAGACTTGTATTGACACCAGGAACAGAGGGCTTCATACAGGGGATAAAGGAAAGGACAAAGACCATCTTAGGCATCTAGGAAAGCTTGATTTTATAGAGCAGCGCCTGTCCCCATCCTCCCCTTGCAACACAGATCTGGCACAGAGATGCTGGTCCCCATCCCTGCTCCTGCATCAGTGATGTGCTGCCAAGCAAGGGTGATTGAAGGGAAGTGACATGGGTGAGACTCTACTAACTGGAAAAAACCCTGGCAGCACATGCCTCTACCAATGTGCTCTCAGGAGAAGGGCAAGTTAATAGGGATTTTGGCCAAGTGCTAAAACCAGGCTAACAAAGACAAGGCAAGTCACAATTTCTGCACACCTGCAGACCACTGTGTTCATTGAAAATTACAGACTACCTTGTTTTATTTGGCTGGTTATCATACAGGAGCTAGCATGGACTGCTGACAGCACTCTTCCTAGTGAGAGGGAGTAAGGGACAGAACAGGAATTTAAAAGATGTTGCAGAACCAGTGGAGAGTTAACTCACAAGGATACTGAAGTCTCCTCATTAGCACCAAATAAGAGCAGTTTTGAAACACATGAAACACTTTGCTGCACCATCTGTTTTGTCCAGCTAAATTCTCACATTAATCATCTTTATTCCTTGTGAGTAATTCCCCTATGGGAAATCTACTGAGCATGTTTAAATTTATTAAAACTATCACAGTTTATTAAGAGTCCATACCCAGTGTCTTCTGCCTTACACACCTGACGAAGGGGTGAGAAAAACAACTGTAATCACAAAATGGTTTCTCTCATCCCTGTACCTCCCAGTGTTATTCGTGGCAGTAGAGGTTGCAGTGACATTTCTTGCATGCCTGCTGCAGTGCCAAGCACCATGTTTCTCCAGAAACCTTGTCTCAGAACATTTGGAAGGGATGCAGATGTGCTTACATCTGGTTTAAGAAGGAAAGCTCTCACCTGCTGTCCTCTAAGCTAAAGTATATAAGCCTGTTCCTAATTTTTAACACAGACAGATTTACCAGCCAGCCTAGATAGGCATCAGCCACTTGATCAGCTCTGGATCACATCTCCTAAGACAGCAAAAAAGACTTTTTGCCTTCATTACCCTGTGCAAACGGCCAAAGGGAAAAAAGAAGAAGGCTGGCATCATGAGGAACCAGGGAACATTTGACAGATGGCAGGACTTTGTATTCCAGAAGTCTTCAAGACATGAATATCTGATAGGACAAGGAAATACTGAAATGGTTTCCATTAAGTTTATGTTGTAGCGGCATCAAAAGACAGGGAATTTTTAATGACAGAGGAATGACTCATTTTTCTGGTGTGAATCATCACACGATCTCAGTTTCCTCACTTATATTAGGAATATCAAAACATTCTTTTCTTATCAGTAACAGAAGTTACTTAATGTGTATTAAGGGCTGTCAAGCCACGGCCAAAGACTGAAAAAGACTGCAAAATCCAAGCGCAGGGCCCATTCTCTTTAGCCTGTCAAACCCACATGTGCTGTCAGAGGAGGAGCTGTGATATCCCATCAGTCATACTGGCAACACAAACCCATCTCACAGGGACAATAACTGCTTCACCAGACCCTTGGCTGGAGCAAAGGCACTGCAGGGACATGGCCCTTTCTGGTCACTTTGCAGCAAGGCCAGTAACCTCTCTGAGCTGCCACGTCCCAAGTCCCCAGCTTTTGTCCTCCCCAGACCTCAGCCCAGAGCTGTTTCGCTTCATGCACGCTTTATTAAAGCTATCTCAGCTTGGTTTGCATGGCACAGGGAAATAGGAAACTCAAGCACAGCCAGTTTTTTCCAGCCAAAAGCAAACACAGAGGCAATTATCCCTGCAAAACTCCCTTTGCAAGCTTAACACACTCCATCCAGGCAACCTCTTTAATCTGCACTGGCTAGTGACTCCCTGCTGAATAAGCTTACTTCTCCTTGAGGGGGTTGCCAGCCTAACTCAAGTCATGTGCCTAAACTGGCAGAACCCACTGAAGTGTAAACAGTCCATCCAGGGTGCTCAGAGACCCATTCCCGGGTAATTGGCTTCCATAATGACGCAGACACACACAAACACAAAACACAGGAAAGCTTCCCCTCAGGTTTGCTCAGGGTACATGCAGCTTTTCACCTGTGATGAATAATAAAGAGCCTGTCCTTTTATTCCCCTGCCCATGAATTAATCAGGTGAGGAAAAAGAGGGATCTGGATGAGTGCCATGGGCTAAAGGATAAAAATCACATGCACCCACACACAGAGCAGGGGCGTGCAGAAGGGCCATATGGAGAGTAAACAAGCTGTAGTGACCTTCTCAGGCTTTATCAAGTATTCATGGGAAGGAGGCTCATGGGGATACAAAGCCAATCACAATGAGCCCACCAGCATCCTGGCATGTTCTGGTTCTCCCTTCCAGCAGCGTTGCCTCCCTGTTTGTGTGCCAGATGCCTGCCAGCCCAGCAGCCCAGACCCAAACCGGGCTGCCTGGTGGCCTTCAGCCCTTTGCTAATACTCGGAGCTAAAGCAAAGGAGGGTGCAGCCATGCAGAGGATTGTCTCATACCCAGGCCTTTTTAAATAGAGAAGAACGGACAGTGTCAGACCTTCAGGGAGACCTGGCAATCTGTGGGCTCTGCTAATTTAAAGCATAAAGTCTAGCACCTTGCTCCACCAGTGTCAAATTGTATACTCTTGTACCTTGAACACAGACCTTGGAGTGTCTTTCCAGCCTCTGAGGAGCGTGGTCATTAGGTGCTTTCTGGAGATCAGGGATGGCATATGTTACCAAGTTAGTGACCTCAGACATGAAAGGATTCATCTTATTAGAAGCCAGCCACTCGACCATAGCAAATTACATTTCTTGAAGGATTTCAGCCTTGAATTTTCATTTCACAATATATTTCAAAGGAAAAAATGGGACCTGCTATACAGATAGCTGGAAGAACGAACTATGCAAGATGTATGATTTTTTCTAAAGGACAATGATCTATTTAAAAGCAACACAAATACACTGAATGGAAATGATCCAAATTATGTTGATGTGACTACTTAAGAAAGCTAAACACAGGCAAGTCTTTGCATCATCAGTGCCTTCAGCTTTAATCTCTTAGAAGTAAAGAGAAAAAATGGCAATGTTGTCATTTCTTGAAAGACAGTGGCAGTATCTTGATTTTGGTATTCTTTGCTTCTCTTTGAACTGCTTTTTTCTCTCCCACATACTTCAGATCTCAAAAAAGTTGTTTTAAAATAACGGATGTAATTGCCCAGAGGTGAGATGGAAAAGAGAAAAAAGAAGGCTTGTATAAAGACTGAGGGCAAGAACGGCTGGACAGCCTCTATAAAAATTACCTGGTCCGCAATAAAAACAGAACTGGAAGCTTTGAGGGCTTGAATGTTGCAGAAAGCAACTTAGGTCAGTTGCAGCAACTACCTGAAGGTGAACATTACAGCGATTTGAAAGAGGTTTGGTGAGCTCAGACAATATTTACAGCTATGTGGGTGTAGAGCCAAATCTGTCTGGAGCTGCCGTCCCCCCAGCCCTGCCCCACTGGGGAGCAGGGGTTTTTCCAGGGTGAGCAAACCACTCTAGCACAGAGCTGCTGCTTTGATTTCCCCCCTATACTTCCAAATTACTCTTGTACCTCTCACTTTCTCAGGCTATAAAGTGTCCCTGTGATAAGTTAAACAGTGATTCTGTTTAATACTGAGATCTATACCTTGTGCTTGGGTAGCTGAGGGTAGGGTGGATGTGTGTCATGGGATAAGCTGCGTTTCTCCTGTGCTCTCAACCACCTCCCTCATGCTTAGCCCATTAATCTAGTATCTATGGACAGACGTCTAATATTCCAGGCACCTGAACAGGTCCTGGTGCTAATTAAAAAACTCAAACAAAATAAAGAAACAGGGATAAAGCAGGTTTTTTTCTTCTTTGCCCTCATGTGTAATTGCTTCAACAAAACAACATTCATTTGTTTTATTGGTGAATAAATTGCTATTACAGTGCTGGGAAATGTTGAGTGAGCAAGGCCAAAGAGGAGGCAAAACAAAACTCAGTCATTCAACTATCTGGGCGGGAAAGCTTGAGGAGAGAGGCAAAGAGAAGATGATAGGAGGGGATGGAGATCTGTGAGATTCCAGGGAGGAACAGGAAGATGAGAGCACGAAGGCAGCCATACACAAGGGGCAGTGCAATAGCACATTATTGTTAATTATGATGCTGTTCTAAGCCTCGAGGTGTTTTGCCCTTTCTCATTACATGAGAATTTTCCCTCACGAGCAGGCCCAGGCACTCAGGCACACGTGCACATCCTAACTCAAGACCAGCCTCCACCACCTTACCAGAGGCAGTCTCTACCTCTGGACCATCACATCAGGGGTCGGGCCAGAACATCATCACGCTATAATTCCTTATTTTGTCCAAACCAGTTCCCCTTTCCCTGCCCCTGAGCACAGCACTGTATCCCATCTGACCCACGGAAACACGACACGCTTCGGTTTTAATTCAATCCAACCTTTCCGCTTGCTTTGGTGTTCTTTGCTCAATGTCACAGCAAGAGCAGCTTCCTGATTACCTTGCTACATGTTTATAATTAATTTCTCTCGGGAGGATTACAGCCAATATTATTACCAAATGCATTTCCTAAGTATTGAAGCAGGATTGGTTCCAAAAAATACATGTGATTTATTTTCTCCCTAGGGAACAGACATTTGTAAGTAGCAGATTACTGACATGCCACAACCAGAAAGCAAAACATAATAGCAATTAATACAGCATTGTGAAGGAAAGCCTGCCTGCTGCAGAGACCTCTCAATGGCAGCAAGCTTGACAGCACCCGTGTCACAAAATCTGCCGCAGGACTCAAAATACCCAGCAAGATTAAGACTAAGAGTGTGGGATTTAAACTCCTTGCAGCAGAGACTATCCTTTTATTCTGCTTTTGAGCAGCACTGAGCAGGCAGAGGTCCTGCCCTACAGTGGGTGCTACGAGGGGTAATGCACACCCCTGTTAAAGCACTGTGGGTGTTTCAGAGGAACTGAGGCCTTTTGATGGGATAAGTTTCAGAATAAATTATATTTTTTTTCCTTTTTTAAATATTTTTTTTTCAGAGAGAAAAAGAAGAGAGGTGTTTTTTCTTTCTTAAAAAAAGAAAAAAACCAAATCATGAGGTTCCACCTCTTCCCCTGCTTTCCATACTCTTTTTCTTGAAACTCCCAGAAATGTATGACACAGTAACTTCTGTTGAGATTGTCCTTAGGCAAAAGTAGGTTTTCCTAGGAAAATTGGCTTCTGGAGAAGATACCTTTGACCAGCCCTGAAGTAATAAAGCAAGTGGCAGTGACATGATTTTAAATCACTACTGTCTTAACACAAATCATAGGAAAATATGTCATGGTCCTATTCAGTTCAATGGCCATTTAGCCCTATGCTTCCCTGATGCGCCATTCCATGAAAGGAGTAGAGGGGTCTTGCTTAATCAAAAAACACTTCCTGCCCTGCCAACCCAAGCCACAGGCACTTGCCAGAGGCATCTCTGCAAGCACAGAGAGAACCAGAGCAGCACAGCAAAGCTGCAGCTCACCTGGCCTCGCAGCGAGGTGTCCCTCTCAGCACAGCTCCAGGTCACATCCCAGGCTCTTTGTGAGGCTCCTGAGGGAACCACTTTGTGCACAGCACATCTTCTCTCCGGGGCTGCCTTTATGCACAGGCACTGCCAGGTGCCTGGGACTGACTTGGTGGACTCGAGTCCTGTAACCCTCGAGCCTCTCTTCCTCATTAGCTCCGAAGACAGCACAAGGGTGGTGATGGATCTCGGGGCTGAACAAGGCACTCTGACACCCAGAGCTGCGAAAGGCCATGGTAATGAGGGCTGGAAAGCCCCTGCTTGCAGGTGATTTGAAAATTGATTTCTGATTGTCCCTGCAGGTATGACCTCAATAGTTTCCCAGACAAAAAGCTTGGGATCTCGTGCGAGAAAACTGCTTTCACTGAAAAACTACCAGTGAAGATTTTCAGCTTTTCCGAGCAGCACGTGGCCAGCAGGGTTATAAAGGAGTAAAGAGGATCTCCCAGAGGATGGGAAGATCCCTCCATTCCTCTCTCCTTTATTCACCCACTTGTAAACCAGCACTTAAAACTTTACTATATGAAGAGTGTAGTTTGCAAATGTTGGCAAAACATTTTGCAAGCCACAGAAAGGAGAGAGAAGCAAATTTTTTTTAAATGTGATTTTCCCTATTCCATTGTAGCTTTTACAATTGTTTCTAAGAGCAAGCACAGGGCTGATGATAATTTGGGGCTTTGCTTGTAGAAATTCTGGACATTGCTGAGATCTTTTCCCAGATATCCCAGTTGTTGCAGTATGCAAACTTTTGCTTAAAGAAAGTGTTTCTGCCTGTGAAGACAACTTACTAAATCCACAGCAGAGCTGAAATAACTATGATAATAGATATAGGAACTTTCTACCTATTCATCCCAGCATAATGACCTACAAGGCTTTTAAAACCTAATTAACAATGTTAAAGTGTCAACAGCCTTAACATTTTCAGTACCTGAAGCAGAATATCCCACCCTGTGCTGGCAGCCCTTGGTTGCTAGAGCTGCCTTTGATGAGCCATGCATTTGGAAAGGATGGTATGCTACAATTAACTCTGTGGGTCTGGACTATGAAAAAGGTGCTGGGATGGCAGGAAAAAGTGAACTCTTCACCTCCAAATTATACTAGCGGGACTGATTATGGTAATGCCAATTTAAAAGTACAACAGCAAGCTTGTTCTTCCCCTTTCCTGACTCAAAAGTCCACTTTGCCTCACAGTGTCTTTATTTTGATAGCAATGAACTTGGAGTCTGGTTCTCAGCCAGCTTTGTGAGCTTTTTCTATCTTTTCTTTTTTTTTAAAGTAAACTTCACTCAGTAATGAAAGTAGATCCTTGAAATACGCAGGACAACAACCCAGCTTTTATCATATAGAACTGACTACCATCAAATTATGGCTATTAAACCTGAGAACTTCTGGCTTTTAGTCATTACTCTTGGAGTACTAGCTGGGAAGACACCACTGTATGCAAGGCTGGGTTTTCATCTTCTCCCATTTCCTTTTAACTTGGGATAGTGGGTCAGGTAGACTTATGGTCTGATCCTTTTGATTTGGTTTAAAGCATTTTTCAAAATGCCTCAAAGTTTCCCTTATTTTTTCCTTAGTTTAACTAACTGGGGTTTTCCAGTTTGTGAAAAACATGTCCTGAGTTATGGCACAGGCGTGTGTTCACTTTGTACTACACGGCAGTGGCTGCAGCTTATGAGAAGTGTAAAATGTAAACTCTTCCCAGTGTAACCTGCAAAGTACAGGGAACTTGAAATCCTTAAGGACAATTTAAAAAGAAACAGATCTGTTAATAACTTAACTGCTTGCCTGAAAGCCTTAGCAAAATGAATTTCTGTGTTGTTTGTTAATGCAGAGAAAGTAGGCTTTGCTTGCTTCCTCAGCACTGTAACTCTGAACATCTCCCAGCAGCAACAGCACATTTTTATATTGAAACTTGAACTCATGAATGGCTCATGTTTAAAACAGCGAGTTGGTCCTCCTGGAATCAGGAAAACAGGGCAAGGTTTCAAAAATAACACATTTTGGGTTGTCTGTATAGTTGGTCTTCGATATCCACAGTTTGGAGTCATATATTTAAGTTTCCTTCCTACAGTGCAAAAGCAGCCCCTTGGCTCACAGGACCCCAAAGTTTTTGGTCTTTCTACCTCCTGACTGCACTTGTAGCATTCCTAAATGACTGCAGAAACATGTGAGAATCCTTATGGGAGAGGTAGGTTTCTAAAGGATGCCGCTGGTGGATATGACTGCAGGTCTCCACCCTCAGAGGGGTAAAGTTATTTCCTCACTGTGTTCCTCTGACTTAAGTTCATAATTGCCATGGTTTGTTTCTGTTTGTGTTTTTTGGGTGTTTTCTTTGACCCTCTGGCAAACAGATAAAGGCACAGGAGAATGACTCATGTTCTGGGGGCATTTCTGAGAGACACCTGCATTCTTTTTGTCATAGACTGCCCTCAATGCTTGTAACACCCAGTTTATTCCTTCACTCATAAGTGAAGGCCCATTTTCCTAGGTGTTTACTAGAAGATGCCTATTATTTTATGAATTTTTAGTCAATTTTATATACTGATACCTGAAACTTATTCTAATTAGTCTCAGCTTTAATAAGGAAATGAGCAAAAATTCAGCATGTTAAGACAAATGAATCTGGATCAGATAAAACCTATGTCAAGCATGTACATTACCCCATATAGACCCAGCCCATAACCATAATTGCCTAATCTGATTGCTTGAGTCCAATTATTTTAAATACTCCTGGCAATCAATAGAGATTCATCCCTATAAACCTATTTGACCCCTCTCCTCAGCAAGGCACAATTACACACATAGCAGTCCTCTATTAACCTTTGACACAGGTAGGAATTAGTGATCAAGTCTGACATACAAGTCCACATACAAGTGGTGGAAAGTTGCCAAGCAGTCTCAAAAACATCCATCTTCAGAATGAAGATGGCCTTATAAGAGAATAGAAATTCACCTCACAAGGTGGATACTAAAAGATAAGAGAGGCTTCATTGATCTTTCATTTCTCCCTACTGCAGCATTGTTAATTGCAAATGATAAGAGGAAGAGTATTCGAAGTAAGCAAAGCTTTTCAATATTAACCTCAATAAGTGAATTAAGCAGCAATACTTCGCATAAAATTAGAGATCACTAATGGGTCAAGAAATGCAATTCATTCTTGCTCTGGGCAATCAGGACTCTCCAATGATAGACCTCTGCAACTTACTGTGAGCCTGGTAATTGCTGCCCATTACTGCAATAATCAGAGTCTGACCTCAGGGATGAGCCATACCAAAATCTTGGGATGAGCCACAAAATCCTACTGGATTTCAGTGGCATCAGGGCAGCAGCCTCCACCAGCATCCTTTGAAACATCCCAGTCAACAATTTATCTTATGCTCTTGAATGAGACTAAGTCATTTAAACTGCTTCCAGAAGAGCAAGGGGTTAAATCCATCCTGAGGCTATCCTGTTGAAATAATGATAAATCTGGAGCAGTGTTAATTAACAACTGTGAGAGATGCTTTTCCTATTAGCAGTAAAAAGCCCATGACTATTCACGGGCAGCTGTATTTCAGCAGTAAAGGTGTAATTGATATTGAAAATTTCCAGTTTAGCTTCTGAATCTCTTAGGCATTGCAAAGCTCAAGGGAGAAGGTAATTCTCTTCCTAGAGGGGAAGGCTTCAAGAGCAGCTGTGCAGAGGTCAATGAAATAAAACTAGTGCAGAAAGAGATGCAAATCCTAGAGTAGTAAATATAATCTTATTCCCTACCCCAGTGCAACACAGTTTTCCATCATGGAGAATTTGTTATACCTGGTTCAAAGGTCCTGTGATGCCAATAAAACACCTTTAGCAGAAGCTAATGTCTCATGCTTTGAAAAAAAACAGAAACACCCAGAACCTTTGAAAGTACTCAAAAAAAAAACCAAAACAAAACCCAAACCCACCAACGTCTAATTCCTAGGAGGAAGAGAAAGAGCATACCTGCAGAAGTATATCGCAATGTAGGAAAATTCCACCCTGGTCTCTCCCACATTCCCTGTGCTGAGCACAGACTCCCCCAGGCTCTCTGAGGGCTGTGCAGACCCCAGGTGTGGTTGCAGTGAGAAATGGGTGTGTGCCTGGCCTCGGCAGAAGGGAAGCTCTCATCAGTGGAGATTGAAAACAGCTGAAGCTACCAAAGCAAAGCTTGTAACAGCTGAAGGCTTCTCCTGGTGCTTCTTCTCTATATGGCCATGAGGGAGGCAAAGGATGACTGGAAGGTTTTCCTGATTAGATTGGTGACACCTGTAGCACTTCAGTGACACACATGGGGGAAATCTACACTAATTTTGTACCTGGTTTGCCTGTCAGAGGTGAAAACCGATTGCAATACACATTTTTGTGAGTTTTACATGTTGCTGATACCTGTAAACTGGCACGTTATGGCACTGAGCCAGTAGGATCAGTTCTGGAAAGAGAAACCATAGGAGAAATGTTAACCTCTAAAGTAAAAAAAAAAAAAAAAAAAAATTAACAGCATCTACCTCACATTTGAGTGCTTACTTTATTTGTGTTGAGCTGTGAACAGCAGATGAGCAGTAACTTGATCCAAAATATTTTCCTCATCTTGCACACAGATTAGATCCTTACAGTTCTGCCCTGAAGCCAGCTTGATAGCTCACATACTTGTTGATGTGCAGTGAGCTTGCTCTGTCCTTTCCAGTGCCCTAACCGAGCCTGACAGCCTTTGATACATTTATCCTCACATCACCCCATAAAGGAAAGCTATTATTCCTTCCTTGCGCAGGTGAGAAATTCATGCAAAAAAAAAAGACCAACCCCAAAAAAAGATGAAAGGGTAGCCCATCAAATATTTTTAAATTGATGGGAGTTAGACATTTAAATGCCTGGGTGAATTTGGACATTAAAGAGTCATCTACTGTCAAGCAGTAATTCCTACTAATATAAAGATTTGAAGGCCTAAGTCCCCCCTTTCTCTCTATATATATTTTTTTTTTAATTTTTCTTTTTTTTTAAATATTCTAGTCCTGGATTAGGGTTGTGCCTTGTGTCCTAAGAGCCATATTATGGGTCCTTCAGGCCACAGCCAACACCCCAACTTCCCCCTGCTACTTTCAGCAATGAGCCTACAAAGAGGACACTGCCATGTTTTAATGATGTTGAACTCCTGGAGCAATTGTCTGGGACCATGGTAGTTCTGGGATACCCTGGAATAGTTCCTGCCATTTCCAAGCCATCCAGGAGAAGAAACACAATAAATCTCTGCAGACCAGGGAAGTGCTAGACCTTTCCTCCATGCAAAAACAAGGGATTTAGAGGTGCTCCATTTCACTTTTTAATTCTGCAGGTATTTTGCTTCCTTGATGGTGTTGTGCTTAAAATATGTGCTTAATATATGCACACTCATGTTGCGCTTGCAGCCCATGGCGATAAAACCAATGGTGCCCCCAAAACACCCCATCTTACAGTTTATTCTCAGCAGTACTTTAAAAAGAAGACAGCAAGGTAACAATTCCAGAATTCTTCGGTGAAATAGTTACATGTTTTCTATCTTTTATCTTCCTCTGACACTGATCCTGTGGGTTTCAATATAGTGGGGTTCTCTGCAATTGGGTGGCACAGACACACAAGCACCATTTCTCTCCAGCTCCAGCCACCTAGATCATGTAACCTCCAAGACAGTGGCCATTTACATTTGAGATGGTCAGAGAGGTATTCCTGCTGACGTTCAGGGAACGTGTTGTTCACTACAGCAAACTCTGCAGGAAATCAAAGAGCTGTTTTACATCCACCTGTCTAGTGCTGTTTTGTGGATATGACTAAATCCCCTATTAACTTCTTATCTCCAGTGTCCCAGTTTCATCTCCCCCTATTAAATTTTCTCCCTGCCAGTCAGTTATGATTTCAGAAAAGTCTTTCAAAATGGTATTTTTTTTCTTCGGAAATCAATCCTCTCACAATGGATCAAGTGGGGGAAGCAGGCACAGGATGGTAGGAAGTCTCAAGGGAAAAAGAACTGAAACAACACATTAAAAAGAAGTTGCTTATGAAATTCATTCATTTCATACCTGACTGCTTCTTTTCCAATAAATAATTTCACTATGCCAGCGACAGGAAAAGTTCTTGTTAGATCTCACGGCTCTTCAAAACAAAACCTGCATATCACAGACATGATTCATAAAGGGCTTTAAGACAACGCAAACACCTTGGCACAACCGCATGCTCAGCAACATGGTTAGAAGCACGTGTAGAAGTCATGACAAAGGCACATACCAAAAGCTTCCCAGACTTGTGTGTGTCCCCACCTCCAAAGTGGACAATAAATCCCTTCTGCAACATCTGTGCTCCTCCCTCCCTGCTTGCAGTCTCACTTGTGCACTCTCTCCCGCACTGCCTCTCTCGGAAAGGATAGCAATTCACTGCGTGTGGGCAAGACCAAAGGTGCCTCAGGAAACTGCTCTTTCACACACACACTTGTGTTTTATTTCTCCCAGTTCTGCATGTTTGGTTGCATATTGCAGCTTTCAACAACTTCAGAGAGAAAGGCTCAATACCTCATCCTTCTAAGTAATGCAGAAACTTTTTTTAAAGTATCTTGCTTTAAAACTGCTTTACTTTTTCCTAGTGTTGTGTAAACTGGCAAACTCTTTTCCAGATGTAGTCAGATTCAAGTACTGGGCAGCAATGCCCTAGGAAGTCCCAGGATGTACACTCATTATTCCGTGGTTTTTTGCAGCCTGTGGGGCTGTGCAACTGCAATAGAGTGACCCAAGCTCTCTAGGGCATTTCACATACAATTAATCTCCCCATCCATCTCTAATTACTTACCTCCTCTTAGCCTTTATGTGTGTGCCTATACATGGGCTATGACTGATAGGGGTCATTCGTGATTTGCATCGATGTCAGGGAAAAGAAAATCAGGCTCAAAATCCAAAGTAGGTGCTTTGGGCTCTTCTGACAGGTACTAAGTGCACAGCAATTTTATTAGTGAGCCAGTCACACACCTCTAACCAGCTTTCCACTAAGTGGTTGTTTTAGTATGTTTTGACCCACGAAAAAATGTCATATAATTAGGAAAATGATCAACTGAAGTGCAGGCACAGGTGTCTCTGCTTGTTATTCACCCATGCTGCATGATATTTAGATGGGAAACAGCAGATGTGTGTGTGGTGCAGCCTGCAACAGCCCCGGCTTCACCATGGAGGAAAATATTCTTCTCAAAAACAGCACACAGAGTTGGGTTGGTCCCATCATCTGCAGAGTCTCTTCCTCTCTCTTGGGGATCCAAAGCCCCGAGGAAGCCTCTACTTCTCTGCTTGCATTCCACACTGGAGACAGACCAGACCAGACCAGACTAATCTCTCCTGCACACTGGAAAACAGCATCTTGGGTCCTTTCTAGCATCTGCCCATGACATTTCAGGGGTTGCACTTGGGCAATGGGCATGGGGCACGCTTACATCATCCCATCCATGCTGAAATCCATCCTGCAGCTCTGCTGTGCCTGCCGCCTTGGCCCACCTCGCTTGGGAGAAACTGATCTCTGTGGTCATGGGACTGGAGAAATTCTGCTGTCGTTCCTTCTGCACCCAGAAGGATGGGTTGCCAGAGCTGGGAGTAATTCTCTGTGATAATGAGTGAAACAAAAACCCAAACTAATTTTAATCAAATTGTATTAACTACACTAGGGAGCTGCTTGGAGTATATGACTTCTGGCCCACACAGTCCCACCAGTGCCTTCCTGCTTCCTTCTCAATTTCTTACACCGCAAAATTAATTCCTTTGTAAAAAGGACAGTATTGCCCTTTATACTGTGTTTTAAAGATGATCCTGTGATTAAAAAGCAGATCCTATTTACATTCGGATCCCAGCAGGATAGAAAGCTATACAGTTTCCTGTGCCTTGTCCCTGTTTAAGTACCCAAAGAGATTCTATTTAATCTCGTGAAGAAGTACTAAATAATGGGTCAAGGCCTCTGACACAAGGATATAAGGTGATGTCACTTTTCAAACCTGCTGCTAAGAAGGGGAATGAAGGTACAAAAGCAAAATCAGCAGCAACCCAGGCTGTCCCTGACGTGGCCAGCATAACTTCTCCCAGTTCAAGGATTCTCCACTCCCTTGAGGATGAGACCAGCACTCCCAAGCAACCCTGCTCTGAGGAGAAGGCATTTATTTCAGAATTGCCTTTGTCTCCTGCCCACACAGAGCAGAGAGGCAGTGCCCTGTTAGAGGCCACTAAATATGAAGAGGAGGGATGGCTGCAGCTTGAATAAAGAACACAAACCAAGAGGTGGCCAGATGCACCAGCTTCCCTTCCTGGGCTGCGTCCTTCTAACTGCGGCATCTGTTGTCAGCGGGCATCATCAGAAGCTGAGAGGAGAAGTAACATGGAAGAGATTTCATATCTGCCCACTGTCACATATTTGAAACAAAAATTGGGTCTGTTTCTCTCATGTCCATTACCAGCAGGATTTCTGTTGAGCTGGTTACAGATTTCATGTAGCTTGTTTGACATGTTCCTTGCCAGCATCTTGGTGTTCCTTGGTCTCTCCTTTAGCTTCATCTTCTAAACGCATTAAAAAAGAAAAAGAAAGCAAAACCACAATCATTCAGATGCAGCCACTCCTATTTTGGAGCTACCCTGCTTGGTTGATGTCCTGGGGCCACAAAGAGTGACACAGTGGTTGGACAGCAGCAAAGCTGAGGAGCAGGTCTGAGATCCATCTTCAGCCATACAAACCACCTTTGATGTCCCACAAATGTTCTCCCCAGGGGTGTCTTTGTTCTCCAGAGCACTTCCAAGATGCTTCACCAGCTTCCCTAGAGCAGGCAGTGCTCAGCCCCTCTGGGGAATTGCTCTCTGTCAATGACATCAGTCTTCCTTTACCCATTCCTATTCAGAAGCAGGTTGAAGGGGCAAAAAGACAGAATTTGGGAAGAGGAACTGGAAGACCTGGCTTCCTAGTCTGAAGTCCTTCAGTGTCTGGACATCAAAAGAAATGACAAGGGGAAGAAGGACAGGTCAAGCTTTGTACTTGCCTCCTAAGCAGCAGCAGCTACCATACGCTCTCCTCCAATTCACCTCACTCACCACCAGCCTTGATTTCTCCATGACTTCTTGCCAAATCTGTCTTCATATCAGTGTGTTACTCACTGAGCTACTTTAAATAAGCAATTCAGCAGCTTATCCCTCCAAAAATCTCTAAAGAAAACTTTGATCCAAATTTAAAGGTCATTTTATTTGTATAAATGCAGAAAACATTCAAAGTAGCACCTGGAATCTGCAGTAATAGTGTGTAACACTTCTAGAGAGAACTACATTAGATCCACACAGGTTACACTACACTACAGTTCGAAACAGCTCTGTGAAAAAGATCACAATCTCAGAAACAAGCTGTTGAGTGGACTGCAGGGAGAACACTTGTTCAGGAAAGAATAGACCAAACCTTTAAAACCCGGGCCCTGATGCTTCCTGTCGGAATTGCAAATGTGACTGTAATTGGAAGCTGTCAGCTCCCAGGTAACAGTGGCAAATTAAAGTGATGAACCAAGGTAAGAAAGTGAGGTTATAAATGGAGACACACTTTGCTGTCTGCAGGCTGACAGAGTCATATGTGAAGGCTGCATTGCAGAGCACTATTTATAACAACACTCATTTGGAAAAGTGCTTAACACTATGCCAGGTAGATTTAGGTTTTTTTAAAAAAAAAAAAAAGAAAAAGAAAATGGGAGAGGGTATGTTTTTTCATCAAGTTTCCTTCAAGTCTCTTTTCCTCCCTTCCTCCCCCACTGTGGAATTTTCCCTGTGCCTCTGCTGTGTCTTGCTCCATGGTGTTGGACAGGTGCCTTCACACCCAATTTCAGTCTTTGCCCTCCATCCCTTGTTTGTGCAGTGCATAACACAGGTCCTACATTTTTTCTTTGCAGAGGCAAAAAGGATTGCAAATGGAATAATGGCCCATTTTCCTCCAAAATTCTGTTTTAAATACACCTTCACACACTCTAGAGGCTCGTGGTTTAAGCTAGAGTATACCTCACCAGGATCCTGGTTTTCTGAAGGAGGATCAGGAGGTTTTGATGAGCCACAGATCTGCGGACAAAAAAAATATATAAATACCTTCTCATGCTGCTTTGAGCATTTTTTCTCTCTCTCACTCGGCCCAAAATGAGTCTGTCCATTGCATGAAAACTGCTTTGGATAGATGACCTCTGAATCCTGTTGCCAATGAAAAACACATCAGCAAACAAGGGAAGAGGGTCTTGAACAGGCCAGTCACAGTAATACTGTGGGCAATACAGTGAGGTGGTGCTACCACCCAAAGAAATTCATCGATTTCCAAGCCCATATTGTGCCCCTGTCCATACTCACCATACCTTTGGCTGTGCACCAACTGCTCTTAGAGGTGCCTTGAGCTATGCATCAGCCATGTGGGGAGCCTAAATGCGCATGGGGGAGAGTATTATTAGATGGCTGATAGTAGGCTAGGTGGCTCCTACTGTTTCAGTCAGGTCCAAGGGCTCCTGAAGTTAAATGAAGTATTTTGTCTGGCAGTTTGGGCTCACACACAATTAAGTCCCATCAGTTTAGTACCAACTTGGCATTGCAGCAAGTGTTTATGTGAGGAATGAAGCACTGGAGATGGGCTTTAATAGGGGAACTTATTGGGGGGGACAGAAGAACGCTTTCCCTCCTAGGTGGGACAGATGTCGTGTTTAGCCTCCTTGTTTGTGTCCGGAAAACATCTCAACATGGTAAGGCTATAATATTTACAGAAAAAAGCTACTCAAATTTATTGATGCAATAAAGCACAAGTTTCAGGGTGCATTTTATTTGCAACAATAATTACTAATCACTTAACTTGCTATTTTATATTACCAGAGCTGCATTTACCATCCACTGTCATCTGCTCCCTAAGGCTGGCACAGGACAGGGATGCAACTCTCATTTTGCATGCACACTTCTCCCCACTTACATTGATCATGACTAATTAAAAGTTTATATCATAGAAAGACCAGATAAAATGCAATTAAAAGTCATTCTAAAACTTACGCCAGCAGTAAAATATTTTAAATTAAAACTAAAGCATATCTCCTGAAATATATTACTATACTGGTTACATTTTTGGGCTTCCTTGTTTTAAAGAAATTTATTAAGTTCAGGAAGATGTCCAGCTTTGAGTCAGTTTTTTCCCATGTTAGTTATATATAGATAACAATGTAACTGGAAGGGTTTGCAGGTTCATGTCCCCTGGAGCGGCTAAGTCCCTTTGCAGAGGGGCACAGCAGCAGCAAAATTTGTGGAGGGGAGAGAACTCTCAGAAAAGAAGAGGGAAGTTTTTGTCTTACCCTGTAAGGTGTGCAACTTTTACACCCCAAATGGCCACAGTAGACACTGAGATCAACACTGAGATTTCACCTCAGCAGCCAGCAGGAGACCCAGGGTGCATTTCTGTCCCCAGAACACTTTATTTCATTCCTCTCCTGCTCTGTGTTAATACCTCAGCGAAAGATTAAAATGAGCAGGGGCTGAGAATGTCCCACCAATCTCTGTGAAAGGAATAACACAGCTGTGGTTTCAGGAGATTTAGCAGGCAGGTGCTTCGGGGAGCTCACTCTGAATGGCATTGAGTGTCGGCCCATGGAGAGGAGCGCGTTGCACCTCTTGCTGCTTTGATTTTAACACTGTGCTTTTGCTGCTGGAAGTGATGGCCCTGGGGCTGTGGCTTCAGCTCTCTGTGCACTTTTAGAGCTCAGCCTCAGGCTATCATTCTCTTCAGGTGGGACCTGTACTACTTAAATCCTTCAATGGTTTCTAAAACCCGTAAGATATACTCAACACCAAGGTCTCCGCAAGCTGTCTTAGGTTGAAGATCAGACTACTGATGTCCAGCCCTAAATACTCCTCTTGAACTTATATTCTTCCCTTACTTAAAGATAATGGTAGAGTACATCTCAAATCCAGATTCTTCTTCCTTCTACTTTGAGGAAGAAACTTGCCCCTTTCCTCATTTGGTGATTTCACGTCTCTTGCTCTCTGGGCTAGGTACATAACATGAAGGTTTCAACAAGAAGTTTTGCTCACATGTTGCATGTACACAGTCCCACAGGCTGAAGGCATCTCATCATAAATACCTTCACTTACTGTTTGTTATCACTATATGCCAATTTCCTGTTTAATTTAAAATATCTCTTCCTTCCATATTGCATAAAACTGCAATAACCTCCACCATTACTGCTTTGAGTATCAAAAGCTACATCAATTTCTGACAGCTTTCCTTGGTTTACTGGCAACATTTAAATAGTGCATCTTTTACAGTACTTGCTGTTGCTGAGTGGAGTTTCAAAGCATTCTGCCCCCCCCCACATTTGCCTTCTTGGGCACAGTGCAAGAGAAGAGAACAGCCTAAGGCATCTTGGGTTGTAGGCACATTTTCCACCACAGCTCTCAGCAGGTTCATGATCCATCATACAGCCAAGGGTAAGTGCAGGTTAAAAAAGAAGCTGACCTGTCTCTGACCAGGGTCACTCAGAGTGGTTCCACTTTTCTGTTCGGCTGACACAAAGCAGGAGGATGCACTTACTCCCTTTACACCACTGCATTGGGAGTCCCAGGCAGAAAGCAATGTATGCGATCTTCCTGCTGCCTCACCATGGAGGCAGTAAAACCCTCCAGACTTACCCAAGATGGGACATCCAAACCGTAGACACTTTGGAGGCTGCTGATCCAAAGATGACTGAAGTCAGTAGGATGTTTCTCATCATCTTCAATTATGTTTCCATCAAGCTACAATATGGAAGAGAGGCACTGACTAAGGAAAAGCAGCAAAAGCAGCAACTCAAACAGCATCATCTCTATAGCTCTCACCCCATGAATGTTCTGCACTCAGGAGTTCTGTTGTGCAGGTTTTGTGAATGGCTACAATCTATGTTATTTTTTCTTTAGTATTTTTTTCTGTTTGTATTTATGCTCAGGAAATTTTTCTAACCATCTTTTTCTTAAAAGCCTAGAAAATGTTCAGGCTCTATGTATTGGTGTGCATATGTAGATAGACTGGTAATGCTGCCACAGTCCCATCCAGGAAACACTTCACGACCATATTCTTCCCAGTTCCCCCAAACATCCAGCCCACAACATCAGAAAATGTATCACCAGCAGCTTCCACAAAAGAGGCATTTTGTGCCTTGCACTACCATTGTGATACTGAAAACTACAGCCCTATGGCACAGTCTTGAGTGATATTTATCTAAGAGACTCCATAAAATTACTAATTAGAATTACTAATTGTTATCATATGGAAGACATTCAGAAGCCATGAACGGCAGTATAAAACTAAAAAAATAAAATAAAAAAAATACAAATACAAAATGGATGCAGAAGAGCTCACACCAATCCATTTTCTGATGCACTGCAAAGCAATTCATTCTCCGTCAGAAAGGCTTCCTCCCCTGGGAGGCTCCAGCCACCAATACTACAGAACAGGAGGTCAGACTGGTAGGAGCAGCATGAAGCAGGCAGGAAAAGGTGCAAGAATCCATCCCTTTGTCTATTCACAATGAAAAGGAAACCGCTTTTTCTGAACATGGATTGCAACACGTGCTGGAGCCTATGCATCTTGACGTGGGTGAATGTACCTTTGCAGAGGCAGCTGAGAGCTTTGCCAGCTCTGGCCTTTCTCACAGCAAAAAGCAATTGCTCCAGCCCTCCTGTGCCACCTCCTTGGAGCATCCTGCTGGAAAATATCATTAATGCAGCAGCCCCACTGAGAGAAAAAACAATGTGGATTCACCACACAGGGCCAGTGCCTCGGTGCCTGGCACTTCTATCATTGACTGCAAACATCCTCTTCCAGTCTGATTTTCCCTGCAAGGAATCATTATGGGATCTCACTGTGCCTGTCCACCCAAGGGTCGCTTTTTAACCTCTCTGACAATTTTTAGCTACACACAACAGCTGGATCTCTCACACACACTTAGCTCCTACACGTGTGTGACTGAGTTGGGTTGTAGGTAGGGAAAAATTCCTCTAACCTTAGCCCCTGGGGAAATGCCTAATGTGCTTTATTAAGCATCAGCATATCTGTGCAGGAGCAAGGCATCATAACTTTCAGCATGTGAGAAAAAGTCTGGTTTAAAATACCTTTTTGCAATGGTGTGGCTGGGCAGCCCAATGCCGGAGGGACCGCAGTGTCAGTGGGTTAACTGTGCATCAGAGGTCCTGTGGATTGTAAAGATGCTCAGCCTTCTGAGCATCTCAGCACTCTGAGCATAAGGATGGAGATTCCTATTTCTGCACACCCCTTCTGGCTTTCTCAACACACAGCTATGAGGCAGGGGTTTGCAGTGTGACGACAACTAAGACGTTTCTAAGAAATCCCTAATGTAAGGCACTACCTGTGTTTATTTTGCCTGATTTCACAAAGAGCTTTACCTGGATAAAAGGCTGATTGGGGCTGATGAACTGCGTGCACATACCTAAATAGTAGCAGCGGTCTCCAAGGTTCTGTTCTGAACCCAAGAAATTTCTGGGCATATTAGAAACTCTCATGTTGCCTGTAGCAGCCACATGTCTGTGACTCTGAAAAATAAGACAGCTAGTCATACACAAAATATACAAATACTGGAATATGAAGATGACTGGAATGCAAGACAGAGTTCATCAAAAGTCTATTGCAGGCAGATGCTGTGCAGTGTTCAGCAAATACTTTGCATTTTGGTTCTTTTCAAATGCAGCTCTGTAAACAGTGAATAGTCCCACTGTTAATGACTGGCTTGCTGTATTTATAGAAAGCCAGATGTTATTTAGCTATGGTGGGATTTAACAAGCAGTCTAATAACTGGGGGCTCTTTTTTTTTTTTTTTTTTTTTTTTTAATTCCCAGCAACTAAATCAGTAAAGCTTTGTTGCACCAACAACCCCCAAATGAGAGGGCATCTACTCAAGGTTCAGCAAAAGTAGCATAACACAAGACAAGGAGGTGGTGCTTTTTCTAGAATAAGTTATGCAATTTGGAGAAAGGAGACCCGACTGTAAATAGAAACAAATGTTCTGATCCTGCAGTGACTCACTGTAAGATAATTCATATCCTCTCTGACTCTTTCCTGCTTTCTCTGAATAGAGGCAGTGTTCCAACAACAGATACACAGGAGTTTCAGGCACATTGGGGCTCTATTATTTTCAACATCATTTTTGACATTGCTCAAGTACTGATAATAATCACAGACCTCTTTCCACCAATCTAGCTGGGTGTGGTTGCTCTCCATTTATTTGTGGAGAAAAGAATTTGAGGTCCCACCAGCTCTGGGCAGCTGTTGCCCATTTCATGCACTCTTCTTCCAACAGGTAGTACCAAGACTCAAAACAGAGGCAAGGAGCAGGCAAGAGGGTTGGAAAGAGTGAGCAAATGAATGGCAAAGGAGAAGTAAAGAGGTCATCTTGTTTAATTTACTCCACACTGCAAGAGAAAAGGAGCAAACAAAAACAAAGGTCTGCTGGCTCTGGTCTAGACTGGTTCTGCATGCTAGATACTGCTTTGATAAATGTTGATGGCAGGCTGATGAGTATCAGCTATTAACGCTCTAAATCTTAACCCTACAGGACCTTTCACCTTTGCCGTCATTACAAGAGGTGGCAGTCCCCTTGCTGCAGGAGCTGCAGCTGTTCATAGCCCCCAAGCAGCATTTTCTTCATGATATTCCTGCCTTCCTAACACAGAACTGCTGAACCAGCTCTCCTGAGGCCAAGGCTAACTCAGGCAGCTTTCTAAAATGCCACTTCAGCCTGCAACACTTATTTGGGAGGCAGCATCGCTTCCTTTGATAGTGGGAAGAACATTAGCTCTTGCTATGCTTCTCCCACCCTGAGGGAGGTCGGGGTCTCATCACTTTTGCTTTTGAGAGTGCACTGCCACGCTGCTTCCTCTACCCCCTTCAAGACCACAGTAAATTTGCCTTTTCAGGATCACACTTCAGCCTTTTGTTCATCCCAATGAGGAGTCCTGCTCTGCTTGAGAAGGGGCTTTCATTTTCAAAGAGATAAACTTTCGAAGGCAAGGCTCTATCGCCATTTACTGGCTTTTTCCAAGCTCTTTATACCAGCTTGAGCTCTTTAGTTAGGTGGGTTTTCTTTTGCCTCCGCTAGAAAGTCCTGCACAAGTATGTTCATGACATTTTGTCCCTGCCCTGAGCCTTACACCCTGGAAATATTGGTGCTTTTTCTCAGTCAGCTTCTGGCTGAGTATGTGCAGAAATGGATCTCCCTCTTTCCCAACCTGAACCTGATTCCTTTCCTTTGCACGAGAAATATTCTAGCAGATATTAGCACAAGGCTGACAAGGCTGCCTTTCTTTCTGGGTTTACTTTGAATAAAGCAGAAATCCATACCTCAAATCTGTGATATACGTGGCTCACACTATCAACGTGTTAGCCCGGATTTAAAGAAAATACTTGATCAGAGCTCCCAGGGGATCTTGAAGCACAAGCTAGGAATGATAGGCCATCTGTCCCCAGATCAGGGAGAAACCTGATGAAAGGAGCTGTGTTTGCCCTGCTGCCTTCAATGTCTCATTTTGCATCCTGTCTTTCATTACACTCTTTTCCTCTGTTCCTTCAGACTCCAGCATTCAGGCTTTTTGTTCACTCCCGTGGTAGGTAGGGTGCCTTGGTGCCCCTTGGCTCACTACCTCTACCCCACGGGAGAAGGATGTCAAACAGCAGCCAGGCTCTCTGGGTTCAGAAAGGGCTGTACTCCATAAAATTATGTGGCTCAGTCTGCAGGTGAAGGCACTGAAACATAGTTCAGAAACTAAAAGGAAGCAAAGCCAGGAAACGCCATAAATTTGGAGCTGAAGAGCCTGCTGCCCTGTTCAGCAGAACAGTATTTCCCTTGTCAGGCAGCAAGTCATCTCCGACAGTTTCATAACAGCAGCTATTAGCTCGATTGTGCTCCTTATTCTCAGCCTTCTCCCCATTTATGCTCAGCTGATTTTGCTGCTCAGTGCAGAGGAGTCACAGGCAGACAGACCTGTTGTTGTTAAGAGCCTGGTTTCCAATCTTGAAACCCTCTGCTCATGCACCTACAGCTGCACTTAGACCTAAAATTGGCACTTGACACCCACTGTAAGAGGTAAGTGCTGACAGGCTTTCTGAATAATCAGTGTGCAGGTGTTTAATTGCTGAATTAAAAACCTGATTTCGAAAATTGAGCTCTAAGTATCTGTATTTCTGTCACCAACTCTACTATCAACTTCAGCATGCACCATGGGAAAATAGTCTGGCTATAAAGGCCAATTCCCACACTTTTTGAGTGCTCAGCCTCATTGTTGTTCCTCTGCCATCCCATTTTCTTCAGGTGCCCTCCCCTTTCTGCCTGCTCAGATCCAGGGGTGAAAATGGCAAAGGGAATAACCAAAAGCAACTTAAAACTCTCATCACTTCTGCTTCTGAAAGTCTTCCCATGGATTCCTGCTCTTCCCAGCCTATGTGAAAACTTGGGGGAAGCAAGGGGAACTGGGTTTCATACCTCAGTCACCTTTTCAGGATTGCTTTTCACCTGCTCTGAACAGCTTCTTTTTCTTGAAAGATTGCAAAGGGCATTTGAGCAACTAAATTATTCTTTTCTTATTTCAAAGACAAAACATTAAGAGCACTCGTGGTTAAAACCAAAGATGGACGAGGTCAGCTTAGAATGAAGTACAAGATTTTTAATGTCAAGAACCAGTAAGCAGCAGACATGCCAGATTTTTCTCCTTCTGTGATTTTTCTCCTGAATTCATGTAATCAGGACTATTGATCTTCATGGAAATTATGTTTTAGGTAAAGAAGGCTTGCCAGGTTCACTGATAAGAAGAGTACTGACAAGAATAGGTATTTTCTGCCCTATATTTTGAAGAGGGCTCAGCAGATGATACTGGCTCTATTCTGGCTCATTTTAGCATTCCACTGTAAGGAAAAAATTGTTCTGGCCCAAAAAAAACTATTTAAAAAAAACCAAAGCCCATTCCACCATTAAATAGCACAAGATTTCCAACATTTCTCTAAGAGAAAATTTTATGATCTGCCTATGGAAGTTGGTTTGTCCAAAGAGAAACTGTCTGGAGACACTTACTGTTAACAGAAAATGTTGAGATTCATGTGATCCAGGAGCTAATATAAATAAAGCAGGGGAAAGGAAGGAAGTTTTTAGAGAGGAAGATAGTAACGTAGGTAAGAGTGTGCAACAACAAAACTAAAACCATCTGCACAGCTGAACATGATCTCAGGGTACAGGAGAAAAGGTTTTTTTGTTTAAATATCTTTTTCAAAGAAAGGATCCATAACAGTTTTGCTGGCATGGAATAGGTACATTTTGGGAAAACTAAACTCCAAGTGCCAGAGATGTGAGTACATAAATTCCTGAGCATTTTCTCTGAACATTCCTACATCAGACTCATGTTTTGGATGTTAATGAGTATCATAAGTGCGTTTTTGAAGTTGTGTAGTTGTGAGTGCTTTGGATTTTTTTTTAAACTAAGTACTGGCATAATATTGGCCATTGCTGGCCCATAATGCCAATCAGCTGCTGGAAAACAATATTCTATTCCAGCATCTGCCCTTCCACCCACACACATAAGCTTAAGTTTAACAGCACCTATGTCAGTATATGCCAAGACTTCAAAGGCTGTAGATAATAAACATTCTTAGATTCCTTACACACTGAAAACAAATTACTTAATTTACATACTTAGTTTTACACATGCACTTAAACATACCTGAGTGGAGCAAGACCTCAGGTTTCATATTCCAAGGCCCCTACAGATGTCTTAAGCCCAGAGAAGCACTAGCCAGCTGCCAAAAATATTTCCTCTTGTTGCCATGTAAAACTGTCTCTCCTTGTCCCATCTACCATGCAGAGCACCTCATCCCCTGTCTCTTCACAACCTGGCATATCTGAAATACAAGGCTTGAGAACAAAACCTGGGTCCAAACTCTGACCTCAGTCCTCTCGTTAAGCAGTGTGACTACAACAATCAGTACTTCTTATAGCAGAGTCTTCCTCCATCAGACTATTGCTGTGAGAGTGAACACATTTGACTCTATATTATTCTCTTCTGACCTTCTCCTTTCTTTTCCAGCAAGGAGGCTTTTTTGTTTTTAATAAATGTCCTTCCTGTGCCACTGTATCATACTTTACTATTTTGTACAACTGTCTTTGTCAGGAACAGTCCATAAAAACTACACTGCTGCTACAGATATTTCCTCCCATCCTGCATCGCTCCTACTCAAGGTCCCAAAGGATTTCCTCACCCTCACATCCTGACTAGTCCTTTCAGCAAACCACAGCTCCCTCCCTTACTCTTTTCTTCTTGAGACAGTGTTCCATCTCTGAAATGACTCCCCACAATCTCCCAAATAGGAAAATTTTGAATTGGCTCACCGGGAAGTGGCAGATGTGTTTGAAAGAGAAACTGAAAAATGCATGGCACAGGTCCAAAGATTTGTACCAGTCTTCCTTGACTTCTGAACAACTCTTGGGATGTAATCCTAATTTCAGTTTCTAGGCCCAAGATTTTGTACCTTATCCCACAAAACAGACTAGATGGAATTATACAGACATCACAGCCTCTGATGCTACCTACGCCTTCACAGAGGACACAGAAGGAATTGCCCCAGATAGTGACAGCAAAGCCCTGCCCAGGCCACTGGTTATTGTCATTGTTGTAATGCCTATGGCATGGGACCAAACCCAGCTCATTTATCTCTGATTTAGACTGTTCGCTGAGGTGTGAGGGACACATGCAGCCTCCTAAAAAGAAATAATTTTCATCCTTGGGGGTAAGGTACAGTTTTCCTACCTGGCCAGTAAGATCAATACAGTCTTGTATACAGTCATTTAATTTTGAGCCCCTAAAGAATAAGTTTACATTCTTTTTTTTTTTTTTCTTTCCCCTTCTAAATGAACTGTTACCCTCTTTCTCCCAAGCATCACCACAGGTTTTCTCACTGCTGTGTGCTCTTGGCAGTAGCCTAGGTCCCCATGACAGACTTAAAGTGTTTGTCCCTTTGCCCTGAAAAGGTAACTAATGATAGCAATAAGCAATAACACTAGAGTGTATTTTTACAGTGCCTTGTGGCACCTCACTACATTTTTAACACTATTTTAATACAAATAGCAAACATATTTCCTTTAGTAACAGAACACATTGCATTTCAATGAAATATATACTAAAATTATTCCAAGTTATTCTAGATATTTGTTGCTGCCTATTTTCTAGTAATTTTTCTATAAGGGATACAAGCCCTCTGTATTGTATATAGCTCACTCTGCATAGTACTTCTTGTTTAAATTTAGCTTACCTTATACCCATTTAACTTTTCTGAAAGTTTCAGAGCAGAGATATCGTTCATTCCCTTTATTCCTTACACAGATATGTCTCTAAGAGCAGTTCAGTGAAGAGTCAGACAGTGGCTAATTCAATCTTCTGGGTCCTCTGGAGCTTTGATGTGTTGTCAGAGCAATGGGAAAGCCATGGCTAATCTGAATTTGGTAAGGGATTTAATATCAAGCTTAGATGAAATAAATCAAATGGGAAAAATATGGTATCAGGCACACATGGTGGGGAGATCATGGGGGTTAATTGGCAACCTTTCCCTTTGATCATGATCCAAGCAGCATTGAGCCTAAAAAACAGATGTTTGGTTTGCTACCTTAGGAAGAGGCATGGGGTATGTGTAGTCATAATAAAAAAGAAGTCATGATTTTTTAAATACTAACTACAATGCAAGAACTTTTAAAACTTTCTTTGTACAAGTCTTCTCAAAGACCTTTGAAATCAAGCAGGCCACAGATGAGGTGAATTTAATTGATGGTTTGGGTTGTGTGCAACTTTTCTACATCAAAGGTCTCTTTGGATAATAAAACATTGACTACATTCATTCCCTTTGGTTCATATTTTTTTAATTTTAAAACTTTGCTATTCTTGTCAGTAAGAAACTTTTTCAGGCACACATGTGGGACCGCACACCTAATTATAGCCTGAGGACAGAAATGCAGGAAGAAATTCTGCATTGTGGCCCACCAGCAGCATTTCTATGCCACACTCCACACACTGGGGTGTGATTTCCTTTCAGTGACTCTCATGCTGCTCAGTCCTGCTTTCCACCCCTTCCTACAGCCGACAGTTCAGTCATTAACACAGTGCCTTTCATTGTTCTGTAGGAAGAATAGATCTTTATGATGGTAGGATGGGACCAAAAGCACTGCTGTACATATCAAACAACTTCAGAATGGTTTGAGTTGAAACGGACCTTAAAGATCATCTAGTTTCAACATAGGGGAGCTTCCCGAAGCTCCTCAGAGAAGCCACCCCTGTAGCCCCTCTGCTACCAAAAGCTGGTAATGCAAACTCAGTCCTGTGGGTTTCTCTGATCCATCCAACAAGGCAAGCTCAATAATTCCAGAAAACACATAGGCTAATTCTGTCTCCGAGGTATGACACAGGGCAATCAAAATGCTGTCTTAGATGGCAAATTCTACTTGTGGCCTCACTGCCAACCTCCCCCCCTTTATTTTTGCCTATTCCAGAGACCATGCTTAGAAGAATTCATTCAGTGTCTCAAAAAAGCACAAGTTGTGACTAATAACCTATTGTAAGAACACCCATGCAGTGTATCTCTGAAACAGAAAAATTGTAAGACTTTTGATGAGATATTTACAAAATAGGTCATAACAGCTACAAGACAAATGCTCAGTCTCCATAAAAATGTCTCCTAGAACTTTTTAGAGGTCTGAACATATGACATACAGGGTGGAAACCCCAGTCTTTTCGTGGCTTGCAGCAAAACACTGGTTATTAGATCCCCTCAGACAACTGCTAGATAATCTGATAACAATCTGAGCTTCTGGTGCTCATCTGAACTGAAGCACCCCAACCCTTTGATGTTTTCTCATCATTAATTAATTCAGCATCAATGTTAATTGCCTACACAACACACAGAATTGACAGTACATCGAGGACTCAGCCTGCCTGTTTTGTAGCTGGCTAACTGGGGATGCGAGTGCTTTGCTGCTCTCATTACTATTCTTGTCAGGCCAGACATGAAATAAAAGCAGTGACACTTTTCCCCCCCAAACACAGTCTGTTGTGGGTGCAAGTCAGATCTGATAGTTACCAACAAGAGAAAATGGACTCGACTGGCATCACAACAGAAATCCACAGACAGTATTTTTTCCCTTTTAATTATTAGCTTCAAAAGATAAACACTGACATTAAGGCAGGCTTAGAAGATGCAGCACAAAACCTTTATACAGCCTCTCACTGTGGGGACCAATTTGCAAAAATTAATACAAACTGGAGACAAAATAATAATATTTGACAGACGCAAAGCAAAACCATCCTGAAACAAAGATAAAAGGACAAAAGGCTTCTTCATTCACTTCGAAGAAAGTGCATCATTAGCACCATGAATCACACCAAAGTTAGCCCAGGCTCTAACAGCTCCAGCAGCTCAGCAGCCAGCACAGTGACCCAGTGTGCCATACACCTGTAATTACAGCCTCCACAGCTCCCACGCACTCCAGATGTGCAGCTTTCCGTGCTCTGCTCAGCGAGATGATGCCATTCTGACCCACAACGTGTATATCCCATGGTTCATGGCCCTCCTGTGTTTTCCCTGTGCTGAATTGCCAGAGCACGTGAATCCACAATAGCTCCCCACTGGAAACTCCTCTTTGGCAGCTCAGAGTGAAGGGAGGTTCTGCTCCCATCCAGACCTGCTGACACTGGGTTACCCCACAGGCAGCTTGGCCTCAAGATCCTTTGCTTTTTCCAGCAGTCTCAAATCATCATTCCCCAAACCATTTCAGGGCTGGGCCATCAGAGACTGACCAGGTAAACAGGTTTATCTTGATCTGTATGTTTTACTAAGTCAGACTGGCTGCAATTACACCGTGGTTGGTGGTTGCCTTGGCTGTATGAAAAGAATGAATGCCTGGCAGCAAGAGGTGACGAGAGGGGAGGGAGCCCAGGATGGGGGAGTGAATGGCTTCATCCGTAAAGCTGCAGCTGGAGCAGGATGTGTGAGCACAGCCTGGATCCTGTTTTGCCAGCCCTGTGCTCAGCCATTCCTAACTCAGCATGGCAGATGAATAAAGCAAGCAATACTGAAGCTATTTCCTTCTGCAGAGATTGCAAAAGGTTGGCAGCCTGATTCTCTTCAAATAACCGAGTCAATCTTTTGCACTGGGAAGCAAGGTTTCAATCTTTCTGGAATCTAGGAGTCTAAAATCCCACTAATGTTTGTGTGCCCAGTGGTAGGGGACTGCAAGCTTCAGAGGAGATTTTGACTTCTTTTATATCCCTTTTAGACTCCAGGAAGAATAGCAGAGTTAGCCTATGGTATAATCAGATTTCTACTGCTGGGAGAAGGGCATGGAGGGGCAGGTCCAAGATGCCCAGAGATCATCAGAAAAGCTGGCTTCAACAGCTAGACAAGCCAGCAAACTGTACTTTTGGACTCTGCTTAAATATACTCTAATATGTATCAGCAGCTAGCACAGGAACTGCTCAAAGACCCCATTTTCAGGTGGAAAGGCAGTGTTTCACACAGGCAGCTGGTAAGCCAGCAGCATTTCTCCCTACTCCAGAGCACTTGAAGACAGATTTTCTGCCCTTACTTACAGCCCAGAGCAGATATACAAAACTAACGCTGTGCCAGTTCTGTGCCTGGCTGACTTTGGGTTTCTTTTTCTAAGGCTTCTTGTGGTATCTCCCTGTTCCTGCCCTCATGCTTTCCTTAATGCTCAGCTAAGACTCAGACACACACTCATTGCCATGCTACCTTCTTCCAACACCACACCTGTGCAAGCCAGAGATGGATCTTTGCAGGTCCATCCCTCGTACCATGCCAAATGCACGGGGAAGGATCTGAGGGGCCACAAGAATTTAATTAGGCACGACTCAAACACCTTCACACAGCCTTGTCACAGATTAAATCCCTGTAACACTGACTGCTGTAAGCTTCCAGTTTGTGGCACTTTTCTCTATTCTTTTCCTGCTGTTACTAAACCAAATTTCCAGGTCATAGGGTCAGCTGCTGTTCAGACGCTTAGAAGGCCTTGAAGTTCTATATCTTTTAATCTATCCCAAATTTTGGGGGATTTGTTTTGAGGCCTAAAAGTAGGCTACCTGGAACAGAGGCCAAGACAAATTAGGAGTATAAAAAATGGACACATTTATTCAAGTCCTTCAAGGCCTTGAAGGTACGTTTGGGCAAGCAAAGTTCCCCTCGGGGACTACACCCAAAATGGATGCTGGGTTGTGAGCCCTTTGCCTTTCATAATTTCTGTCCCATTAGCATACTGGTCCCTAATTTTCCAATCACACCCTTAGGTGATGATGTTAACCACCCCCAGCCCATTCCCCCCCTTTCACTGTAATGTATTTTTGGGCCCTAGGGCTCTCTTCAGGAGCTTTGTTTTGGCTAAAGGTGCTGGGAACAGAAGTTTTTAGCTCTTTGTAAGAAACACAGAACTACACCAAGTTACAGACACATGAAGAGTAAAAAACCAGAAATTATTAAGGTATCAGTTTCATCTGCTGTGGCTCAGTAGCAACCCAGCAAACCCTGAAGCCCTGAAGCTAGAGTTACTTTGATATCCCCCTCATGGTGCCTGTGAGTGCTCAGCAAGTAGCCAATAACCAGCTGCATTCATTTTCCCCAGCCTAGGAGAAATCCCAGCTTCATCTTCTCAGGGATCATTAGCAGAGGTTCTAGGCATACCTTTTGTCTTCCTCTGGTCTCAGGCTTTTGTCATCACTGTGCCACTTGGCCCTTCTGTCAACTGGCTTGTATCTTCCATGCTGCAAACAAAGAAGGTGATAATTTGAATTGTTTGCAGTTAATTCATCACCTGCAGCTGTTTGTGCCACCTGAAGCCTGTGCCACAGCTTGGCTTCAGTTTCTCCACTCCTGACAAACATGAACCACACACACCCTGGCAGAAACACCTGTGCGCATTTCATTCAGAGGCACAGTGTGCTTTCCTGAGTGCACTCTGAGCAGCAGATCGGTGCTCCTTGACCTTTCCTTGCAGCAGCTGCAAAGCCAACATGTGCCAAGGCAGACGAGAGAACTCTGGCCCGAACAACAGCCCAGGCAAATATCAAGTGCTGAGACAGAAACTTTATCTGAGTGTTATCTTCCCCTTTTCCCAACGTATTAGAATCCAGGGAGGAGTCACTGCATCCCCCCAACTCCCTAGTCCCTCATTCCTACACATCTAAGCCAGCCATGGATAGATCAGCATTCAAGCTTACTGTGCAAGAAATGAGCAATTAGAGCTACACTATTAGGTTGCAAGCCCTCGGAGTTTCAGCTCTAGAAATGACTGCATCCATAGGCAGGATGGACAATCTGCACATTTGGACATAGAGAGAGCCTCTGGCTTGAGGATAGGGGACAGAAAGCCAATCTGGCAAGCAGACTGAAGGGACTCTGGAAACTTGCCTCCAGGCAGAGTGGGTACAAAAAGGAAGGACTCAAGTAAGGTCAAAGTCACATATAAAATATACAATTTTTGAGTCTTAAACATAACAGAAATCCTGTCCGCCCAGTTACTCTGTTTAGGAGCAGGAAATCTGTATCAGCATCTGCTCTGGGAAATACCTGTGTGTCAGACCTGTAGCTCCACAAGAAGGAAAACCATTATTTACTACTCAGTCAAAAATGGCACTAAGCCCAAACTCATCAACTGCCTACTTGCTGGTCCATGCTCAGAACCAAAACAGCCTTCCCCCTCAAAAAACCCACAAATCCACAGAGGTTAGCTCCAACTGAAGTGACAGGATCAGGTGCTGTCTGTCCTCCTAAAATGAACATAAAAATGTCATTGTGTTACCCAGCTGATTTAAGGGAACTCTAATCTCATGTATGGCCCGGAGGTCCTACTGCACTCAGGTCTGGTACAAATGAGTGAAGTCACACCACACTTACCTGCCAAGGCTTGCTGTAGTCACAGAAATGGAGGATTTGGATTTCCAGGAGGATGCCCCTGCTTCCCTTTTTTTGATTAAATATCTCGTATGTTACGTGCAGTTTGTTACATTAAGTTTGTGTGCCATGATTATCCCCTTTTGGGAGGTTCAGTCCCTGACAAATAGGTATCACCATTTAAAAAAACTTGAAAAGCCAAGGTTAAGTGGCACAGAAAGGTAAAATGCCCTCTCCAAAGCATCCAAGAAATTGGTAACTGTGCCAAGTTATTGCCTGTCTTCTCCCTCATGCTGCCTTTCAGCATGAATTAGCCATCTGGCCTTCCCTTTCCTTGTGCTTTGCTATGCCAGCAGAGCTCGGCTCCACCATGTGCGCAGAGTTATATTTAGAGGGAAATTACTTCAGCCCTGTCCGGCCAAGCAGGCAGGAAAAGGGGTTTTTGATGCTTTGCTCCTGCACTATGGGACAGGGACAGCAGAGCTGGCCCTAACACTGGGCATGCTCCACTTCCATGACCTCCAACCCTGCCAATGCCTGTGCGGCCATGAGATGGAAAACAGTGTGTTACCTGATGTAAAAGCAAATTTTAAAAACAGCAAGAAAGGGCAGTGGCTGTCCTGCCCTTTTCCAGAGAGCTCAGAGGCATCTGGCCAAGCTCTTGTTGCAGCCCTCAGTGTCTCAAAGCAGACCATCCCAGCTGCTCTCTGCAGCTCCACACACTCAGAGTCTCTAGCTGCCTGCTGGGATTGTGTCTCATGGTGTCACTACACATCTCCCTCTGCCCTGGGAGGGTTTTCCTTAAATCCTCTCAGGCCCTGCCACTGTCCATCTCTCTCTTAACCTATCCAGTGAGAGCACTTATGTCTGCAGCCTCCCTCAGCTCATTTTGCTTCCTCTGTCCCAGGCTCTGCACCCCTTGCCCCTCACTCTTAGTGGGAGTTGCAGCTTTGCTTTGAGCAGCAGGGATGGGGAAGGATAACAGAGCAGGCTCCTGCCAAGCCAAGCACAATGTGCAAAAAAGAAAGCATGTAGAAGGCAGAGTGCATTTGCAAGCCTGAGAGGCTTCACAATAAAATGCCTTTTCTTCTTTCTTGTTTTCTTCTTCTTACAGGGAAATAGCAACTGGAGAGGATTCTCCGGCAAGTTTTGTATGCTGTGTTTGCTGACAGATGGATGATGTCTTGATTTTGAAACCCAAAGACCACAAACAGCATCTGAAAGGCCTTTTTCTCCCGTTACATGCAGCAATCTCTTAACTTTGAAAAACACATGCAATCAGAGAGGCAGTTGTCAGCAAGCCCCAGCTCAGGTGCTGAATTACAGTGGCCCTGTCCTTGCCCTTCCTGCTGGTGGAGGGAACATGCAGGGCATGATTTTGGCACACCCTTGGTGCCCTGCCAGGGCCTTGTGTGTGCCTGCAGAGGGTGAATTGCTAGTTTATGGGTGCTAGACTCCAAACAAGGGCAGTTTCAAGGGGAAGGAGTAGTGTGATATTAAAGGCATGGTGAGGATTAACCCTGCTTAGGATTCACAGAACTCCCACATTTGGATGTGGGGCCAGTAGTGACCTCTACTGGGACTCTGTTCCCAACATTCTGCCTCTTCTTCCCTTTTCCTCCTGGCTCTGAGGTGGATTGTGAATGCTCTGGGGCAGGGCATTCTCTGCCCGGAGATGCTGATAGAGAACCATTTAAATGCAAGATGTGCACCTCAGTGCAGGCAGCACCTGGCCTCTTCCTGGCAGGAAGGCAAAAAGCAGGAAATGCCGTGCCTCAACAGAAGTAACAAGAAAACTTAAAAAATATTATCTGGTTCTCACTGTTTGTGCACTGTGACCATCATGCCATACTAATGCAAAGTGTGTTAGCTTTGAAAGTCACAGCAGCCCAGGCTATGCAGATGGGTCTCACTGCACTAATTCAGGCTCATCTCATGTCTGCCAAAGATTTGTCGAGTCCCCTTTCCCTTAATGCTTTAAAAACCTCCAAAATGAAAGAAGTAAAATGCAAAACCGCAGCAAAGTAATGAGTACAAAGGAGGATTTATCCTTTTCTTAAGCACATGCACCATCTTTTTCTCTTTCCTTTTAATCTCTCAAGCTCATCTGACTGCGAAACTCAAAAGGCTACATTAGCCTAACTTGTTCTGTTGTTTGCCTTTCTCTCCTCAATCAGCAGACATAACTTTCCTCTGGAGTAGTGAAGCTTTGCAAGCTTTTGAAAATTAATTCCTAACAAGGATAAACGAACAGGGTGCCTTCTCTTTTTCCTCAGGCGGCTCCAGAGGAGCTTCTGTGGGTCTGAGCTCAACACAACACCACACCCCCTGCAAAACTCCCCTCAGGAGCCTGACACAACCCAAGTGTGACCAGAGAGTACATGAGAGCCCAAGGCCTCAGATCTCATCGCTAACCCATAAGGACCAAAAGCTATCAGAACCCCTAAAATTTGCCTCATGAGTTTATCTCCTGCAAAAAGGGCACTTGGCTCCTGGGGACTTCTCTCCAGAAACTCTTGCCTGTGAACAGACAGAATTTTTTTATCTTTGTCCAAAGTTCATGCTTTTGTTCTAAAAGCTGTCAGAGAACCTCCTTAATTAATTAAAGTATGTGGATCAACATTCAGGTCTTAGAAGATACTCTCTAAGTAATTTGGGTTTTGTTTTTTTCCTTTGAGGGTGTCAGGCAATTTATACACACATTTCCCTTGAAAACCCAGCCAAAAATGGGTCTAATGGGAATGCCCCCCAGAAGGCACTAAGCCCTATGCCTGGTGAATAGTGGGCTGGCTTTAAAGCCTCTTCTCTGTCATCTCTTGGAGTTTCTGCTGGGGGGTGATGCTCACACACCATTTTTCAGATGTGTTACTTGCTCTGAAATGAGAGTATGGGGATCATCACACGGCTAACATTAGCCAGATGTTCAGAGCATGATGCAGGTGCCTGGTTTATGTCCCCTCTGCCTTCTCAGACACCAACACAGCTCACCTGAGGAGATGGGTAGCACATCCTGAGTAACCAGCAGCCAAGGCAACTTCCATGAAAAAATGTTCCTGAAGATCCTTGAGACTGAAAGCTGACAGTCAAAAGCATTAATTTAGCTTTTTAATCAAAATGAAAGCAGCTTCTAAGATTTTTTCCCTATTCAATTATGCAAGCAAGCTAATTTTTTAAAGAGGATATTAGGTTACTAATGGATTTCTATTTTAAAAAACATACCTACCTGTTATCACAGAACATCATTGCAGAAAGCATATCTGCAGGGTCAAATGGCATTTAAAATCTAAGTAACAAAAGCCCACTTCGACAGTTGTTTTCAGTGAGCTCCAAATTGATTGACAAATTATTCATTGCACACTCAGACATGTCTTTCAGAAGAGAGAAGCAAGTATAAGGTAGTCTCTGCTAATTTTTATCCCCAAACCATTTTCCTCCCCAAAAGTGTATTGCATTCAAAGAACTCCACAAAAAGAAAAGTAATAAAATTCTACTTCTGCTGACTTGTATAAAAAAATCCTTTTAAATGTTCAAATTGTGATTATAGAACTGAAATATTGCTAGCCCACAAGCAGTTGGGAAAAATACATATAAATTGCAGTTCGGTGTTTTACAACAATTATATTTTAGCTCTTAAACTGACTTGCAATCCCGACAGATTTACTGCACATTCAAATTAACATACCATAGCTGAATCTTACTATTGCCATAACTTTTATTCAAACAGTCATATTTCTAATGGCAGCAACTATGCTTTTACTGCTGGATAATTTTTGCTAAGTAAAATAAATACCCTGTTAGACTCAGGCTTTTGCCCATAACTCAGCTAGTAACAGTGCCACTCAGCACCAAAAGCTAAATTGCTCTTACAAAGAAGTTGTAGCATCATGTATTTTTGCTCTTTGGGGGCTGGAGGTAGCAGTAATTTAAGAGTGGAAAGAGGGCTGGGAGTTAAAAGCAATATACTATTCTGGCCTGGGGACCATTGTGTACTACCATAAAAATGAGTGATGCTTCGGAATGGCCTCTGTAGGACCACAGGTTTTGGATCAGCTCAGCATAGTGCCACCAGTTTTCCTTTTTGTCAAATTTTGGGTGTAGGCACGAGGTTGAATACAGCTGAGTTTTGGAAATACACCATGTTACCATCAGCCAGACCCACTCCTGCAACCAGCCCTGCCCACAGCTCCACTTAACCCCAGGGTAAGGGAAAATGCAGGGTATTGTGCCTGGGGAGGGCCAAAAACACAAGTGTGGAGAGTGACATCTGTCATAGACTGTGCAGTGCTGTGAGTTTATCACATTTAAATGTGTGCCCATTTAGTTTTTCTCTGAGCTTTTTTAGGCTTTCACGCAGCTGATGTAAGCTCTGCTTCCTGTTGACTTGTTGCTGTGTCCCCGTTCCTGACAAGCAACTTTGGCTTAAGGATTTGGCTGCTCTCAGTCTACAGATCAATAGTCTGAAAGTTTGAGATAATTCCCACAATAAAGTCTCACTTTAAAAGGCATTGAGGTACAGTTTCCTGGAAATGCCAATTTATTTTTAAAAGAAAAAAAAGCCCACAAAACTTTGAAAAGTATGTCATACCCATGACAAGCCGAAACCTTCTAAGAACTCAACCACAGGGCTAAAAACTAATATTACAGTTCACCTTGCCCCAGCTGCAATACAGTGGCACACATCACACAAAGATTAGTGGTTTGACATTTTGCACTGAAGTCATGGCTCACAAGGCAAAGTCTGCTCTCCTCCCCACGATCCAGCTCAGCCACAACTTGTAGCACTTACTCTCCAACAAAGTGAAGTTCAAGGCCAGTGTCTGAAAGGATGTATAAAGATCTCATTTGTCTCCACATAACACACAGACTTTAAGTTAGCAAATCTAAAATGCAGGTGACTTTCAAATCTTACTGTTTAGGCACTCAAGAACTAAAATACTCGGAATCATCAGTTGTTTCATGTGATTGATATGTTGCAAATGGAGAGAGATAGCTTTGGGGTTTTGGGTCAGGTTCAAATGCATCCAGCTTCTCTATAAAAATAAAATAATACTACCATGATTTGACAGACAGTATTTCCATGCCTGCAATCAAAATGGGCACTTCCTCAGCTACAAAGTCTTTCTTTGTCTTCACTGCTAAGAAGCATCACTTCATTACCTTGGACCAATGCTGAGAAAGGGGAATTTATTATTAAATTCAAAAGATGACTTCATTATAACCTTGCTGGTCTGTTGATTGTTCATACATAAGCTACTATACACATACATCAGCCAATCTTTACCATTTGTCAGTTTGGATGTCCCATATATCAGTACAGATGGGAGAAAAAAGTTATTATGTCCAATGTCCCTTGCTTACACAAAAGTTCATACTGAATTTGATGTTTCAAATCACACACTTGACAATTTTATTGTTGTCAGTGATAAAGGAAAAAGCTCAAATGAAACCAGTGTCCTTTGCTGTCAAAGACAAGGGTATCTCATGTCTTGAATGCCATCACAGGCAGGAAATTGCCTGCCCTGGTTTCAAAGAGAGATTTCTGGAAGAAGAAGGGAATGACTTCTTGACAAACCACACTCTTTTTGAAAATTGTCTGTCAATCAAGGAAACCAAATCTGTGATTAGATGTTAACTCTTTCAAGCTGTCCTAATGTTGTCCACACAGCATATTTAGGTGCTTTCTTTAGGACAATGATATTTGTCAGACAGTAGCTTAGTCTCCAAAAACTTAGTTACCAAAGTTTTTTGGTCAATGCAATCAATTTACCAAAAAATCCTTGTCTACTTTAGTCAACATTTATCATCTCTCATGCCAAATGTGTTCATTCCCTCAATGCTCAAATAACCCTTTGATTTGGTTCAGAAGCCCGGGAAGAGACAACAACAGCATTCACAGCTCACACCAGGCTTGTGGAAACGTGGGGTGCAGGGGCCAACTGGCAAAGGCAAAACTCCACAGCACAAGCCTGGACAACAGGAACACTCAGCAGGGAAGCTGTGCAATAGATCTTATCTTTAAAAAATCCCCAAAATATACAGAGAAAGAGGACTCCAGCACAGGGCAATCAGATGGTGTGTGTTTGCTTTGTGATTGCAAGAGTACATGTCTGCCATAGGCAGCAGCTGGATCAGTTCTAGCAAAGCCCCTCCCTGAAAATCTGCCCCTTCTGTTTAGGAACCCCACAGCTCCTGTTCCCAGAGACATGGGGTTTATTATTTGTGTTTGTACAGTACCTAGAGCAACAACACTAAGACTTTCACCGGGGACATCTCTGGACATGACTTCAAAATAAACTTAAGCACTGAAGATGGAAGCTGTGGAGTTACAGAAGAGGAAACAGGGAAGTTCACAGCAGCCCTTCCCTCTCCTCTGTGGGAGATCAATTAGGACTGACCAAACTGTGTGCCAGGGAAAAAAAAAATTGCACAAGATAATATTAGGAAATTGTAAACTTGAAGGCAGTGCAAAAAAGAGCAGCATGTCATACAGCAAAAAGAGTTAGGATGTTGCCTACAGTAAGATGCTAAAAAAGTCAAAACAAAATCAGGCATCAGACACTTGTGCTGCACTTCAAAGCTTCAACAACAAATACTAACTGAGTTATATAATCTTCTGCTTCAGGATTTAAAGTAATCTCTATGATAAAATTAATATAAAGGTCAGATTAACCAGTTTCTGCCCACTCCTCTCTCTCCCAAGGCAACTGGGTAAAGTGTTCAGGAGACTTGCAAACTGCTGGGAGGTAACTCACTAAATCTTTTCACAGCATGCCCTGGGTCTGATTGGAAGTGGGATTTCAGCCCATGCATCATTTAGCTGCTTTTGCAATTTTTATCTGAGTTGCTCTCCACTCTGAGACCACATCTGGCAATATCCACTAACGCTAGCTTCTCATGAAAATGTGATGAATACCAGGGCTTGCCAAGGAGATTCATATTAAATCTAACAGCTTTATAATAGTCAATAACCTACCTGTCAGGTCCAAGTATTTTATAAAGACCACACTAATGGCTTTTCTCTAACATTACAATATTGAATTCCGTAGGTGGGCCACACCATGGAAAAAAAGAGAATGTCACCTTTTCTATTTTTGTAACTAAATAAATACATACATATGCAGGGGAAATCTACATTAGTTCACTGCACACTTTTGAAACATCACATCTCTCCTGACACACACACGGGCATTTACTCTCCTCCATGCACTTTGATTTCTGGACTACCTCTCTGTGTTTCCCTCTCTGCTGAATCTGGTCTGGGACTCTCTCCTATGGAAGTTGCTCTGTTTCACTCACTGTCATTAGGGGTTATGAATTCCATGGGACCTTGATAATTTTCTACACATGCTGCACAAGCTTGGTACAGCTTGGACATTCCATTTTGAAGCCTAAATACAGCAAGAGATGGTGCAGAAGCGAAAGTTTCAGGCTGGAGCATAAAAATAACTGCTGAGCTCTTAGGAGACCACCTTTGCCGTGGTGGTGGTGGGTGCTGCCCTTGTCCCAAAGAGCATTCCTTGCTGCAGACTGGCACCTGGGCCAAGGTGTGTGGCTCCTTCTGTCAAAACCATAGCTTTTCCATGTAATAAAATCATCACTTCTGGGTTTTTTTCCTGATGGCCAGAGAATCCATTTCTACCAGACACAGAGAGTGTGTAAGATGAGCAGCAGCAGCTAGAGAGATTAGACTCATACGTGTAATGTGAATAGTAAAAAGAAAAAAAAAATAAATGCCAGGGGCATTTTTTGATGCTGCAAAGGTGTGAGTCCTGCCAGCCCCTTCTTGGTCACTCCCTGTGGAACGGAGTTATTCCACATGCTTTGCAGGAATAGTGGGTTTTGAGGGGAGGAAGATGGGAGAAAGAGATGTCTTTTATTGCTAGTTGCAGCTGAGTCCTGCTAAATATTGCAGGCGATGGTCCCGAATCATCTCCCTGACTGTGACCCAACGTGGATAGCTTGCCTGGCACAGGGCTCATTTGGACATGCAGGTGTTGAAACCAGGCAGGAATGCTAAAGTTTATGGCTCCCCAGCCAAAAACTTACAGAGAAATTGCCACCTGACACAGCCCCTCAGGATGCTGCCCAAAAGCTGGCAGAAGGAAGCCTGCATGTTTCTCTGTAGGTACAACATGTGCATGCACATGTGAGCATGTGCATGTGTGTGAATCTGTGCACACACCATCCCTCTTGTGTTACTGTGAGCAGCGTGAGAAACACCAAGCCTTTGGGCCATCGGTCCCAAGGAACAGAGCTGTTCACCCTGCATGTGCTTGGGGACGGGCATGGGGAGCAGATCCCTGTCCATCTCCCACAGTGCCCTCTCCAGCTCACAGCAAAAGGGAAACACCTGCACAGGGAGGCTTCAAACAGAAGCAGAGAATACATGGACTGAATACAGGCTAAAGTTCCTTTTCCACTCGTCCCTCTAAATGCAACAGCATAAGGTTTAACTGAGGGCAAGCCTCCTCCTTACGACGCAGTCCTGACCCCAGCAGCAGCTGTGCCTCGATGAAAGGCAGATGTTTGCTCCAGCCAGCTGGGGTCAGTGATTCAAAACAGCTGCCCACTGCCAGCAGAGCCCACGGGAGTGAGCAGAGCACAACCAGAGCGAGCCTCCACAATGAGAAACGAGCAAAAATGTCTAATGAGTAGAATTCCCGTGGCTCCCAGCAAGCCTTGTTGCGGTTCCGGGTCTGCCCTGCTTTTGGTGGAGCAGCACATTGGGTCCTGCTTCAGTCTTTAAGAGGGGGAAGTGGTCGGAGTTGATTTTCTCATTTGTATTCCCACTCAGAAGCAAGAAGCAGATCTGTTCTTCTGAATTCACATCATGTATCCAGCTAAACCACTGTGTGCCCTTTAGATGGATTAATCTACCTGCTCCCAGCATCGCTCTCCAATTCCCTCTCTGCCCAAGCTGCTATGTGGTATTCCTCATCATGCCACAGGAGTTGTGTTCCCATTTCCTCTCTTGTCTGAACACTCCCATTGGACTGCAGGACACAAGATGACAAAAGCAAGGAGCTGTGCTGGTGCTGGAGGCCTCTTTCCTGATGTAGTCAGCAAGGTTTGCTGGCAGCATGTTCACAGGCCACCCAGCCCCGAGCTGATCAGCATGGCATGCTCCTTCCTTCTCCACTTGCAAAATGTAATGCCAAATGAGCCATCAAAACTTACAGGAAAATGCTGAATTCATTTTGCAGCAACTAAATTTTTCCTTGTTACAGCTCTATATAGAGAGAATAATTACTTCTGAAAGGCCTTTTCATACTCCATGGAGTATTAAATAGGCAACACTGGAATTCCCTCAGTTGAAATTGCTTCCTCTGCCAAGGTAAATCCTGTGCTCAGCCCCCCTCCATCTCATCTTCATTTTGCTGGCTTTAGCAGAGTGACTCTTCCTAAATGACTGAATGTGACCACTGTAACTAAATCAATCATCCATCTAGAGGTGTATACCTGCATTTATTTATCTGGATCAGGAATGCTGCAGATAATGGGTCATTAAAAATTATACTTTTCAAGCCACAGGTATCATGAGCCTGACTGGCAAAGAATGAGCTTTTAGATAAGAAAGAAGGCTTAGGAGGGTCAATTAGGTTAAATTGGCTTGGATCCTCATCCTCTGATACACAGGCTTTATTAAATCCTGTAGTTTGAGACAATAGCTTATCTTCACTTCAGCACAATTATTTTGAAAATGTGGCTGCACAATTTGGGGATTGCCAACACACGATATCCACTACCAACAAATCTGAGATTATCAAACATGTGAGCCCATCAGATTATAAAGACAAAGGTCATTTTGTAGAAAAGACAGAGAGGACAAAACCACTGTTCTTCTGTCAAGCTATGCTCAAGCCTCTGCAGAGCATGACTGGCTTGTGAAATAAAACACCACAGGTCTGAAAGGAACCAGTCAGCCCTGAGTTACCTGAGCCCTTCCTCTTGGCACTCAGATGGGGTTTCCCTAGCCTGAAAATATTTCAGTGGCTCCAGCAATATCACAAAGCAATCTCCTGTTATGAGCATTTGCTCTGGGGAAGGAGAGAGAAACCCCTCTTAAGTCTTTCTCAAACAGATTTTCTCATCTGTCTTTCTGGACAGCTGTTTCTAAGTAAAAGGGAAAAACATGCTTGCAATGAAAGTGGCCAGAGAGCCCAAAGCCAGCGAGCTGCTCATATGGTTCTCTGTTCCCCAGTGCAGTCCCACAGCCCTTTCTTTGACAAGATCTACAGGAACAGAGTTCCTACTTGTTTTCCTACTGTCCATCATCTGGTTTTGCTGCGGGGTACCTCTCTGCCCCTCCTCTCCCCTGCTGATCCTTGCTCTGTGGGATCTGGCAAGTGCATTGCTGATGATTTGCTGTACATCTTGGTTTCCAAACACCTGAGGTCAACCCTTAGGTATTTCAGGCAAGAGGGAAGCCAGATTGCTTGAAGGGGGGCATCCAGAATACCATCGGAATGAGTATACAGCACCTGGTGATCATCAGCAGCATTTTTCTTGTGCTGCTGCTGCTCTCACACCTCATCTCTGTGTGACAGGATTTGTGAGAAAGGGAGGGGAACTGGGAGCTCTGGAATCCTAGCCCCATTGGCTCCCTGCTTGCCATTTGGCTTGGAGCAGGATATTCATAACCTGATATATCATCCGCTTTTGAAGGCATCACGAGGACTCATCAGACATCTATGTTTATAAATAATGGCTTCTACAAGCAGCATTATGTCCTTTGCTGTCAGCACAACAGTGAGCTTGGAAAGGGTGACACAGCCCTTCTAATGCTTCCAAAGAATCCTGAGGAACACTGCAAAGATGCCTTCCAAATAAATCCTGTCCTTGGAAAGAGACTCTAGGATGGATTTGGAGAGCTCCCCGTGTTTTTGTTTTATTCATTAAATTTACTCCTCTACCCCATTTTTCATATGCTCTTTTAATATTGGAGGAAAAAAAGATTGCAAAAATTTATCATTTTTTTGTCACTAGAGAGCACAAAAATTTGTTGAGACCTCATCCCTATTTAATTCACCCCAAATATACATGCAAGCCATAAAGATCAGAGGTGTGAGGAAAAGATCCCTTCTTTATAGAGCAAGCAGCACATTTTGGTAAAGCATGCCTTCATAGAACAAATTTTCTGTAATAAATGTCTTCCTTTTCACCATACATTTTATAATCTGTCAGATACATCTTACATGTATGTGCAATAGGCACACATTTAAAAAGAGAGAAAATGCATGCATTTTTTACTCACATTTAGCCTGAAGCGGCTTCATTATTTATTACTTCAGTTTGCTGCTGCTGTGATTGAGAGCTGGAGAAAGGGAAGCCTCCAAGCAGGGATCATGGGAATATAAAAGGAATTGGCACTCACAAGTTGCTGAGAAAGTCTTGGGCTTGTGGCCTCATTTTGACTCCTATCAATGCCAAGTGTAAAATAATAGTCTGATTCAGAGCTAAATACCATCTAGATTTCCCACTGAGTCCATTAATTCTCTTCTTTTATTGTGGCAGAAAGTATTAAATACCTCAGATTAGAATCAGGGTTTCATGCAGGATCTGTATTCCAATTACACAGCATCCTTTCCCGATTCAAGACATTGTATTGATTTGTTTGGGGGTAGGGGGGATTCTTTTTTTTTGTTTTTTTCTGCCAACTTAAAAGAGCAATTTATTCTTTCTTTAAGCTGCAGTTCAAATTGCAGATGTTTTTGTCAAGCCACTTCCTATCAGAACTGGTGCATTTGCAAGGAGAGTGGTTGCTCAGGAAGGAATTTGTGAGGAGTGGACCTGTTTTCTCCAGCCAAATCACCTCTCTACAATCTCTGGGGATTATCACCACCAAAGAGTTCCAAAGTGACACCTGCTAGGCACTGTCTCGCTAATTGTTTGAAGCTCTTCTCTTTCTGCTGAAGTTTTGGCAACCAGCCTGTAAAGTGTGACTCTGAGCTGTGTTTCCACAATATATGGCTTCTAGGAATGAGACAAACTGCTTTTTCTAGCCAGTGTGAGAGACATTTGCCTCCCTACCACCACGAAAACAATATTAAGCAGCTGCTCAGCATTGCTTTCTGAGGGCACTTCTGTCACCGATCAGCAGAATTTAATAACATCCAGATTTAATCCCTCAGACTCGAGCTGGGCTCCCAGCAGAGGCACAGGGTGTATCAAGGGGGTATTTTGAAATTCAAGTTCTCTCACAGGCAAGTGAGCAGCTGGAGCTGTTCTGGGTTGAAATATTTAGCCAGGGCCAGATGAACAGATTTGACAGGACAGCGGCAAATTGTGCTTTAAAGTTGCCTTTTTTTCGCTTGGTGCTGGAATCCCTCTTGTACGAAGCCCAGGAAAGAACTCTCCCATCAATCCCTTTTTTCTTTTTATTTTCATTTGGCAAACTCAGGGTCTTGGATGTTCATTTGAGAAAAGCAAGGAAAAGGACTAATTTGTCTGGGTGTCTAGACGATACCCAGAGTATCAAGCAAAAGCATTTTTGGGGTGCACATCACCAGTTTCTGTCAGGGCACACCACTCTGTAACATCAGTGAATTTCCCAGCAGATGGGAAGTCGCTCTGAGTTGTGTAAAACAGCAGACTCACCGTTCCAGGCTTCGCGGTCCTTAGTGGGAGGTGAGCACCTTCTGAAGATGGTCAGTGCACTCAGTGCTGTGCCAGCATCCCAAGCTGGGTGCTTCCAGTGATGATGGGAACCCTCCGTGCCTCCTGTGCCACCCTTCTCTGCCCAGATACAAAAGAAATAAATTTAAAAAGTCATAGTGACACCAGAGTAATTAAAAAAGACAAATGGCCATTAACTACTCTTCATAAAATTGTTTCTGACTTGTGATGGAGGAAGCTCGCTGAGGTGGGTGGGAAGAAATATTTGGTTATGAAAAATTATTCATAGAGATTTGCATAAAGCCGAGTATATATCTTACCAAAAGTTGATCCTACAGGGCAGATGGTATCCCTGCTCCTGCCTTACTGTTTTGCCCTGTCACTTTGTCCCACAGCATCCTCTCTCCAGCCTTCATCTTGCAGTCTGTGCTCTTCCCACCACTTCCACAGTTTAGTTTGTTCTCTTCTCAGCCTCTTCTCATAACCAACGCAGCCCTGCAAATACTAACCTCTCCTCAGGATTTGCTGTCAGCTCCCAGCTGAACCCCTTCACCCAAATCACTGTTTCTCCAGCCTCTCAGGTGACCCTGGTTTGGGTCATGGTCTCGTTCTTGCAGGCATCTTATTGCTAAATACACCTTGACCCCTCCCACCTAACCGAGGAGTGTTTGCCAGGTTGGATGGGACTTCACCTCACCTGCAGCACACCATGAAGAGAACTCTGGAGAAGCAACTCTCTGCACCTCGATGAATAGAAGAATAAATTCCAGAGTGGTGCTATTTCAAAGTTTATTTTAATAGTGAAGCAGTTTGCAAAATTGACACTCTCAGCCAAGAAATGGTTGTTCCCTTTCACCCCTCGCACTGTAATGAATGCCCTGCTGGAAGCAACCCTCAGTCTCGGGTACAGAGTGGAGTTTTGTACCCTTTTCCCCCCACAGTTGAAGCTCCCTGGCAGAGCAGAGCCAAATGTCCTTTTTGGCTTGAAAACAGGCATCCTGTGGGAGGTAGTCCAGTCCACAGGCTATTTTTGTGGGAAGGAGATGTGTAACTGGAGAAGAATAAGACATGAACACCTCCAAGGTACCACTCGAGGAAGAAGTATTTTAACCTGAAAAAATAATCTCAGTTCTCTGGGTTTTTTTAGAAAAGCAACCACTTTTTGGGTAGTTTTTCCTTATTTTTGCATTCTTAAATCCTACCATAGACACCTCTTCCCTTGCTAGCAGTGGTCTGGTAAAGTCATGCCAGAACTTCCACCTCCCTTGTGCTTAAACCAGAGATGCCAAGAACTAGCCAAGAACTGTCCTTCACTAGCCATATTAGTTAATAATTATTCTTAGAAGAGTGAAATGACTTCTCATCACTTAGAAATAAGCAAAGCTTATTGGGTTGGCAGAAGTAATTTATCCTTGTTTCCAAAACAAATAAGCAAATCTGCATACCTTTTTCTTAACAATTCTGAGCCAGAAGTGATGGCAGCTGGTATAACTCCATGGTTTTCACTGGAGCTGGGGCAATTCCCACTGGCTGAGTAATGAATTGTCATGAGTGAATGAGGAGTGATCAAAGTAACATTTGGTTTCAGCAACGTGAGATTACAAATGAGGGATCCTAGTTTGGCTTTTTTTTTTCCCTTTGGTCTAAGCCATGTATGGGTAGGGAAATTTTAGTCAGAGATTTCTGGGCTCTTACAACATTTATTATTTTCCCTATGAGCTTGTGTTCCACCTGCAGATAATGGTCTCTGAAAATTCTCCCACAAAGAAATAATAAATTCAGCTTTCAAAGTTATCTCAGCAGTAGATGGCACTGCGGGGACTGAAACCTGAAAGGGAAAAACCAAGGCACAAATTTTGCTCTCAGAAAGGACTGTCAAGATTATAATTGCTATAAAATGTCCCATGCATGCAGGTTACCCTAATAACCACGTATTGATTATAAATGTTTCCATAATTGCAATTTTAATGCGTGGTGTTTCTAAAGGCTTTGCACATGCTCTGTTGCAGAAGAAAAAGAGGTTGTATGACTGTGAGCAAACAGGCAGCCTACTAGCAATTAAATTTTGGTTTCTGTATTGTTTATCACAAAATATACCTTATAGTTAAGATTTCTTGGAGCATTTATCTGGCTTAAAAGGTAATGAAGGAGCTTTCTGTTGTGGGGAAGCGTTTGATTTATAGCCTGCAAAATATTCTCGCCCTAACATAACAGGATTACACTGAGTTCTTTTCTAGGCCTAATCTCTATTAGGTATTGTTATAAAATGCTGTTATACTTTCTTTAAGGCATGAACGTGTAAAAGTCAGATGGACTGAAGCTGTTAATTGAATGTGCTGTGTCTCTTTGAGAAAAGCTGAGGGAAGGAAGGGTTCCCATGATCTAATCCAACAGAAGTGAGGAGGCTCCCTCTTATAAAAGTGGACTCATCCCCACCATCACAAGAGACCTTCATTTGGCTTCAGATCCAAGTGATTCATCATCACCTGGTCTTTAAAGCAAGCCTGTCTCACAGCTCAGCTCCAAGCCTGCAGGGTCCATTTCCATCAGCTTGGGGAGTTTGGGGGTGATCCCAACAGTACTGATGTGCTTGCTGGTGCCCTAGCAAACCAACTTCCCTATCCCATGAGAGGATTTCCTGCTTGGATACTTCAGTGCTGCATCTGGGAACCAGGGACCAAAATGTACATCAGGGAGGGGATGTGCTTGCTGCCAGCGAGCCTCTGAAGGGCAAGAGCCAGATTTGGAACCTGATGGTGGAGTTACCATCATGGCTAAGGGAGAGCTCCACGTGAGTGCAGCTCCTCTGCCAGGAGCAAATGCTAAAGGGGTCACTGTGGGGTCACACCGACATCCCAAATCAGCATCTTTGTCCCCCTGCATCTTCCACCTGAGTACAGATGTTTCCAGGGGGAGATTTCAAACCTCAATGGCCAAACCTGAGAAGTCCCAGGGTTGAATTGATAAATGTTTATAGCTGAGGAAGTGTGGAAATTGACGCTGCCATTAAGGAAATTGCTCCAGCACATCTCACTTCAAGGATGCTCTTCCATTCTTTTGATATCTGTGGGATTTTAGGCTTTTGGGCAGGCAGCTAACACCTCTAGTTGGACCTAAATACCTCAAGTCCAAGGAGGAGCATATGCTTCCTTTGCAAAACCATACACAAAAGCAGAAGAAAGGACAAAGGAGTTTCTCTGTGTCACAATTGTCTACGTAAGTATCAGGCTATGCTAGCTCTTGGCAAGCAAGCATTTGCTTGGAAGAGGTGGGGGAAAAAGATTAAAAAGCAGGGAGAAAGTACTTCCTCATATATAAAAATAATGAAAAAAATAGTGCAAGACATTTCCTCTCCAGCACAGCCCTGTCTGCATTTGCAGCTGCAACATGTGTGAAAACAAAAAGCGCCACTTAGGGCAAACTTTTCCAAAATAAGATAATCTTATAAAATATGCACTGAAACAAAAGGAAATTAAACCAGTGTGCTTGCTAATGATGTGTGTGCCAGCAGTTTGCTCTTTTAGGTGCTGCTTGCAGAAGTCACTGGAAAAGAAGCAGAACGCACTTTTGCAGGGATTAATCCTGCACTGCTCAGGGTTTAGTTCAGGGGTATCCCACACGCACTCACCAGCACCACGAGGCTAAACACCACTTTTGGGGTTGCTCATCTCATGCCTGTACCAATATTATCCATCCCTTTGCTGCTCATCCTCGTTTCTGAGGAATGGAGGGCTGCTCAAGGAGGTGGGACACTTTGTACCAGCTAGGACATCAAAAGTAGACATTTTATTCTTTCTTCTTCTATATTTTCTTTGCTTTTCAGTCTGTGAGCTCCTGAAACTGGGAAAGAGGCTTTCTTGTGTTACAAACATTGCTGTTATTTAACTGGAAAAAAAAAAAAAGGCAGCAAAACAAATCACCAAATATCATTCTGAGCACACACTGGTAACTTTTGTCACCATGCCAGCACACGATTAAAAAAAACCCAACAGAAATTACCTTTGAAAATAACTTACCATTTCCTCTTCAATCTTTTCATCTGCTTTCACTTTGTTTTGGTTGAAAAGCAACAATAGAATGTCAGAGGTGGGAGGAAAGACATTTTCGTGACAGGATTGTGGAATATGCAACGGCTTGGGGAAAAACACTTCTTGCCAGTCTCATTTCTATTCAATAACTCAGTAGGCTTTCCTATTTTTATGTACACATATACATGTACAAATACACAGGTGGTGCCAGGATAATTCTATCTGCATTTACAGAGCATTTCCTACTTTGCCTTTGTCATCCTTGTTGTTTATAAATAATAATCATTATCCCAAATTTTCACTTGAGAAGTAGATCATGCCAGGAATGTAAAGATGATGGCAACTTGTTTACCTGTGATCTAAAAATAAAAATTGAAATGTTCTGCCCTTGAATTATGTTGTGTTGCAAGAAGGAAAAGAGTGGAGTGTTGTTGCCTTGTTTGGGTTTTGGACTTCCCCTGCTTCCAAAGGAATAAAGGGACTGAAGCATTAAAGGCAGCTGGGTAGCATGCATTACTGTTGTTGTTCTCAAAGAAGAAAGCCTTTCTTTTAAAATATTTTAATGTGTTTTACCTGCTTCCATCCATCTTCCACTCTCTTGTTCCTCTGTCTGCCCTAAAATTTCACAGTAATATCTTACGCAGACATTCACTAAATGTCATTCAGAGTGGATAAAACAAACCAAGACCTGGAGTTACACATGGGCTTTCTGGGTGTGGAGATTCAATCACTTCTTTTGCACCCATTCATCAGACCAAAAGCAAACCAGGGCACTTAACTGGCTTATCTTCATATATTATATATAATATAAAAAGATATTTGTAATATATACTATGTATATAATTTTTTTTTTAAAAATACTGAAGACAGTGTTAAGGTTAGCTGCAATCTAAACCCAAAAATGTTAATTTCATTGTGCCTTGGACAGAAGAAAATGAGTGTGAAACCTTCCCTTTTTCATTTACAAAATTCTACCCTGGAGAATGCTTTTGTATTTTAGTGGGGCCATTCCTGATTTACAGGAGGAGAGGAAGGTAGTGGAATGTCCAGGGTGGGTGTCCCTGGTGGGATTTTCCTCACTGTCCACAGCACATGCACCCTATGGAGCAATGGGGAGATGGGAGGGAACTATTGACTATATGGGGAAACAAACGTAGCTAATGACTTTGACTTTGCTGGCAGATATTTTGGCGATCTCGTTTGCACTTCTGGTGATCTCTTTACACAACTTTGTCCCTGAGTGTTCACATGCATCCCCTCCTTCCCATTGGTAATTGTGATTCGAGGTGACTTCAGCACAAATCAAATCCACTCCCAGCAGCACAGTCTGGGGAGTTCAGCACTGATGGGCCAGATGTGTGTGTAAGTATGACATTAACAGCTGTGAGACCTCCAAATCTACCAGCACACCTGGAAGAAGTATTGCAATCTCAGCATGAGTGCTGGGAAACACAGACCAAGAGATATTCACGTAACCCACCATTACTCTGTCCCCACAACTGCTGATACCCCTCTGATGGGAGCTGTTCAAGAGGTGCCAAGACAAATGAAGAGGATCTAATTCCTCAGAACAAAACTAGACTAATGTGCTAAGCAGTGCTTAAATACTTAAAAATACTTTTCCAGATCCATACGTGCCAAGCTAAGGAACAAGCAGAGTGCTGCCAGGCCATAGATGCAGTTGTGAAAAAGCCCAAACATTGGGAGTGGCACACTCAAAAGTAATTGCACACAGCACCTGAGCCCACAGCTTCACACATGCTGAGCATTCCTGCACTGCCAAGTCCAGCTCTGCTGTTGATACACTCCTCACACTGATAAGGAGGTAGATATCAGCTGAACCAGTCCACCTCAGATATGGAAATCTTTCTGCAGCACCCAGATCTCTCTGTCTGAAAGGCAACATCTTTAATATATTTTATCTACGTAGATATATGGATAATAAATGTATCGATTTAAGAATAAGAAACAATTCCAGGTGAAGACACAAGCAAAGCAGGTAGTCAGATTTTGCAGTGCCCAGCTAATGATCCTGCTGTCCAACAGACTCACTCATAAGAGCAGATGGGACTCTATTCTGCCTTGAATAAATTCAACTTTTGCTGACAGTTAGTGGGGATTTTATCACTGATAGCAAACAACAATACAGCTACATCAGTGTACATCAGTTTTTACTAATCTTCCTCATGCTGGACTCAAGTGCAAGTCCTCTCCATCTTATTTCCACAAGCATTGAAAGGCACTCGATGGAGCCTGAAGGTCAGGGGTCTCTTAGCACTGACCAGCAATTCCAGGGCATAACCATTGTGCTCACAGAAGACTGCAGATCCAATTTTACATAAGATGAACAGCAAAGCCTTTGCCTTATCAATTCACCTCGTTCCCTCATGTCCCTGCATCTGTAACAAAGCAGGGGATAATACACCTTTGCTGCATCCATCACCTGCTGGCTCTCGTGGCTCTTGCCCAACCTATCTAACGATGCTGGCACGCAGCCTCCCCTTCGCTACAGTGGCCTCTTTTGTCACTTGTCAACTAATTAGACCTTGCAGGCACATTACCAGCGTGGGCAGACAACAAGGCCTAAAACAATTACAGTTTTTATTTTTAAAAAAATGCTACCAGATGTTTGCTGAGTCTTATCCAAAGGGATTTAATGGCAGCCTCAGCACGCTCCCAACAGAACAGCATCTGCAAGTCTCCAAACAGTGTGATTTCATTAATCCCTCAATAGGCTCAGGTTTCTAGCTGGGGCCCAGATTTTTCTTGTTTTCCTCCAAACATTGTGACAGATATAAGCAGAGGGGAATTGCCACTTATGCCACATTGCAGCATCCCTTGGCAGCTAGAATATTTTGCAAAGTTTTGGTGCATCACTCCTCCCCAGCAAAGGATGCCATTGGATTTTGGGACTGGCAGGATACCAGGTTTTCTATGAGTATTGAATTGCGCCTGCAGGATGAGAGACTAATTGGAATGATCCATTTAAAAAAAAAAAAAAAAAGAAAAAGAAAAAAGTCTAAAAATTAATATAAAAAAATGTTACAATCACTAAAGGATGTGGTAGCAAAGGAGGGAAAGGCCACAAGGCATATGGCAAGGTCATGGTCTGTACAAACCCTTCAGTCCAGTTCATTAGCAAGGCAGTTCACCTCCATTAATGGTGCATTATTGCCCAATTAGTCTGGAGCAACATTAACCAACAAGTGATCAAAAAAGAAAGAAAATTAAAGGCACCTGTCTGTAAAGTATTACCACTACACACCAGTCACATGCCAAAGCTGTGATCCCAGGTCTCCTCACCATTCCCAGTCTCCAGGAGTTTAACATCCTCCGTGCTTGAACTCTAAGCTTGGACTGGCCAGTATTGGCTGCTGCATCCCAGCACAGATGATTTATGAAGTTAAACTGGCCCAGGAAGCCCTGGTTTGTCCACAACAATATTCACACCTCTGTTTCAGGCCAGGGGAGACTGAGACCAGACTCCTTCCGCCAATATCTGCTACAGCAGGACCTGGAAAGTCGGCACTTCTCATAAATCACTGCATCAAGGGAGAGGCCTTTATCAAGGCAACCCTTTTGTCTCTTCTGTATCTGATAGCCATGATTCTGCAATAAAGGCAGAAATACAGTTGACTTCCACAGTAATTTACTACAGGGAAAAATCAGGTAGCAGGTTCGATACAAACTTGACAGTTATAACTAGCACTCAGCTGTGTGCTGAGGAAGCTTGACCTTCTTACCCCACAGGAAAGAAAGATAGGGCTGCTTATGGTGTTTTCCTCCTATTCCTCATCTGTCACTGCCCTCCTCATGCCTCCCAAGTTCTCTTAGATTTTACATATATAGCTTTTGGCAGTTTTCTCCAGACTTTTGTCCAAGAGAAGGAAGAAAAAAAACACCTCCTGAAGGAAGGATTGCCAGACAGCTTGCCAGAGACAGAGAGCTCTCATTTCTGAGACTGGCACGAGACAGAAAAAGAGTGGTGGTATGCTTAATGTGACATGTGCATGCAGGACAGGAGTTCAGGGGGCCAAGAGGACACAGCTAAGCTCAGGCATACCTTCCCACTGGAGTGCTGCTGAATACTTAATGGAGGTTTTTAATTAACTTATTACAAGCCCATGGTGATTAAAAAAACATATTCAGTGGCTGAAAGAATTGAAGCTTACCTGAACACGTCTTTTGCCCGATGCAGTCTGATAACTGGTGGGATACCTACAGTAGAGATACCCTTCTCTCCTTTGTTAGTCCCTCCATAATTTCCTTCATCTCAGCACGTTCTCTTTGCTTGTCTCTGCTCCCTGAAAGCTTTCTCCATGAGGAGCCTCTGGCAGCACAGAAAACCTAGAAAAGTAATATCTATAGCCAGAATGCATTTCATACCCTGCTGGCTACCGCAAAGAACATTTTTCCAACACATCTGTAATACACAGTTTGCAGTATTAAAGAGAGGGACATCCTCTACAGTGGGAACATTGTGATGGAAATTACACATTTTGATCCACAGGTGCTCCACAGACATAGGTGTGTGTCTCCATGCAGATTTTCTTGGAAAAAGACAGACAGGCAAAAGCTAATACATGGGCCCCTTTCAGGCAGTCTGTAGGCAGACTAAATTAATCCAGTTTTTTAAAAGATGCTTCAGTGATAAACATGGATGGATGCGCCTGCTTGGATGGAGGAGGGTCAGCAGAGTGGTTGGGTCTTTGCATGACACATTTGATGCTTTGTATGCTAGAGTAGGAGAGAGATGATCCCATGGTCTCCTGGAGTGCTGTGCTACCCAATGCAAAAAGGGTCCATACTGTGAAAAAGCCCAAGCTGTGCCTGCCCCATGCCAGGGACCAACCTCAGCACATTAGGAAAAGTGATGAACTGTGCTTGGCTTCCCGCACAGGATCCTGCACAGCCTTCGGCCTGGCAAACAGGCATGGCAGGAGACTCAAACAGCACCAAGTTGTTGTTCCTCTAAATGCTTAGCTGGTGTTTGGGGACCAGCTTTTGGCATCCTATTTCATTTAGAAGCAAAGACACACTGAGACACTGCAGGCTCATGCTCTCTTCTTTTGATGAAGAAGAGGTCACACTCTCTCTTCTTCACAACCTGAAGAGGTTGTGATGGGGACAGCAGCTCCCAGTATCTGAAACTGTCTAGAAAAGGAAATAGAAAGTCATACTTTTCCTCAGTCTGTGGTTTGACATCTTTCCTTTTCATTTCTTTTTCTTCAGGGGCTGAACCCTGGGTTTATTTGCCACACTTGAAAAGAAGGGATCTTCAGAAGATCATCACAACCCCTATTACTCTCTCCTCAGCTCCCAATGGGATTTCTTCAGCTGATGGATTCAGGGCACACTGCAAACAGTATTGCAATGACTGGTAACTCTGCACCTACCTCCTTGAAGACGTTGAGGTGTTTAAGGGGACCCTCTTCATCTCTACCTCTACTAAAAAGAGCTTGTGCGACAGCTGGCAAGGAGAGCAGAGTGCAAGAAGCAGCAGGTTGGCACTAGCAGTTCATATTCACCACACAAAGTTCACAATGAGAAGTGAACGGTGGGGAAGCAGAAATCTGAAAATCCTCTTTGAGACCTAAATTCCTCTCAGCTCAACTTGGCAAGTATATATTTCTGAGTTAAGAGAAAGGACTGTCAATCCTCCTCTTCCTCAGGCACACCAGAACACCAGAGGGGTGGAGGCACTAGAGCTGATTTGGTTACAGACATCTAAGAGCTCAGGTGCCCAAGGATCTACAATTAGTGGAGAGAAGGGGCACTTTCAAGGGGAAATTCAGCCCAGCTGGTTTTTAACCCATCTCAGGACAGCATTGTAACCCTCAGGGGGGACTTGTCTCACCACTGGGTATCAGATGGGACATGCTAGTCCCCTCACATGCTCCCTACCACAATTGGAGCTGTTGGGTTCTGCATCCCGTGTAAGGTCTTGACACTTCACCCACCTGCACAGCAAGCAGGCTGAAAGCCTTGCTCTTCAGGGTAAATCAAGAAAAAATGAATGTAAAATTGACAGCAATAGTAATTTCAGTGCAAGGGTGTATTACTAGCAGTGTTATTGCTTCCACTGCCTTTATTAGAGTGTATACACAGTGTGCAATAATGTAATTAGATTTCACAATGTGTAATAATGATTTTTATGCAATGCAACAACTGTGCATTAGAGAAGGGAATTGGTTCCCATTACAGAGCCAGCACGAATCTTGGGCCAATACTTCATACCTGACAGTGCATCTGTCGGGTCTCAGGTCTGGGCTATAATCCAGTAAAAGCTGGAGAATAGCCTAGCGCAGGGTTTTTTCCACTGTGGCTCCAGAAATGCCTCCGTGCTTCCCCCTGCCTTCCTGCATGGGCAGCATCACCAGATTCCAAGAGACCCCAGCTCACAGCTCCTTTGTGACTGAAATGCCCACAGGAGAAGAAAAGCCCTTTGTAGAGTGGGGAATATATTTATCTACCCTGGAGAAAACTATTTAGGAGCGAAGGAAGAAGCCTACCGAGGAGTGATGGAAATGAGCAGCTCAGCCTGAGATCCGTGAGGGAAGATGAACCACCATGGGAATGGGGACTACACAGAGCCCTTTAGGGGGATACTAAAGAGACTGAAGGTGGAGGGATTTTAAAATGCTCCTGATCCAGAGATATTCACTGCACCCAAGTGCAGCTGCTGCTGTGTGAGTGAGCTGACACAGAGCCTGGCACAATTTACCCCTTAGCACAGATGGGGCCAAATAATTTCCAGTGCCATGTCTACCATTTTAGCCCCTGATGACTGGGCTGGAACACTTGTGGCACGGGCTAGAAAGGGCACAGCAATGGCCATCTGGCATGTCCAGCAATGCAGCAGAGAGCAGCAGCAGAAATGCAACCCTCAGCTCTGGCATGTCCAAAGCTTGGCTTAACCCTGGCTGGACAATGGCATCCCAAAGCATTGTGACTTGCTCTTCAAATCCAATTGTGACAACAAACACTTGATGCCTTCAAAATAAATAATTTTCACTTTCCCTCTGAGTGGGCTTGTTTTAAACGCCACTTACTCTGTCTCTGCCATTAATGAGCATGAGCTGACCCACTTATTCTCTGCTGCATTTTCCACAGCAAATCATGGCTTTAGTGCAAAGGTACAGAATATTAGAGCCACAATTTCATTGGCAAGATTTTTTCGCTTGTGAACCCATTAGTATTTTCCCTGAACATTTTTTTCTCCCTCGTCTTGCTAGAATAGAGAATTGCTCTTTTGCAGGTCTATTCTCACTGCTATTCCCTTGGCTTGAGTGAAATATATACGAGATGACTCAGAGTTTGAACTCTCAGTGTATGTTTCTAATACAAAGTCTCTGTGTGTCTGGGGACTTAAGACAGATATTTAATTTTAGATAAGAAATACTGGTGACATCATGCCTTTGATTTCTTTGCTGGATATCCGTGCAGCCTGCACATGGTGAAGCTGTTCAGCCGTAACAGTCTCATCGCTTTTAGGAAGCTGCTCAATATTCAGCAGAGGTGCATAGCAGCAGGCAGCCCCTGGTCCTCTTGGGTGGTGCTCAGCGGGAGTGCACCATGCAATAACACATATGTAAGGGTAAATAAAGGATGTTGCAAAGAAAATGGGTTTCCAAGTTTCATTTTTGTGCAGCTGCTGCATCCCCAGGACAGCAAAGTTCTAAAAAGGGCACATCAGCTGGAGGGACAGTTACCCTTACCCCAAAGCCACCCTGCAGATGTTGGTCTGTGCCCCCTCAGCACACACACACGGGAGAGGTTGAATTTAGCCTCACCATCAGTGACTTCAGCTTCCCACAGCAGCAGATGCTGGCAAGTGCATCCAAGCAGAAGGAAGCATGCACATAACAGCTTCATTTTTAGCTTTACAGATTAGGAAAAAAGAAAAAAAAAAAAAAAGACAAGTCTTCATTTTATTTTGAAACATTACTAACTAAAAGCTCATATGCACAGAGGGAAGCTCAAGAAAAAAAAATCAGACTCCTGCAGCAACACCTTTTAGTTGAGACCATTTTGATGACATTACAGTGACAAATATTCAGCCTTCCCTACAATTTTATACCTTCCTACACAGCAGGTGTTATCCAAGAAGATCTAGGAGAGCTATTAGCATGGATAAACAGGGCGTAAGACAGGAAATAAAATTTAATTGCTGAGACACGAGTCAAACTGCCATACTCACACGTCAACAGAAACAGTTAGCATGTGGGGTGTCTAACCAAGGGGTCCAACACAGTCATTATTCTTCAGAAGTCCAGTCACTCTTGAAACATCTTCCTAAAGTTTAATCTCCACTTCAGCCAGGAGTTATAAATCTGCTGCAAACAGTAACAGCTTCATCACTTCGGTCTGCTTAAAGGAAACCCTCCTCAGCCCAGCCCCTGAGCTTGTTAAGGAGCCTCGAAGCAACATCCACACATGTTGCTGTTACTTCTCCAGTTAGGGACCAGAGTTACATCCAGGTGGGCACAGAGCTGATTAAAGCAGCTCCTGGCCTTCATACAATATACTTACGCTGTGTTTACTTCTTCCCCCCCCCTCCCCCAGCCTTTGTCAGGTGCTTCTACTAATTGCCCTAAATGAATAATGATCAAACCTGCAGACTGAGAGAATTTGGTTGGTTTGGCCTGGAAAAGGGAAAGCTTAGGAGTGATGTAATTGTAACCTGAGGGAGACAAGAAGAAACATGGAAAGAGACTATTTGCAGACTCTCATCAGTTCTGCAGTGATGGGTTCAATGGTTGTGGGGCACAGGGACACCTCAGCATCCCTCTCGTGAGCCCATGCTCTTAAAGGTACAGCCCAGGGTGCTGACATGCAAAGTTTACTTCCCTTTTTGCACTGTCAGCTGGCAAGTAATTTTCCAGGCCTGCCTAATGCTATTGTAATTTTTTATGTTAAAAATATGGTTGGAAAAAAAGAAAAATCACAGCAGTGTAAAGTATGAGAATTTTGGCTGAAGACTCAGCTGGAGTGTTTCCTCAATTCCTCAGGGAACTAGCAATTCCTTCTGACCCTGCAACAAGACACTGTAGGTGACAGACTTTTCTTTTTCATATTTTTTTTCTTTAAACTGTAAACCAGCATAACATCTTACTAAAGCTCATTGTACATCACCTTGCTGCTGTGTTGGGTCAGGGGTCCATGGGTTAATCCCGTGATGGGTAATGAAGCATTACTTAGAACAACATTTAAGACTTCATCTCACTGCCCCACACAGTGCCACTTGGTGTGTTACCTGTGGTGAACTGCAGCACTCAATTCACCTTCTCTGGACATTACTTATTATTTTATAGGTCTCTAACATGTCACTTCTTCTGTGCCTCTGCACTAAAAATATTTCTAAATGGCTCCTAACAGGAAGGTCTCTGCTTTCATTTAATAAATCCTTTTAGTCTCCTTATTCCTTGGTCCCTGGGAGAAGCAGCTTGGTCCAAAGAAAACACGTGCCATCGATTGGGAACCTGGGATTAAGCCTCCTTGGAATGTTATACCCTTAAACCCACATCACAGTCCAACCACTTTCCCAGCTGCAATGCACAGTGAGCAGATGTTTTCCTTGCCCCCTCTGACCAGGCTTTCCTCAAGCTGCTGCAGGGGACATGGCCCATGTGATTGAGACACGATTTATCTGGAATTGGGATTTTCTCCCAAAATAACGCAGCAGAACTCACCACATGTGTCCACGAGCTCCTGCCTTTGCACTGGATAGTGGCTCCTTGTTGCTTTGTTAAACCTGCAGCAACATTTCTAAGCGCTGGGATATTTATGTTGACTTTGACACACTACAACTCAGATCTCCCGTATTAGGGTTGCATTGTTTTTTATGTGAAATATTGCAGCAGCTAATTGCAATTACCAGAAAGCATATACACGAGAGCTTGTTGATTGCCAGTAGACAAAGACACTTTGGAAATCTTGGATTTTGCTATAGATGAAAGCCTATAAATTTTAAAATAGAAACCGCACTATCGTTTACAATTTCCGTTTGCGAACAAATTCTGCTAAACAAAATTGGCGTCTGATTAAGTAAACATTTATACATAAATAAAACAGTGAAGATCTCTTCAGTTATTGAGATGCAGCCAGTTCAGTCTCTCGTAAATAATACAGTGATGAATTCTGGCGTTACAGTGTATGATAAAGCTACCTAGCCTCAAAGTCTTAGGCAAACTAATCCATACGCATGAATCAATCAGTTCATTTTAGTCATACCAGCATTATATAAATGTCACTAAAATCAATGCCTGAAAGATATAACAGATTAATAAGTCCTCATGCGGCACATCTAACTGGGATGCAAACCTACAGCAGATAACTTCACGCTGAACACAGCTATACAAGTAGTTTGAATAAGTCATTTTAATAGAAAACTGAAGGGCAGGCCTGTAATGAGCAGGCGTGGATGAGAAAAATCTGGTGCATTATTAATTTCAGACAATGCCGAGTTCTTTGTCATAATGTACATTTTATTAATGCTTTCTGTGATAGCTCTTCATACCGGTTCACCACCAGGAGTACAGTAATTACAATGGATTAAGATTCATTCCATGCCTGAGGAGTAAGGAAGTCCAGTTACGATAGGGAAAGCAAGTGAAATGTCAATCACTATTGACTCAGGGCTGGATTAAATCAAAACTCTGCTCCAGGTGGGTTTGGTCACAGCACCTCCCACACACAATCTTCAGTGAATACGTGCCTTCCCCTCCTCACTGCTCATCTCCACATGTAACCTGTGTGCCATCGATATGGATGCAGTGGATGGGATTCATCATTTTTATTAGGACTTGGGGTTGGTCTGGCTCACCTTCACAACTGTCAGTTGCAGGGTGTCAGCTGCTACGGGGTTGGAGAGAGAGAGAGAAATATTGAAGGTTATTGTAAACGCCTCCAAGAATAACTCTTCTAGACATAAAGGCAAGGGTTTAAGGTACAGGATGATGGGATTGTCTGTGGAGAGAATCTAATAGTGAGTGCTCCAGTGAAAAAAAATCCACCACTCAACCCAACCCAGGGGATTTCTGCTTTCCTGCAATCCAGGGAAAAACCAGGGAATATCTTCTTGCCTGTAATTGCAGCCCCCACTTTTTCCCCCTGCTGCACCTCAAACCTCCCCAGGGTCAGGAAGCCTCAGGCTCAGGATTCAGCATTACCCTTTGGGGCTCTGGAAACCATAAGAATGGAGCCCCAATGCCTGTGAAAGATTGTGAACTTTCAAACACTTTGGAGGTGTTCATTTTGCTTAATACACTGGCTGACTTTCAGCACGCTTCCGGCACAAAGACAGGGCGGGTTGTTCATATTTTTCATTATTTTTCTCCCTGGAAAAAAGGCTGACAGCCTCCACTGGGGAGGAAATCACAGCCTCCCCAAGATGATGGTCACCTTGGCTGGGGAACACTACACAAGGCTGGAGAAGTGGGCAAAGGAAGAGGGGTCCACATGTGGCAGATGAAAATACTGTGTCTCCTGTGCACTGGTTTGATAAATAAATAAATGGTCTGATAAATACATAAATCACTTGGCACTGGCACTTGTTAGGTGTTAATGCTAACAGCAGCCACGCAGAGCTGGATGACAGAGGAGGTATTCAAGTGCTCGAGAGGAAAAGACTATGCCTGCAGCTCACCTTGGACCACTGCAAGCAAATTACCACTCTAGATGCCCACACCTCTCAGGGATTTGAGGCAGCTTCCAATTTCTGTTGATTGCCCACTGCCCATTCCTTGCAAAGGTAGAGGGGCTTTGGCCCCAACGCTATGCTAAACATGTGCAACAGCTGTTTCATGCGACCTGGCTTCTTCATGGGGAAGACACTTCACCTCGGCTCTGCTTTCCTGCAAAATGCTAGGCTGAAGAGAAACTTCCACATCCAGAGAAAGTTATTAGGGGTAATTTTCAAAAAGATCTGGTTTTCTCTCAAGTATGGGTTTTTTTTCTGAGTTCAATTTCTAATTTTTTTTCTTACTAATTTCCCTGCACTGCATGAATCCGAACAGCTGGACTCAGAGTAAATAAGGCATAAGTAAGCTTTGGGTGGTGAAGGATGAAAGGGAAACCCCAAAGCTCCTGTCCAACTTCCAGGAGGTACCATCCTGCCAGTGCCTGTGCCCGAGTGCAGCCCTGTTGTGCTGGCAGTGTTTGCAGATGGCCACTGTTGTGGCACGGCAGGGGACAGTGGATGACAACTCAATGCAGAGCAGAGATTTATCAGCTCTCACTCAGCTAACACCATCCCCCTGCCTGCCAAGCCTCATTCCCTGGAGAGGTGTGGACACTACTCCGCGCTCATGCTAATAAAGCTGGCCCTGGCAGCGTTACTTACGACTCCTCGAAAGTGTTTGGGCATACAAAGGGCACTACAACACACAGATCCATCTTCTGTCCTCTCTCACGGACACAGCTACACAGACAGGGGACTTGCACTGGCTGGCAGCCGCCCGCACCAGGCACCGCCTCGGACACGCGTTTGCACACACAGGGAACGGCACAGACAGGCACTGGCTGACATGAACACAGATGTCTAGGCATGCCTCCATTTACCCAGCCAAACAGTTGGCCCAACACCATTAATAAGCCTTCAGGGTTTCTTTTTTTTTCTTTTTTCCTTTTTTTTTTTTTTTTTTAAAACTAATGCTAAAACCTGGAGATCACCACACTGATGGGGTTTGCATCCCTCTGATGATTCCTGCCCATCCCACCCTCCCCCCCTCCCACAACTGCACTAAGCTGTCCGAGTCCTCTGTGGGCTGTAGCTGAGTATTTACACCAGCGGAGACCATGGGACCAGTGAGTTCACCAGGGAGAAATGTCTGCCGAGTTCTCTGCTGGCCAGGTCCATCCTCCTTCAGGTGCCTCCTGCACCGGCGGCGACGGCACAGCTTGGCTGCGAGAGCCCACGCCAGCCTCCAGCAGGCAGACCCCACGGGTTCCCATATATCCATCCCCAGCTGAGCTGATTGAGAAACGCTATCTTCAAGATACTAAGGCTCATTTTTTTTTTTTCTCCAAAAAAATATCTCTATTTACACAAGACAATAAAATCTGAGCAGCTTTCCCCCGAGAAGCTTTGGCCAAGTGGAGCTGCTGCTGGACACATGCAGCGGTCCCTATTTACAAGCAACAGCTTCGCTTGACTGTACTCTGCTGGCACGTTCAGCTTCTTCTGGTGTAAGGACCACTTCTCTGTCCCTCTTGTCCCCCCCTTGTTGGCTCTTCGCACTGACAGGTCTGTATTTACAACAGCAACCTGGATCTGGCAGGTTCCCCTTTATACAGCCCAGCTTGTGAGTACGGACAGGGGCTCAGGGCGGTGGATGAAGCACACTCAGCCATCTTTAGGTGCTATCAAGTTGCAAAGTCAATGCTTGCAGCAGGTGATACTAATTTCTTGTTACAAAAGACAATTTTCACCCGTTCTGCTCATCTTAAAAAAAGAGACGAGTGCCCAAACAGAGAGGGCACTTCCCGGAGCGCTGCCATGCACGGGGCAGCGGGAATCTCAGCTGGGCTGCTCTCTCCTTGGGGATGCGAGGGTTGGCTGAGGGTTTGGTCGAGGCTGGTTTCTCCGGCCTCTCCTGTTGCGCGATCCCAAGCGAGGGATGGGTGAACTGAGGCACAGAGGAGCTGAGGCGGTGCGCTGGCATGGGCTTGCCGGGGCACGCTCATGGGGTCCCCAGGCGCTAGATGACACTGTCTTCCATGGTGACTCGCCTGAAGACTGGCTCCTGCTTGGGCGTCCTTCCGCCTTCTGTGAAGAACAAGGGGAGAGCAGGTAAATCCCTGAAGCAACCACCAGCTATTTTCACAACCATTTCCATCCCCAAAGAAAGCATGGGATGCCTGGACTTTCCTTGAAAAGGAAGGCTTGCCCAGGGAAAGGGAATGTATTTATGGATGAGCATCCCATCGGGAATCTCCTCCCACCCTCTTTGCTGAATGTGGTGCTGAGGTTTTGCCTGGCTTTGGCCCTACTTGAGCCAGCTGTTTGCTGAACAGCAGCATGGGCCACTGCTGCCACTGCTCTGCAGGAGAGGGACACTGAGGAGCCTCTTTGCCCCTCTGGGTTTAGCACATCACAGGGCTGAGCTGCAGCCACCAGGTTGTACCAACCCAACACGGCTTGTTTGAGCAAACTGCATTTTCTGTTGTGTCCCCCCAGCCCCGCCCCTTAGTAATAAATATTCAGTATAAATGACTGCAGAGTAAACAGATTTGTTTTGCTATCAGACATTATCTGAAGGGCACTTTACATCCTGAGTGCTCTGCTTTACAGCTGCCTCTACAATCACTGCAGCCCCAGGGAGGAAAGTGCCTCCTTTCACACACTCCTATTGGGAGGACACCGCCACATGCACCTCGGGGTGACCACATGCAGCCTTTTTTATAAATAATATTTCAGGGAGATGTTAAGATAGGCTAATCACATTCAAGAAGAATCAAGAGTTATTCTGGAGCCGTTTTCTAAGCATAAATCATTTCACCCTATTTCCCACCCACCCAAACATATGTTGCTCTCTATGGCATCATAGATATTATCACAGGGAAAGTAGTGGGGGCAGAACAGCAACTTTTCAGGCATCTCCCAGCTTGGCTATTTTGACTGATTTTTTGGGGGTTTTCTGAGGAGGAGGTACTTTCATCCTTTCCTTGTTGCTCATCTCTTTTTTTTCTTTTTTTCCTAAGTAGTGGGATGCATTTTCTCCTTTCATTTCCACTGCTGTTAGCCTCGTGGGCAGCTTTGCATTGCAGTGCAAACTGCCAGCAGTGGAGAATGCCTGGGTGCACAGTGTATAAAGAATAATCAAAAATCCTACCTATTTAACATGTAGCACTCTTCCTGGCTGGTATCAACAGCAGCTTAAGCAATGAGGCCTTTTATCTCTAAGTTTGATTAAACAAGCAAGGAGGTGGGTGAGGGGAAGGTGACCAAAGGGCAGAGCTGAGGTACTTGCACAAAAAAAAAAAAAATCCTCTTCTATTTATCAGGAAGGGACTCTCTCAAAAAACCCCACCAAAAAAACAAAACAAAAAACCAAAAAAAGCCCATGAACAAAAATACCCCCCAAAAACCCAAAACACCTCCCCCCCCCAAAAAAAAAAAAAAAACAAAAAACCCCCAAACCCAAATAAACAAGCCAAAAGGCAGCTTTGTGGCAAACCATAAAACCTTATTTTGTTTTTAGGTGAGGAAATCAGGGGCTGGCCAAAGCAGGCAGCCAATAGCCACAGCAAAGCTTCAGATTGCCTCAAATTTGCCCCCTATCACACATGGCTCTAATTCCCTATGACCTTGCACTTCTCTTCAGCTGCCTACACAAAGCACCTGAGAAACTCTTTTTGACATATTTCAGCCAAAGGACAAAGCCTTGCAGAAATTAGGGGCTTTTTCTTTTAATTGCCCCCCACCCCAAGTCCATTTCCCCACACCCCCTCTGCAGCTTTTGTACAACCAAGTCCTCGGAGATGCTTGGGGCACAATGCTGCTTCTTCCCAAGTGGAATACTCAGACATTCTCCACCCAGTTCGCTGACCACTTGGTTTTCAACATTCATCCTCCAAAAGCATTTATCAGTGGATGTCACCACAGACTCGTGCCTGCTGAAAGGCGAAGCCTTTGCTGCTGGTGGGACACAGAGGCTGCAGGGCTCATGTCTGGAGTGAGCTTTTCTGCCACAGGGACCCAAATTTAACCCTGCCTGAGATGCCTCCAAGAGAAGTGGGAGAAGACTGGCTGAAAACAGTTTTATTATTGCCATAATTTACCCATTGAGCACTCTTCTACTGGAAATAACCTTTGTTGTAACACAAGACGCAGTCCATTATAAGTTGCAGTGGGAGATATTTGGTCATCTGTACAAATATTCCCATCACACCAGCTGAGGAGGTTGTGCAGCAGCTATGTTTGTGTCTTTGAAGTTGTTGTTTGGGGTTTTAAGCAACACTGCTAAAATACCAAGCATTTGCTTCCAACACATAATAATTGCTCTGTATACCAATATTTTTTGTTTATTTATTGAGGCTTTAGCTTGGGTTTTTACATGTGTACAGTGTATTTAAGGAGTAGAAATATGAGAAAAGAAAATGTGTGGAGAGTAAAGAAATGAAAAGACAGCAAATACTTAGGATGATTTTTTTTTTGTTCTTGGCATTTTCCTGAAGAAGACTATCACCACCATCTGTCTGGCGTACCGAATACAATAAACAGTAAGCACCTGTAAAAAGCTATTTTGATGTGAAAAAGGAAGATTTCCAAGCTATCCTGGCTAGTCTCAATATTTCAGCTTTAAACAGACTGCCTCTTCTGAACTGGGATGATAAATGATCCAGTGTACGATCCATGCATCCCCAGGGCTTGCCAAAGCCTTTGGAAGAGCAAAACTGGCCCTATGCCAGCTGCCTGTGCGGAAGGAAAAGCCTCTCAGTCCAGAAAGGGGAGTGCTGCTGCCTCCCAGGGGTACTCCAGTGCCCTCCTGACAGCACTGCTAATGCCCTGCCGAGGACAGGCACTGAACAATCCATGGCTGCCTTCCCTGGGAGCGCTAATCACAGATTTTATCTGGCTTCAGCTTTACACCGTGGGATGTCCTCCACGCTGTTACCAGAGAGCCTGCAACAACATGACATTTATATAATGTTCATGAGCCCAGACTATTTAAACCCTAAAATATTCATTAAATAAAATTTGCATAGGGTCTAGCTGAATGCAGCAGATAGCTAAAAATAAAATACTTTTATTTCTAAAGGTAAGAAAGAGATCAGAGTGTGACAGATGACCAAGCTCGTGCTCTTAGGCTTTCCTGAGACAGGTTTTTAATAAGATGAGCTATCTTTCTGTCCCTGTTGACTAGGCAATTCTGCAGGGTTATTTTGTTCTTCATAACCCAGCGAGATCAAGAGCACATGGGGGTGTGTGAGAGAGCCCAGCTGGTCAGGGCAGGGGGATGCAGGCAATAGGGACACACAGAATGACACAAAAGGGCCCCAGGAGCTCAGTGCCTCCCACCATTACCACTGTTTCCCCTGGCCCTCTGAGGTGTCTCATTGCTTATTTACCTGGGGGCAGGGAGGAAAGAAAAAGGTTGGTTAACAACTAAAAATTTCAACGAATTGAAAGCAATCAACAGGCAGAAATGAACAGCACCATGATAAATAATATTGCCTACACAGTGCCTCCGAAGCAGTGATGAATGCCTCCCATTCCCAGCAACCCTCCAGCCTACATGGTCTTTCTTGGCATGTCTTTTGCCTTGTGTTTCTCCTTCACATTTTGGGGAGATTTTAGTCTCTTATGGCTCTTGCAGAAAATGGGTGGGAATTGCCTGCTGCAGTCAAAGCATCCTTAAGCAGTAAGCTGATGTGTCAGCTCTTTATGGGGCAGTCTGCAAAAGAGATTACACAGGAAAACTAACCAATCCTGCACAAATTAGGAGTGAGTGAAGAAAGGGATTCAAAACTTGTAAAGCATACATAACATAAAGGATGATTTTCAGGAAAATGCAAAGCATGGAGCCTTGCACTTCTCCATTTCTCTCTTCCCACCTGAAGGGGCAACTCAATCAATGGATCGACATAAACAATCCTCTCTCCAAACAGGCCTGGCAGCCCATGCTTCCCAAAGGTGGCCCTGTGTTTCAGAAAATGGTCTGTGTATCAGCTGATGCTCTCACCAGATCAAGCACTACCTGTTTGGCTCTATTTTGTTTATTTTCAGCTGAAAGGGGGATGCTTGTTGCAGTTGAATGATGAAGCTTTTATCTTCTCCCTGTAAGGCAAATCTGGTTGGCTTTTTGATGTTGTTGGTTTTTTTGGTTTGTTTGTTGTTTTTATTTCTTGGGGGTGTTTTTTTTCATTTTGTTTTGTTTTGTTTTGTTTTGTTAAATGGAGATCTAGAAAAGATCCCTGGAGTACAGGGCTGATTATCCCCTTCAACCCATCCTACAAAGTTATATGCCCTAAGCATGAGTATGGATTTAATACCATAATCACTACTGCCTTTTTATCAAGCTTTTTTCTCACATTCCTGCCTTGGCTCAGCATTAAGAAATGCCTTAGAAGTTTTGTAGCTCTCCCTCATACCCCAGGAGCATTGTAAGCACTGAGGACTTAACAATAAATTGATTCTCACATGCTGCAGTCGGCACAGAAGACACCATCGCCAGTCACATACGAATTGTGTCTAGTGAGCTACTTATCAACCAGCACCAACTTTCACCATGCCCATAATCAACCATCTGACACAACAAAATCTGTTCTCAAGGGGAAAAAAAGGCCAAAAACAATCCGTGTCCTGCTCCCCTCCATGAATCACCCCCCCCCCACTACCTCACAGTCTTAAGCCATTCTTGGCTTAGTAAAATTAATATTTGCCCTCTATTTTGTGATTCAGCTGTTTCCAAAGCTATAAGAGGCAACAACAGTGAATCCTGCGATGTCAGAGCAGCCTGGGGACAGAAAAAAAACACCTTGAAAATAAACAACATTTTTTTGCAATCAAAGTGCTAATAGGCATGGTAGGCTGGCAAAGGGAAGGGATGGAGAAGGGGGAAAAACAGCCTGCACACTCATAAACCTGAAATACACTGACAGGCTGGGGAAGAATGACCATTCATAGTAAAGGAAACCAAAGATTTCTCAGTAGGACAAAATCATCCCATAGCAAATCCACTGTGGATTTGTTCTTGCACAGTTTCAGGAACACTGGTAAATGCTGCGTTGATCACCCACTCCCCACTTTATTGTGATGGTATTTGCTAGGGTGCACCTCACCCTCTGCATAACTCAATTCCACCATACCCCTGAAAAACTATTTTTTTAGTCTAATGCAGTAAAAGACTTTCTACTTTCTCCAAAATAAGAGGTACCTCAATTATGTAAAGCCTCAGCAGCCTCTGCTGGGCTGCTACATGGATTGCTATGACCACAAGGGCATGAAACGCCTGCTGTGCCTGCAAGAGTGGGTCCACCATGCACTGCCCAGTTCCATCGCTGCTGGCATGGAAAAGAAAATGAAACAGGGAGGCAGCATCAAGAACAAGAGCAGGACCTGGCTGGCCAGTGGCTGTTCTGCTATGAAGTCAGGTGATTCCCCAATATTCCAGTAGCAAATCCTCCCTTGGACCCAGCAAGAGGCACTGCTGTGATCAGTGCTTGGTCACACATGGAGTTTCTTCCCCAAGGTGTTTTGGCCAGAGTGGCTGCAGGAAGGACTCAGGTGACTCAAACCAGACTCTTGTGCAGACCATGAACACCACCAAATACCACCACCCCTGCTTCTCTTCCCTAACGAGACTCTGCTGAAAAGCACGGAGCAGCACAGCCCCAATGCGAGGACAACCCTGGGATGGAACGGAACTGCTCCACTGCTCTGCTGCTGTATTTATCCTCCAGCACTGGGAATATCTTGTCCAACATGTGCCTCACCCACCTGCTCCAAGTCTTTTGGCTTTTACCCACATGACAGGACTTGGATAGGCACAGTTTAGATGGAGGCAGCACCAAGCTCCTGAGCCCAGGGCACGGGAGGGCTTTGCAAAAAATCACCTACTGAAAATTCATTACTAGTTACATCGAGAGGTGGTTATTTTCCCTGTCAACCTTTCCAGTTTATTTTGTGGCTTTCTGTATTCCTGATTGCCCTCAAGGGATTTGAAGGGGGAGGCTGGAGGAGAGCAGTGAAGCGCCAGTGGGCCATCGGCAGAGGTGGAACGGGAAGGACAATGTGGCCGAGGATGGTGATGGCGCTTGGCATATGCCCGGAGCAAGAAAATAAAGAGACAGCAAACAACGACCGAGAAGGCCTAACGGGGACTTGTTTTACTCTTTGACATGCTACCAGCAGTTTTTAATCTCAGAAAACCCAAATTAAAAATAAAATTAAAAAAAATAAAATAAAAAAAAATAAACCATTACAATGATTAAAAGATACGACACATGAAACACTATACTCAAATCATTCGCGTGTCGTTGGCTACTTTATACAGTAGGCACAAAACAGACCTAGAATCACCTGCAGCAAATGTCAGCCAGTGTTGTTCTTGCCCCTAAACAAGTACCACCAGCCTGATATTTCTAGTCAGCCGTAGCTGCATAACCTTTGTGCTTAAATTTCTCAGCTTAGGCCTCCTTTTCTTTGGCATTGCTCACCCATGCCATAAAGGAGTGGAGACTCATAGTGAAGACAGTGATGGAGAGAGGAACAACAAGGACAAAAAAAGAGAGATTAATTGTACAGTACATACATACAGTATCTTCTAAATCGTGATCAGTTGTTTATTGGTTGGCAAACAAGCTTCACTTTTACAACAAATATTAGTAATGAGGTCATTCAACTGTTGAGACCGTACAAAATGGATCATAAATTAAAAAAAAAAAAAAAAAAAAGAGAAAAAGAAGAAGAATTCATACTCCGTGCTGCTAATTTACCTCCAGAAAGCCTATGTTACTTAAAAATCCGGTCAAATAAATAAATTTCCTGTTAGGAAAAATAATGAACAGAGGACTTTTTTTTTCTTTAATATTAAAAATCACTGCAAAGTACTTTTTAGCTCACTACGCGTCAATCTATTTTCTTCTTAACCACTGCAGTACAAGTGCCTAAACCGGGGACCAGACTGAGCCGAGAAGGCCCTTTGCTCCTCCAGGGAAATGGCCGTCTCCTGTAGAACCCCCACTACGACTCCAAAAACCTCTCTCAGTCCCGGGATGTGACCCGAGGGCCTGGCGGAGGGGCTGCTCACCAGAGATGCTTCACAGGATTATCGTCACGATCGGTTGTGCACTGACAACGAGGAAGTTTGCCCTGCTCTAGTCTGCCAAAAGGTCTGCTGGCAACATGCCGGCTGAAAAAGGTTATACAGCGAGGAAATTAAAAGACTGCCTTGGCTGAAAAGAAATGGTGATGGTGTTACTAAAAATGGTCCTTAGAAAGTGATGTTTGGGGTTTTTTTTTTGCCCAGTGAGTTTTTTTTACTGGGATGGGGAAGGGACCGAGGGAAGGAGCAGTGGAAGAGGCAAAACAAACTTTAAAAAAAAAAAAAAAAAAAAAGAGTTATGAAAAACCTTGCTCCTACTGGTAGACAAACTTACAAGACCAGCACAACAGAAAAAAGTTCTTATTTTTTTTTCCACTACATTAACAGGGACGCAAGTTCTGGAGGAACAGAAAGCAGACTATATGTGCAATGCTAGTATCTGTACATTACATAGAAATTGTTCGCTTCTCTTTTTCTGCCATTAGTTTTTATCATCCGTTAATACAGCAAAATGTAAAATATGCCTTTAGCACAGGATTCTAGGATTCCCTTCCGTCTCATTAAATTTGTTTATGTTTTGTTTGCTCCCGCAGCAAAGGGCGCTGCAGTGAAACCAAGTTGTGAGTGACCATAACCCATGATGTGATCTGGATTGGTAAGAAAGAGTTTTGCTAGCTTGTTTTACGCAGCGCTCCCACCTAGATGCGCCATCGCTACTAGTTTCAAATGCACATTTTTGGCCTTTTATTTTTTTTTTCCCTCTTAAATCAGGTCCTCGGTATTAAGAGCAACACAGCATCAAGGATTGTTTAAACAAACACGGCATAACTTGAGAAGGCCACGAAGTGTGCCGTTATCTATCTCTTTCATTAACATAATGAAGTCTGTCTGGAGGGAAGAAGGATGGGAAGATAAGGGGGGCAGCAGTTATTGTCCTCTCCGGGCCGGCCTAAAAATTCCAGTAAAAAAAGTCTGAGAATTTCCTTTTGAACAGCATGAAGATTTAGGAGTACACACAATATTACCACTGTTTGGGTTAACTCAGAACAGTAAACCGAGCGTTACGGAGAGGCTTCTTTCTAGTTGTCTCTTTGCTTAATTTTTGCTGAATCTTCTATAGACTAGTGACCAAGTGAGCGGGTCCTTTTGCATTGCCGTCCGGGGAGGTTCCCTCTTTGTTTGGCGGGACTATAAAACCGTCGCTGCTGCCTCGACCTAGCTGGTAGTAAGTGTGTAGCTGATGGACGTGGTTCCTGGAGCCGAGATTGGGCATGCTTTTGTAGTAAACATCGTCGGCATCACCACCGCCGCTTTTCGCTGGTGGAGGATCGGTCTGGGTGCTGGCGGTGACGCTTTCCGTCATGGGCATGCCAGCCAGCGCGGGCATACTGGTGTAGAGAGAATCCCTGTTGGGCGACTGCAGGTCATCCGTGTGCTCGTTGGTCAGCAGAGGGAAAAAGCTCTCGCTGTTGTCTTGCGGGATGCGACGCCGACTGTAGAGGTGGGGCTGGTGGTTATCCGCCGAGTACACCCGGGGAGGCAGCAGCGGGGCGTCCGACTCCTCGTGGATGAGCTCCAGGCCCAGGCTCTCCTCGTGGGTGAAGGAGGTGGCGTCATCCAGCACGATGGCGTCGTCCTCGCTCCCGCCGCCCACGCTGTTGACGAGTTTGTTCATCAAGTTGCGGCTCTGCTCGCTGGAGCGCTCATGGTTGTTTAGGTAGGAAGGGATGTAGTTGGAGGTGAGTTCCTTCAGGATCTTTTTCTCGAGGGCGTTCTCCGTGTGGTTGTACCCGCGGTCAAGGATTTGCACGCAGTTGCTGAGGTACTCGCCGCTGGCGATGCTGTAGCTGTTGCCGTGATTACCATTCAGTGGTAGAGTATCCGTGACACTTGTATCCCTGGCATTGTTCAGAAGCCCCTCTGAAAAACATTACACAAGAGAGGGTGACTTGTACAAACAGGACACTCATGCGGGACGTGCACACTCAAACCCCCTTCCTAGGCTGCCGGGGCTGGGCAGCAAGGAGAGCGTCGCGGCCAAAACGGGAGGGCGCAGCTCCATCTAACCAGCTGGCGGTCAAGGGCTTCCCACCAAAAAAAAAATGGAAAGCACTGTCAAGTGTGTGACTTGATGTGGCAACATCCAGCTGGAAGGATAACCTCTCCTGGCCAGCATTCTCCTACAGCTCTTGCGCTTTACGTATTCCTGGGGGAGCTGAAAAATAGATGACCCTGGGCTGGTCCTAACTGCCCTGGCTCTAGGTGCTTTGGAAGAAGGGAGCAATTCCTCCCAGCTGGGGGAAAAGTATTTGCAGCCCAGGCTAATCCCTACCAAAACTTTGTTTGGGAGTGTATCCCTCCTGGAGGAAAAAAGGCTGCTCTCCCCTTTTGCTGGGCAGGCTGTCAGGGTAAATAAAGACACAAGGCCTGAATGGCAGGATTCAGGGACTAGCAAGGTGGAGGCACGAAGTGCTTCCTGGCCCAGGATTTTTTAGAACAAGGCTAAATGCCCTACCACTTCAGCTCAAGGGCATGACCAAAATTTTTTACTCCACACTGGCCAGGGGGGAATTTTCTAATACAATTGACGTTGAAGGCAGCTGTTCTGGGGTCTTGTGAAGCCTTTGAAAATAGCTACTATTCCACCTGCAAAGTTAAAGCAGAGGGTTCAGCGGAGGGTACAGCAAGTACCATCGCTGCCACGGTATGGTGGGCTCATGGGAACCTGAGAGCAGTAACAGGGTCTGGGGCTGCCCCTGCTCTAACTGCCTATCACATCTCCATAGGTGTCTCAACACTGACAATGTCAGGCTGGAGCTCAGCTCTTTCCCAAAGCACTACGGGAGATGGCAGGGAAGTGCTTTGAGAGCAATGCCAGCATGAGTGGGCAAGGGAGAAGAAAATCAGGACCAGCAGTAAAGCCACCACGCTTTCTTTTTTGGGATTACTGGCCTCCTTGGAAGGAGAGCAGGCGTGGGGATGCATGAAATAACTTATCGACCTTTCAGCTAAGGGTTCAGGCATTGCCAAAAACTGGCAAGTAACTCCCAGCAAGGCACAGTGGATCAGAGAAGCCATTAAACTGACAATTTCAGATGAACAGTTGCTCATACCATGCTTAGTACATGGCATGTGTACCTTCTGAAAATACAGGATTCAGTCTATATCTGCGATGGAGTAGTTGCTGTATGTCAAGGGCTGGAAAGCGCTACTGAAGGCTTCTTCTTGCTTTTGAGTGAAATGCCCCAAATGTGTCGGTCAACTTTTAGGTTTCTGAAGCTTAGAGGGTGCTGCTGTATCCTGGGTTCCCCAGCAAATGAGGGAGCTATGCCAAAAAATCAACTAGCCATCACAGACATAGAGCAAAGCCGTTGATTTTCACGGTGAAAGCTCTCCAACCGAGTCACGATGCTTGAGGAGAAATGAAAAGTGAGCATTTTCGGGGGAGGGCCGTATGTAATGGGTGACAGGTACAACAGCATCTGTTTGATGGTTGTGTTGAGTAACGTATGCATTGAGGCACTGAGCACTGTGCTCCTGCTGCCAATGCATAGATCTGGGGTTTGGTGCAGAAATAAAATGGAGGCATTGCAGGTGAGAACAGAGAGGGGGCGGCAATGAAACACACCGTATAAAAATGCCATGACCTCGCAAATAAAACTGTGACTTTAAAAAAAACAACAACAAAAAAAATCATACACAACTATATGAGAAACTACGCTGGGTAAACGATACCACAAAAATGAGAAATAAACAAAGAAAGCATAATCTAATCTCATCTATATATATATGCAGACAAACATATATATATACACACATACATACACACGCATACACATATATATACATATGTATATTCATAGTATTTTGATTTCAAAACTGTGAGATTAATTTCCTTTATTAACTACATCATCTATATGTGATGCAATAAAAGTGAACTAAAAAAAATTACATTTGATATGCAATGTTTAGCTTTACTCCCATACTTGTCTCTCTGTAGGGCTCTAAACGACAGCATGAAGAAAAGGAAAGAAAAAACAACAAGTAAGCTTACAGCGACAGTAGGAGAAACATGAGTAAAAAGCAAATTGATGATATGCAGAAAAGAGAGTTAACGGAAATAATTTCCACTGCCCAGAATACATGAATTTGTTACAAGGTTTATTTCAGGTTAAAAATATTGACATTTTAGACAGAAAAAAAAAATTTACGCGCAATATTCAATAGTCTACATTTTTATTTAAAAAATTATCACATTTAAACTGTTTTCCAATGCCATTATAAAATGTTCAGCGTGCAACACAAATGAAGAAATAATGCCAGGAAATTTAAGAAAAGTCTAAAGCTGGTAACGGTCATGCTTGAAAAGACAGGCACTGTCATTGTCACTTCCAAAGTCTTAAAATGAATGGCTTTACTTACTGTTAGTTATAATAACCCCTGGCAGTTGAAACCAAAATCTGTTTCCTTGCTAAAAATGTTTTGCCGTCCATCTTTTGCAACAGTGCTTTGTAAGAGTATGACTTTGCTCATCATGGGGCTGCTGGCATTTTACAAACTTTGGCAAGTCTGATTTTTACTTTAACCAAACACATGGCAAACTACATGGATTTGGAAAAAAAAAAGAAGTAAGAGGAATAGTAGTTTGAAAATGGCATTGCTAAATGAAACTATTAAGAAAGGCTTAAAACAAGAAGAGTCAGAGATTAAGATGAAAAGGCAGTGATAATACTCAGCTTCCCGCTCTTCAGTGGTCTGTGGCATGTTGGATTTTAACAAGCGCTTGTTAATGGCCATTAATGCTTGCTAACACCTTCCCTCAAAATTAGTTCTGACAAAAGCTGTTGGGCCACTTTCCTGTGGAAGACTGGAGAGACTGACCCAGTGTCTGTCCGTCAGCTTCCATGGGCAGTGAGTACTCACCTGCCACTTCCATCTTCCTCTACGCTCTGTGCCCTGTCAAGAATTTCCCCTGTCCCTTTTGCCACTGGGACATTTGGCCTTTTAGGGTCTGATTCCCTGCCTCTTTCCAAGGGTAATTTTAAGGACTTCCTGCCCCTGATGACTCTCTACCACACATGTGGCAGCTTTGGCTTAAGCAGAGACAGCATTTCAAAACACATAACTGGGGAGACGGAAAGAAATGGGTGGACCAGATCAGTTCCCTGTTTCTTAGGGTGTCCTGCCCCGTCCATGGCCAGCACTGGAAGTGGTATATGAAGGTGCAAAAAAAATCATAGCTTTAGTGATGTGGAATGAGTTAGTTGGATGGTGTTAGCTAAAAATGCCTCAATGCATGCCAACCGCAGCCAAGGCACACCCAGAGATGATGACAGCATCTACTTTTACAATGCACTATCCTGGCCTTAGTATTCCTGCTGGTGTAGCAGCTGTAAACCCCAAAGAGGCCACCAAGACCACCAGACCTGGTTGGTTTTGCTACCCTTCATTTCAGCCATGGGATCTCCTAATAATCATTGTAATTGTCCAGGGACCTAACCAGATTGAAAACTAATAGCTATACCAGTTCTGTGGTCATTAATTAACTTGCAGCCTCCTGAAAATAATGGGTTGGGTTCTGCTCCCTCTGAAGTCAATGACAAAGCTCCAGGAGCTTAAATGGGACGAGTATTGGTCCCACTCTCTTTCTTCACCTCCCATGGATGAAGCCTGGATAGGTTTCTCTGTTACTCATCTGTACTGAACAGAATAGCTCTTGCAAAACAATTTCACTGTTTCACTGCTTTTGTGGAATAACATTCTGTTAGCTCAGGTAACTGTATCAGAATCTAGTATGAAAAATTAGAAGAACACACAATTATTAAAATACATGTAGCACACATTTCTGCCTAAATCACCTGGGTTTAGTTGAGGCACCCAGACCTGAACATCAGGACTCCTCTTAATGCAAATGCTGACCCAGCATTACCTGTTGCCACTTGATTTAAGTCTCCCACACCTCGATGTCATCATGCAATAAACTAGTCAGAACATCAAAGCTCAATTCAACATTTGCAGTACACTGAAGTTCTTAAAATTCAGAGCATTTCGTGCTTAACAGTAGCCCCTTTTTAAAAAGCATTCCTGGAAGCAAATTTACTGCACAAAGTTAGGATACTTTAGGAAATTAATAAACAGCAAAAAGGTCAAACACGTGTGCTTTTCCTTGTGCTTTGAATGCAAATACCCTCGTGATACAGTTCAACACCCATTTCTGTCATAAACAAGATGCTGCCATAGAGTACAAAGGGGGCTTTCCTGCTTGCATTATAACCACCATTGTTTTCCCTCTCTTGGAGATCCTTTCTGGGAAGTGACGCCTTCACCAGGAGTGGGGAGCTGATGGAGTGCTGACACACTTGCGCTGGAACGCAGTGTTACTCTGCAATGATTCAGCCACCTTACAGGTAAGACCAAAAGAAAAAAACCAAAAAACCAAACAACAAAAAACCAAAAACCCCATGCAAGTGGCAGAGCAGGATGGAGCCACCAACAGACAGGAGCTGTCAGAGCTCCACACTCCCCATCTCCTCCTCCTCCTCAGGCCCTACTTAAACACATCTGCCTCTCCCTCACGGAAGCATCAGGACATCAGCTTACAAACACTGCCCCTTCCCACAGAAGCCAGAGCAAACATGTAGGTGTGACAAGAGAGTGATTTCCATAGCAGAAAACTCCACTAGGTACAACTGACTCTGACTATTTTCTGTTGCCAAAAGGAGGATATCAAAGATTATCTAGATTCACTACACCTTTTTTCTATTTTTTTCCCTAGTAGCACATATAAAATGTATAAATGCAAACGGCAAAACATTTCTTATCTCAGCTCTGCTCTTTGGAGCTGGCCTACACTCCTTGCTTCAGCTGTCATTTTTCTTAGAGATCAAGGGCAGTTTTGTTTTATTTTGCATTTTACTCCCTGTGCAAGCCAGTGCACTGCTGACCACATTTCTCTAGGCCATTTCAAATGAGAGCAGCTTTGGTGGCAAAGGCCAGTTTAACTTCACTTACCTTCAGAGGTGCTCCTGTTTCTGAAATGAATGGTTTAACAAGGAAATGTGCTGACAACAAAGAGAGGAATGGATGCATCCGACAAAACACACACACAAGACCAAAACAATACAAAAGCAAGGAGACTGAATTAAAAAAATCAAAATCAAAATACTGTGAATGCTTTGAGTAAAACTGACAAGAATCTTTCAAAGTGAATTTGATCGCTCATGGAAAAATAGCATCTGGAAGATGGAAAGATGCATTGAAATGAAAGGAAGGGGAAGGGATCTTTTTTTGTGCCCAGTTCCAAAAAAAAAAAGTGTGTGTGCGTGGGGAGAGAAAAAGAAAAAGGAAGAAAAAAAAAAGAAAGAAATGGGCCAAAATAAGCCACAGAAAATGGAATTCTCACTAGAAAAATTAGAGAGAAACTCCAGCACACCTTGTGCGTTGTACATGCTGACAGAAGGGTTGTTATAGACCGCCGATTCCCCGAGCAATGTATTATAAGGGTTGTTAGTGCCATGAGGACGAAGCAGAGCATTGGTTATAAGATGATTAGCCATGGCTCCTGGAGCAGCCCGATAGAAAGACAGAGAAAAAAAACAACAAAAAAGGTCAATCAGGCAAATGTGGTATTAAAAAAAAGGGAAAAAGAACATTCAGAATGACAACAGTTGAAATAGTCCTGATTACAAGCAGCCAGCTAATTAGACTCGGAAAACTGTATGCCACTAAAGCAGAACAGATGTTACTGACGATGCACAAATCCAAACCAATGCAAAAGAAAATGTATCAGAAAGCGGATAAGCTACATTTATGGTTGTTCCCCAGTTGCTTGGAGTGTAAGCAAGGCTGCGCCCACATGCTTGCTACAAAGAAAGAAAGGAAGATGGCAGCCTACACAATGTGGGGGGAAAAACTCTCCGGAAAGTGCCAAATGAATAAAAAAAAAATATATATATAATGACTAACAGACAACAGCACATTCAACTTCCACTATGTGCTAGGATCTCTTTTACCAGTCCTTAACAACACATTTAAACCAAAAAAGCAGAATTAAAGAGAAAGGACGGAGAATGCAGTCTCTCCAAAGGCTCTCAGCATTTCTCAGAGAGCAGCTGTTTCTCATGTCTAAGAGGGAAAGTTTCACTTCAGCTACTTCTCTGACACCACTGTCAAGAACACCCACAACCACCTGAATCCATCCTTGAAGGTGAGAGCACTGCAGCTGTGTCAGGCATTCCTATCAGGAATGAGAGTGGCCATGAAGTGCATGTCTCAAGGCCCTCTGTGTGCCCCACGAACACCTTGTTTCCCCACTCCCACACCTCTTTGCTGCTGTTTCCATGCACTCAGCCAGCAGTTGTCCTTTGCTGTTTGGTTTATCCCTAGGAATTGCAGCCTCTGGACTTGTGCTTTCCAGGATCATCATGGCTTGGCAGGTGGCTGCCAAGACCTACCTTGATTCCTATCTCAGGCATCAACCCAGGAAGCAAAGTCTCCCCCCACCTTGTAGCCGACCTACAGCCAACCCTTAATCCCTTGCCCTGAGCCTCTCCTCATCTCCAGAAACATGACCGAATTAAAAAACTTGCCCTTCAGGACCATTCCCATTGAGATCTAGAGCAGGAAGGATGACCATGGTTTCTAACCTCCAGGACTGAACTCTTAAGACAAAACCTTTCCACCAGGAAAGTAATTCATTGGTGGGGCAACCAGAGCTGGTTAGGACAGGACTGTCAGAGGGCTCAGGTGACCTGGCTGTCACCAACATCTGATAGCCTCAACCCAAATAAGTAACTGAAAAGCCAATCCTCAAAACCAGTAATCCCTTCAGGAACACTTTTACTGGTGTCTGAGGCATGGAGTCCCCATTTGCCTCTTTTAGGTGTGGAGGTGGCCGAGGTGAAGGCTGTGTTTGCAAGGCATGTGGGGCACTGGGTACAATCCCTTTCTTCGGATGGACCTGCTGAGGATATACAAGTCCTGAGGGCCTCTGGCTAGTACAAATCCCCTTAGCAGGGAGCTCTCTGAAAACTCACACCTACTAATTATTTACAGAAAGGCAAAGACTGGCCAAACCTCAGGCTAGGTGGAGGCTGCCTCCTGCCGTGCTTGTAGGCAGGCCTGGGAGGGCATTTCCCCGTGTCTGTGCAGGTAGAGGTGAGAGCAGACTGTTCCTTGCCTCTCCCCCATCATCCCCCAGCACTTCCCAGCCCCAGGCGTATGGCATTAGCGAATCACTTCATCGGTCTTTTGAGCACAGGACAAAGTAGAAGGCAGCGTTGTATGCGGGCTGCATGCCAGGGAGGCTCCTCGACACATGCAGCTGGAAAGAAAAGGCTTGTGTTCTCTCACCTGATATTTTTGTCTATGCTGATGGAAAGCAAGATGAGCTGCTGTGTTTGAAAATAAGGAAACAAAGCTGTCTCCTGTAAGAAAACATTATACGAACGCTTAACTAAGTAACCTTGAATTAAACTAATAGGTAAATGAGTCAACTCTTTTTTTTTTTTTGTAATGTGTTTTCTCTCAATCTCACATACATCTGGGATGAGGGACTGCAGGAACCATTTCTCTTCTTGTGCTAGTTTTATACCAGTGAGCACTAAGTCCATTAAAATTGTTTCTGCTTTCATCCCACTTTTAATCAAGCTAGGCCATAAAAGATTCAAAAAGGGACTCACTTTTATACAGGTAATGAGAATGTCCAGAGTTAATGCCAGCCATAAACTCAGAAGTGATATAATCCTCCCATTTGAGATTTAACCCAATCTCCAACTCAGTCCCTATGAGAACTGGTATGAAGGATATACCCACAGTGGGCTTTTGAGCACTTTAGCTTGAGGCATCTTTAAATGCCAACTGCCAGAAAGAGCATCCCAATATATCCATGGCCTGATTTTGTCTAGCAAACCCAGTAGGAAGGAGCAAGCTGATCCCACTGTGGCTGGGCAGCACAAGCTATTTTGCATGAGGGATGCTCTTGGCCTGTGACAAGAAGGAAGGGATCAACCCGTGTCAGAACCTATATGTAGCTTTTTCTCGCCTATACTTGCCAGTGTGGTAGGCTCTGGAACGAGCTGAATTCACACAAATATGGCTCTTTCTGCCAACTTTTAATACAGATCCATGATTCTGACTACAAACTTGGCAAAGAAGGTTGAAAATACAGAATAAGGAAGTAATTTTTGCTCCTGGGTGTGTAGAAGACAGGGCCTGGTACTACAGCCACCCATTCCCGTATGCAGCTACTGAGCAAAAATACTCCATCTTTGGCCTTCCTCTCCCTTGATTACATTAAGATTATTTAATTTACTGTTCAAAATGCCACTTTCAATGGCAGTACTAAGTAAGTCTCCTGGTGCAAATCCAAAACAAACCCTCTGCTAACACATTCAGATATCTTTCAATACTTTTAGAGACCCAACTGGGCCCTAAGCACTCTGCAGCAGGTTCCCATCATGTTGGGCTGGCAACCTTCACACTCTGCACATCACAGTAAACGTAATTTTGGCATCTTAAATACAAAATTATAGGTATCCTGTATTCGTAAATTTGGGCTCTTGTTTCTCACTAACTGCTCTTGAATTGCAGAATTCCCAGCCTAAAGGGGTGCTGAGAGAAGATTGCATCCAGGCTCCAAAAAGCCTACAGTTAAAGCTTTTGATAAAGCAGTAATATACAAAAAAACCCAAACTGAAACAAAACAAAAACTCCTTATTATTGGGTATTTCTCTTTCCCAGGAGAAAGAAAGAAAAATGTAATACCAGCCATACATTTAAGTATCATCCTGGCTTTTTCATACTTTATCATTGCTATAGCAACCAACGGGACTATTAGGAAGAGCGGATTAGGTCTGCAGATGAGGCAGGAGCAGAAGGAGAAGGTAACTACAGAACTATGACCTCATTTGCATGAAAATGGCCTTGGTAATAAAAGCCAACAAAACCCCAGCAAAGTAAGCACGGGATCATAGCAGCATGCTCTCCCAAAACACCATGGGGGAAAGCAAAGAGGCTTATTCTGCAGTCCTGTGCACAGGTATGCAGCACTGGGGCTGCAATTACAAAGGTCAGTGCTTGTCCAGGGGCCCAAAAACCAGAGAGATCAGGGCTGCGAGTGCCTGTCAACCACCTGGAATCTCCTCCCTGGCAGAGCACTCTTGGGATGGGACCCTTGGCAGCTGTCTGGCCCGGTGCTGGCGATGTGCCTGATATCCTCAGCAGGCAGCAGCTATCATCACTTACTGTTATTTATTCACTTACTGCTGGATCCTTCGCTCTCAGCATCTGTGGTGCAACACAGATCTCTCCCAGCAAACCCCACAGCTCTGTGTCATCCTTGCTTTCCTGCATTCCAGCAATAGCAGCCCCCATACAAATCCCTCCTTTGCCATCTGCTGAACCACCTAAGCCCAGCACAGAGCCACCGTTCTTTATTCAGTGAGGGGAACTGCCTTCTACCCAGCTGTGCTGAATCACCTTCAGTTCTGCTACTCAAAGGTACCCTACTGAAAGCAAATGCATTCTGTTTCCAAACCCCTGTCATGCTCTGTACATGTGGGAGCATGAATTTGGGGCTGGTAAAGAGATGGGTTCAAATCCACAGGTTCACCGTGTACAGCATGATGAGATCATCACAACCAGCAAATACTTAACAGAACAACTCACACTTCTACAAAAATATTCCCTCCAACCACACTGGTACAAGTACAGTCCCAAGTGTCCCTGTTTCCACTGGTATTCAACTAAGTTCAGAGCAAAACATAGCTACCAGGTCAGCTCAAATATCCAAAATTACATTCAAATTCGGGTTTCTGGAAAGGCCGGTGCTCAGTTCAAGGCTTCCTGATGCTGGACCTCCTCAAGTGAAGGATTTACAGGCCATGAACACGAGGAAAAAACAATGGTCTTTCAGCAGGCAAGTATTTGTTGGGTAACCTGCAGATGCTCCTGCCCCTTTCACAGCACCTGTGATCCTCATGATTCAAGTACCACAGATCCAACCTTACTGGGTTTAAAAGGCTAAGAGGAGCCGTGGCCCGTGTTCAGGGTGCAGGGGGAGATCTGGAGGGTTGCACTTCTGACTTGCAAACTGAGAAAAACTGTTAGGAAAACCAACCAGGACAAAGAAGACAAAAATCCTATAATTTTTAACATCACTGTAACCACACACAAAGGATTTGGATAGCTACACTTAGCTGCTTTTTGTGCCTATGAAACCAGGTATTATTTTAATGACAGTATGCAAGCAAATGGTATATTTTTCTTTCCTTTCTAAGGTAGAAATTGATGTCCTTGATGCAGGACAACATTGAATGTAGCAATAATTTTTTGGAAGAGATTTGTGTGATAACTGTATGGGAAAACTGCACCTTGTTAAACATAAGTATGGTTTATTCACTCACTGAAAGCAAAGGATGAAAATTATGATGACACGCACATGTTGCCAGACTCTAGACTGCATCATTCAGGAACAAAATTCAAAAAGATTTCTTGTGGGCAGCTGGCTGACAAAGCCACACAAAGACATTTAGGTTACCTTGAATCATCTGCATGGTCTACCCAGCTGGAAGGGAAATGGATTCAACTGCTCCTTCAGATTTTCTGAATAATACTGTCACTCACCATGGCTCTGCCTGGCTGAAAGGTTTTGAGCAGCACTGCTTTAACTGGGATCATCTGTCTGCACAGGTAACACCACCACCATGTATCTTCTTTGACTTCTGGTCTTTTCAATTGCATGCCAAAATCAGCTCTATGTTTGCTATATGCATTTTAGAAGGGGATGGAGAGATTTCCCCACCACCCGGCAGATGACACAGAAGAGCGTATTTGCTGAGAAAGGAGAATGGACCAGCTTACTAATTTAATTGGATGAACTACTGAATGCTTTAAAAATGTTCACAAGAAATCAGTACTTTCCAAATTAAATGTTTTCACTTTTTGTTCCAAAATAGTGGCTTGTATGAAAGCTGACTTTGACTTTTTCATATTATGTCAACTTTTTATTAGACTAGAAACAGAAATAGTTTAGAAAAAACACATCTGAGTCACAACAAAATGTTTCATTGCCTCTGACCCAGCAATCCCAACATGCAGATTTTCTTGGGCCTTTTTTACTTGTTTCAGAAAAAAATATATGTACTGCTGTGTTTTTGATCAACCTTAATACCATTTCCTCCCTGTTTCACCAACAATGCAGCTCCCTTTCCACAAGGTAAGGACACAGTGCTGTACTCCTGCCTGCTCTGACTCCTGAAGCACGCAATTGATCTTCTCGTTCACATCCACTGTGAATCAGGTCCCTCAGCTTCTTGCACTTCACGTCCTTGACTTCAGACTATCCTGCAGAAAAGTGCCAGCCAGGAAGAACATGGACCATTCTCTGAAGGTAGTGCAGTTCCTGTGCTGTCAGGGGACATGGTTTAGCCTGGACACAAATTATGTAGTAAGAGCTCAATCTTTCCCTAAGTGTCCATTAAAACAAGCCAGCAACACACACTGCCTTACCCTAAGTATAGTAAATAACTCAGACCTGAATGTCACTGGAATAGCCTCTCTGCACTGATTTCAGTTTGTAAATTCTGGCTGGTTTTATACTTCACTTAGTATTTATTTATTCCACTTTGCTCCCAGGGAAACAAAAGTAGGTTTGTAGGAGTCAAAGCTCCGGTTTTCTTTGAGACTTTCCTTACCAGCATTCCACAGCATTCTTTTCTACAGGTAGAGTTTTCAAGTATTTAACAAATTCTAGTCTTCCATGTGTTCACAATTTATTCCAACAATAAATGAAATTATGAAAAGCAAAATAACACATATTTGCTGGAGGAGAACAGGTATTTTCGGCCTTTTTCTGAGTTCCTTCCAACGAATGCTCTGACATTTAGATTTATCGAGCTGTGTTCTTATAATAGCCAACAGGATTCAGTTAATAAACTTCAATAAACTTCCCTATTAAATTTCTCTCAAATAGGTTTGTTGTCACTTGCAGCATCTAATCTATTCATTGTGAAGCTATTAATACTGACTGCAGTGAAATGGAGTTTCAGCAAATGAGGTTGTTAAGCTCTGGGCCATCTTCTGCCAAATGAAACATCCTGTGCTTTTATGCAGAGACAGGGGAGCAAAAGTATTTCTTTGCCCCTTTTTTTCCCTTCCTTTCTTCAGCAATGATTTCAGATGACAAACCTGTGGTGGATTATAGTCTGCAAGCCATGTTCGAAACACACAGCTAGTCCACATCGATTAAGAAATATTTGCTCACTTGCTAATTGCTTTTTCACTGCCTGGAGCAGAAACATTCTCCCAGGACGGGACATTTCTTTTTACCACCACCACTCCTTACAAGGGTTTATACCACATTGTACCTTGGCCGTACGAATATGCATTATCCCTAATTGTTCCTGTTTATGATTATTTCTCACTAAACCTGAGCCCTTACCCAAGATGCGCAGAGAGCTCTGCCTGTGGTGGAAATTGAACCATGCTTACAGGAATCTATAAAAGCAGTTGTGCTTCCTTCCTCCTTCACAGTCATCATATTAAGACTGCTCTGCAGCAATACTCTGCCAGATCTAATACTCCCCAAAGCCTGCTCTGATTTCAGAAATTGCCTTGCCCTTACTTTTCCTCTTTAAAACTGATCCACCTAATGACTGAACTTCCAATTATATGGCTGTCAATCCTAAAATCAAAGCCAGTTCATAATATCTCCCAAAGGAAGAATGTCATGTCACTCACTGAAATCACTGCAACAAATCTCAGCTAACTCAGTCCCAGGCAGCAGAGAGGCAAAATAAACCGGGAGAATATCAACAATGGGATTAATTTTGCACATAGGCAGAACTAGCAGTTAAAATCCCTAAGTTTTGATCCTTGATGCAGAAAATCATAATTTTTCTAGCATAAAATGTACAGCTGATTGAAAAGGCGGGGGGGGGGAGGGGAAGATAAAAACCAGCAGAAGCAATGTGCTAGTCCAAAAGGCTGACGACTTTCCTTTACAAATGGAAACTATTCCTCTGCTGTCACCTATGTGATTATCAGGATGGGTAATTTTGAGGCCAGCTGCTGACATTTAGCCAAACCAACAGTTGCTTAATAGGGTTGCGGAGATTTTTGGTTTACAAAGAGCAATCCCTTGTGACTGAGCTGGTGCAATGGCATGTGGAGTACTCCCTCCAAATACGCCCTCCATCTGGGCAATGGGCCCCAGGAAGGGGCATCCACGGGATCGGGGAGGGTAAGAGCCTGGACTTAAAAAGAATAGAAACTGAACTTCTAATCAAATTCCAGAGGAGGAAGGGACTGGCACTGCTGTTGCTGTTTGTGGCTAAACCAGAGGCCTCTGGGCTCCAGGACTGATGAATCCCTTGAAACAGAATAAATTTCCCAGGACTAAGGGTTTTGTAGTGTGAAGGATGATGCTCAAGGGCAAAGATTGCTGCATCCCTCAGGTTCATGCAGCACCCTGCCCCTGCCAAGTCAGCAATGGTCAGCACAGACAATGTTAGGCACCTCTCAGCACTCTGCACAAAGGGCCAGGTTTGGGGGAAAAGTGCTGTGTCTTAAATTTAAAGCAATGACAATGAAGAAATGAGATCTGCACACTGACAGATGATGGTCTCTGAATGGTCAGTGAGGCTGCTGTCCCTGCCAAGGGCCATCCGGGTTCAGCTTTGATAATTCCTCTGCATTTACATCCATCAAACCCTGAGCATCACTGAAAACAGAGCTCAAAGCTTTTAAAGCATCTCCAGGGGGTGTTCAGATTTAAACAGACACATCCCTTGCTCCACACCACATACCCAGCTGTGCAGTGATGGTACTCACAAGACCAAAGTGTCTGCAGAAGACAGACACTTTTCTTTAGTTCAATTGTCTTTGAGCTGTTAAGTGCTCAGAAACCAAGAATAATGGGTATTTTTATATCCATGAATATTTTGGTGAGTTCCCTCTAGGCATCTACATATGCATTCATGAACAAGGAGAGCAACTGCAGGCACCTTGGACATCTTGTGAGTTGTCTGCACTGAACCTGCTTACCCCAGAACCACAACAGGAACAAGAAACAATGGGAAAAAAATTGACCATTAACACTGCTGCCAGCATGCATGCTCATATAGCCACAAGTCACTACTTTAAAATGAGTAAGTCCCCACACCCTAAAATGATCTCTCTGAAAGACAGGACATGAAAGCTGACTGACTTAACAGGAGAAACTGGGGCATTGTTTGCTGCCAATTGTAAAAAGAAAACAAATGGAAAGAAAACAGAGGAAGTATTTATTCTCTAACATCTTTAAGCCACGAGAAAAGCCATGGGTGTTACTCAGAGCAGGTAAGAAGTGCTTAGACAGACTGTGACAGATCATTTGGTGGTGTCCTCTGAATATCCAATAAGATGAACAGAGGTATTTCCACCTCTCCCAGAGCTTGGCTGCTTGCTATTTGTTTTATATGCAACATAAATTTAGCAGAAATCTGTCTGTCACGCTGGCAACATTAATCCATCATGGAGTAAACAAGCATCTTGAGAAAGGCTGATGCATGACAACAGTAGCACTCCCACTGTCCAAATTTCCACCCTCTCTCTGCTTTACCTAGGCACTGGCAGCGAAGGGTCAGCATTGGCAAATGGGTTATAATGAGCAGCAACTGCACTTTGAAGTGTACCAGGGAAGGGCTTTGAGATCCCTGGGGGAATCCATTTCTGCTCCTTTCTTTTCTTTCTTTTTTTTTTTTTTTCCCCTCCTCCCCTGCTTGCCTGTGCTTTTTATCACACCAAATTCTACCCTGTTTTCACTGCTGTATTGCCCAGTTTTGTCCACACCACAACACCCACCACCTCTGCAGGCAGCCAAACTGAAACTTCTTGATCTTGCAACACTGAGACACATCCAGCACCCCTGGAGATGTCTCAGCAGAAAGGGCAGATTTGGGGAGAGTGACCCAAACCTGACTCATTGCACTGCCTCAGTGCTAACCTATACCTCCTGCCTTCTGGAGTGACAGTCTCCTACCAAAGGAAGAATTTAACCTTCCATTAGTGTTTTCTAAATAACTGCTTCCTAAAAATGCAGGAAAATACATGCACCTGAAAATAATTCTGCAACACATACAGGTGTCCCCACTGAGTTCACAGTGCAGATACGATTTCAGCCTGGAAATCACAGCTTAATTATATTTTTGGGTGGGTGGAAGGAATTTGATGGGAGATTTCATTTAGGAAACAATCAGGTCTCGGTTGGGTTAGAAATCAGGATATTAATGTTCTTCATTTTAATTTTCCTCTCTGACTCAGATTCCCACTGTTTGAATTTGAGCTCAATTTGTTCTGTTCATTATGAAGAAATCCACATGAATTTGACATTAAACTGATTACCTCTGAAAACAGTAGCAATAATTTCCCTTTTTCCTGTGTGTGTTTCAGATTAAGTCTTTGTGGTTGATATAAAAACGCAGGGGAGAAATAATAAAGCAAAGGGAAATCAAGTATTTATTCTGGAACGCTACTCAGAAGAGGAAACATGCAATGGCACTTATGCATTTGGGAAGAAAAAGCTAGGGGCATGGAGAAACAATACCCTCATTTCCATTTCCCATTTCAGCCCATTTGCATGGGAGCAAACAGGGAACAAATATGGCTTTCCTAGTCAGGGATAATACCTGTTGGGCCAATACTGGGGATGTGAGGGCTTTGTGATGCCTCTGATGGGATTTGCTGGCAAGGGCTGCTCCATCATGAATGGACCCTTGGGGCCACGTGGATGAATTTGTATTTAACCATCCTTCAGTAAGAGCTGCCAAGGGTCCTGGGCTCCAATCTGCAACAGCTTTTGAGGTCCTTAACACCCCCATAGGTCTCAGTGATCCTGATGAGACCCACCAGGGAGCCACAGTGCTGCCTGGCCCTGGGAATGCAGTCCTTGCCCTGTGACTCTCTCCTGGCTAGTTGGACCTGGGATGTGGCTCAGTTTCCAGCCCTGTTTCTGCCAACATCTCCTGGTGGTCTGGGCTGGACCCTGGATGGGGCTCATCCCCACACCTTGTCCAGGGCTCTGCCACCTGGCTGAAGCCCCTGTGGCACAATGAACCATCAGTGAGGCTTTGGACTGCGCTTGCCTCCCCCTCAGCTCCCAGTTCTTCCCCTTCATGAAACAGCTCTGCTCTTACAGCTCCCTGCTGTTTCTTTTCTTTCAGACAAGTGGAGCAGCAATGTAAATCCCCAAGAAGTCCCTCCAGGAGACCTCTATGGACGAGGTCCAGGGTGGGGATGGTGAGCAGTGCTTTGGGGGTGGCTGGACATAAAGCATATATGCATATAGCCTAAAGACAAGAGGTGCACATCCTCCTGTTTCTACAGGACTGCTACTGGGATGAACTATTAAACTTGCTGTCTTGTTTGTAAGCCAAGGCTCAGAGCACTACAGCAGAACAGCACTTGGCCCAACACAATAGACTTCTGGAGCACTTTCTATTTTCTGTGAAATCTGGTGGCTTTACCCCTAGCTCATTTATTTCCCTGAAAAGGGAAAAACTACTATGTGCTAACTTGAATTGATACACACAACTCCATCTGTGTATTTTCCTAAAACAAAGCCCTGTCTTGCACCAGTGACAAAGCCCTTTGTCTCTGCTGCTCTCGAGCCACACCCAAACATGGAACAGTCCTTTCTTTAACAGGCAACTTCCATTTTAACCCTTTAAAAAAAAATCACAAATCACATCACCACCTCCCCCCAGCTTGAAAATCTGAAGGGTAAAAAAGTACTATATAGTTCATGATGATTATTTTTCTCTCCCAGTTGTCTCATATTCAGAGAGAGACAGTAATTACTGTATTGCCTCTCACCTAAGACATGGATAAAAATAGGCTGGTGTCACATTGCTGTTTCGTGCTATGACTGCTTGTTTGCAAGGCTGGCTGAGCTACCCCAGAGCTTTTTGACATTAACACTCTGAAAGTACAAACAGACCCATCCCTCACGATCCTCCAGAGGTGGCCAACTGGATGTATCAAAGCTCAGGAAAACTCTGTTGCTTTCCCTTCCTACATTCCACTTCTCAGCCTTCAGAGTACCAAGCTCCAGCAAACAGTCCATCCTATATGCATCCCTTTTGTACTACTTTTTCAGCACTGCATCCAAGTGCCTGCATTAAGACTGAGGGAAACCTTTTTCCTACTCATGAGGTAATTAGTTTGGCTCAGCTTTTACACCTCTGAAGTTTTCAGCACTGAGAAAAGAAATGTAGAGCACAGGCTGGATGTGAAAGAGATGGCAGAAATATCCAGCCTGACCCACGGTGTGAAAAATTGGACAAAGTTGCAGAATGGGAGTGCAAAGAGCAGGAATCCCCCTGGATCCTGGCAGTGAGACCATGACCATGGGGTGGACAGGCATGCTTTTCATTCGACAGCAGAAAAGGAAAGCCATGGCCAGTTTCTGTTCCCTTCCTCCTGATTTCAGTGGTATAACAACCCCAATTCCACACCACTACTACGTCATAATGAGCAGCAAGGGGAAACGGCAGCATGTGGCAGGAGGCTGTGAACATGGTGAATGATATCAGGGAAAAAACAGGTCTGAATGAGAAAGTACCCCAGCTGAAGGACGTCTCACTGCTTTCTGCTCTCCCAGCAGAAACATGAAAACTCCGTGCTGGCTCAGGACATGGAGCAGTGGAGTTAAGCCAGGACCTGGATGATAGGAAAAGTCTGGCCAGAAAGGATCATTTTCTTTCTGTTTCAGAACACAGACTGATCTCTGAGAGCTCTGGGGAAAATGCCAGCACACATAGAATGTTTAACTTGGGATAATGCAGATAATTTTATGCAAAAGGTGTCTAGGCTGGGAGGGCAGGAGTGGGAGTTTTAAGCAGGAACGTGAGCCTATTGTAGCAACCTCAAGCAGGGAGAGCTACTGACCATACAATTCATGGCTCACATTTGAATCCTCTGAGCCTTAATTGCACGCTTGTAAATAAAACATTAAGGAAACAACTCCTTTAAAGATGGATATATATTTAAATATTAAGAATAAGACAAGAAAAACACATTGCCCCACTGCTCTGTTCAGGCTGCAGCTCTCTGGAGGGTTTGTTCTGTGGAGAGCCCTAAGACCATGAATGTTGCTTTTCAGCTGAAATAAACAAGATAAAGGGAAAAATACCTGGAGCCCTGTGCAGCTGGGATTACTGTTGATGTCAGGTCTATTTTCCATATGGAACTGACCACCTGCTGCTTTGGAGATGCTATCTCCCATAGAAATGTTTTTAACCTCCACTTTGTAAAAACTTTTGTTTACCAGAAAAGAAAAAAACCCCCACAACAAATGTTGTGCCTGCCTGTGAAAAAGAGGGAAGATGACTCTGTATAACTGTACAACTTATTCAAGTCACTTCAGCGTTCCACCTAAAAGGTTTCCCTTCCAAGCCAGTTATCAGGCTGCTTCTGTAGTCAGTAGAGAGATTCAGGGCCTTCAGGTGATTCATCTCATCCAATGTTACACAAGGAAAATAGCTGGATGAAATCCGCTTTGAAGTTGCTTCCCCCGGCCATTAATTTCCCAACTGACCTTTAAATAACAGGCACACTAGTAACAGGCTCTCACCACACTGGGATGAAGACTGCCCACTTGAAACCTCTTCACTTTTCCCAGCTGACAGTCATATTTCCCTCTTTGCACAGAAAAAAATGTACAACCGAAAAAGGAGACCTTTCTTTTGCTGACAAGCCCAGAAGGTCCTCTTTGCTAAAACACATCCCTTGGTAGCCTCAGCTGCATTAGAGAGCAAGCCAACTTCTGTGCTAACTAAAGGAGCAAACATTTAATGAATAACATATTTGGGTTTGCCACTGAGATGGAGCAGTTGATAGCTGAGGGAAACAGTGGCTCTTGCTGGAACCTTTGTGTGACAACCAATTCCCCCCTACATTAGACCCACAGAAGCTTGGCTGCTGCTCTTTAGTCTTAAATGCAAAGACAGAGAGAGATGTGAGGGCAATGTATGTGGAGAAATCAGGCATTTGCAGTAATGGCATCTTATAGTCAACTTTATTAATGAATTTTCAGTGCAAAGTGAAAATATCCTGGCACCAAAAAGACCAATGAGTTGAAGAACAGCACAGCTCTATGTTAACTACACTGCCTTCCACTCTGCACTGATTTGGGCAGTGTGTACAGAGAGAGAACAGAATCATATACCCCTAGTTGTCCCAGCACTCAGCAGTCAATATTACTAACAGCACAGTCAAAATCCTTCAAGCCTATTCTCAGGCAAAACTCACCCTAAAATCAGTGGGAATTCTGTGAGAATAAAGACTGAATAGGAACCAAAATCCCAACTCAATTTTCAGTTGAGCTTTGCAGACAAACCATCAGGATTGGAAATATGTTTGATTTTCATCCCCATAAGAGAACAGCTGGGCCCAGTAATCCCAATTCTACCCCCTCTGAATTCCAGCATCAACGGGACAGATAACACAAAACAGAGTTTGGCATCTGGTTGCTCAAGGTTAATTCAGAAAGTAGCTCTACTGGAAGAGAAAGAAAGCAATCTCTGAGGCTCTTTTTTCTGGTATTCCATTACCATCCCTTTCCTGAAACTCCCTGAAAAACACTTGGTTTAAAAAAGCTGTTCATATTTCCTCTTGTGCCAGACACCACATTTTGTTTGGCATATACATTTCTGATAGCCTTTCCTCCGCAGATGTCTATAAAGTTCACATCAGTCACTTCTTCAAACTAGGTATACTAACACCAACACAGACAATCTTGTTCCAAGCACAGTTTTTCCTTACGTCTATGTTCTGCTGCTCACTTTTGCTTCTGTAAAGATGACAGCATTGCTACATATGCAGGACAATCAGGACTCCTGTGATGCTTAACACAGGCTGTACAGTGCTGTAATGGCCCATTTTCACTGTCACCAGCGAGGCCTGACACGTCAGCAGCTTCTGGCACTAGCAGTTTTCTGAGGGAAAGGGGAGATTTCAACTTAACTTCATTTCTCTCTTTTGCTTCTCCTAACTTCCTTCCAGAAATGGCAACTCTTAAAAATGCACGTGTAGAAATAAAGAAAGAAAAGAAGGCAACAACCACCATAAAACCTCCTCCTATTTAACACTGTAACATTTCTTAGGTGGCAGAATAGGGTCCAGTGACATTTGAGGTGAGAAGAAAAAGGCAGGGGGGAAAAGAGGCAACACATTTCAGACTCCTTAAAGCCATCAGAAGAGTTAAAGATATGAAAACCAGTTTATAATTACCTCTGTTGAGTGAAGCTGAACTGTTTATATCTCCAGTAATAAAGGAAGACTCGGACTGCTTTCGAACTGTGTCATTCCACATCCTACGAATCCGGCTCTGAAGAGGGATTGAAGCACAGCAGGTAATGAATTTTTAGCAGCTGCAGAGAGGTTTCTTTCTGCCTCACTAAAGATGGCTCCTGGCACGTCTAGCTCAGGATGAGGCTTGTTTCTAGTCAGCTGTAAGCAAGCGGTTGCTGTTTTGCTGTAACCTGCCTCGTGCACGCCAGGCTCTGCCAGCCTAACTTCGTAACACAACTGCCTAGCTCAAAGGAAAAGTGTTTAATTGAATTGCTTACATCTGAATTAAAAAACCCCAAACTCATGCATGAGAGAAACCCAGACTCCGTGCCAGCTACAGGTTTACCAATATAGCACCAAATAATGGAGAAATAACTCACACACAAAAGCGCATGTGCTTCCCTTACTCAGACAACTTGTTTCTTATTTTTTGTGAAGTGTAACAGAAGATTTGTATCTTGGTGTCCCTGAATGAACAGAAGTTTTCTATAGCTATTTTCCGTCTTGGGGATTTTGTGGGGGCAAAAAGTTCCCCACAAATGAATGACTTCTGTTCCCATAGTGAAAAATCTGTGATGGTTTTGCCATCTGTGGCATAGCTTCTGCTACTGGCAAAAGTGTCCTGAATATGTTGGCCTTCTGTTTTGTTTCTCAAATGTGCTGTGAAGTATCTGCCTCTGTGGCATTTACATCACTGTCTCACTCCTCCCCAACCAGACCTCGCAAAATATAAAAAAGTCAGCCAAAATGCATCTTGTGAGCAGTTCAGCCACAATCCCTGCATGAAGATAACTGGAGAACCCAGGTGTCCCATGGAAACTCTCCCTCACCTCATGTCTGAGACTCTGGTGGATGCATCCCCTGGCTGCATGAAAGTGGTGCTAGGTGGTCTGAGGGACTGGGAAGCCTTTTTCCCATTGTGACAGACTGTGTTTTTCGTAAGTGCCAAAAATCCAGTGCTTTCCATGGTGAGATCTTAGCCACGAGAGATCTAATCATGTGGTTCCAGCTGAAAAGTCCTAGATTACTCATTAACCATGTGGTAAGAGCATCTCCTAATCATGCACTAGCCTTCTATAAATGGAAGCACAATGTGACATGAGGCTTAAGCCCTTTTACAGTAACTATTTTTCACCTGGACATTTAATATATTGTATTTCTCTGACACGATCCATTGTAGATTAATTATTTGGTTTTCTATGTGCTTCTCAGAGAATAAAGAGATCTTAGAAGAAGATCTTCTTCATGGAAGAAACTCTGTGTAAAATTAGGAGCCAGATGCTTTCAACAACTCAGACTGATCTCCATCTACTCTTCATCACCTGTGTGAGGTTTCTCCTGGCTACAATAGGTTTCAGGAACTTCCATCCTTCCAAGGACACACTTCTGCAGGCACAGTAATCTTCCCTGGTGCCTCAAACCTCACCTGCCCCAAGGGGACTGGTGCCAGAAGACTCAGCTCACCCTCCAAATGGCTTGTTCTCTAGTGCTCAGACTCGCAAGAAGGAGGGACCATTAAAATCAACTCTTCCTGGAGAGGAGGGCACCAGAACAGCAGCTAAGTTATCTAACACTAGAGGCTTTCAAATCGGCCACCTAAATGTTGCTGGATATTGTTGAGTTTTTGACATTATCGACTGCTGTGGGACTTAATGGCCTACTGGAGAGAGGTTCTATATTCTATTGCTTTTATTTGCTCTGCATAACTACCAGACCTATGAAAACACCAGAGTGGAGCTTTTGGATGACATCTTGGAAACCACTGAAAATAAATAATGATTTGCTCCAAGACATAAATTGCAAATTAGGTTTTCCTGGAAAGTTATAAACTGTTACTCACTGCATGTCTTTTATAATTTAATAGTGGAACTGTCATGTATAATTACTTCCATTACTAATACTGAATAAATTTGTGTTTGGTTTCTATTGATTAAGAAATAAGCTTCTTCATTTTATATTAACTCTTTGTCCATAAATCCGCATCTCTACATACAAGTCAGTTTTAAAACTGCTAAGTGTGCAAACCACACAAAATCTGAATTTTCAGGTGACCAAAGGTAACAAATCTAGTATCTTAGTAAAATAGTCTGACTCCAATGGCTTCTCCTAAGAGGTCTATAAGCTAAGGCAAATTGTGTGAGGTACAGAATAGACCAAACCACTGAACGCTAGAAAGCAAGTCCTTTCACTAGGAAGGCTGCTGCAAGACACTTGTAGTTTTTCTTTTCTTTTTTTTTAGCAAGATAAACACTTGGTTATTATAGCATGATTCCTGTACACGTTAATAGTTAAGTGACAACCTTAATCTTGTGATTAAAGGATGGACTGGAATGTAGCGCAGCTGAGAAAATGCTCCCACCTCCTGCTTCCCATGGAGAGCAGGCAGGACACCTCAGGTGAAGACCACCCACCTGCCTCTGGAAGGCAACTTCGGACTTTTTATTCCCAAGAGAACTATTTAGAAGGTTCTTAGAGGGCATTAATTGCCGTCACATCTCAAGGTGAAGGCACTGTGTTGAGTTCAGGTCTGCAAGTGAGAGAAATCTCTGCAGGTGCACTGGGGAGAGGCCTAAGGCAGCTCCTTTGGTGCTGAGAGGAGCTTTCCTCACAGAATAGCTGAGATGGGTCCTGGCATGGCATTGGGACACAAACAAGAAGCGTGGGTTACCTGTGAGCCTGTGGAATATCTTCCAGGTGTCCTTGATCCCGAGGTTTTTCCTGAGCCGATAGAACTCTCTGTACTTTTCCCGCTACAGCAATGTGTGCGCAGGCATTTTCCATACTCTTTACGTACCTAGCCAAGGAAAGAGCAGTCGTGGTTAGCAGGCAGCTCCTCCTCCAGCCCACTGCCTTCTGATTTTCAACACAGCCCCTGGTATTTCCTCAGCGTTTTGTTAAAACAAAATCTGCTGCAGTGTGTGGGAAAGAAGTCTACCACACCTTGCAGCTGAGCTCATGGCTCAGGATACCATCAGAGACTGCTCCCATGCAGCAAAGCTGCTCGTTGACACCAGCCGGTTACAGCATCCTCTGAGGCACAGCAAAGGAGCATGGGAGAAAATACAGGTACACTCTTTATGACTGAAAATTAATATTGTTGTAGATTTGATATAAACTAGTGTATTGGCTCATCAAGGTACTAAAAGTTATTGCTTCTGGCAGGGGACTAAGAAAAAAGAATTCCAAGAGAAACATATGAAAGCTATTGATTTTTTATAAAAAAATGTTTCTTGCAGTCGAATTGAAATTTGAGGAAACTGTAGAACCAGCAACATTAGAGATTATATCCCCAGTGCTCAGGGGTGGCTGGAGCCTGCTTTTCCATAGCACTATGCAAGCCAGTCACATTTTAAATGGGCATTGCAGTCAAACCTGTGCCACCTCCTTTGCTGCAGGTGAGCTAAGCTGACTTGTGCCAGCACAGGATACAATCTTTTCACCAAGCTTCAAGTGGGACTTTTCTAAGGACAGCAAGACCCAGAAATCAGGAGGAACAGGACTGAAGCTCAGCAGTCTGTACTGAAGAGTCAAAAGAGGGTCTTGTGACCCATTGACACAAAAAAAGCCCCAAAACGCCATGCGTGTCCAAAACACCAGTTAAAATTCCTTGGAGCACACACTTAGCTGTAAAATTTTGCCAAACTCTCTATGAGCATTTCACAACTCTGTGAAACAACTGTTTAAATAGCAAATTACAGCTTTTTCATTAGGCTCTTCCTTAAGCGCTTGAGACAAACACATACCACAAGTGCCCAATATGCTCGAGTGCCTAATCAATCCTTTGCTGAGAGAAAATAATTCAATTGCTTTAATTAGCCACCCACTGCTTGCCTCTCTGCAGCATTTTGCCGATTTTCTAGGCCATGATAGATAGGAAAGGAAGGGATCTTTTTTTCTCCTCTTAAATAATACCTCCCTCAGCTCTTAGGTCAGAGAGATGCATCCACTCCACAGCAAGGTACCAGCTATATTCTCCTTCCCTCTGTGCAGCCGTAAATCAGGAACAATTCCAGAGTCATCAGTGATGGTTTAAGGGTGTAGATTGGATTCAGACAGAAAAGAGAATGTTTTTTTCTGGCTGATTGAGAATCCCACGAGCCAAGGAGGCTGTGGTGCTGTGTGGGGATGATGGGTTAGGGACTGACCCTTTGCAAGGTTCACTGAGGTGAAAGGACATACCAGTGGGCATGGTGCAGAAATTCAAACTCCTCACAGAGAGGCACCTGTAGGTTTAATTAGCAATGCTGATGCTTCCTACACTCTTATTATCATCTTGCCTGGAAACTCTCTTGCTGAAAGGTTTGGGATCATCAGCAGAAAGTTGCACCTAGATAAAGCTTTTAAGTTTCTTAAGATGGACAAATCTGAGATGCAATGACAAGGACAAAATTCTTAGCCCCAAAAGTCTTCCTCTGGTTTCAAGAATGACATTTTCACACAGCTCTGCAGATCCTTCCAGAGGCATCACTTGCAGAGCTCACTTATTATGATGAATTTCGATTATGTTTTCATGGGTCAGATCTCCCTTCCCTGTATAGGAAAATGTGAGTAGCAGAGGAGCAAGCCTGTGGCTCTCAGGAGGACGACAGATCTCATCATGGCCATTTCACCAAAAAACACTGAGAAACTGGGACCAGTGTATCCACATAAACTCTTCCCTATGTTTATATTGGTGAAATAAACTGCCTTTTGAAACTAAGATGTACATAGCAAATTATCAGCAGACATACACAGAATTGGAGAACTCTGTACTACTCAATTTAACTAGAGAACAAAAAGGTTCTTAAAAATACTTATTACTGATTGTCAGAGGCTGTAAATTTGATCTACATAAACACAGAATTTTTATTCTGTTGGGTTTTTTTTCCCCCCAGAGTTTACCTAAGTTACTCCACTGTTATCTTGCAAATGCTAATTGGGGCATACTTCAATTTCCACCAAGAAGCACTTGCTGTGCTTGCTTTGAGGAAGATTTCCAAAACACCGTTATCAGACCCAAGCAATACAAAGGCTAATGAACTGCTGCAGAGCACAGGTCCTTCAGTTCTTTAAAAAGCAGGGGAAGCAGCCCCTATTACATCCCATCAACCCAGATATGCTGCCATGGAAAGGGGTAATCTCCTGCAGGGACTGCAAATGAGGATGCAAAGCTCCATTTTGCTGTGATCACTGAGCCACGTGAGCACTTTCCGGATGCTCATGGATTCTCTCCTGTCTCACTCTGGCATACAAGGGAGGAGAATCTGGCTGACAGCAGGCAAAGCCCTGTCACAGCTCTGCTGCTGCAGAGCCCTGCAAACTGACAGGTGCCTTTGCCCTTGCCTCTGACACGTTTGCTGCCAGGGGCCTGGCTGCTGAAATGCCACTGCCACACATCCTTGTTAGAACCTCATTCCCCAGCACCTTGCTGGTTTCCAGTCTAAATACCAGCCTTATTAGGTGCACAGAGGGAAATCTGAGCGATGCGAATTCAGGGCACGCAGACGATGCTACGCTGTGGTTGTTAGGCAACAAAACACCTCGTTACCACCTCTCTTGCTGCCGGGAACCGTCCGTCTTACCTTTTTCTGGAGGACACAATGGAAAATGAATATAAACATTCCCTGCAGAGAATTGAATATGGTGAAGAGATACGCCATGATGACTGTGCTTTCATTAATATACATGAGTCCAAATGCCCAGGTCAGTCCTAATAGGCAGAGTAGGGCTATTGCACCTATAACCCAGGACCTGTTAGGAGAAACAGAAAAAAAAAGAAGAATGGGATTGGTTTTTCATCTACACAAAAGAAGGCACGTGTCTACAGGCAGGAAGACTCTGCCCCTGGTTTTAGCAAAAAGAAAACAGCATATCAAAATAAATCACAGAAAGCTTTTGTCTTCAAGCTGGATGCAGTTTACAAATCTTCAAGCTTGAGGAAATATAAGGAAATGGAAGTGTTATGAGCATAAAAAATTATCACAACCAAAGCACAATTGTAACCACAATGTCTCTTTTCTCTTTCAAATACGTAAAAGCAGTGGGCATGTAAATGACATGTAGATGTTATTTCTGCAAATGGAGAAAAAGAAAATAAACCAAATGAAACAACAACTCTGATTGTCCCTTTTTTTAGTGTCCACTGGTTTCACAGGACTGCCAGCTGGATTAGCTTCCTTTATTTACACTTAACACCAAGACACATGTATTGCTGCATTTTAGCTAGTCTCCCATATGCCTGTAAGCCAGACAAACAGCTACAGGCAGGTGGGCAAGCCCTCCCTGCCTGCCAGATCCACTCCACACAAGGATGTTCTTTGCAATGCTGCTTCACACTTCTTCCACCCTGCGATGAGGGGAAGCGTGTATACTCGTATAGGCACTCACACACTACATTTGCTAATGCAGTAGCTGCTGCCATGCTTCTGCCTGGAGAAAAGGAGGGGCAATCCTCCTTCACATGGGCTGCAAAACTAGGATAATCACTTGCTCCGGCTCAGGAGGGGAGTGGGAGTAGAGGCACAGCCACTGTTTGGCCCCAGCTGCTGCTCCAACAAATACAGGTAGCAGGCTTTCTCCTGCTGACTTTCTGCCTGGACAACAGAGCTGAGGACGTGCGATGCCTGCTGCACGTTAGGTTTTTTGGGTGTTTTCAGAAAGCTGAAAGCTCTGCTGGGGTGGTAGGAGGAGTGTTCCATGTTACCCTGCTAAATAACATTTAGCCATCTGCTAAATTACCTTCTCAAAGACTGATCTTCAAATACCAGGACAAGAGGTGAAGTGTGAGAAGCAGTATAGAACTCTGTCCTGCTCCTAGCCATCTCCCTAGTTTTCACATGATATATTACCTAGAACTTTAAAGGAATTGCTGCTGCACAGGGGAGGGAGTCAGCTTCTAGCTGGGAAGCAAGCAGCACCTTGAGTATCTGTTTGCCCTTTACCTGAAGGCTTTTATTTACTTCATCATCCCCTGTCATCATTAGGTGTAGCATCATAAAAATGAATGCATTGATATCCAATCTTTGCACCTCTTCCTCACTGTTTAACCCTTCTGTTGCCCAAAGCAGACAAGACTGCAGTCAGCCAGCGCCTCTGCTTCCTTGTCTGCTCCCAAGCACCCTGAGGTGCTGCAGAAGCACTTGCAGGGACAAAGATCTGCCTATGTTTCCAAGCCACTTCAGCCCTGTAGGAATGTGGCCTGGGTTTGGGCATGTTTGGGCTTCTATGTGCTAAGCAGAGCATGGGGCAAGGGGGAGAAAGATGAAGCAGCAGCAACTTGGGGGGACAAATCAGTCCTGCAGAGATCAGACAGACAACCTCTGCCATGGAGATACCATGGCAGCTACAGCCTTGAACCCTGTCCTTTTTAACAGGGCTTGTCATAAGCAAAAGCATACCAATGTAGAATTCATGTTTTCTGCTGTTTTTTTTTTCTTTAGGTAATAGAATGAAAATGCAGCTTTAAATCTTCCACTGAAGTTTATAAAATATGTATTATTTAACCACATGACCAGAAGAGCTCCCTAAGGTAACCGCTTATTAAGACAGTTCTTTAAAAATCACCATTATGTATCTAGCAGACCAGAACAGCTCCTTTGAAGCATTTCCAGTCAATCCCACTAATAAATATTTAGCATGATGCAAATTGAAAATACATTCTCACAATCCTTCAGAATGGTGGCCTCTAGATAAAGTTTACAGCTTTAGTTGTTCGGGATATTTTTCTCCCCAAGATTCCACCATCAGTGAGAGCATGCTGTCATCCTAATTGTGTACCAATTTAAAAAATATAAACAATTTTCTTTTTCATCAGAAAAAGAAGAACAAATGAAGTGGGAAAACCCCTTTTTTTTCTTTCTCCTTCCTCTTCTCATCCCCAATTAAAGGCTTCCTGCACTTCCAAAGTTTTTTAAAAATGATTCCCTGGCTTATCAGGAAAGCATTCTGCTCTGAAGCACAGCCCATTCCTGAACCTGATTAAAGAGCCTTTGGCTGCAGAGGTGTGCAGGAATATGCAGTCATTTAGTGAAGATATGCTACCTTCAGTGATGGAAAGGAATCTGTGGGTTAGAAGACCCCCAGCAGTGCAAACTGCACACATTACAGTGTTGTGCTTCAGAAAACAAGACCTGGAGATAAAGAGGACGTGGAGATTACTATGAATAGCTCCGTCGCATAGCCGCAGAAAAAAACAGAACCAAGCGATGAAAGAGAACATGGGAATGGTGCTGAAAGAATGAACACAAAGGACTCTTCACCAGAAGAACAAACTGAAAGTCTACTGCAAAGTTGATTTGCTTCTATTTTGTGCAACTGCACATTACTTTTTTGGTTGCAGGAGAAAGAACATGGATGCACTAAGGTAAGTAATTTCTAGGCATTTTTGGCTTTCTTCAGAGGTCTGGGGTTTTTTTGGGTTTTTTTTGTGCAGATTGTAGTTTTTATCTTGCTCTTTGTACAGACTTGCTGCTGCTTTTTCATGGTTTTTCTTTCCTGTACTGGAATTTTATTGCAATAAAGAAACAAAAATATCTGGGTTTTGGTGCATTTGAAAATCCATGGTTTACAATTAGGGACAATTAGGAGGTACTCCAATGAGTAAGGAGTCTCCAATGTACCAATGCACACAGATTTGCTTGCACCACTCCCATTAACTAAAAAGGGAATCATGGGGAATAGCACCCATGCACCTCTGTATTTATATTACCATAAAGCACTCGCAGTGACAGAGCACAGTGGACCAGAAGCTGCTATTGGTAAAACAAGTCTGTACCACACAGGATTAACTTGGGAACTTCCACCTTGAATTCAAGCAACATCCAATTAAAGAATATAAAGCAAATAAGGTGACAATTGGTTGGCAATACACATGCAGCACATTTACTCTGCACCTTAGCTGTATGCCTGACCATCTTCCTGCACAGTTTGCTCTTCTGCCTCAAAAGCGAATGACAGAAGCTTTAATGATTTTTCAATATTGATCTGACAGCTGGTTCATGAGACCACACTGATAAATGAAATTTATCAGCCATTCAGGTCATTCTTACTTGATGAAGGGTCTGTTATCCTCATAGCTAAAGAATGCGTAGACATAAAGACAAGAACACCAACATTAGAAATATAATGACATAGAGAATAGAGTTTACTGCTAGCTCCCCTCCCTTCTCCCACCAGCCATCACCAAAACCAAAGGTGGACCAGCATCAGGTGCACCTGGAACCCACCAGCCAGCCTGGCTCGCTGCCCCAGGGAATTGAAATATGACTGGGAATGCTGGCTTAACGCACAGAAGCAGGCATCACTAGCTGTGAGCTGCAGCTAGCCCTCCTGGTTACCATCACACAGCTGTCAATCGACTTGGAAATATCCTTTAAATATCATGGCTGCCCCTGGAGAAGACAAGTGTTGAAACCCCAGCACAGCCACCACAGAAGGCTTGCACATGTTCAAGCGGCAAAATTTCACTGTGCCTCCATCACTCCCTGACCCTGGGGCTGGAGTGTTACAGGAACATTTTTGTCGCCATTTACTTTTCCAAACTGGAACACCCAAGCTGCCACATTGTGAGTCAGACTGCAGCATTCTTGAGGTAATGGCACTGGGATCTTCCAAAGCCCTGGGTGACAAAGCATGGACATATGTACTACCATTTTATGGGGAAGGGCAAAGCAAGGCTTCTGTCAGGCAAGGGCGAAACGGAGCTCACTGCAGTGACGAGGAAACCAAGCTGGATTGCTCAAAGTGAGCTCCTGTCACTGTGGGGACACAACACTAGTCGCAGCCATTTTCCTAGGGGAGTGTCCCTCACCTTCTGGGACAGGCTGTGTGCCCAAGCCTGCCTGTGTGGCAGGTGATGTGCAACACGTGGGGAGAGCAGGCCACCTCCCAGACCTCCTCTCACCACTGGCACGGAGCTTTGGAACCTGTGATCCCTTGCAGAAACCCCCACGGGTGCCACAGATGGAGGATGGCTCAAGGTGTTCATCCCAATACCCCTGTCAACACAGCCAAGGCCAGTTCATCCTGCTGAGACCTCCTTTGGTCAATACTGCCAACCTGCAGCTCCTCTACAATGCAATCAAATGAAATGAAGATATGAGACAGTCTGGAGCTGCCAGCCCAGCAACATGGGCAGGAGAAGAGCCAGGATTTCTATTACTGTGTTCACAAGCACTCAGGTTTTATGGTGAAGACTTTATACTGAAAAGCAACCGGCACTAGATTATAAAAATACAGAATTAGAATTTTTTTTTTATGCTGTTGCTACTATCCAGACCCTCACAAAGTTTTTCAGCCACCGATAATGGCATTTCTTCAAGGCAGCTGAAGGTTCCATTTCATCTTTGTACAGACAAAATGCGAAATTGGTAAACTCGGATTCCCTTTGAGCTTGAAGCTAACACTTCAAAGCAGCTCAGGAGAAAACCATCAAAAAGATTTGGCAGTTTTTACCCTATTTCCAACGTGGATGTGTCTAGGGCCTACTGCCTAAAGCAAACAGGTGCCTAAAGAAGAGAGATTTTCAAAGATGCCTAACTCCCAGTTTAATTCTCTACACATAGGGGCCATAGAACTTGGTCTGTTGTATCCCTCATGAAATACAATCCTTTTCATTTTACCAACTAAAGTGCTGCAACAAGCTTAACTCTTGTGTTAGCAATAATTTCTGACAAAAATTACTTCAGGATGTTTTGGGGGTTTTTTTACCTCTGGTAAAGTCTGTGAAACCTATCAGTGCTGCAGTAATACTGTGTCATTATCTGCAATATATAAAAACCATCACTTAAAGAAGAGAAAAGCCTTGGAAGAGCCATAGTTCCCAGAAAAACGGAGGTACTGACTAGAAAACTGAGATTATATTCACTAGCAGTAAAAGCAAGTAATAGTTGAAGCAGAAATTCTTGGAAAATCTAGCCTAGCATAGCTTGAGATGCTACATCTAAAGAGCTTTCTCCAGATTTGGATAAATTCATCCAATACCTGGCAGTAAGGGATACAGGCCATTGCATTTAAATGATGTGACTCTGCTCCCCCCACAGTCAATGTCAGACTGGTACCCCCAAAGAGGAATTTACCCCTGAGAAGAACAGGTATTTAAGTTTTCACCATTCCCAGAAGAAATGCATTTCTCTACCGACTGTGGAGGAAACCTGAATAATGGCTTAGGTGGGGGCTTCACTTTCAAATACCTGAAGGTAAAAAGCTGATCTTTAGCAGCTGCATTATTCATTGAACCTGTGAAATCTTACCTCACCTCCCTTGTGTTTCTTTGCAGCCTAGATGATGGATAGTGGATGGTCTACCAATCTGTATAAATACCTAATTCATTTTCTAATCTTAAAAAAGCCCTGACTTTACCTTGGGGCAAAGACTTCCTAAGGTTAATTACACATCATGTAAAACTCTTTCAAAATCTTATTTAAGTTAGATGTCTTTCAATTTCCCAGAGTACCTTCTCCTTCAATGATGAGAAAGGATTGTTCATATAACCTTTGATATTCCTGCGATATTTCCAGACCAATACTTTTTTTAAAAGCTGCTAAAATTAGCTACTTATATCCTTGTTTAGATGCTTAAGGAATTGCAAAACCAATTCATCCTAAGCTCAGGAACCTCTTTTGCACTGCCTATTCTTTTAAAACCCCAACATTTTTGTCATGAAGAGACCGAATTGTTGGGATATACACGGACAGCCCAAAACAATTACAGACAATCTGCAATTTATGATTACATGGTGCAAATTACTTCCATGGACATAGATTAGCAATATCCTGGAATGTTAAAGCTTTCACCTTTTTTGCAGCAGAAAAAGCAAGTCAAGAATTTACCTTCACACACAGATTGTTCCCAAAATGCTGCTGAACAGAGAAAGTCTGTTATCAAAAAGCAGCTGTTCAGCTTTCATTGAAAAAGGCCATTCTTCTTATACTTTGAAAAGAGCTTCTTTTTAAAAATTATTTAAGAAAGTCTAGTTTTGAGCCACACTTAAAGTAAACCTCAGCCTTTAATAAAACCCTACATAACTAATTGACTTTACGTATTATCATTTTATACAACCCTTTACGGTTTAACTTTGCTTAACTTGAATTTATCACTCTTTTGACAATTCCAAGTATTTTCCCATTTCTGTGATAACAGGGAAAGGCTCAGTAAGCACACACACTCAGACCTTGGCTCCCAAAATAACTGGCTAGCGAGGAATAACACCAAAGTGAGTACACAGGACCACTAGTAGCTGTTAAGGGTGATGAAACCCAAATAAAAATAGATGGATGATGTGCCCCCTCGAAAGCATTCAGAAAGACCCATGGAGTTAATTTTAATATGGTGCAAATAAAGCAGAGAGGCAGATGTTTCCTGCAGGCAAGCAGGAGGGAAACACAAAATAAAGTGTGCTATTGTGTCTTCCCACTGCCTGCTGATATGAAGTAGTAGGGATGTTTTGCTTTCTTTCCCTTTTTTTTTAAATTTCAAGAATTAGAAAAGATTGATTTATTGAACTGCTGAAAATCTACAGGAAGGAGTTGGAAAGTCCAGCACTCCCCTCATAAAGCAAGCAGGTTCATCGTTAATTAGTGAAGGAGCATCTTCATGGCGAGAAAAATCAATAGCGAGCAATAAAAGAGTGCTTAAAGGATTTTGCCTTCGCATTTCATGACAAAGTTACCACCTTGATGGCATGAAGCCAAATGGCTTCCTAATCTCCCTCCTTAGGCTGCTGGTGTTCATCACACAGCCTTCCAGGTCATCATTTACCAGTCTCATCACCTGGCTCCCACACCATCTTTGACAGTAGATGGTCAGTCCCCTGAAGACATCTGCAGCCACCTTGGGAGTCAGTGAGTCTGCCACTGCTTCATCTGCAGGAGAAACTCCTGCCTTTACATGCCTTGGAGATCTGTAAAGGTTGGGGCTCTACCACCTGGCGTAAGGGTCATTATATATATTATATATATTGAAAGCCACTTGTGATTTCCACCAGTAGATGTGAAAATATTATTCAGACAAATGAGGCCAAATGAGGTTCCTTGGCCCTATCTGATGCCCAAGCCTATGATTTGAGGCAGCCAGTGGCTGGGCTTTTCTGCCAAAGGAAAAGCATCAACTCACCCAGGTAAGTCATGTCCTGCTTTCTGAGATTTGTCCTTAATTATTGCAATTGGAAAGAGCAATTCTGTTAAGTTCATCTCATTTTCCGTAAGTAATTAATTACCCTCAGAATTGCTTACCCTGTTTATTTCCTTCCTCCTAACTTTGCAAAGGCATGGCACAATTATTCAAGCCACACTGATGTGTAACCACATATCTAATTGTTTCCACACTATATGGATTCAGCAAAGCCTTTAGACACATTTGTATTATCCAAATAGCACCAGCAGGGCTTGCTGACAAAGTGCTTCAAATGTATGGCCTTTTAAAACAATAACCATGATTTATGGGTTCACAGAAAGACTGTAGGTATTTAATATCTTCCAGGACACTCTCTCAAATCAATAACCACTGATTGATTTTTTTTTTTTTAAATTCAGAAAGGACGACACCTGTCAGTGGGAAGATTACTTCTTTACAATCACCATTCAACATTAACACAACCATCACAAAAACATAGGTAAACAAGCAAAACCCCAAACAAAACCAATCAGATATTACGAAACCCTTCTGTGAAAAAACTCAACCAGCAGATTGCAACAAATGAAATCAGATGCTGGCATCAACACCTCTGGGGGAAAATGGCACCCAGACAAAAGTGCAGCCCCAGATGTTTTCCCAGCACAGGCAGGACTTCTGCCTCTCAGGTGCCCATAAACGCTGCCCTCGGGCAAAATATAAATGTGCCATACCTTTTCTTGGTAGGAAGCTTGTAAAGAATTCATTTTGTGCCAACTCTGAGTGGTTTTTCTGGGTTTGCTTTAGGCTGCCTGTTCAAGTTTGCTCAGTGCAGAGAACCAGATGAAGGCTATATAGGAGCAGCACTGAGTTAACCAGGGGACTGGGAAGCACAGTGCTTTCTTACACAGGGTCCAGGGAGATCTGAGACAACTCTTGGCTTGTTCAGCCTGATGAAGACGAGACTGAGGGGAGACCTCATTGCAGTCTATAGCTTCCTCGTGAGGGGAAGAGGAGGGGCAGGCACTGATCTCTTCTCTGTGGCGATCAGTGACAGGACCTGAGGGAATGGCCTGAAGTTGTATCAGGGGAGGTTTAGGTTGGATATTATCAAGAGGTTCTTCACCCAGAGGGTGGTTGGACACTGAACAGGCTCCCCAGGGAAGTGGTCACAGCACCAAGCCTGACAGAGTTGAAGTGTTTGGACAATGCTCTCGTCATGTGGTGTGACTCCTGGGGTGGTTCTGTGTAGGCCCAGGAGTTGGACTTCAGTGATCCTCAGGATATTCTACAAATCTATGATTCTATGACAATCAGGCTCTGAAGACACGATACTGTCTCTAGGGCCAGATGTAACACAGAGATCACAGCCTGAGCTCTGGCACTAGGAAAGTGAGGGACGCAGTTTCTAACGCCCAGCTCAGTACTCCACAGCTAATATCTAAACTTTGCAGAGGGGGAGGTTTTCCAAGGGAGAAAAAAAGATATTCCTCATTTTCTGAAGTGCCCAGATCATTTGGTCATCCTTGCAAAACACTCCTGCTAAGACTTCTGCATGTCCCAAGCACTGTTAAAATACTTACTTCTCATCTAAGTTTATCCAGACCCAAAGACTGGCTCATGAGCTCCTTTCATTCCCTAGGATCATATTATCCTCTCCTGGAAGAGGAATCCATGGATGGTTCCTTTCCAAAAGCCATCCCTGGAGCTGCTGTGTTCTGAGAGCCTGCTGTCACCAGAGAGGAGTCCAAAAATGCTGCCTATAGCACAGCTGGCTGGGGAGAAGAGATTTTTCAACACCCTATTCCTGAACAGTCTAGTTAATCTTTTTATTTTGTTAGTAGGGCTGTATTAAAATCTTTAAAGAGCCCTCACTCTGCACAGGCACTATTGTTTTATTTAAGTTATAGGCAATGTCTAGTCGGGACACGGGTGCATGAAATTTCCTCTTCAAGACTGCTGCTCCAGATATGGAGTGCTCATGTTGCCAAATCCTCAGCCCTTTCTCCACAAGTCTGAGAAGTCTGATGACAAAGGGTTGGCCCTTTTGCACCTAGATGCTGTGCTGGGAAGCTCCCAAGAGCTGGACCTCCTCATCGTACCGTGTCCTCCCTCTGCACTCCCAAGCAACCACAAACCCAGAGGTAATGAAGGATTAAAGTGCTGCTGAGCAAGTCCAGTCCCCTGGGTGAACCCAATGCAATATTCAGTTCCAGACCCTTTGGCATCACAGACTATTTCCAAGTTGTAGCATTTTATGATTAAACAAAGAAGATCTGGAAACCGAGAGAGCATCTTAAATCTCCATAGAAAAAGCTGGAATAATCCTTATTGCCTCCCTACTTTGTTTTGTTTCTAAAATGGCTAGAACAAAGCACAAATTAATCTTCCATTAGTAAAGCATACCTGCTACAAATTATTGTTCTTCATTGGCAATGTAAGCTCTTCATATCAAAGGAGAAAAAAAAATCTTGCATTTTCAAAAGTCTAACTCATTCCCCAACTGCACCAAACCCAGGATGTTTACTTTTTCTGCATTTCAATCAGCTGAGTAAATAAAACTAGACTGGTAAACCTCTGCTCCTGCCAGCACAATACTGCTGTGTTGAATCAAGGATTTAATTTAAACATTTCTGCAGATGATTTTTGGAAGTTCCATTTAACCTTTGTTTTCAATTTTCTACCTAACTCAGGATTTTTTTTATGGCTTAAGCAAACCCACAGGACTGAAACAACAAGCAAATCTGGGGGCTGGGATTAGTCATGTCTCTTTAAATAAAATACATATGTTGAGGCACGAAAAAGAGCAGATAATCACTTACACCCATACAACATATGGGCAGAGCGGGCTATGGCAACAGTTTTAAAAGAGGCATATCTTCAAGAGGGGCTTCTCAGTTTCGTGCCTGATGCTCCTCATCCTTCACCTTCCCCAATATGGGCCAGACTCCCTGAAAGAGTCCAGACTGGGCTTTGCAAGGTTTTATATAGTAATAATCAAGGCTGAGTCTTTACATTTGGCTCCTACTTTTGGCTGTTAAGTTGTGCATTCTTAGATTTATTTCTCGCAAGCCTTTGAGCAAGACACTTCTAAGGAAAAGCATAAAAAATAGAAGAGTATAGTGTGAGTTTTGTTTCCAGTCAGAAACTTGAGAGAACATATACCTTTTTGTTTAGTCATTAAATCGGGGCTGTGGGCCTTTAGTCATGGACCATTTGAAACTTCCATGTCAGCCAACAAGCTGAGGAAGGCTCGTTTTGGTCATTTGAGGATTGATTTCTGAAGGCTGCAACGCAGGACATTTCTGCCTCATCCCTGTTAATGGGATTTCAGCAGTTCCTGTGAATCCAGTCACAATGACTAAAAGCATTATCTCCTGTGTGCTCAGGATAAATACATGTTTTTCTAGGGAATTTCATGTTTTTGATATAGTGCTTATTCCTTCATTGCAGAAGATGGGATGGGAGCAGGTTTCCACAAGAGGAAGAAAACTGCAGCAGAACTACAGTGATTAATGCCAGGATTAAACTATCTCAAGGCCCCTAATTAATAGCGCCTCTTTAGCAACAAAGGGTGCTCCCAGCAAAGACCCTGCGTCTCCCTCTCTGAAGGAAAGAAAATTAAATTTCCAGGATGACTTTCAGGAGAGTTTCTACTGCACTAAATGAGTTTTTCCAACAAACCCAGGACTACAGCCTGACACGCTCCTCTTTGAAGTGGTCCCCACATGTTTTGCTTTCTAAAGAGCATCCAGGTGGCCTATGGCACCAACCAAGCTATACCCTGACTATAACAATAACACAATAAAATGGGACTAAAAGGGAAACAAACTGGCAAAGCCCTTTGCCTCTTGCCTTCTTTCTCGTGGGTCTGCAACTGCTCTTGGCAGCTACAGCTGACGTGTTGCTCTTCCAAAATAAACAAAATAAAATCTCGTTGCCACATACTACAGCACAGAAGAATGTCAGGAAGTCTGGTCTGGCTGGGAGAAATGCTAACAAACTCAACCAGAGCCAGGCAGCACCAGGGAGAGAAGGGATGGATGCCCATGGGAACTTCAAAGGAAAGGTTATGTCTGTAAGGAAGAGAAAACGATGGCTTCTGGTCTCTGCTGGGAGGGACCCTCTCCCCTCCAGCCATTTGGAAATGCCCACTGGAACTTCAGGTGCAGCAGCTGCTCACTCTTGTTGATGAACTGTCTTAATCCACTTGTAGGATTTACCTTTTGTTAGCTAAATCACTGCTCTCCCCTCCAAATTTTCTACCAGTTTTCCATGCCACTAACTAATGCGCCCCACACAGTGCACAGGAGAGCTTGCAGCAAAGACAAGAGCTCAGATTTCACTAGATATGATGAAGAGCACATCTGGATTACCATGGATTACCATCAGTGTAGCTCCTCTTTTTTTCACTTTACTAGAACCATGATGATCTGAACAAGGACGATTTAAATGGCTGCAGAACAAGCACTGCACTGCCACACAACGCAAAGGCACTTGGGGAGGGCCTTCATCTGAAACCCTGTTTTGCACAGAGAATGGTGGTTAAGCATCTGGAAATGTGGATGGTTTGTTGTGCTGCAGCATCTGGCATGGGCTGGATGAAAACCTGGTGTGCAAGGGCCACCAGGTGCCCCAGTACACACCTGACCACCTGGAAAGGAGGTGATGGATGGAAAATCAAAGAACTGTGCTGGACTATTCACATATAATGTATTTTCCTTTTCTCATGTAAGTCTTCCCACAGGAATGTGAATATGAAAAAGGTTCAGTGTAGTCTTGTCTGCGACAGTCTGAGACACTTTGCACATCTAACATCTTCCTGGCACAATGGAAAAGCACGAAGGAGAGACTCTGAGCCGCTCAGCTCCAGAAATCACTGCACACAGCAGCAACCCCCGGTAAAACAGCCTCACAGCTGCTCTAAAGAACTCCAGCTGGTAACACATCCTCATGAGGAGCCATCTGCTAGCAGGAGTGCATCAATACCGTGCTGATATGCCTACAGTCTCCACCTCACAGGCTACAGGTGCAAGCAGCACAGCAGGCTTTCGCCATCCAAAAAGCTTACGTAGTCCCTAGCTTGAAAGATCTGTCTTCCCTGCAAGCTCGTAAGGGCTGCAGGAATCAATCTTCCAAAACAACACCTTCTTGGATACATTTGTTGCCAGTAAATTAGTTTGTGCTCAAGAACCTTCTTGTGCATCTTTTCCATCCCACTTTTAGCCTCAGGTGGGCCCGGAGTGAGATGTGAGTGATGTGGGCAGAGCTACCAAGAACTAAACAATACATCTCTCTGCCCATCTCTGCTCACCTGTGTTTGCCAACAAGCCACACAGAGATGAAAGAGCAATGGCCACAGTGCACTTCAAGCACCCAGAAAAAGCTATTGTAAAAGGCTGGGAAGGAAAATCCCCTCCCACCCATGGAGAGGCATGGGCAGAAGCTACACACACCACCCAAGAGGCAGCTGTTTTGGCATTCTTGTCTGTGTCACTTCATACTAAAGAGATCTTTAAAGGGCAGAAGAGGTCCCCACCCCTGATGAATCCTTAAGATTTCTGTGTAAATATACTGAAGGAAGACACCAAACAGAACCTTTTCAAAAGGACCTAGGTAAAAGCATGCTACTCTTGGGGATGGTGCCTCTTATGAAAAGGAAGCCAACATTCTCCTAGCATCCGTGGCAGACAGAGAAACTCTTGCAGCTCTGAACAACATATCCCACATACACAGGCTCACATATTTTCCTGGCTACGTGCCTTAAAAGCAGGACTAGAGCATGAATCTTGCTGTCTCAGTGGGCACAAGCCACTGAATCAGCTCAGTACCAACTTGTGATGGTGGGAGGATGACACTGGCACAGGGGAAAGACCCACATATATGTGGTTACTCTGCTTCCCTCTTGAAAGTGCTGGGCTAAGCCAGAAAAGTTAACCAGGATAAAAATAAACCAGCTCTGTACTCATCAAATCTCTTGCTGGGTAACCCCTGGGCAACCAGTGCCCCACCACAGGAATGTCAGAATCTCCCATGCTGGCACAATAATCCAGGGACTGTTCCTGAAGGTTAGGGAAGTTTATTTTTACAACTTTGCACAGTGCCTACAAATCTATCAGCCACACAGCATCTGGTTCAGGCACTGCCCTTTGAATGGCTTTTCTGTTGGTGCAGTAATTAAAGGTATCCCAGGTGACACCTGATCCCTTATCAAGTTCATTAATTTAAGTGGAGTTATTTGGCTCTCTATTTTCTATACTTCATAATGTATTTCTAACCTTTAAAGTGACATAGGCAAGGACCAGATTGCAGGGGCGCTTATTAACAGCCTATTAAAATATTTTATGGCCTTTATTTTTATGTTGCCATAGGGAATCAAGTATTTTGCTGTTGTTAAACAGGCTCAGGATTTATGTTGCGAGAGCTTCACCACAGCCTAACGCAGACTAACGCTAGGAAATGAACTGGGAGAACAAACTCCCATTCAGCTCTCCGTGTGCTGTAAAGCTGTCACATGCAGATGGCAGCAAGGGGCCCTCCAATGCAAGCCCTTGGCTCGGTTTGTTTTATTAAATATAAACCGATCCAGCAAGATGCAAGGCTCTGGGACCTGGGTGCCTTTTTACAAGCCCTGTAGACCCACAGAGGGAAGCCCAGAGAGGATCTTCGTAGTCCCCTGTGAAATAATGTGCTCTGTAGCTTTGTATTCCAGAGCTGCCGGAACACATAGTTTTGCAATTGAGTTGGAGCCAATGACTGTGGAAGAAGACCACGATCTTATCTGCAACAAGACTATGATTGTATCTAGAAGACAACTATGATCTTACTGAAAAATTTTCTAGAGTTTGCAAGCCCCTTCCCACCCTAGGAAACCTCCCTCTGAGGTGAATTCCCTTCTCTGTTACAAATCTGCACTTCCTCCCAACTCAAGCACATCCAATTTTGAGACAACATGAGTCTTGAATTTAGAGACTTAATGATGTCCTGCTTAGGTATTCAGAAACTACAATCAAGTCTGTTCTGAAATTCTTGGTTTGATAAACTTCCTAGGGTTAGCCTGGGGTCTTCCTGAGTTTATATTATGTTGCTCTTATTTTCTCAAGCATAAAAAGTAATTTGTAATGAAGCAATGCATTTGGAAGAGTATCAGCAACATACTTAAAAGTATTTTAATTGCTTGTGTTTTCAAAGTGTTTTAATGAAGTCAAATCAGGAATAGACACTCATCTGCCAAAGAACCTATAAAATATTTTACAATGACATTATAATTGATGCAACTGGTTGTATAAATTCCTGGCATTTTAAACAAAGATACTAGAGATTAGCTCAAGAAGATTATTCAGTAGGCATTTATTATTTCCACTTTAATTATAAGGGCTTTGTTGGGTTTTTTTCTCCCCAGTTTTTAATTTAAATGTCATACTGCAAGGCTTTCCAAACAGATTTTGTGTGGGTAACCTTAGAGAGACTGTTCTCAGCAAGCAATCCCTTAGCACTAATGTATGACAAGTAGCCATATTAATAAAAGTTATTAAATGTACCATGCCTTTAATGCCTCATCCAAGACCAAACGACAGACTGTATTTCTGGGATCAATCCTGAACATCCAGGAGGCATTGCTCCTCTAATTTTATTTTATAACAGAGCAATAGCAGGAGAAATTGAGGCAGAGCAGCCTGCCCACAACCCAAGCGAATGCGGGAGCTGCAGGTTGCCGAGCTCACTGGAGTCTCCTGGATTTGTACAGACTCAGTTCCCTTTCCTCCCAACCCTTGAGAGAGAAGCTGCACTGAAGAAACTAAAACTTCACCCAAGGGACCATGCCAGGCCATGGCACACCAACGGCATTGCAAGCCTTGCCTGCCAAGAAAGTTTTCAGGGTGGGGCCCTGACCTGGTTTAAATTAAAGCTGCATCTGCACGAGCAGCTTAGCAGTAAGAACAACAGCCTTGCTGAGAGATGCCTTGCAATGTGCAATTAAGACAGCTTCTAACGAGCTCCCCTTACACCTTTTCTCCCTTTCCTACCACGAAAGAGAGACAAGAATGCACTTCAAGCCGCGTTGCACCACGCTCTCCATTCCTGGGTGAGCAGTAAAGCACTGACTCCCAACAGTTTCCTCCTCCTGAAGCTCATTAGATGGTTTTATTAATTAGCAGGCTCCTAATCTTATCATGCACTGCACCTGAAATCTTGCTTGTATTTTTGAAGAGAGTAATTAAAGCCAGGAGTAGTGGAATAAGCAGGCACTGACAGAGAATAATATCCTATCAATATAATGAAGCAGCTTGCTAGACAGCAAGATGCCCAGGCTCAGATGTTAACCCAACACAAGGGCAAAACATGCTTTGGCTGGCAAGCACATCCACCTGCTGATGTGGGCACCCCCAGGTAAATCCTCAATAACTTTGCTGAAAGCAATCAGACTCTGGGGAGAATTGGGGTCATGGAATCTGTCAGGGGCCAAAACAAACAGAAAAGAAGTAAGGCAGCCGCCCTCAGAGCCCAGAGAAGTAGTAATAATCAACAGTTTCAACACCTTCCCTGTAGAGACTGCTGCAATAATTAGCTGGTAATTATTGGGCACGATTTCCTTTACACAGACTAGGAGGTTAGCTGTTCCAAGGGCAGAAAATGTAGCTTTGCCACCTTCACGCGAAACTGAATGGAAAACGCCACCACTGGCAGCCAAATCCCAGTATAGGGCTTCATCATCAGCCACTTGGTATCTCTGAGAAACCACTCTGCACTGCCATAGACCAAGGTGGTGTCCCTGGTTAGCACTGCTGCTGGCAGAGCTGGTTCCCCTGTTTCACTTCTCAGAGGAATGAGTGAATAAACAGCAAAAGACAGAAAGAGGCAGAGAAAAACCACTTACTTGATATTGTCAAGACATCCAGATTCAGGTTTCAGTATGGCCGTATGATGAAACATTTTATAGAGAGCAATCCCGAGGAAGATGACATTAAGCTGCAATGGAGAGGGAAGGGAAAAAAAAAGGATTATGTGACACAGCACAACATGATGGGGAGAAAGTCAGCTCCTTCTCTGTTAACAGATGGGTTAGTGTAGGAAATTAGCTCACAGTACAGTTTTATAGGGACTGAATCACAGAAAATGTCTAAGCATTTTATAAGGTGAGCTGGCCTGTAAATTGCAGGACTGGCGATGCCACAGCCTTACCAAAGCTGTGGCACTGCTGATACAAGGCTGGTTCTAACCTCAACTGTAGTGCTTCAAACAGCATTATGGAAAATTAAAAATACTTGCTGTAAGGACTTTTCTGTTTCTGAGAGGTGTACAGCTGTGGAAAGTCACTCTAAGCACCTTATTTATCCAGCCCCATTGTAATGAAGCATAAAAGCACCTTTTTCTGTGAATACACCTTTTAAACACAGCGTAACGGAGCAGATGGGCAGGGAAATCACAACTGATGCTTAGCACAATGCAAAGTTGAAAAACAAAAAGGAAAAAGAGTTTGATTTGTCCTGTAAAAGATGGGATAGTGTTTCCATGCTTCAGTGTTCACAAGGCTGCCAGTTCCTGGAAAGGAGTTTCCCAAAAGCCCTGTCTAGGATTTGAGACATAATCAAAAAGGGAAGATACCTTTTTATGAATGAATGGCTTAAGGGAAAAAAACCCCAACAGTTGTAGTTGCTGACATAGCCCCCTTCCTGATGTGGAAGGCTGCTGAAATGGCTCCCAACTCGCAGGAGAAACTGAAGAAGCAGAGACAATATCTGCATTGAAATGAGAGCGCCTGGTTTTCTGTGCTAGCCAAACTGTAGTCTAGTCAAAACAAAGGATGGTTTATTTAAGCCATATTGCAGCGATTAAAGTATAAGAAAACTCCAGCTGTCTCTAAAGTTGGGTTCTCTACCTTGTTGCTGTGTTAGCTGATATGCTGGCAATGTGCTAAACATGAAGTCACACAAGCTTCAACTGCTGCTGGGAAGGAAAAACCCTCATCAAACTTCTTTTCCAGTTTGGACTTTTTTTCATCCCCCCGCCCTCCCAGATTTCCCTTTTTTATTTTTTGCATTATCAGTGCAAAACTTCACTCTGGAATTCAAACAGGGTGTGAGCAACAAGAGGCATCAAAATAGAGTTTGGCACTTCTGAATGTCCAGCAGTAGAAACCAAACTCTGCAAGTGCCTGCTCTAAAGCTCCCTGGTCCATTTTGATCAAGTATTTTGCAATGCCAAGAGCCTCTCCTAATGAGGGTCTAATTGCTTATGCCAGGTGGGGTCAAAGAAGAACATGCCTTCCTCAAATTAATCTGTGTAAATTAAAGATAAAGAGAAAAGGGACAGCAAAAGTTTTATTTCTTGACCTGAGAGATGGAGTAGTTAATTAGGAGTTCTTACCATAATTATCAAGGTCGCCGGTCCTATAAAGCTCCAAATGAAGTAGGTGTCAAGTCGGAGCCAACATCTGTAATGAAACACAGGGGAAAGGAGGCATTCAAGGACTGCACCCAGGACATACATCAAGAGTGAACGAATGACAGAGAAGAATGTGAGCTGCAAAACACGCCGGTGGGAGACAGGAAATATTACATTGCTTGTTCATTTAAATGCTGAATTATGTGCCCAATTTCTGACAGCGCTATTGATGGAGTAAGATAATTACCTCTAGAGGAAGCAGGGAGAAAATGGCACAAGGCCTATTTGCTAAGGCTTTCTGCATCTGTCAGAAAAAGCCCTTAAACTGTGAGGTTTTTTTAAGGAAGGGGTCTGATGAACATCCACAGAGCTTCTTCCTTTGCTTTATGCTCCTCTTTGCTCTCCAGCTCTGATGCAGTGCAAGCTGTCTGTCAGCTGTCAAGCGAGATGACACTTCTCCAGTAAGCACATCAGAGCAACTTTGGTGCAAATAGGAAGAATGAATTGGATAACAGAAGGCTGAGGTTTAATTAGGTTCAGCAACTTCCCCTTTAAAGTGTTTTATTTCCCTGAACCTCCTGAATGTTTTGTTTCCACTAACGTTTCCAGGGTTGCATATGGTCTGTGCTATCACAAGAAGTTGATTCATGGCCTAAAACTAAATTATTAATCGCTTAATTTCAACCGCATTTAATACTCCCCACATTTTTTAAGGCCCCTGGGAAATTACATTTCCATTCCTAGTTCATTCCAGGCGACAGGAAGATAAAATGGAAGTGACTCGTTACAAGACAGACGAATGTAAATTCCAAAAAAGTTTCACATGATGTTTAAAATAATAATATCTTGTCGTGTTTGCAGTGTTGCAAATCACAGTTCCGTTTATACACAAAGGACTGAGAAAGCATAAAACCACTCTTATACTAAACATCCGATGGAATTTCATAATTAGGGAAGTGACAGGAACTGTATATATGAATTTATCATGGTGGAAGAGATAGCAGTTCTCACAAATGACAGCTCTAGTGTATGTGCTTAATGTTTTTCCCTTCCAATGGTCTTTGCAACAGGTAGAAAGGTCTGTGCCAGCAGCCCCACAGGAGATGATCAGCAGGAGATGCCTGATGAGAGAATAAAACATGCCCTGAACCTCTGGGACTGGGAGAAGCCAAAATATGAATAAATTCAAATATGCAGTGAGAACTTCTCACTTCCCTCCCTGACCATATAAATTTCAGGCCTCATCAGTGTTGCAGATATATTGACATATATATATATATATATATATATATATATACACACTCATACTGCTATTTGTCACAAATTAAAATACCATCACTTCTGTGACTCTGATTCCTGAACTGCCTCTGCAGCTGCTCATCCAGAATCTTCATGTGATAACATCAAAATCTTAATGCAAGAGGCAAACAGAGACTTTCTGAGCGATTGCAGGAAAATCTTGTTTCCTCCATGGCTGCTGAAGTTCAAGGTGATTTAGATGCAGCTGGTAATAGAACAGCATGAACGACTTGAAACTACTTGAGTCTGATTCCCTATAGGAAAAGGTTTATACGATCATGACATCTGTGTATCACCCACAATAAAATCTGAAATGTCGCCCAATTGCAACTAGATTTGACAAAGGAATCGAGGTTTCAAGGATAATGAAGTCCCTGTAAAAAGTCCCCCCCATACCTGAACAAGGATGTCCGCATAGCAGCAGCTCACATATTACACAGCACTTCAGACTTTATAACTACCCCATCCCCCTCAGGAAAATTGAGTAACTAGTGCTTATGCCTCAGCTGCCGTACATAAATCATGGAATACGCAGCCCCATCGCTTTTTCCTACTGATAATGAGTGCTGGTGTGTGGGAGAGGACTCAGAGGGTTGTGGAGTTTGTTGTATTTTGTTTTTTTAATGAAAATATTTCAAACTTTTTTTTTTTGCCAGTTTAACATTCAAAACAACCCCCAGCTCCTGCTGCCCAGGAGTTGGGAACACAGTATTTTAGTTTCCATAAACTGGGTTTTCCTTCAGCATAAAGAGCGAGCTGGCACTTGGAAAGCCTGGGGAAGAGGAAACACATAAACCCTCTCTTTACTTCTTGAAGCATGATGACCACCCTACAGTCACATCTGATGCAGCTGGTTTTGAATGCATAAAGATTGGGACATGGGAAAAACCAGGGAAAGCTGAAATACAGAATGAGCAAAAAGCTGTGCCAGGCTCAGCAAAGAAGAGCAAAGCAACTGGTTCCTTTTCCAGACAGTGAAAAGAATGAAATTTTCCATTCTGCTCCCCTAAAATATCTGTCTCTTCAGTTGTAGAAAACGATTGAGTGACAAGAGACGGATGCTGTGGATGAGAAACAGATAAGGGGCCAGGTCCTGATGTCAGGGTAAGTGGGGGCCAGGCATGGAGCAAAAGGAGCGCTAGGAGAGATGGCTTCACCTAAGCTGGAGTACAGCTTGTAAAAAACAGACGAGGCTTTTTTCCTGCCTTTCTGCATGCTTCAAAGAATGTGATGTCATTTTTAAATTTATTTGAATAGAAAACTTGCCTTTCTATGAAACCGTGTATGATACTCAGTCTTGGGTGACTTAAAAAAAAAAAAGCGGGGGTTTTGATGGTCACCAGGAAGAGATGAAATTTTGAACCTGTTTAAGTCATACCTCATTAAAAATGCAAATGAAGACCAAAACATCAAAACACAGGCATCCCGCCAATTGCGTTATGGAGCTGTAAATTGCTAATCAGACAAGTACCACACTGAGCTTTTCTTGCCTTAGAAGACAAAAACCCACATGCACAATGAGCTGCATAAATGAGCTCCTCAAAACAAGGAAGCAATCAGGCAACTCACTTCCCAGAGTTGCTAATCTTGGGCTGCTGAGTTACTTGTGACCCTCCACGCGCAGCTGCGCTGTGAGCGCGGGCTTACCACGTTACGAGTTTAGGCTTCGCTGCCATTAAGCAAACAAGATTCTTCAGGGCTCAGTGCAAGGCAAATGGATTATCAGGAAATGTGTGGATGTAGGGAACACTGCTCAAAACCCCATTGCTTCCTCTAGGAGTCACCCCAATGAGTTCGGCTCTCATGACAAGCTCCGTGGCACTGCTCTCCTTTACTTTTTAATTTCCTCCTTTTCCACAGAGACAACTCACAATATTCACCTAAAGCTTTTCCCAAGTAATAAAGACTACAAAGAGTTTACTCTATTTTCTGCATGAAGAGAAATCAAATACTAAACTATCCCTGGTGTGCATTAAATATAACCAATAAACAATCATTAGCTGCCATTGGACCATAAAATTTGAAGAGCCCTAAACATATCATGTTGTTCATGGGAGCTCAGTGGTTTGTTTCACGTGGCTGTAGAGCCTCCTTGTCAGGGTGCAGTAATGGGATACGTATGCACCAGACGTGCCTTCCAAGGGTGCAATATAGGTTCTGCTTAATGGAGTTCAGCATCCACATAGCTCACGCTTCCTCCTCCCAATACTGGCAGCAGCACTGCAAATAAAACAAGTTCAGTGGAGCCACCCAAGACAGACCACATTGTTAGCAGCTATTTTCCGAGCAGCATTTACATGCATGAAATGTCGGCTCCTGGCTGATGGACTCAGAGGCTGTGTACATACACAGGGCTTTCATTTTGCTTTCTGACAGCTGGATTGCTTACCGTGTATATCCTGCTTTATAGCATTCTGAAAGGGGGGAGAAATGGGGGGAGAAACAAAAGAGAGATCCCTGACATGATGGATTTGATCACCAGTGGATGAATATACCTACAAGTGCGTTTTCTGAAATATATTGAACCACTCAAAGCATAGCTGCTTTCCTCTGCAATCTGTAAGAGGCTTTGATATGAAACCCAGGAAAGTATGGAAATACGGAACAGCTTCTTGCCGCTGATTTTGGATGGCCTGCTTCTAGCATGAGCCCTCACAAAGGGAGGCTGCTAAAGTCATAACTGAGCTTTTACTGAATTTTAGACACAAGTTATTTTCAAACACTAACAACAACTGCAAATACTGTTTCTTTGCATTTTGCAGCATTGCCCACCATGATCCTTGACATAAAATCTGTCCAGGAGATGGATGGATTTGGTGAACACACAGGACAAGGCAATGATGGAACTTCTAATTTTTTTTTTTAAAGTACAATCCCAGTATTTTATTTTTTTTCAGCAAAACTTGAGCTGTGGCCATTTAAGACTCAGCAGCTGAAGGCATGGCCTGTAAGAAATGGTCACTTGCAAGTTCATGTGAGCACTGCCAGAATCCCTTTGGCAATGTGGGGAAACCACACTATCTGCAGTGGGGCTTCCTGCTTTTCATCTTTACTTTAGAAATTACAATCAGAGTAAGGTGAGATGCAAATAAAACATTTCTGATTTATCAGGGAAAGGACCAAACAAGGTTCAGATAGTTTGAATGGGATGATCTTTTAACTGAATCATTATGCTGCTGCTTAGCCATGAAAGCAAACTAATCTCCTAATGTAAGGGGTTTGAACTATCCTTAAAAAAAAAAAAAGGTAAAAAGACAAGGATCAATCCCTATCCTTGATATAATTAAGTGTATAAGAGTATCTTTATGGAGCAGCTACTCCAAAATGCCAATATGAATACTAGGACACAGGACGCTTCAAAAAATCACAAGCCTCAAGTGATGATTAAAGCAACAGAGGGAGAAACAACTGCCTGTTCCCAGCTATGCAATCTGGGCATGTGTTACAGGAGGGCTGGATTTAGAAAGGAAAATGAAATCAAGAAAAGCCTGGGTTTTAAACTGGGTGTTTAAGCAAATCATTCTGAGATGTATGAATGGTGGCACCAAATGCCAGGCAAAAAACAAATAATACTAACAGCTCCATAAGTCCTGCTTAAACAAATGCAGTAAATAATGGAGGGAGGCAAGTAATATATTCCAGAGGATGTTTTACAAAACCTGGCAAAACCAAGCAACTTCTTGCAATCAAATTATGTATGCCTGGCATATAGTTCACTACAAATTCTAATCAGTTCTACCCTTCTAATAACATTATACTGAAAAATACATCATCATCCATCAACCAGATGGAGCATGATAGTTATACAAAACATATTGTGTGTTTTTTATTTTCCTCTAGGAGAACGTGATAAAATTGGGCATTCTGGAATTAAAATTTATAAATAAATATTTTAGATTTGCAAATCTCTGTAAATATTTATTTGCAAAATATTATATATACATGTTTAATCATTAAAAATACTATTTCGTGCTGTGGGGAGGGAGACATATTTTATTGGCACACTCACAGGACCGATGCCTCTTCAGTGCCAAGATAGTGAAGTTTTGTTGCTTGCTTTCTGTGAATTTCAGACAAGCTTTCTGCCTGTACCTTCCATGTCATGGAACCATTTGGGCACCCAAGGCCTGTTTGCAAAAGCCAAAGGGTGAACAGTGAGGAAAGTAGCCACAAAATACTATACTGCAAGCCGGATAGGTGAGGACACCGCTCCAGCAATGGCAGATGTGCAGGAACTGACTTTCCAGAGAGGTGGAATATGTTTGAGGCTCAATGTGCCTGATGTAGGCCACTGTGAAGAGACAGGTCCTCCACAGAAACACCACAGTTAAGAACAAATTTGTCTAAAGGGACAAGGCAAACTGTTTCCATACCTGATTCCATAGGTGCTTATATAATGCTCAGGATGGGGTATAAATACAAGAGCTTGCTGTGGCAGAAATAAGGTGGCAACTGATGGAAAGTCTCCTCCAGAAATGGTAATCAGCTGTTGTGTTACTTATTCTTTGCCCTCTAGGCCTGTAAAAGCCAGTCAAACTACTTTGGATAAATTGGTAGAGATCCTTAAAAACTTACACCCTCCCACCCTTATCTGTGTGGGCCATTTCCTTTCCACAAAGCATGACATTTATACAAATTCAGGTCGCTACTCTCCTACTCATGGGAGAAACACAACACAAATATCCATCTGGGATCCAAGCCTACCTGCTGGCATGGTAATGGATCATGAGCAGCTCCACTGTTCTACAGCTCTGCTTTTGCAAGGAATCAGGTTCATATATACCAATAAGGTTTCAGGCAAAAAATTTGCAGTTGAACTTAACATGCTGCCATGGCCTGACCCAACCTATGTTAAAAAAGAGCTTCAAAACCCCCACTGGCTCATTGCTATGTATGCTTTCATACTGAGCCCTTAACTCAGTTGAAGTGAGACTGAAAAGGCAGACTAACAAGAGATGAAGGAAAAAAGTCAATAAAAACACACTGTTAATCCTAGTGCGGCAAAGATGGTGAAGAGAATCAAAGGCTCAATCTTCCCCTTGTTTTCCATTAGACAGTGTTGCATGTAAATCTAAATTGTGCTTTCATACCAGCTTCAGCAATATTGAAAACACTTAAGAATATTCATAATGATAAATGATGTAGCTGTTCTGATTTGCAAAGAGCCTAAGGAACTCCACAGTTACCACCTATTTTGCCTGCAGGCTCTGTTAATTTGATAGAACAGCATGAAAAAAAAATAGGAAGAAAACAGTATCTTCATCCAAATAAGAAATACTCTTTGGTTAGAGAAGAAAGATCTTGCTGATACAGTACTGAACTGAGACTTGGGACAGTCATCTCTGCTGATGTTATGCAAGGATGTGACAAAATTTGCCTCGACTGACTTCTCTAGAAAATACCTTCGCAAATCATTTCATAGTGTGGGATTTGCCCTGTGCCATGACGGATTGCACTGGAGACACAGAGATAAGTCAAGGCACACCTCCTGGCTGAGGTCTGCCTGAACAAACACTCTGGGCTCCTCACATCCCTTTTGTTGTCCCCACTCCCATCTCTCCTGAGCAGGTCCAAGCAATGCCAAGGTCACTCACACTTTGTCCGTGCCGTAGCTCCGGTAGTCCACCGCTGCTGACACAGCCACGATCAGCGCAGGCATGCCGTACCCGACCAAATAGAAGTATTTCCTCCGGGAGTGCTCGCTCTCAAAAACCTCCACCAGCATGATGTAGAGCTGCACCCCCTCCAGGAACATCCAGGTGAAAGCTGCCAGGAAGAAGAAGTGCAGGAGGGCGGCAAAGACGGCACAAGCAATCTGTGTGAGGATTGAAAAGAGCAAGGGAAGGCGTTTGTACCATGATGAATTAATGCAACAGTCAGGAGTACTCTTACATGGAGGCTTAATAAAAATGAGGGAGTTCTTATCTTCCCTCTCCAAAGGAAGAACTATTTTTCACTTGGAAAATGTGTGAATTGTTTTAAAATAGACACATCTTTGCATATATAAGTGACATTAAAAAATACAAAGGTAGACACATACACAATCTGGGAAATAAACATATGAAGATGTACACGGTAAAAATACATTTTTACAACCTCCTTATTAAACACACACACATTACTGACATGCAACAAACAGCCCCTGAAATCACAGTGGGCCCGAGCATGTGAGAGTCCCAGTTATCAGCCAGGGGCCCTACCCTGAGAGGACTCATGCATGGAATGAAGACAGTGTTGGAATGTCTCTCCATTGTCAAACATAGAAGAACCACTGAGACAAGAGCCCGTGATGCCTCTTACCGGCTGGTCAGTCCGGTTGATGCCAATGAGGAAGAGGAGCTCTGCCACGAAGAGGCTGATGCACAAGTTCTTGTGAATCGTGTTGCGGTCACTCTGCAGCCCACGGAAGAAGCAGAAGGTGAAGATGCAGATCAGGAGGCAGACCAGTGAAAGCAGGATGCCAACCCATGTGATGAAGTCCAGGAGCAGGTCGTGGACTGCATCACTGTGCTGAAGATAAAATGAAAAAGTCTCATCAGTTGCATGATGCATGACTTTGGATTTATCCCGGACACAGAGCAAGGTTATCTGTGGCACAAGGCACCAGTACCAAAAATATTAAATGGATCTAAATTTGAATTCTGCAGCAAGAAAGCTGCAACCTGAAACACAAACTCCAATGTGTCTTGCAAGCTGCAGGTACCCTGAACAGATTCAGACCCCAAAACCTTCTAGAAACACATCAATGCTGTTGATGAAAATACTGAGATGTCAGGGCTAGTCTTGTGTGCTGCTCCACCTTGCACAAACATGGCAAAGGAGTGTCTGGACACACAGTATAAAGAACCCCTGAACAGAGTGAATCAAGTGTAAAAAAGTATTTTATGCTAACAACATCATGTCCAACAACTGCAAGTCCATTACAACCATTTGCCAACAGTGAAAAAAGACTCTCTTTAAATGTTCACAGAGATGTACGAGCTTGGAGGCTTTGGAAAGAAACAGATTGCTTAAATTTCTTTTTTTCTTTTTTTTTTCCACAGGGGAAGGAGAAAGGAAGTTTGATTTTTCTTTTTCAGACCCTGGAGTTATATTTTAAAACTCTTGGGAAGTCAGAATGATCCTGAGAACATTACCCCCCTCCCCCCCAAAAAAGACAGACCTTTTAACACAAATTTGCTTTTAAACTGTAAATTTTAAGTGATTTTAAGGCAGCCCGGAAAGTGAATGATTCCCTGTGATGAACTTTTAACATGGATGTACTTCAAAGCCATGCAAACAAGGCCAGTGCAAAGTTAGCCAACAAAGTTTTGTGAGAGGCAGGATAGGTGAGCTTTAGCTCTGCTGACAAAACATTGCTGCATTGCCCCTGATCTTACACTGCATGTCCCTCACAGAAAGACCAGGCATGTGATGAGACCCTCCTGGTGAGATCATCCCACCACCTTCTTCCTCATTCAGGCTGCAAAACTTGCCCTTAACTCCCCAAGCTTCCACCAGACATGGTGAAACTATAGATATCGTTACTTAGCAAAATGCAAATAAAACATGAGAAATACATGGTGAGGCATGAGATGACTGCTCTGGTGTAAGTGGTGAGAGTCAATGAGCTGAGGAAAAGACTGGCTAAAAATCTCTGGGGGCATTTCACAAAGACCAGAGCAGCTTGAAGCCCAACTTTGTGGTCCACCAGGCTGTGTTATAAGTGGTAATCACATTCCCCACCACTTCTGGCATTTCGACGACTTAGGCATTATGTAGGCTGGCAAATACAATAGTGTCACACGTCAAAAAAACAGGGCAAAGTGGAAACATTTTTCTCTCCATGGGATAAAAGCTTATGACAAATGGAGGGAAAAGGTGATTAATTTATCCATTTTCTTTGCCTGCTTGCCAATGATAAAGCCACATCAAATGTCAGGCCTTTCCCGATACACACGCTGCTATGTCAGCACCCACAAGAAACATCTCAAACCTTTCAGCTCTTTGGCTTTATCAGCATGAGTGATAGGCGTCAAATGATAATGAAAGATGGGGAGTTACTCTCTGCTCCATCTCTTCCATGCTGGAAGTTTTCTCTCCAGGAAGACTTGGAGGTGGAGAGATGGAGGGCTCCTTTGCCCAAACCCCCTTGCAGCTCTTTCTGAGTATTTCCAATATCTAAGGAACTAGGGGTCACAAGTCCAACAGGGAGACAAGAAATCATTGTGTGCTTTCTGTGGCTCTTGACAGAAATGCCTAATCCAGCCAGCTCATCCAGCAGTGCCCAGAAACCTGACAAGATGAAGCACATCATTTCCCTGGCAGCTGCGCACTGCTTTATCTCAGTGTCATTCCAGCTCATCCATCCCTCTTAACTCTGCGGAAAAATGTTAATGCAAACCTTGCACCTTGCAAATCATTTTTTCTTTTGTCTGAGGCTGCTGGGGAATGGCAGGAGAACATCTCCCTGAACAAGCCCTCATCTGATTAGATTGGCCTGCCAGGCTATGGACCAGGAGCTCTTGGGCTGGGCGACAGGACAAGGCAGCTAATGCAGGTGGATGCAGGGAGAAAGAAACCTGGCAGACCTTAGCCAGAAGCACCCACCCCACACAGACGTGGCCAACAGCACAGATTCATCTATCCCAAGACAAATTTAGCTTAGCCCAGGGAAAATTCTCAGAGGGCTTCTTTCCCTAGGTAAGATGAAACTGACAGCTCCTGCACCTCTTATCACAATTCCACAACTCTGCTGACTGTAAGACATGATGCAGGAATTATGAGTGTTTTTGCTCTTGGAAAGGGATCCTACCATCTAGGTTCATAGGCTTCTTCAGGGAAGGGCTGCTTGCCCTAGAAGCTCACCACGCTTAGCAATAAACATGCTTCATTGCTGTATTATTATTATTATCACTCTTACTACTCTTCTTTTTAATATTAATCGTAAAGATAATACTGATTTTATGTACATAACACTCATCCCTGGAGTGCTGGGAAACAACCATAAAACCAACTTCTCCATAATTACAAACTCCCTCCCCAAACCCAACAAACTCACAAAAGAACAAACAAAAAGGAATAATAACAATAAACTGGGAACAAGAGCAATTTAAAAACACCTCAGGGGAAAAAAATATGAATTTGTAGCTTTTCTAGTAAAGTCCAAGAGAAGAAGTGAGCTGAATTTTAAAGGCTGGGTACACTCCAGCCTGTTTGGGATGCCCAACTTCAAGTGCTGCTGCAGAACCAATGGATCAGGGAAGACTTGATAAGCACTGGCATCATTCCCATGGCAGTACCAACTGCCCCCGCAGGGCAGGCACATCCAGAGCTTGGACATCAGCAAATACAACAAAAGGCAACTTGCCTTTTGCTGGAGACTGAAACTTGTAAATTACTGCACTGTCACACAAAGCCTTACACAGTTGGTATATGGAGTGCCAGGGTTACATGTGATACAGGGCACACAATGATTTTATATCTTGGTCTCAGCCTTCAAGACTGGTCCCTTAACCACAGAAAAATGCAAGAAGAGCAAATCTTCTCTTTACCCTGTCCAGCACTGTTCAAACACTCCTTGACTGAGGATAAAACAGCTTTGATGTGCACGCTACCCACTGAATCACAGCATGGTGAAGGTTGGAATGGACCACCAGTGGGGTCATCTGGTCCAACATCCTTGCTCAGGTCCAACTGTACCCTGTGCTTCTGATCATGACCCTCTGGGATCTGGATTTCCCAGAAGATCTTTAGGGATATCTGTCACAGCACAATGAAAGCCCTACGGTCTCTAAAGCATGCAACATACATCTGAGATCACCAGTGTATTGACAACAGCCAATTCTTGCTTCTCACTGATCTCCCCAAATACCTGGGCAAATAGAAGAGCCCATGAGAAATACCAGAGATCAGCCCAAGAGACAATTTCCTGACAGCTTCAACCAAACTACTCCTTGCCCAAATGCACCATGGTCCTCCAGACTTGTGCTACATGGCACAGCATGCAAGACACTGAGTTTTGTTACCACTGAGCTACACTCACTTCACAAAATAAGCTGACACCCAGATTATTTTCAGCACAGGAGCAACCCACTGAGTAATTGAAAAAAAATTAAAATAATACATTTCAGTGACAGGGTTTGTATAGCAAGTATGTTTTACATTTAAGATTTAGGTATGAACCCAACCCAAAGCCCCATGAAAGGAGATGTCTCTGCCTTTGGAATGAAGCCCCAGTTTTGTTCTAGAGGGGCCAAGAGCAGTAGGGAGAGAGTGCTGATGGGGATTTGTGCAGGAGGACTTACAGGAGCACTGGTAGCAACCACAGCAGGGTGAGCAGACAGCCCAGATATTATCCAGGCTGGGAAAATCAATGAACAGCTCTGGCAGTGCCTGTACACCAGAGCTGAGCTAATAAAAACAAATCCCAGGGAATGTCAGCTTATGACAGAATGGCTCTCCCTGAGATGAACAGCCATTTCCTCCCTTATTAAAAACATCAGCAGAAGAAAGCAGCAGCCAAACCAAGCTGCCAGCAGCAAAGGACACATTCCTTTGCCTAATCTGTCCCTCCAGGAATGGAAGAAGTAATATCTTTGGGGGTGGAGGAATAAGCGAGCAGTAAATAAAAACACAATGTCATCAACTAGCTCAGATATGACCGCTCGGTGCCTGGTGGGAGCTGGCAGAGTGCTGGGCTGGGCAGAGACCCAAGTGGGACAGGTTTGAACTTCTGTGCATTGCTGATGCTGCTTCTTGGAGCTGTAGCTATTTGGAGCCATGCAGGGTCTCTCTGCCCTTTTTCCCCCCACCTCTGGCAGTAAGAGAGGATTTACTGCTACGACCTGGCTGTAATGCTTTGTGGCTATGTGCAAAGGGCTACTGAAGAGGCTCATGCTTTTGTAGATGTGCTAAAAGCATCAGTTGGGGTATGTGGACTGGGAGGATACCCCAAGAACTCCTGCAGTGCATCCAAGCTGGCTAAGGGCATCACCTGCTGTGGCTACAAAGGCATGAGAGGCTTTGAGGGAGCTTTTTGCCCCTTGTGGCCAAGAGGAATATCTGCTGGGTGGATCCCTTTGCTTTAGCACCCATCCCGTCCATCTTCCCCAAGGATGCACCAAGGGAGGCAGGCAGCTGTGCTCCACAGAGAACATGGCACCCATGGATCTGGTACATACCCTGTCTGTGCTCTCTGCAAAGGTGATGCCATCCTGGGCACCATTAGGTCCTAGCCCAGCAATAAAGAGAGAAATATTCCCACCGGAAGCCCCTGTGCAATGTTACTGTCTTCTGACTTTGGCCATTCACAATAAGGCTCAGATCCCTGAGCATTCCTACAAGGTGGTTTAGTCACCTTTTCTCTCCTTGCCATAGTCCACAAAGCTGCCTTCATATTCTGCATGGGCAATGCAGACCATCTTCCTTCCTCTTCTGCCTTCCTCAGCAAGATGAAGGCCTCCTAGCAGAACTTCCCCCCCACAAACTTCTCCCCAAAATGCAAAACCCTTCCAGCGGCTGCCAGAAACAGCAGCCAGCACAAGCCATAGAAACACCCACAGCCCACAGCAGAAAGCTGTATGGGGGCAGGTGTGCACAGGGAAATGGGTACAGAGCTCACCTTTCCATGTGTTACAGACACTACTGCACATACAGCATGTGGCAAGAGCCCACTATTTCCACTGTATTCACCAACCCCACTGCAACTGAGAGGTAGCTGAGGTGCAATTCAGTCATGGAGAGGAGGTGAGGCTTAGGAATAATAATTGCATCCATTATCCTGCTCTCCCATGCTAGCTGGATTTAGCCATCTCTGATTACTCACATGGCATCTCCAACCCAAGAAACGAGCTACAGTGGCTGTGCCAAATTCTGTGTAGACATCCACCCAGCCAAGCTGCCAGAAATGTGAGTTTCTGGAAAAGGCCTGGTCACAGCATCATCAGCTTCTGCTATCACAGCGATGGTCTTACCTAGCCTGGTGCTGAGAGACAGCTGGGACCTGGCTCCACCACACCAGGAGCACTGCCTTTGCTTTGGTCCTCACACTCACCCTGCTCTCAGCCAGAAAGGAAGGGGGCAGCGAGACAGAGTAAGGCTTAGCCCTTACCAGTGTGAGCTACATGACTTGCACATGAAGTTTAGAACACAGGATCAGCCTGCAATAATTCCAGCTTGCTCCTCCACTGCATTAGGCAATGGACTGCTACATTCCACTTAGACTTCATATATTTTTACTCCTTTCTCTCCTTAGCTTGCCTTGTGTTTCCACTCCCCAAATAATTAGCACAGTGTAACATGTTTGGGGTAAAGAGTAACACCTGAAGCCTTCCTATTAATTGCAACAGTCAAAACACCTTTCTTCTTTTCTCCCTTTCTCTTAGTATTTAAAAAAGAAGAGTATGATCTGGCATTCACTACATACTGATAAGCAACATTTATCTACCCTGGGGGTACATTTGCTTACTCTGGTTTGGGTGGTTTTTTTAATTGCATTTTCCCACCAGCTCTGAACTTGTTTTCTGGCTTCGTAATTTTCCCATGATACATTTAAGATGCATCTGCTATAATTAGTATGATGCAAAGCACGAGCTTATATAAAAAAACCTGTAAATTTTGAATAATTCTACAGCAATTACATAGGTAGGACACCTTATTTAACTATGGGCTTTGCTCCATAGCATGGGAGCCACCACATTTTTATAGAACCTAAGGGTCATAACAAACATCCTACTTATTCAAACAGTAGATTGGTCTATTTAACATAGATCTCATCTGTACTAAATAGATCTTATAATTTAACAAAATATCTAAGAGACTGTAATAACTTTCCTGTAACACAGGTCAAATGAACTTCCTAGATGGTGATTTGTTTCCAAGTTTTAAAATATCTCTCCAAAGGGTGGTTCTTATTTTTCCTCGTAAATTGTGCAGCACGGCAGTGTCCTCAAGGCGATCCCGGAGGATTCCTCAGTGAAATCCTGCTCACCACTCATTATACAGTCCTATCTCCATGCTGGCTGGGGGTCTGACAGTGGCTGGGGGGGAATCTGCAGGTGAGGGTCCACTGCTCTATCCAGCAGCTGTGCATCCTGCTTGGGTGCACAGCCAACTCTTGCTCCTGGGAACTGTTATTTTACCCCAGTGGGTGAAAAAGAAACTCTGGGCCCAACTAATTTTAACAGGCAGAAAGCATCTTCAGATTAAATTCTCCTTTAATCAGGTACTGTCCTAGTAAGAATTGATCCCAGCAACTTCTGCTCTTGAAGCATACCAATAAATCCCTGCTGCCATGGTCAGCTGGTGTCACTTTCTGCCCCTTTGGACAAAGACATATTGCTTTTTCATGCTGGAGAGCCAGATGGCCATCAATCACCTCCTCAGCACCGCTACCTTCCAGCTCCACCTTGCCACGCACACTCTGCGAATAATTAAACCATAGCCCGGAACTCGCAGAGCAGCCACTGAGGTCCCCTCTGGAAAACACGCTCTTTTGCCATGTTACCAGGCAGGGAGATGATTCGTGAGCAGATGTGACACTTGTCAAATTGGTGCTGGTTTATGATTAAGGAGCAGGACTATGGTGGCTGCTCCCCATGATGCCCAGTTTTCAGTCTCATTAGGCAGGGTGCTGTGGATACTCATTACACCTATGTATACACCTGTTCCCTACGGATCCAAAAATTCAAACAACTGAAGTCAGTAGACTTCAAATCTCAATCAGAGGAATAAATAGTTTCTGTTACAAAACTCCCAGAATATTATCAATTATTGTGTGTACAACAGTCCTCTTCACAGATCCTGGTCACAGGCCTGAACATCCATCTAAGAGATCTTGCACACAACATCATTTCCCCAAAGATCATTCCACCTCCAAGAAGACTAACAGGTCATTGAATGACCAAGGAATGCCTTTTTGAACAAGCCACAAGATAAGAAAATGACTGAAAAGCATACCTATGACCAGTGAGCATGAGTCAATGAACAACAACCCCCATTTGTTTTTAAACCTCCACTTTTCCAAACCAGCAGGTATTGTGCTGCCAAGACTTTAAAATCAACTCATTACAACAGCCTAAGGAATGTCATATGAGCCACCTACAGACACGCCAAGAGACACACGGTCATCTCCACCATAAAGCGAGACAGTGCCACTGGGAAGAGCAAGGTGACAAGCAGCTGGAGGGACAAGTTGCAAATGTTTGCATATTTATATCTGAAATATGTGTCTGTGTTATGTGGGAGGAAGCCTTGCCCTGCCTTTGCCCTCAGGCCAGGATGATCACTGAAGTGGACGTGCCAGGAAGCTGTCTGGTTGTATCAGAGACAGCAAAGTGGAGCCAATTTGGCTTTCATAGCAACGGTACTTTGGCCGCAGCCAAATGATAAAACATGACCTGAAAGTCTTGAGGGCACTTGTTAACACCCAGAAACAGCCACTAGCTAAGAGGACACTGGCTTGGCACTCGGGAAGCTTCCAGCTGCAGCTCTTTCCAACCTATTGGATGAACATGGACAAGGAAGGGTCTTACATACTTTTTCTGGAAGATGAGATAACAGCAGCTCTACTTGTCTCATGAGGTCTAGATGGGAAGTGCAGACAAGGCTGACCTATTTGCAGTTTGAGAAGAGGCTTGTTCAGCACGGGGCTGTATCTGCACCATGCAGTAGGGACCACCCCCATTCCTACGAGTGGAGTGGATCACTGTCTGCATTTCCCAGGTGCAACGTCTGACTTCAGTGACTCAGGCATATCTGTTAGTTCCAGGTGGGTGATAATGAGCTAAACACACATTTCTTATGAAAATTTGAGCAGTTGTAGGAAACTGGCAAAACCAGAGCTGGACTGCAGAATGCCATTAACCGGGAAATATGTGCTCCGAATAGACCACTTCTTCAGGCATCTCGCAGGACAATTCCACAGCCATTTAATGGCACGTTTCCTGGACTAGGACTGACTCCTGCAGAATAAAATGGATATGTCAACCTGCAGCGGCAACAGATACATCCTGCCCCTCTCAGCTGGAACCAGCTGTTGTGGGAAATGTGCTCCTAGGCTCCCTTGGTTTTTTTGCAGAGCTTTTGTCATGCATGATGCTTATTAAATGTGTATTTTATTGCAGCTTTTCACAATCCTCTTCAGATTATTAAGTGGAACAAAAATATACAAAACAGGGACATTGGAAGACTACTTGAGAAAAAGTAGTTTTAAAACCATAATGGTTTTTGTGGCTATGCAGTCATGGAAGTGATTCTGAAAAGTTCTGCCTGCATGGAAGATGCCAAATTCATATCTAGCTCAGAGCTGTGGATTTTGCTGCAGTGCCAGGCACATGAAGTGGAGACACCACAATGAAGAAAATGACCAGGCCAAAATCTTTTGGGCATCAGGGCTTTCTCTTTTTTCTCCATCAGTTTAGACTGGCCTCAACCAAAGAAAGGCAAAGCAGCTCAGGAAATGGAGAACCATCTCAACCATTCTCCTGCTCTTGAATAAAAACCCTAACGTGCGCTTTGTTCTCAAAACCACTGCTACCATGAGGAACATCTACTTTCAGGATTAACTTCTTTAGCTGCAGTGGGGATAGTCATGTGGATAGTCATGTGGAAAGAATTACACTATGGACCTAAATGCAGTCAAGGGAACCAGCTGGCCATGTGCTGGCCTCAAGTAGATGCACAGTCTACACAGGATGGTACAAGAAGCTTTCCTCTCATGTGTCACACTCTGCATCTTTCTGTCACACAGTGAGATACAGAGTATTTCTGCCCCTAGACAGGAGGAGAACGTCATTGGCTCCACACAGACACCTCACACAAACACCTGTGGCTGTGTATCTGCAGCTGCTGCCAGCAGGACACCCACCCTGCACCCCATGAGACAGACTGCACACTTTTGCTCCCCCGCCTCACTACTCCCTGGTGGCACAGGGAGGACTCTGTGAGAAAGAACCTAGCCAGATGTTCTGCACCAGTTAGCAAAGGTTATGGCAACAGCTAAGCCTGCTTACTCATCATCCTCAGCCCAGAAATGCCCATGCCACGAGCTTAAGACAGGCTTTGCATTGGTGTGACTATTTCCTGTTTCACCACAGAACAGAAGAAAGACTCACACCAGATGGTTTCTACTTTTAGAGTTACTGTCACACAGCAATGTCCCTGCTCAGCTCCATCAGCAGTAACAAAATGGAGTCACACATGACCACTTTTCCTGCCCAGTGCATCGGCAGCTTGAGGATCTGCAATGCCTACCTTAACTTCCACATGTGCCATCAGGACTGCAAAGTTGGTGAGGTGGTTGCAGGAGCACGTGGTGTGTGTCTTGTTAGTTGTCAGGAGGCGACAGCCCTGGGTGGACCAATACCCTGTCATTGTACGCTTTGTGTAGCTCCAGAATGAGCAGTTGGGATTAAAATTTTCTTCTGACTGCTGCAGGGAAGAAATTAATAAATGCAGTAACAATGATAGGCTCTCAGAGATTTTTAAATGCACTACTGAGGCTCTTTGTAACTCTCACCCTTTAATTTTAGATAAATAATCAGCAGCGGTTTATACGTCAAGTATTACTTGCCAATACCAGAGAAAGTTAGATTGTTGCTGCACTCTTTGCTAATGCAAACTTAGGTCTTTGTTCTTGATTAATTTCAGACATTGACTAAATCCAGCTCTTTAAAACCAGACTGCTTCATTTGCATTGCAGAGCAGAGAAATTAATTGCTTTAAGCAATCAACTTTTGCAATGACTGAGCTTGGCTAACAGGAGGACTAGCTGTCCTCTTTCACTGTAATTCCACTTTCCTCTAACATCCCCTGCCACCATGATAAAATAATATTATGGTCTATTCTAATTTACTGGTAGTTTTTAATTACAGAATGATGCGTGTCAGCAACCGAGCAATGGGCAGCAGCTCAAAGGAGACACTTTCTTTACTTCTATTAATGCAAAGTAAAAGAGACCTTCCCCATAAATAACACAAAGTGCAAAGGAACAAAAGTATAATTCAAAATCTAATCAAGGGCTGCTGGGGGCCTCACAGCAGCCAACTTTTGCATCACTTCATTTCAGAAAAAAAAGAGAATTGCTTTTTGAACTCACACACCTTGATGTGCTTGACAGTAAACACCACAGGATCAGCCAGGTAGACCTTATTGCTGAACTCTTTATTTATTGCTGCCGTGATGACAGGGGAGTTGACAATGACGGAGTGATTGGTCGACATCGCTTCTGTTCCCAACTTCATGCTAGCATTCTCCGTGGACAGATAGGTGCCTAAGTTGTTGTACAGCACAAAAGCCACCCTGATCTCACCTAGAAGAGAGGTAAGAGGCCAGGTCAAATCACTGGGGAGTCTTTTTTTTTTGGATTACCAATCTCTTCTCTAAACCAACTTCGAAACTTCTCTGAGAAAATGTGAAAGGACCAAGATGTGGCATATGAAAACCCACCTCCTGCCGATCCCAGTGAGCACCAAGAGGTGCAAAAAGCAGTCCACAAATAAGAAGGGCAGAGCTGCTTCTTCCAAAAGAAACTTTTATAAGCAAACAGATGAACAGAAGACAGACAGGAAAGGTGGGCTTATTTTTGGCATCAGTAGGTGTAACTGGCTCCAGAAAAAAAAGAGGCCAGGTGGCCCATTTCCCACCTGACATCACTTTATTCTCCAGGATAACTTGGGAAACGTGTTTCGAGCTGGCCTGTTGCACAGATGCAGTATAAAACTATAATTTAGTCTGTTAATAAATCAGGACTATCTCAGAAAAGTGTAGGGATGAATCTGGGAGAAGAAATCAAAACCTTTCCAACACAATTCCAATCTTGCATGACAGATAAAACAAAACTGCAGAAATTTCATTTAAAAATACATTTATTTTCTTAATTTGCCAATCAGATAACCAGAAAAACACCATTAGGGAGCCTGCAGAAAATCAAGTCTACCATCCAGCTGTTTTTAACTGAAACCATCCAGTTTGCCTTCTGTTTTGCACATTATTTCACAGCCTATAAATAAGAATGGGATGTGATTAGTTTGCCTTTATATGTATTAGTTGTGGAGAGGTATGTTTTTGTTTCTATAGGGATCACCATGGCATCTGAGGAAGGTGAAATACTGATGACTCCAAAGGTCCCTCCCAACCTAAATCCTTTTACAATAATTTTATCTGTAGCTCTTTGGTGACCTCCAGGCATGTGTCAAGCTGCTGCAAACTGATGGTGTTCTTCTGCTTCGAGCAGAACTCCAGTGATACTGTGTTTAAAAATACAGAACCTCTACTTCACTGCTGCCAACAGACTTTCTCTAACCCTACAAATCTCAACAGCTTGACTGGAGTAAAAGTCCTGCCTTGCTGGAGTTTTGCTACACATCTTGAGTTTTAAACTACCTCTAAAAGAAATGCTTCTCTTCAAATCCTACATGCAAAGGTACCAAGTGCTGTCAAATAAGCCAATGGCAAAACTTTCTTTCTGAACCACCAGACCAAACTTTCCACTTCAACAGCTGTCTACAATTTTTGGAAGTTTTGACACACCTGTTCTGGCTGCCCTATCACTCCATGTTATTTTTTCTTTACTCAGAGGAGGGTGAGGCACTGGCACAGGTTGCCCAGGGAAGCTGTTGCCCCCACTTCCAGGGGGCAACACCCCATCCCTGGAAGTGTTCAAGGCCAGGTTGGACGGGGCATTGAGCAACCTGATCTGGTGAAAAGGTGTCCCTGCCCAAGGCAAGGGGCTTGGAACCAGATGATCCTTAAGGTCCCTTCCAACCCAAGCCATTCTGTGATTCTGTGTTTTGCCTGCACTGACCGAAGCCCCTATGCGAGTGTTGTCCCCTGCACAGAGAATAAAGTTTAAAGGAACTCAGAAATAGGAGCATTTTGAGCCCACCAGTAGAAACCTATGAGTTTAAAGTTGGTCTATGGTAAGGCTGTAGAGATCAACAAATGTGTCTGCTCAAACTCCTGATCTGCAAATAAACGGCTTGGCAGGATGAAGACCATTCACATATAACACCATCTAAAATTTATGCTGTATCGGAAGGTTCATAAGGTACAGCAAGGCACTAAAGATTTAGATTCATAACAGTTAATCAATCTTTTCTGCCATGTTGGCTCATTATTAATATTTGCTACTATTGTTTCTTCCCACAACTTTTTCAGATATTTGTGCGGTGCCCTGCTGTGAAGCAGTTTACTCAAACGAGCCTCTTATCCCCTCTGAAGCCTCCTACTGCAGACAACAGCAGTTAAAAGCACTTCTCTGGATTCAGCACTGTGCCCCAGAAGCCCCATAATTTAAGGATATGATGCATTTTTACCATCACAAAATACTTCTGAAGGCTGTGAATCACTTAGCAATATAATACATTCCCAGTCTGCCAACGTAGCTTGCAGTCAAGGGCACGAGCAAATGATACTACCCATTAAATTAAATATTAACATAGCAATTAATACTTTACTGATAGTGGTTAAACACAAAACAATGCCTAAGGCATGAGTGCCTCATGAAGCTGGCGTGGCCTGAGGTGCCAGACCTACCATTTCGACCATTTTGCTTCAAGGTATTTGCTGACAGCTGAATGGCGCTCCCGTGGCCCATGTTCTGGGGAAACTTCAGATCTTCCAGATTCCCATCTGTGCTTAGTCTCGCAACTTCCAGCTCTGTTTGCAAGAGAGACAGACACTAAGAAAAAATCTCTACTGAAATAATTTTCAATACGGTATTTCAAAGCTACAAAATGGTGTTCCAGACCAGTTGAGAGCAGAGGAATCAAAATGCTGCATGCTAGAATGTGTTTGGGCTCCTATTTCTTTTTAAATCTTTGCCCTGAAGAAATTTTAGATTTAATTAAAAAAAAAAGGAGGCGCAAATAAATTCTACTCTCTGTGGAAGACAAAAGACAACCAGTTCTTGTAAACAAGAACCTCAGGATATTAAGGACAACAGTTAAAATGAAAATCTGAAAATACTAGTTCTTTGCCACTGGCGATTGGTACTTTCTGTAAATGTTATCAGTGCTCAGGATCTGTATTCATAGAAATAGAAAGAAGAGTTGTTCTCATTTTACATATGCACAGTGGGAGTGCCGGTGCTTTCCATCATGCTTGTTTTTTAATTAAAATCAACAATCAGCTGAATAAAGACACAAATTTGTATGAAATGAAACAGAATTGCCTTACGATGAACAATCCCCCTGTGAAGCAGTGCTCTCATTGCTCTAGCACAGATTATACCCTCAAAGCCAGGAGTAATAAAGGCAGGTCAGGTGCTTATTTTCCATGGGATTTCAAGGGTAGAGAGCTGCCTTTTTCCTTAGGCTGTTTTGGAAAGACTTTGAAGTCCTCCAGATAAAGGCCCAAGACATATCTAACAAATCACTCTCCAATTAATCTAGGGACCAAGACCAAAGCTGGGCTCCACAGCCTCCACTCCTCCCCTGACAGCTCCCAGCATTTACAGGATTTGCCCCTTACGGATGTTGTCGGTGTTCTCCCGGACGATGTCTGTCTTCAGCAGGTTGTCAGCCAGCACGAAGGCACTGTCCTCCACCGTGTCCAGCAGCTTGGTGGCCGCGCGCTGCTGCTCGCTCGCGTTCAGGTCCCTCCACGCGTTCAGAGCCTGAGGCTGCAGGAGGTTGTTCACCGTCTCCACCATGGCCTGCAAGGCACAGGGGCGGAGTGAGAAACGGCTCCAGCAACCCTAAAGCACCAGAGACCTCGGACATATGCTTAGTCCCATCCTTAACACACATCTGTTTACAGGGTGGTGACAGCATCTCCTTCCCCCGCCCATTAGGGCAGCCTGCAATGGAGCAGGACAACTTTTATCCCATCAGATGGGACAGGGAGGAAATACTGATTTTATTATAAATGCAGGCTGGGAACAGTGCTTTTCTGCTTCCATAATCATCAGCCCTGGGCTTGGAAAAAGAGGGAATTAGGTGGGGAAGGAGAGGCAGGAGGAAGATGGGGATTAAGGAAACATGCAGGAAAATATACTTCAAAACCCATTGTGAAGCAGGTGCTGCTACCTGCAGCACCAGAACTCGAGTAGGGCTGGGGCACTCAAGGAAGGTGTTTAGTATTTGCAAAGGCTATGCTCCCTAAAACATTTCCCACCACAAAACCTCTGGCACGCAGCTATGAAGACAGAGAGATAGCTGAGTAAACTTCATCCAGAGCAGCAGCAGGTGCCCGTAGAGATTTAGATAAGACACTACATTTCAAATCACTGCATTCAGGAAGGAGCCAACCCTGTGGAAACAGCTTTAGTTTCCTATGGTGCACCTTCTGCCCTGGGCTGCCACGCACAAAGAGCTCTCCCATGGATAACTTCCCACAGGTTAATCTGGATGCACACCCAGGATCACACGATACTGTACTGGTCTCATGATTGCAAAATTACTGCAGTAGAATTTACCCAGACCAAAGGCTTTTTTCAACCTAAACCCTCCGCTTCATTACTAACCAGAGCTGACTCAACCACTTTTCAGCTAACATTTTTTAATGAGTCCAGCTGTACCAGTTGATAGAACTGATTGCGTAGAGGAAAAGGATAAAAAAAAGCTACTTTGATCATGCATTCTTCAGCTGGTTAGGGTCTAGTCACCAGGCAGGTCTACCCCACAGAGAAACACCTCCACTGCCAGCTAATGCTGGCTGCAGAAACCAACCTCCCCTTCAAGATGAAATTGCTGTTTCTGTATGCTGTGCACATAGGCATCAAACCCACACCTCTTCTCTGCAAGCTGATGACAGTCCCATGGGACTTCAACATTTTCCATGCCTGAAGTGTGCCCCATGGGCTCACTTTCATGGAAATACTTCAATATTTACTCCTGATACTGTTGCTAAACCCATGGGTGGAAAGGAGCTATGGCACAGCCCATTCTCCAGCAGAGCCCTCAGGAGGAGTGTCACAATGGCACCACGTGGCACAGAGAGCACAGAGCATCCTGACTCACTCACCAGTCATGGTCAGGTGCAAATGAGCAATGGGAGGACAGAATCACATCAGATCTGAATTTATTGCTATATCCAGGTGGCCTAAACAAACATTTCAATGACAGCACGGTTCGAGGAGAAGCAAAGACAGCTAGGACTGCCACTGCTGGTGCTTTTAATCGCAGCAAGGATACCCTCCTTGAGTTCGGAAGGTTTCTCACACCATCATGTTTCCTACTGGGAGACTGCACCATAACTGGGCTCCTCTGACAGCACAAAGCTCCTACTTTCCCAGTTACACTTATTCATGGGCAATGAACTCATTTGTTCTTATGCCAAACCTCTCCAGTACCATAAACAGGTCTTCCCTTCCCTTGGCATCTAATGCCCTGCTCCCTTGGTTAATAAGCAACTTTTCTCCTGGGCCTCAAATACCATTTTCCTTAACTATGGAGCAACCCATGCTTCAACCACTGAAATGGCTGAAAACTTGTCCTCTAGTGCTGCTGCAACAATCTTTTTGCTGTCAAGCCTTTACAATCCAGGACTAGAATCCTTCACTCATATGGTCTTAAGCGGAACTTGATAATTATAAATCATTTTTTTAAACTGATTACTAAACTGGTTTTCTTAAATAGTCTAAAAATTATCTTAACGCATTTACTATGTACATACAACAAGCTGGTTAAAATTAAAAGTCAAGAAGGAACTCTAAAAATCCATAGCATTTAAAGCTGGTTTTTTTCTGTGTTTTAAAATCTGGAAGCCTGATCTCTGCAGCTTTTAAGGAAATTCTGTAGTATACTCCAGTAGCTTAGCTCTCCACAGGCAAAAAAATAGGTGGTATTCTTTTCCAGTGACCAAAAACCTTGATTATTTTGTGGTGCAGCTTCTACACAACATGGTGTTTTCTTGTAAAGGCCTTTTATTCATGGAAAGCAGAAAATGAGGATTTGTCTCCACTTTCAATGTTATCACACAGTTTTGCCTTACTTCCATTTAGCTCAGCTCCTACTGGTATCTTAAATTCTCTGCTAAAATAACATCCTGCATACTTTTATCAGTATCTGAATGGTGGAAAACCAATGGTCTTTGCAGGAGATCCAGCTCCTGGCTCTGGATGGAGAGGTGTCTATTCATCAAAATACGAAACAGATGCTGAAATATTTGTGTTACAGTGAAACATCTGCTGCAAAGACCTTCCCCCAGAAAAAATATTTTATCTAATGCATTCTTTTCTTTGTGCACATGTGTGCATGCAAGTTGGAGAGAGAACACCAATTAAGCCTAATGTGCCACTTCCTGATCACGAGCACTCCCCAGCCAATGCTGAGCATCCATCCTCCTGAAGTGACTAACCTGAAATCAGCTATTTCACATCACTTTGGGTCTGGGGTCGAACACAAAAGCTCCAGGAAGATTTCCAAGGACTTTGGGTCAGGTCTTTATCCTGTATCTGAACAAAGCTGGTAGACTGTTGGCATTACATCCGAGATTAATTTAGTCCCAAGCTTTTCCCAGAGGGTCATTCCCCTCACCTGTCTCAGTGCATTAATCAAGTGTTCCCCACATTATATTTCTGAGTGCAGCACTTCATTATGGCCGAGTGCTGTGGGCTGAAGCCAAGGAGATGAGGTGCTAATGAAATGTTTGCATTTTGGACAGGAGCTGAGGTAGGTGTTTAAATGAAACAAAACAGCTGTTATAGCAACAGTGCCTCATGAGATAGGGATGCCAATGGGAAAAGTTGGGCAGGGGAGTGGGAGTTGTGGGAAAGAAGGCACACATGACAAGGATAGGCCTGTGTCTTTACATTTAAGCTGAGACCTTGTGATTTAGGTGGGTTTGGCACCCGGTCCAATGACTTTGTGGTCTGATCAAGCTCCGGCATAGAAGAAACAGCCTCTCAGTGACCAGCTGGAGAAGGGTTAGCCCTGTCAGGGAACCTTCCAAATGCAGAAGCTTGGGAGCTGATGGCTTGGTAGGTTTTACCTGGGATTCCCTGGGGATCCTGACGAAGGTGGGGACTTTCAGAGCAGGATAGGAAAGCTCTGACCTAGTTTCATCCCACCTCACTTCTAGCATTTAACTTACAGCCAAGTATGGCGCCCTAATACTCTCTAGTTTCTCTCCCCACTGAAAAGAGAAGAAACTACCCCAAGGATTATCCCCATTTCGGTGCCCAAAATCACATGAGATTATACCTATCCATGAAGAGCCCAACACCTATTAAAGGATGCTGCATGATCTCACTGAAGACCCTGTCCTTGCTTCCCAAGCTAAAGAATTCCCTCTGCTGTGGATTTCCTTTCTTCCCCTGCCTGATCCTTCTTCCAAACGCAGCTCAACTATGAGTTTCTTGCAAAATAAAAATGTGGGGCTTGGAGCCCAAACACACCTCAACACCATGCACAGTATGGCACCAAACCAATGCTGCGGTCGCTTGGACTTAATGAGTAGACAGCACAAGTACACAGATGCACCAGGAGAAGGACAAAAGTAACTCAAATTAGATCAAAGGAAAGCCTTCATAAAGCACAGCTTGCTTGTTTTTAGGCTAAGGTCAAGTGAAGGAAGAAGGGCATGGCAGAAAGGAGCCAAGAAGGCAGACTTTCCATTTTTCTATCCTGAGATACATAGCACAGCTTTATGCTCTCTATGATGTCAGGGTATCCACACATGCAAAACCAAACCCTCTAATTACCAGCCTGTAAAGAGCAACCATCCTGGGTCACAGAATATTAGACACACTGGACCTTTCACGTCCCCAGCAGTGACTACAATTGGACACTGAGAGAAGAGCAAGACCCTGCCAAGCACAAAAGACAAATCCCATGACTGTGATGCCTTTCATTACGTGGTTATATAGCACCACAGATTGTATGTTCAATGCAAATAAATGTTAATAAATTGCAGAGGGAGGTTTCTCCCACATAAGGGCATATGCTCATGGTTTCTTGATTCTATCCTCAGGTTACAAGAAAGAAACAAAATGTAAACCTTCCTTCTTAGACACTTACAAATTGGTATTAAAGGAGGCATTGTAAAAAGGAAACTAATTAGGAGCCTTACAGTAATTATACATTACTAAAAGGCCAGTTGTACATATCCCATTGATTTCCTTTGTGACAGCTGCTACATTTCATTAAACTAAATTTTGCTTGTTCATTTATTTTTCTCTTCTCCCCCTCTAGAAATGTCTGGTGAGAGCACCTTACTCTGTGGCACACAGTTTAAACTTAGGATGGTTGAATTATATATATATATCCAGTGATACTACATCCATTTATTTTTCTCTCACTGTACCAACATTCAAGACAGCACTCTTTGATAAAAACAGATTCTGCAATGTAAAATCTCTCTTTAACTCAACACTGGAAGTCACTAGGAGATGTTAGAGGTGCTTGGCTCACTGCCAAATTTGGCACCAGACTGCAATGTGCTATGGTGCTTAAGCACAACAGCCCTAACCTTAGAAAACCAGCAGCTCTCCTAGACTTAGGACATCTCTAAACTTTTACTGTTCATTTTGGCCTCCTGCTGAGCAGCTGATGGAAGATCAAAAATCTCAACAAACCTACAGCTCGAAAAAATACTGCTTTATGGCAAGTGAATACCAGCAGATCCTACAGGGAATATTGGTTGAATCCTTCTGTTAAGTAATTTTCAAATAAGCAGTTTGTCCTTCCTTACAAAGGAGCATCTCCTTAAGAAGAGATTGAACATACTGTACACTTTATTTAGCATGAAACTTACAGCAAAGTCTTACTTCCTTTAGCAGATTTGGGAGAATGAGGACAGTGGCACAGGGCATTAAAGTACCACTTTTGCAATAACATCTCTAATTAAAACATCTGAATTTTGTAACTTTTAAAGCCCCATCTCATACTGCTAACACTTCCTTGATCTCACAGGAACATCACATGCAGTGCACTTTCAAAAATTACAATACAAGGAGCCACAGCAACAAGGCTTTGCAGAGGTAGGCTAAAATCATGGCTGGGGCATGAAGCAATCAGTGCTTTGGTACCCCTGTGCCCAAGGTGCTTGACAGCACAGATTCATCCAAAGAGATCTGCTCACCCTTTCTGAGAACATCGGAGTGTAATCACACAGGCACAGCCTCAGGCTGTGCTTATGGCCTGAGGTTCTGGTCCTGCCTGAGGTCTCCCCATACTGCTCCAAAACAAATGCACTGTCTTTATTTGAAAAATGCAAACACATAACTAGTCCACTTTTTGTAACAGCTTGAGGTTTTATGGCAAATCAGCAGAGAAAAAAAGCACAAAACCCCTTTCAGGTCCACACTTCACAGTGCAAAGGAAAAGCCCATCAGAGAGCAGATGCACTGAAACGTTGATATGGTACAATGATCACAATGTTAGGCTCCTTTTTCCCTTTTTCTGACTGGAAAGCAGTGGTACTTGAAAAAGGCTTACTTGCTTCCTTGCTCAAGAAGAGCTGGTTTTGCTCTGTATTCGTATAAAACATCCAGTGCTAAAACAAACCCTTTCCTTAAGCTATCAATATTTGCAAGCCTCCAAACTAATTGAGTTAAAGGTACAATCAATGCCATTGATGGCAAGTTGTGCTGGAAGTTGTTTGATTCTTGCCTCTGGCCAGAAAAAGCACCAGTACAAGAGCAACTCCCATTAACTCTCAATGTACCTGGCACAGTCAGAAGGGGTCCTTTGGAGGTGAGGGCCAGCATGTAAGTATGGATGTGGGCACACAAGTGCTTCTGAAAAGGTTATTGCATTGAAAGGGACCAGCTCAGCAAATGACATGACTTTCTAGAGTGGTGAATGAACAGCACCCCAATCCCACTACACAGGGGTCATCAGTCAAATGATTACATTCAGCCACATTTTGACTTCAGGACAAAAAGAGATGCACATGTCATTTCTTCGGCTTCCTAAAGAAGGAAAATGTCATCTTGCTACATGATGGCATTAAATTCTACTTCTTAGCTGAGAAATGCCTTCAAATCTGTCTGACAAGGCTCTTCAGTCTTAGATGATTTTTTTCCTTGCCATTTGTTCTTTTAATTCAAAATCAAAATTTGTCTCTGGTCAAAGCATCAATAAGCACATTGGAGACAATTTCTTACAGGGAAGCCCAGACACTGTCTAATGCTTTCTAAAAAGCAACATGGTCAACACAAAACTGTTGTAGCATTCAATGAAATGGACAAACACATATTTAGACTGAAAGGAGCTCAACCACAGTGAGTGCTTGAAAATAAATAAATCATTAGAATATCTACTGCTAATCTTTGCTTCTCCCTTCAGAGCTAAGCCAGAAGCACTAGCCTACATCTAAGAGAGTGGTGATTGGCAACAGATGGTATCAGTTCTGGTGAACTGAGACAATGGCAAAGGCAAGAAGAGAACTTCCTGTGACCATTCAGAGGAATTCCTAAAATTGCTTCATGGATTGAGAGCAAAGGCTCTCAAGAAAGAGCATGCAACCTTCTCTCTTCAACTATACAGCAAATGCTTATGCTGTGGCTGCAGGAACTGTACTGACTCAGAAATGGCCTGAATTTCAGCAGCGCTGAGAACTCACTGTAGTGAGAAGAAAGGCACTGACCTTTATTAAAATTAGGCCATCTACAAAATGCTTAACTATGGAATTAATGGTCTTTTACTAGGTATGCAAGGTTTGCAATCTTGGCCTTGAACTACCAATAATCTTCTAATGGGAGCAGGCAAAAAAAAAAAAAGGAGATATGAGAAACAGAACAAGGTTACAAATTACAGGTTATGGTTTTGCTTTACTTACTATATGAGGAAGAATATTTTAAGGTCAGAAGGCATCCGTAGGACTGAAATAAAAGGAATTGATTGGGAAGAAGGAAATAACATACGATCTATTTCATCTAATGAGATCTTCCCTGCAGAATAAGCTGAGAACTGCATTTATGAATCATTTGTATTTGCTGCCCTACTGTTTGGGATTTGAAACTATACAACCAACTGCTAGAGTAATTACACTGGGGAAGTGAGCAAGGCTGCAGCAAGAAAGGAAAATGGGCCACACATCAGAAATGCCTCTTTGACAGAATATCCATGGCCTTCAAGGAAACTCCTGGGGAGTCTGTGAGACTCATCCTTTCCTCCAATGGTTCAAATCAAAGGGAATTCTCCTGCTGCCCCCTATGGCAATTTATATCCAGACTCTTTACCAGTGACACCAGATACCAGGACTGACTCAGCCTAAGGCAGGGAGTAAGCACAGAGCAATGTAGAGAGCACTAATTTTTTTTTTCCAGTTTTGCCATGTGAGAACATAACCATAGGTGTAGCTGAGTTGTAGGTGGATGAACATGGGGTCACCTCCCTTTTTAACATTTATGTGAAGAATTTTGGAGTCCGGTGACAAACCCAAGGCTGCTGCTTTGATCCTCCTCTCCTCTAACAATGGGCTCACTGCAGCAGAAACATGCAGGGTGAGGATTTCTAGTTTCACTCTTGCTGACACAAATCAAGTGCAGGTTTTTCAAGCTGTGAAGTATATTAAGTTCACAGAGTTTTAACAAAGGACTACCAAACCACAGAACCTCACTGCGAGTCACACTTCTTTCAGATGCCCTTTTAATTATATTAAATGAAAGTTTTAGGCACTTTGATGCTGATAGGCAAATATCTCGATCTCTTGAAAAAGCAGCTAAAAGTACTCCCTGTAGCTATAGTTAATACACAACATTGTATGCTCACTGCTAGCCAATTTATTCCAGCCACTTTAACAACGATACCTTGCCTGACAGGCTGCACAGAATAGCATCAGGAGTCAAGCAATGCACAAATCATCAGAGAACTCTCAGAGTTGCTTGACACACACCACAGAGCTCTTTGTCACACAGCCAATTAAGTGACCAAACAAGGAACTTGAAAACCTTCATTAATTTGCCTCTTTTTATATAAATGGAGGTTAGAGTCTTTCTTGTCACAGGCACAACAAGAACACAAGCAAACACGGCATAATTCAATTTGTGCTCCCTCTCAAATCTGCAAGTTTCTTTTGTTTAGTCTTCATGGAAGTTGGGACCAATCATGCAAGCAAGAGAGAAGTGGGACAAACAGAATTAATCCACTTTAAATAGTACTGGCTAGGTCCCAGATGCACCTTTTATCTGATGAGAACTACTAGGTTAGCAAAGCAAAAAAAAAGTCTCTTCTGCTCAGCTCCAAACTTAATGCCTTGAATCCTCTGAGGAAAGCCTTTAGTTTTTGCTTAGTGCAGCAATTCAAAGAGCCCACGTTTCACACAAGAAGCGTTCAGAAAACTTCCAGGAGAACCAGAAGGACAGCTCTGCAACCACCTGCCACTGTCGGCTACCAGGAGCCTGCCAGCAGCTCAGCACCAGCTTTGTGTGTGGCTCTGATGACACCTGCACCCAGAAGCTCTTGTAATTACCAAGGAGCAGGTGGCACCTCCATCATCTATGCCATTTGCTATCCAGACCATGGCAGAATTACAAAACAGGGCAAGCTGACTTACAGGGCAGCTCAGAGGATGGCAGGAACCAAGAGCACCAAACTCCATTAGAGAAGGAAGATACTGCAAAAGCAACCCTCTGCTGCCTCCTCCTACCATTTCCACAAAGCTGCCATTCACAGTATCCATTGTATTCACCAGCCTTCAGCTTTAAATCCACTGACACTGACTATATAAACTAAACCAAAAGAATGGGAACACCACAAAGTTTTTGTCTTCTAAGATCCTCATCCCAAACACAGCATGCAATTTCACACGGGAAGAGGCGTCTGGTTGGCACCACAGGGAAATTCACTGGCCTCCTTATGCCCCAGAGCTGCAGCCCACAAATCCAAGAGAAGCAAGGAGGTGAGCTCAGATTTTGCAATCAGATGCCTACATGTGATAAAAAGTCTGCAAGCATGGGTGTGGTATGAACCTTCAATAAAGCTTGTGTTTCCAGCTACTAAATCAGCAAAATTCTCTAATTTTTTCCCCATGTTTAAGTTCTCTGATTTAATGCAACCTCACTTACTACATTATGTGAGTACTTAGCCTTTTTTTTCCTTTATTACTCCACCTCCATTCCTAGATGACAGGAGAAATGCATCCATGGCATTTTGAGTTGGAGAGCTGAGGAATATTGGGCACATGACACTTGGTGAGGGGCACAGAAGGAATCTGTGACACCAAACCCAGTTTCACAATCCCCAAAAGACAAGTGATTTCTGTTTTCTACAACTCCAGTGCTTAAGCTTAAGGAGAAAACCTTTTGGAAAATGAACAAACATAAATTCTGAAAAAAATTACAGGAAATTCATACCAGCTTACATCACACACCAGTCACCAAACTAAGCTATGCTAATCAAATGCGTCACCCATTGTGACTCATTCTCCCACATGATGACTTTTCCATCCCTTTCCCAAAATAGAGTGCAAGAACTGCAGAAAGGTGGGCATAGGACATGTAGATCTCTGCTCCCCAAAAGGCCACACTCTTTGCTAACGGAGCACCTTTCTGAGGCCACTCTGTTACCCTGGTCAGCTCAGTCTAAGCTGACTATTAATGAGTACCACAAATGAAAACCCACACAGCTGTTTCTTAAATATCACCATGACTAAAAAATCTCCCAGAAACTGTCCAGTCATTATATTAATATGTATTCATCATATCATCTGCTGGGTTGGTTCTTGCTGGATTGTTGAGACAAAAAGAGATCATTTACCACATTTGAAAGTAACAAAGCAGCATTTGTAACCTCTATCTCCAGTAAATAAAATCCCTGAGCTTTTAACTCAACAAATACTGTGAAACTGAACAAATTAAACCCGTATTTGTTTTAAAGGCACCCAAAGAGATGAGGTGATAATCTGATAATGCATTCTCAGTCTTATGTTTGAATAGCTTGCAAAATTTCTCCATCAATTTTGTGTATTTATTTATAGTCATTTATTTTAGGCTTAAGAGGACTTCATACACCAATCGCTACAGGGGCTCTGTCATGGCTACTTACATTTGTTAGCCCAAATAAAACAGAAAGACTGATTTTAGCAATTATCTTCTCAGGTCACCATCCTCCTCCTTCCAAAAAAAACCTGGACATCTCTAGCATAAACTTTGTACTGCCCTTTCCTTTGTCTAGGGAGTACAGAATTGATGGTACACTTCCAGCCCTGTGAGCCAAATTCAGCCAGGGATGCTCTTCAGAGTAATGGGATCAGCACGAGGAGATCATGGCAGCAAAGTTGAATACTCTGTTTCTCTGCCATCAGTGCCCTATGTCCCAGTGACCTCCCATCTTCCATTGACTCTACAAAGTCCAGCGTGTCGCCACTGTTGAAAAATCTCTTTTAAATTCCCTCAGGCAGCCCAGACATTTCACCACCTGGTAAAGGATGAGAAGCCCGTAACAGGCCTATCTGCAGTTACATCTAATTGCTATTACAGACAACCTCTCCCTCACTAGATTTTTTGATGACTTTAGCCACACAATTTTCCAAATGGAAGCATATTGTATGAAAATATGTCCAGATACATTACTTTACCTCCATATAGTACAAAGCAGAGCTGGAAAGGTTCAATTAGGTCATCTAATTCATTCTTCAAGCCCTCTTTTACAGGACTGTCCTCTTCAATATATGTACCAGATTTGTCCATATCCATACTTAAAGCTCAAGCAATGAGCTTTCATCAGTTTTCCTTTACTAAAGAAGTAGGTGCATGATTAACATTTAAACATGCAAGCAGCCTTTCCAAGTGCAAGGGAAGGAGTCCTTGAAGTTAAGGGTAAGCTGAAGTTTTTGCAGAGTATTCAGGCTTTATTCTATCAAGCTTTCTGTAAGTTATATTAAACTCACCAATCGCTACTGTTTGAAAATAGACAAAAGAGCAGGAGCATGCATTGACTCTGTGGAGAATGTCTGCGCAGTCAGTGGAAAGAACAACTGTGGCTCAGGTAGCACCCAATGTCCCCAAAAGGATTGTGCAGCCCGGAGTCCAACCAATCCCACCACATTTCCAGTGGTAGCAGTACACAAGCTAGCTAGCTTGGGAGTGAGTGTTGCACTGCAAACTTTCCTAAATTCTTTCAAATGGCTGCTAGTTGCTTTCTCTGGGATCCCAGACAAGGCATGTGTAACTCCATAACTCATATTTATCCATTAATGTATATTGAAGGGAAAAGGTGATTTTCTCTTGTGACATCTTCCAAAGGGAAGACAAACAGCCTACCAGCACAGAGGGCTACTGTTTAATTTCTAACGCCCTAGAAATCTAGACCATCTAATCCCATTTGCTAAATGAAATATGTGCTCACAAAATAAAGTCAGTACTGACTGTAGGAAGTTGAATTTTGCAGGAAAATGCAGGTATAGACAGCCCCCTCCAGAAACACAGAGTTCATTTATGCATGCTACACATACACATATATAAATAATGACCAACCACCCATAAGAACAATGTCAACATTCACAAGCACAAGACAGAGATTAGAAGGTAAAACATTCACATTTCTTAAAGCACCACTAATTCACCCATAGTATACAAACAGGTTTACATAAAATACACTGGCGCAAATGCTATAAGGCAAGGTGACAGGATTAATAAGATAACCCAAGGTCCCACTCTTGAAAAGCCCACAAGCAGGTCTTTCTGGAATGCTGGAGCTTGACTTCGTTCACATAAAACACAATGTAAGCCTATGAAAGTCAAGCCAGACCTGGGTGAACTTCATAGGATGTTATGTTCATTACCCTATACATTGTTTGCAGCACTTTCCTCCTTCCTACATCCCTCTGTGAGACACTGCATTTCATTACAATCCTACCTCCTCCATCATGCCGAGTGTTGCAATTTTGAGTTGTTTCTGAATTTGAAAGTGTAAAAGGGGAAGAGGAAAACAAAAGAAATGCGAGTGGCAGTAACATGAATGACATGGTGCAAGCAAAATCCAGCTGGTCTGGAGACACCTCTGTGAGCAGCAGTTTTGCATTCTTTACTCGAACATCTCTATACTGTCCTGCTCATTCAGATGGCTAGATGAGTCTTGTCAGATCTCTCCTGTGCTTTTTTCCACTTTCTGGTTCAGAGATTTTGTCCCAAATTTTTGTCAAGTCTGAAAGCAATGGGGCAGGTGGGGTGAGGTAAAAAATTACATTATTATCCTGTAACCTTAACCTTAGAACTTGCTGCCACAAAGGTGATAATAATCATATTATTCACAGAGACAAGACCCACTTCACAGTCATTCAGTCAAACAACTGGACACGCGTATTAAAAACACAAGAAATACCTGGACATAGGCCCTGCAAGAGCGCTCCCTTTTCTGAAGCTGAGTCCATAAAGAGAGCAGATTAAAGACGGAATAGAAAAAACAAGTTAGTGACAGAACAAGGGAAAAAAAATCAAGAAAATGCCTGTGGAAAAAACCCTCATTTCTCTCTTAAACAGCTCCTGAAAAACCAACCAAACTACAAGAGTGTGAGTTAGGCAGCAGTGGAAGACTGGAAGGACTGGCTCCAGAAACGTGGGTTAGTCCTCTTTCAGTGAAGTAAAGCAGAGTGACAACTTTGCAAGGGCAGCTGTTAAATGGTAGAAGACACTGAAGTCTAGTAGAGATACTCAAGAGATGATGTTTTCCTTACACTTGGAGATCACACATGACATTTCCATGTCAAACAAGGCTGCAAAGGATGAGGATGATGGTTATTTGCATAAGAGGAGTGTGGGCTCTGCAGTCAGACAGTGCTGATGCCACAGTGGAATATAACCAAGCTTCAGATGAGCAGGGCCAGCCCCAGGGAGCAAGACGTGTGCAGGACTGCATCCTGACAGCCTGGACCTGTATGGACCCATCCCTTCAGACCTGGGACTTCGCAGGCAGTCTGCAGCAGTGGGCTGGAACTGGTGAGCTCTGCATTGCTGCAATGAAAGCTCACCAAACCAGGCTGCTCAGAGCCACTGCCTTGGCTGGGTTTGGTTTTGCTGATGTGCCTGGTTGGAAATGGCACATCAACAGAGATTCGGGGCAACTTGTGCTCTCGACAAACAGCAGTGCAACCCCACTACTACAGCTGAGAGCCAAATTTGTCCTCGAGAGTTTTGAGGCTCTGAAATAAACAAAATACATCCAGGTATCATGCAATGTCTAATTTCAATTTCTAATTCATTAATTTGTAACAGTAGAAATCTTCCTCTGGGTAAATGTGGCCAGTATGAAGACTTTACAGGAAGAAATGGAGAAAGTCTTCAAAGAAAGGCTTGCTGAAAATTACAGAGCTATCCACTCAGGGGTCTTCCTAGTTTGAAATGGAACAATTATTACCTTAATTAAGCCTGATCCAGTGGAAAGCATAAAGCTTTTAGTGACAGAAAAGTGGCTCCTGAAAGATGATGGCTTTTAAAAGTTCTGATTATGTCAGTTTATTTCAATTCATTGTACATCAGCTTGTTAAAAAAACCCACCAGTACAAAACAGCACAGGTGATTACTTTCAGATCCCCAGCACATTTCCTTTAATGATTAAAAGAATATTTAATGGCTAGTGCTTACTTTATTTCTTCTTTCTGACTAAACAGCACTAAACAAAACTCTTTGCAAATTACTTTTTTCCTTTTTTTTTTTTAAATACTCTTGATCAGTGAAGGGGAAAATGGAGCAGTAACTCTGCTGCCTTTTGTTTGCCCAATACTACTTCCAAGTTGAATTCATGCATTCTTAAATGAACACAGAGCAGTTGCTCTTCTAAAGAATTAAGTGGGGAATGAGAGCAAGTAAATTACTGAGCCTGTCATTTGGATCACTGACTCGCATCGCTGTTTTGCAGGACTTCACGTGGTCCAGAATTTTAATGTGGAATGCAATTGATTTGTATGAGTTGCTTGTGCAAAGCTGATGGCAGGGGGAAGAAACCTGCAGTGGGGACCCCAGGAGTGACAGCTGAGCTGAGAAGCTCTGCCTTGTCCAGTCTTCCCCTCTCCTCAGTAACTCATACCTGCCCCCATGATATAACCTCATTTCATGTAATTGAAACAAATATTGTAAGGTGAGATACAAAAAGATGAAAAATATGTGCTTGCAAAGCTGAATTGACAAAATGTTGGGTGTGGCTGGGACACATTCAGAAGAGCAAGCAGACTGCAACCATGAAACCTGTTAGTAGGTGACGTTAATTGCTGGTTTTACCTGATATTCTCAGACATCACCATCATTTCAACAGAGAACCATGGTATGATTATAACAAATAATGTTACGCCAATGTAACAGTTAATACAATTATTACCTACGTTGTTATAAAATGGCTGGAAGCAGCACTAATTAAAAGCATCAGGATAACCCAATTCATAGCACATGCAAAGCACATGAGATGCAGGAGTTCAGCTCCCATGCGACGGAAATCTCAAACAATCCCAAAGCCCTTTGCATTTAAAACAGCATCAGTCTACAATAATAACTTACAAGAAAAAAAGATAATGTTACTTCTCTGAAAAGCATTTCTCCTCATAAGACACCGAAGAAATTTCAGGTTTAGCTGGGATCATTTATTCTCCATATAATCTCGGGACAAAGTTCTGTTCATGCTCACATGAATGTCAGAACTGTCAGCCTGATATGCAGCTGGGAACAAAATTCTGTGTCTTATTTTAACTGGATGGCCAATATAACCATGTGCTCATTGTCACAGGGTCCAGCTGAACTTTGTCCTGACAACCAGGCCCACACAGGTCACCATCAGAATCCTAGATTAGTGCTATCCCCTGTGTTTACATGAGATTCAGTGATGAAGAAGGCCTTTCATTAAGGAAGCCTTCAGCTTTAACTGTATCCTTACAAAGTCCACAGCTCATATTTTCTCCCACAACTGGAAACTCCTGGCACCTTTAGTGCTATGTAGCAATTCCACTTCTGGAAATGACAAAAGGACTAATAATTCTTCTTAAACAATGGGCACAGAAACCACACTGTTGTACTGCAGTGTACAGGTGCAGTTAAGGTGCTTCTGGGCTAAGTCATGTGCTGTCACTAAAAAGGCCCTCTAATACTACAGCAACCTGAAACGTTAAGCGTAAATATGACGGTATCTTACGTGCCTTTGGTAATTGTACGTCCGGTGTAAAAGAACATTTTACCTTATTTAAGCTGCGTGCAGCGCTGTCCTTCCCGCCGGGAGTCAGGTTGCGGAGCTGCACGTCCAGCAGGTTCACCAGCTGCACCATGGCGGACACGGAGTAGGCGATATCGCCGGCGTACAGGTGGTTCCTGGTGTGCTCCGCCAGCTCCCGGGCGATGTTGGCGGCCATCTCCCCCGACTTCATCTGCACGTAGGAAAGCACAGGGAAAGGTTGTCCCCAGCTGTCACTGTGAGGGCACTCCAGTGCCTTCCAACACCACAGCATTGAGCGAGTCAACTCCCCTCCAGAACAAGAACAAAAGATATGAAGAAGAAGGAAGAAGGAATAGAAGAATTTTCCAAGAAGTCAACCACAGCAAGAGTCTTCATGGTTTAATCATGAATAACTTTTTAAAATACAGTTTTAAATGTGTTTTTTCCAGTCAACCATGTTGACTTCAATAGTTTCTTCTGACTTGGCATTGTTTTCCATGGGATTTCCATGCTAAGAAGGGCTTTAATTAGCTTGTCCCATTAGCTTACTATGCCACTTGAAAAAAAACAAACCATGTAGGTAGCCTCTCCTGTCAAGAAAGAGCCGTTTCTGATTCCAGAAGCTTATGTGATAGCAAAGAGATGATTTTTGTTACAAATCCTGCACAAAAGAGTTCCTTGTAAGAGGAACAAAAATAGATGACATAACCCAGAAAAACAAGAGAAAAAAGTTCACAATTCCCATCTTACTGATTTAATAATCAGGTGCTAATTTATCACTTAGCATATGCACAGAGAAGATGTGCTCCTTGCCACATCAGCCACCAATCATGAGGCGAGTGACTCTCAGTACATGTGAGAGCATCCTAACTCTGGAGCAAAAGGCTCAAGCAGAGACCAGCTGCAAGGGAAAGGCCAGCAGGTTGTTTGGCTGAATTGTCTACTAAAGGACTTTATCATCTAGTTGAGTCACAAAACTCACAAATCATCTGCAGGGAAATTCACTGCGTAATTATTTGGGAAATGCCTTTTCCCTGTGGCTTTTCCCCCTTTGCTCTGTTTTGCTCCCCCTATCTGGTACTCCTTTCCTCCTCTGTGCCATGGGGATTTGGGACAGGGCAGCTAGCCCCATCTCCTTTTCATGAGCAGCCCACTACAAAAATACCATTGAAGGTTGCACATCTTTTCTCCATTATGTACCAGTCTGTGATCTGGAATGCATACCCATGTGAAATATGCCTGGGACAAGGAGAAATTATACAGGATGACACATAAATGAAGCTTCCACTTCTCTGTCAGGCTCAATGGCAAACTGCTGGGTTCTTCATATGAATTTTCAATTGTCTTATCTACCAACAGCTAGAAATCAGATATTTCTCTTGTTCCCTCACTTTCTGGTGCTTATTATAAAAGCAAGATCCTAGGCAAAGATTATAGGCTGAGCTCCTACCTCTCTGTAAATCAATTAGCTGAGTTATAAATGAATAACTTACTTCCATCAATTTGACAGCAAAAGCCCATCTGACTTAATGAAATCTAACTCAAAATGTTCATACGCTCATCTTCAGAGAATTAAAGCATATGATGATATAGAGAAGATAAATAAAGGAGATAATGTGTTGTTCTTTCCATTAGAGCAATGATAAGATATATTCAAAAACTGAATTATTTCTTTCTTGTTACAAAGAAGACTAATGCCATAGAAACCAGATCCTATTCTTACAGCTGCCTGCTCTCCTAAGCAGCTGAAGGAAGCCACACATCAGCACAGAGGCTGAATTTTGACCTCTGCTGCTGTCTCTCAGAACTTTAAAGAATAACTGCATCAATTCCCTTTACATAAAGAAATCAATTTCAACATTTTCCTGCAGTTCATCACTGGAGCTTAGCATGTACTATGACACATTGTGTTTGTGTAAACTTTGAAGAAAACTGCAGGAATTCAAGATTTTTTTTTTACGGATACATGAGGAAAAAACCAAATACCCACTACCCAATATTTGATGCTCACATTTTCCCTTGGACCACACACCTATGCAAACTGACACAGTCAGAGAAAATTGCTCAGCTGCTCCAAAGGCAAACACAAGAGGTTTTTTTCCCTGCAGGCTGCTGTTGTTCCTGTCTGTCTGCAAAAGTGATGCAGGCTGGTCACTAATTAACCCTTTTCCTTTTCTCTTGGACTGACCCTAAAAACTGCAAATCTGAGGAATTCTAGTGTGACCAAATAAACAACACAAAAAATAGGCAGCAATGGAAGAAATGCCTGATGAAGACAGACCAAAACTCAAAGTTGGTGAACTCCTGGGACATAGAAGTATTAACCCAAATTTATCTCACACATTCTGATTTCCAGAAAACACAGATGTGCCATTCCCTTGGGAAAACATTTTTGGCTGACAGGTAATGAAGCTGCATCCCAGCCCTGACAATTCCACACCTATACACGGTTACACAGACTGTGCAGCAGCACATCACTAGAGCAGCGCTGAGACACTCTTTCCACTCTGGCTGTGGGCATGAGGGGGGTGTCCAAAATGATGGCAGTGTGACATGTTAATGCTAATTTCCCCAATTCTTTTAAGCTTTTTCCTCTGAAATTGAAGTGTCTCCTATGAGCTGCTGTCAAACCCAACTTCTGTTATGAGTCCCAAATGCTGGCTGAATATTTCAAGGCTAAGATATATATCTGGTCTCTTATAACAACAGGACTGAGCCCTTTTTTTTGGTTAATTCTACATAATGCTCAGCAAAGCTTACTGCTACCCAAGAGGATGCATTGCTAACTCGCTTCCTTTCTATAAAGCACTTCTCCACATCTTTCTCTTCATTATTGCTGCATGGAAGATGAGCTCTTTGTGTTATTTCTTCCAAAACATGCAATGCTCTTTAACCCAAACACTGACATAGTTATATAGGAATACAGGAACAACCCCTGGAGGTTTTCCATGGCTCAAGCTAACATTGAGAGGCAAAAAAGAAGCAGGGAAAAAATGTGTAACTGACCTTTCTACTGGGAGGCTTAAGAACAATAAAGAGAATTAAAAATAATATATCTCTCCCTGATATGAGACTACTTTTTAACATTTTCTACCTTGATGATGAAAAAATTAAATTTAAAAACTAAAATGGATTTTCGGATGAAAGAAAACATTCTGTTCAAACCAAATTTGAAACCAAATTTTTGAATTCTGGGATTTTTTTTTTTTTACTTTTTTCTTTTTTCCTTTTACAAATTGATTAAAACCTTGGAATGATAATTTGAAGAAGTGAAGAAACGTTTCGTGCCAACAATGCCAACACACAAGACAGAGTTTTACAGCTCTGCCAAAAAAACTGCTCCCCTCTTCCATTTGAGTGTAATGGCAGAATGCAGTCCAGATTTACAAATGATCATTGGCCCACCTGAAATCCCTCTGTGCAACACTCTACTAATATTTTCCAAGTTTCTGCCACTATCTTGCACCTTCTTATGAGTGAAAAGATTGTGAAATAAGTTTTTCGAGAGGACATATACTCCTGCCTGTTTCATATATGCCAACAAACAGAAGCAGAAGCTTTGTCTGGGAAAGACAATGAGAGAACCTTCTGCAGGAGTGCTCGCTGTTTCAGCCCTACCTTTCTCAGAGGAAACCAACGGCAGAAGAGGACAGCAGAATCAAAATGAGAGAAATGGCAAAATAGTAAGTATTTAGGAAGGAAAATTCAGAAGAAATAAGCAAGATGCTGAGAAGTGAGAAAATGAGCTAAAAAGTCATAAAGGCAAAAACATTTTCTTGCAGCCAGGCTAACTGATAGAAACCTGAGGCTAACTGATAGGAAAAAAGAAAAAATTGGCATGAAAGACTGAATTAGGGTTTTAAAAAACAGTAACACACAGATGGGCTGGTCAGCTGGAAAGACCATGGAGTTGATGCTGTTTTCTGGAGGAACAAACATGTGACAGCTTTCACCAGGCACCATTAGCTGCCAGCAGTCAGGTAGCAAGGCTGAAGAGGGGCTTTGGGCTAACATTTGACACTGCAAAGGCTTCATGGCATTTTTCGTTCCCTGGCAAAAATTTCAATATGTATGTGTGCATTCACAGAAATGACTCAGAGCATATCTACAGTCCTTTTGGGGTTTTCTTTGACTCAGAGAGTCATTTAGGTTGGAAAAGACCTCTAAGATTACCTACCTATGACCAACCTAAGTCCAACCTATGACCAAAATGTCAACTAGACCATGGCACTGAGTGCCACATCCAGCCTTTCCTTAAACACCTCCGGAAATGGTGGCTCCACCACCTCTCCGGGCTGCACACTCCAATGCCCAATCACCCTTTCTATGAAGAAATGCCTCCTAATGTAAAAACCTAAACCTTCCCTGGCACTTAAGCTTATGTTCTCTTGTCTTTTTCCCAGCTGCCTGGGAGAAGAGACCAACTGCTCTCCGTATAGTACAGGAGATCTAGAGAATACTGAAAAAATGGCTTTGAAACTGTGGTATTCAAACAACTTAAATTGCATTTAATAACTCTTTAATAATCCACCCTCCATGGCATCTACTCCATCCAGTACATGATGGCACTCTGAAAACAGACTTGGGCATTGCAGGGCCTGTCCTCCCAGGCAGCAGCCACAACTGAAAGCTGCAGCGAGGAAGAGATGTCTCCAGGCAAGTCACACATTGTGCTAAGCATGGCACTGATGAAAGCAAGAGGCAAAACAAACAGGCTGAGACTGAGCGTATGACCTCATGATCAGATGATGCAATGTATCCAAAGCTGACCTTTTTGCTTCCTGTTACTGCTTGACTCTAGAAATAACCCAGGTAGCAGTGCATAATTCAATCAGCCTGGCAAGTTTATTCTCCTGTTCCGTTACGAGGGCATGGTAGGCACCAACAATAAAGTAAAAGTAAATGTCAGAAGGCCAATGAATTGCTGAAGAGAACATTTGTTCTGATCTTCCATCAAGCACAATAACTCTAATGGAAGCTAGGAAACGGCTCTAAAACCTAATACCATGATGCAAGCAGGCAAACACCCAATCTACAATCTCAGCACAGCAGGAGAAAGAGAAGTAGTAAGTAATAATTCTTACTTCACTACAGAGATATGAAAGCAAGCACAGCATTTCCCCACCATCCTTTCTGCCTTGGCTGAAATCCCTCCACAGGACCCTGATCACCATTCTTCCTGAGCAGTTTGGATCCAGCAAGTGACAGGAGATTTTTGGGAGACAAAGCAGATTAGGAATGAAGACACGCTGAGCAGGTATGAACCCTGGCTGACAAAAAGGTATTTCTACTCATTTTGTCAGCTGTGCTGCAGCTGCAGTGGGCTAGGTGACCCAGGAGAGCTGGGGATGCAGGAGAGCTAAGCTGCAGGGTGAAACCACCCCTGTCCTTACAGCACAGCTGGCTTACCGCTCCCTCTAGCTTCCCCCATTGCAGCAAGAAGAGAAGCTGGCTTGACTTAGAGGAGGAAGGCTCCTTTTTCATCTTCAGAGAGGTACTGGAGCAAATTTGCAAGCTTTGGGAAGCATCCCATCCACAGCAGGGATGCTAGAAAACAGTGCTTGATTTATGGATAATCAGTCTCCATCTTTAAGTGCACTGATCATTTTCAAGCCTTTTGCTTAGGCAGGGAAACCAAATAGTTTTTTTGGTATTTAAATAAGTAATTTAAAACTGTATTTACTGTAAGGATCCCACTGAATCTTAAAGGCAGGACATACCCATGCGCCAAAAGATGAGCTGGTGGGGAATAAGACTGACCTGGCTTAACAGAAACCTTTGGCTGGAATTTAAAATAAAATTTAAAACAAGAGAGAGCTTATGGCCTTTGGAAAAAGGGGCAGGCAACTAAGGAGGACTCCAAGGACGTTGTGAGGTTATACAAGGAGAAAATTAGCAGGGCTAAAGCTCAGCTAGAACTGTATCTGTCTATTTGATCTGTTTACATAAAAGACAATAAAAAATGTTTCTCTAAATATACTTAAAACAAAAGGAGGGCTAAGGAGAATCTCCATCCTTTATTGTATAAGGGAGGAAACAGAGTGACAACGAATGAGGAAACGGCTGAGGCAGTAGTTAATGCCTTCTTTGCCTCAGTCTTTAATAGCAAGACCAGTTGTCCTCAGGGCACTCAGCACCCAGAACTGGATGGGGATGGGGAGAGGAAGAAAATCCCCAGAATCCAGAAAAAAATGGTCAGTGACCTGATATACCATTGACACATGCACTGGTCTGTGGGGCTGGATGAGATACACCTAAGGAGCTGGCAGAACAGCTTGCTGAGCCACTCTCCATCATTTATCAGCAGCCCTGGCTAACTGGGGGTGCTCTAGTGGACTGAAGTTGAAAATGTGATGCAATATCATCGAGCAGATCATTGTGAGTGCCCTCACGTGGCACGTGCAGGATCTGGACAGGCTGGATTGATGGGCCAAGGCCAATGGTGTGAGGTTCAATAAGGCCAAGTGCCGGTCCTGCCCTTGTGTCACAACAAGCCCATGCAGCACTAGAGGCTGAGGAACAGTAGCAGGAAAGCTGCCCAGCATAAAACATGAGCCAGCTGTGCCCAGGTAGCCAAGAAAGCCAATGGCATCCTGGCCTGGATCAGAAACAGTGTGGTCAGCAGGACTAAAGCAGAGATTGTCCCCCTGTACTGGGCACTGGTAAGGCCACACCTCAAGTGCCGTGTCCAGTTCTGGGCTGCTGACTACAAGAAGGACATTGAGAGGCTGGAGTGAGTCCAGAGGAGGGCAACAGAGCTGGGGAAAGGTCTGGAGGCACAAAGCCTATGAGGAGCCACTCAGTGAGCTGAGGGTTTTTAGCCTAGAGGAAAGGAGGCTTGGGGGGACATTATCCCTCTTTACAACTACTTGCAAAGCTGGTGTCAGTCTCTTCTCTTGGTAACAAATGATAGGACAAAAAGAAACCACCTGCGGTTTTATCAGGGAAGGTTTATACTGGATATTAAGAAAAATTTCTTCATAGAAATAGCGGTCAGGCATTGGAACAGACTGCCCAGGGAAGTGGTTGAGTCACCATTCCTAGAGGGATTTAAAAGAGATGTAGACATGGCACTTAGTGACACGGATTAGTGGTGGACATGGCAGCGCTGAGTGAATGGTTGGATTCAATGATCTCAGAGGTCTTTTCTAATATAAATGATTCAATGAATGCAACCCCCAAACCCTTAGGCAAGCCTGGCAGGGCTCTCCCCTCAAAAGTTGTTCCTGAAAAGTCTTGATGTTTTGTAACAGTACTCCATAGAGGTTGGGTCACATATCCCAAGATCCCACTGAATTCCTGCTCAGGCAAAAAGCTTAGATCCAGGGTCCTTTGATAGATTCCCCAAGTCTTTCAACCAACTGGTAAAAAGTATTCAAAGCTGAATGTAACTAAATTCTTTCAGGAAAAAAAATCTAGTCCCAGTTGTAACCTGCTGGGCATTTCTGAAAACCTGCCTGTTCAATTTTAGCCTGCTTTGAAAGTGTGTAACAAATTAAATGGGGCTCATTTGTTACGCAAATGATAGCTAGGGTTTCAAATAAAATAAGCCTAACCTTGATGGAGATTTCATCAGCGCAGGCTATTATTTCCCTCTGCTAATGGCTAACGGCCTAGTCATCTTCACCGAGCAGCAAGAGGTCTCCCAGCTGCCTGGGTGAATTATGGCTGGAGTAAGTAATATTAACCCCTCCAGGGTAAGCACGTAGGTTATAAAACAAGAGCTGCACACAGCTCCTAATGCCAGCAAAAGCAGTCTGTATTCATCAGCTCGCTGGGTGTACGGCAGGAGAGGGACAGAAGGACCGTGGGCTCTGTAGTGGCTGTGCCATGTCACAGCAGCCCCACATTAATTGAGGTTTCCCCTTCCTTTGTGGAGGGACAGGTATAAGCACAGATGAAGAGAGATAGGGATGATCAGTGTTAGTGCTTCACAGGTTGTTAGGTCTCATTCAAGATGAGGCCACAGAGGGGAATGTTGAAGAGTCTTGTCTGTGAGGTGACCCCATCCCACCGATCAGTGGCTCTTTGGGACTGCCGTGTCACTATTGTGCAGCAGCACAGGTCACTTGCAATGCCAGGACTCGCTCGCTCTGGCTAAAGAAGCGAATAAATCCCCACAAATTGCTGTAATAAAGATTCAGCCTGCAAACTCCCCGGCATAAACACACATCTGGTCTCTGTTTGTAATGAAATCAGCTGAAAGCACCATTGTGCATTAATAACAAAAATACTCAACATATTGCTACCAAATAAGCTCTGCTTGTCTTGAACTTCTATTGTCACATGTTAATGCACTTTTAACACTGATAAATGATGAAGTGCTAGAAAACATTCATCAAGGGACTTAAGAGTCAAAAGATAGGCATTACTGCAACATTGTTTTCTATTCCGTCAGTTCTTTTATAATTTGGGCAGAAGTTAAAAACAGAAAGGCAGAGGCACAAATCAAACATTTCACATTGAGCCTGCCTTTCTTTGGTAAAGATTTCTTAACTATGGGGTTTATCCTGTGCTTGCGTGACATGAAAAAATCCTTGAGGACGCATGAAAGGGCGCTTCCTTTTCCAACAACTCAGTACTTTCCATATGTCCACCCACCCCCTCCTCCCTCTTCCTCCTTTCCTTGCCACAAACAAGAAATGTCATTCACTTTAGTTTAATTCCACTCTCCAGGCCCTCTCCTTTGCCTTCCTTTACCCTCCTTGCCTTAATTTCCATAAGACACTTGCAGTCTTGCTTTCTCCTAGCAATTCCTGGCCACTCTGCACGGCTCATGCTTTATGTGTGACTGCAGATCCTTTTAGGTTGCTTGTGTGAGAAAATAAGGGAGCTGAGCAAGGTCACTGTGCAGACTGGAGAGCCATGGGAAGGGTCTTACCTTTTGAGTGATGTGGTTGATCCAGGGTGAAGAGCAGTTGCTCAGATCAGGTCCTTGGGGTTCCCAGATCCCATCAGGCGCAAGACACCGGAAAGTTGCAACACCTGTAAGAGGAAAGTTGCTCTGTTCAGTGTTACTGGGTGCATTTTGCCCCCAGCACCCCATGTCACAGGCTTCTGGGAGCTCATTAGCCCTCAGGTCTTGAGTAGGACACTTCTGAGTGATCTCAGTACCCTAGGCTCCCATCATCTTGGTGCTTAGGGGCCCTAAGACACAAGAGATCCCTGACATTGCACAGGAATATTATTTCCAATTTGCCAAACAGCAATTACAGACAGAGGACTTTGCCTTAGGCCAGGCAGGAAAGCTGCCAGGTACTAAGAAATCAGAAATGGATCTCAAACACTGAGCCAGCACCTTGAGTGCTCTGCCCCACCGCTGCTGATTTGGGATCAGACCCTGTGCCTCAACCTCCTTGCTGCTTCATGAAGATTTTATGGCTCTGAAACATCATTACAACATTTGGGTGGAAACACATGAAAGTTTGAATGCTACAAACGCCAAGATATAATGCTGGGGTTTAGTGTCAGCCCCCAACTGTCAAGAGGGACTTCAGGAGAGTTTTGTTTGGGAAGAGCTGCCCAATCCCTGCTGGAAAAGACAGAAAAATGCCTCAGACCCTTTCAGACAAAGAGAAATGCATCACTGCTAATATACCACAGCTTTCAACAAATTCCATGAATCACTGAAATTAGAGATGGAAAGGCCATCCCTTATCCATAAGTTGGGCTATTATTTTTTCCTTATTTATTTTCATCCAGTCCTTAGCTCTTGCACTTAGAAAAGGGCTCCTGCATCCAGCCTTCATTTTCCTTTTTCATCTTCTTTTTTTTTTTTCCTTTTCACAGCTTTGGTTAAGAATCTCCTTCCCCCTTTCTGGGAACCACATTATACTTTTTGCATTAATTTTACCAAGTAGGGCTGGGAACGACAGCAAAACTATTCCTTATCCTCACCTGATGCCTTTTCATGCTCCTCAGACTTTAACACAGATTTTATCAGTCTGTCCTCACCAAATTCCAGAGTGAGCCAGTATACATATACACAGGGGTGAATGGCTCACCAGGAGTGGAGAATTAACAGAGAGTCTCCCCTCTGCAAGTCAGATTCCTTAAGCCCTCATTTTCAGGTGATTTCCTCCACTATTAAGATTTCTTCTTTGCAAGAGAGCTATTGGGGCTGGACATCAAGACCAACATGAAAAATAACTATTTTTAGAAAGCTGCATTTGTTAAAACACAGCAAACTGAACTATACGCCAAAACCCATTCTTAATTTGATTGTGTTTCAAATTGAACAGAAAATTTCCAAAAGCAACATTTTTCAAGAAAACAATTGCGGGAAGAGCAGAAGAAAAGGAGAAAAATCCAATAAGCAATAAACCATTTTGAAAGATTTGGCTTTGTTCCACACCACCCCCCCCCCACCCCCCACTTTCCCAGCTGATCACACTGGATGCAGTTTGAAAAATCACTCACACTGGTTCGGGAGCTTCAAAATACAAATTTTGTTGATTTCCTCCCCTTGTTTCCTCTCTTAGCGAAACAAGCAAAGCATTAGCCACCAACACATCAGTCAGTGAGCTCAGAGGCGACAAATACAGGCAAAACCAGCGTAACAGGCACAAATACGTAACTTCTGGAGGCAGAGGCTCTTACAGGACACCAAGCACAAGGGCTTTAGTACTAGTTGCACACTGCCAAGGTGCCATAGGCAAATGGAGACAGCCTGCCGTGTCCTCCTGCCCCTTGACTCACCTATGGAGCCCAAGGGACACGGCTGCTTCGCCACCTGGCCCTGCCGAGTCCGAGACCACATAATGTCGCGGGCTTCCACGGGGTCGCAGCTCTCGGCTCCGGCGGGCGGCAGCTGGGACGAGGCGGGCGGCAGGTGCGTGGTCATTTCATCGGGGACGTCGGCCATGGGGGACGGGGTGCTGGTGCTCCTGTTCCTCCTGCCCGAGGCTGACGTGGTGGTGGTGCGGCCAGTGGTGCTGGTGGCCGCCCGCGGCGTGGTGCTGGCAGCGGTGCTCCCCGGGCCCAGAGCCCCCGACGTCGACGCTCCTGAAACAAAAGCACAGCTGGTTAGAGAGACACAAGAAGGGACTTGAGCCTAGGTCCTGAGGATGTCCCCTCTGTCCCCTGGCCTGCAGGGTGTAACTGGAGCTGCAACTAAGGCAAGGCTTTCTGCACAGACACCTTTCAGAGAGAAGCTGGAACAAATAGTGAGAGAAGCACACAGGGGGGTAATGACCACTGGAGCACAACTGATTTTCCAAAAGCACTAGCATCTGATGAAAATAAAGCAGCACTTTATGTCCTCACCATTTTTCTTCCTGGCATTTTAATGTAAAAATCTTATTTTCCATCTTTTAGGGAACACCTAGCACCGAAGTGCTTTTAATTGTTAAGTGTTGCTGAAGACCCAGCTGGTTTGGACAGAAAAACATCTTCCATGGTGTAATAAAAAAACCCTAACGAAACCCAAATCAAATCACAAATCCATTCCCAAAATCAGAAGTGCACAGAAGGATGAACACAAGGCTGTACTCTGGAGCAAGCCATCCATTTTCTCTGAGGTTCATGCCTTGCTGCTCTGTCCCAGGAGCAATGCCTGGCCTGTTGATCTGCAGCCCATGTGACACAAGCCGAAGTGCACATCAGCCCAGCCAAATCCTCAAGATTTTAATGCTCAGTGGGCTAATCCACTGGAAATCTGCAATGAGCAGTCAAGCAGCAAGAGGTGGGAAGCTGTTTCAGAAATGCATTAACCCACTGCACACCCTGCAACAGCCGCACCAAGTACTGAGTGTGGGGGGAATACTGAGCAATGCCCACCTTATCTTATAATTACCTTATTTAGCCTCCTATTTAGACCAAGGTGCTTGCACAGGCAGGAGCTTCACGTGGATTTGTCTATGGCTTGACCTGAAATACCAGGTGGGGAAACTGAGGCAGGCTACCCCACAGCTGCTCCCCCATCCCCCCTGTCATTCCATGTCACACACAGCTCATGGAAAAGCTTGCTTCTCCCATCTCCTTTGCCTCTCTCAAAGATAAGCACCCTCCAGCTTCTCTGAACATAAGACTTCTACTCCAATTAAATGCCAGATTTTGGCAATTGCCCCCTTCAATCTCTGCCTGAGAAAACATTGGGGCTGACTGTGAAATGCAGGTGAGGAAGCCATATGAATAGGCTTGTCTGATCCAGCCTCACTTTAATTTCCATGCTGTAACGCCTCACTACCATCCCACCTCTTCCAGCATCCAAAAAGCCTCCTGTCACTACTGTTCCATGTCCAGCAAGAGGAACTGGAGTTTCTACACTAACTCACCTGAGCACCAGGACACTGATCTGAAAATAGGTCTCCCACACTCAATGATCAGAGCTTCCAGCCTTCTCCTGCCACCTCCCTTGAGCTTAAATGAATTCCGAAAAATACAACGCAAAAACATGTAGACCCTGAGAGATTTCTTCTAGTTTCTGCTCAAAGCTGCATTAGGTCATCAAACAATGATTTCCACCTGGTATTACAAGGAAAACTAAAGTTTGTAGAGAATTTCAGGAAATGTTACTTTTTTACTACAGCAGGAGTTGCCGCAAGTATTTTATTTCTACTTTCCTTCTGCAAAATTACCTACGCCATGGACAGAGGAACTTAGTAGATACAGTTTCAAAGTCAAAGCTAGCAAACCGTGTTTACAGTAATTATTACAGTCATGTGTGAGCATATAAAAACATATACTGAGTACCCCAGAGCTCCCCTTCATCCACATGCAAGAGAGCTGCATTTTTAAGCCTAGTTTTCATTGAAAATCATTGAATATCCCATGGCATGCTGGTTTTGGAATAGCTCTGGCAAGTTTACCGTAGCAGTTAGTCACAAGGGATTTAATGGCATTTTCCTTTAGCCATAAAAAAATGAGCTCCTTTATCTTTCATAAACCCCCTGGCACCAGTGTCAAAATCTCTTTGAGGGCTTGTTCTTCCAACTTTTTTCTTGTTCCACCGGGCTTTCTTGCTGCTTTTGAAAACAAACACATCCGCCATTTACATAGGACAAGTTGTAAGATGACATAGAAGAGCTGCCTGGAAGTTGCCTAACGGAGTGAGACAGATGGGATACCACTGCACTGAGTTCAAAGGTTTGATTCTGCAAAGAGTCCATTTGGTAACGAGCTCCAGCAATCATGACCGCCATGCTAACACCACCCAGTTTTTCGCCACGAAGCACTGCTTGCCAATTTTGCTCACACAACTGTATGCTTCAAAACCAAGTTAATTGGTAAGGAGGAAAAGAACACGGGATCAGGATCATTTACATAGAAATGATTCTCAAATCCAAGCAAAACCATGACGAGACTGCAACCTGTGCAAAAGTACCTAAACCCTACAGCACAGAACAGAGATCAAACCTCCAGATTAACTCGGACTGCCAATAAACTCTGAATTTTTAACTTGGGGAAAAGCAGCATTGCAGCACTGCTTCACCAGAGGGATTCTTCAGATAATGCTTCACAAGACAATTTTTGCTCCAAGACAAGCATCTTTAAAAATCACCAACATTACTACAACTAGAATTGTATAAACTTCATAACTTTATTTTTACTGATTGTTTTTACTATGTATTGACATATCAAACCTTAAAGTTTTTGGATAAGACTCAGTTTTCACTTCTTTCAAATCCAAGACTTTGAAGACTTTGATTCAGTGAAGCAGCACTGGGACAGGAATTTTCAGTGCTCCCAAGAAAGCAATTTATGGCTCTGGAAAATTTCTTCCCCAGAAACACCCCAAAGTGATATTTCACTTTTTTCTTTCCTGCTCTATCGAGAGAGCTGGCAGTAATAGCAGAAGACTAAGTTTTGCCATCATTCAGACTAGAGCTGCAGTCACAAAAAAAAATAAACCCCAAAACATTTCCAGCATCCACAAGGGAGAAATTGCAACTCCCAGAGGAGCCTCTCTCTACCCAGGGCACATTTAACTAGCAAAAAAAGGGTTTTTTTAGGTTTTTCCCTTCTCTCTTTTATTTTCCAGCCATTACATAGAGCTCAGGCTTGTGGAGGCAGATTTTTGCCTGGTGGAAGGGAAATCACAGTAGGGATTTGCTCATAGGGAAAAAATCTCAGATAAATAATGGACTGTCTTTTCCCCCATTTCTGTCTGTTCCCCTTTCCTGAAGCACTGACGTGACAAGTGCAATACTGGCCTACGACCAGCACTCTGTGTTTGCCATGAGGAAAATCCACCACATGTCATCTAACCATGATGTGGTTAGATGCTCTGCTCACCTCTTCCTGGTGCCCCCAGACATGGGAGACTGCTTTCCCAAATTACTCTGATGAGGGTTCTCCTATCACAAAAGCAGCTTCGATTGCAAGAAATGCTATTTGCTACCTTTTCTCTCACTTTTTAATTCTGGCACCTAAGTCTCCGGCCTATGACCCAGTGTACTCAATAATCCTTTTTAAGAGACATCATGCACTTTCTGTCCCATGAATGAAGATAGCTGGGTGCCCCTCGAGCAGAAATTGCAGGCAAGATTTCCTGGGTGAAGCTCACTGGCTTTGGCGAGGTACCAGATGACAGGACACATCCATCAAGCTCTCCCCCTGGGGTCGCAATGCAAAGGGTTCAGCCCAGCGGCTGCATGCTACGAGCCAGCACTCGCTCACGTCATTGGAAGGAGAGGCTGCACTCCAAGTTCCATGCTCAAGGTCCAAGCAAACCGTGATGACTTCACTCTCTGGCGAGTTCTGCATTTCTGAGCCTGACGCTCAAGGAGATGGGACAGGGTGCTGGCAGCCAGGAGCCCCTGCCTGCTCCCTGTGCCACACCTAGAGCAGGGCTGGAACGAGTGAGGTCCAGCAGCTCAACAAGCCCAGGGTCCTCCTGAGCACGGCCAGACTCTGCATACAATCATTCACACATGTTGCTGCTCCACCGAGGCAAACTAAATGCTGTAGGATTCAGGAAGGCTGCAAGAAGCACAAAACCAGGAGGTTCCTCCCTTTCCTCTCTCCCTGCTAGTTTTGCCCTTTTCGTATTTGGCAACCTCATCCTTTGCTTACAGCATCCCTTTTATCATTTTTTCTTCTACTGAAAGATGGTGCAAGTTGTATTTACATAGCAAATAAGAAGGTTTAGGCATGCCTTGAAAGAAGCAGCACAAAACCCCACAAACCTAATACAATGGGAGGATTATATCACAGCTGTTTTTCTCTTCCCTGTCACATAAATGCATCTCAGGGGAATTAATTTTCTACAGGCATTTTCAAAAGCATTTCAGAACATTTTCTGAGACTCTCTAGAAAAAAAGTAATATTTGAAAGTAAATATATTCCCATTTTCTTTTGCCTTTTTTTCTTATTTTCGTATGGTTTTTTCGAAGAACTCCATGTGAGGGGACAGAAAAGGATGATGAAAAGAAGCACCTACACAGACAGCATCAACTCATTAACACACTGGCGGATTGCAAAGCTATACTGAGTCTATGCCACAAAAGACATCACCCTGCAAAACCTTCTGAAGGTAAATGTCTGCTGGAAGACCAAAAGCCACATGCTGGTGCCAGTCAAGAGCTGTGGGCCAGAGAATAGACAAGGTGAAATTAGCCTCTAAATTATGTACAGCTCCTTCCACGTGCTTGAGAGCAACTATGATTTATTTTTACTGCAGGCAAAGGCCAACTCGGCCTCACATCAAACATCTGAACAGTTCTCTCCTGTGCTCACACATGCCATTATTTGGGGAAGCTGAGCCAGAATCCTGTGTGTGAACCTAAGTTCACACGCTACATTTTGGGGGGGGTGGGATTGTGGGTTTTGTTGTTGGAGCTTTATTTACTGACACTGACAAAAGGCTTGCAAAACCCATCCATGGAAAGATTACATATGCAGTGGCCCCACAGTGTTCAACATGGCACATTGTCTTCAAGAACACAACTGCACACAGCCTTGCACCCTGAAAAAGTCACATAAAGCATGATACAGAGCTCCTCCTCTCACTTAACACAAGGTAAGGAGGAAAAGCAGAGGAGGAGAACGCTGCATCTGAGAGAAGAAAGAGCCATTCCCTTGTGGACAGCTGACAAGTGGAAAACCACTTTCTGGGATTTTCTTTTTTCCTACTTCTTCTAGCAGGGGATCAGTTTTTGTGCCCAAGGCTGCTCTGCCCAGATATGAGTACCCTGCTGGGCTTGGGCAGATGCTGCAGTGGACATGGGCCATATGTTGAGTTCCTGTACTCAACATATGTACATTTGTACGGGAAACCTACAGCTGTGGTCCGAGACATGGTGCAAACTCAGCTGCTTCAAGGTTCTTCAAGCCGGAATCCCTTAACACGCTGGACTTTGCTCTGAGTCTCAGTTTGAGCATTTAACATTAAACAACAAAAAATGAGAGCCAAAGTGGGTGAAATCATCACAACAGGCTCAAGTTCACTCAAACTGCCCCAGCTCATCTTTTTTCACTGCACCACCACTTTCAGCAAGACAATTAATACATTCAAAGCAGCCACCACATGCACTGATTTTCAATAGGAAAAAAAATATGTCTACCAGAGCCCTTTTGACTCAAAGCTCTACACTTCTGACAATGATCAACAGTTCATTACACGTGCAGGATTGCTATAGAAAGGTTGCTCTGTCAAAAACATTCTAGCTATTATTGCAAATTTCTAGGTTTTGCCTGAAAAAATAAGAACCCAAACAGCAGCCTGACTGCATTTTCATGAAATATCAACTTTTATGCTTCTGTGGGACTTTTGTGGGGGTGTGCGTGTGTCAGCACTTAATATTTTTTTCTGTCTCCGAACAGCTCTTAATGTCAGGTCCCCAATTTAGTTGTCATTTGAATAAAAGAAGATACTTCTTTATTTTCTTCTTTTTTTCTCTCTGACCCATTCTTCTCCAAGAAACTACTGGATCCTGCTTAAAATACGTAATTTCAGAGACATCAGAAAAATTTTAACTGTTATTTTACAGCACAGATCTAGCAATGCCAGGAGATGAATGGGTACAGCACAGGGGCATCACCTGCTGTCTTCACCATGGTCCTCTTCTATCAGAAGACAACTCCTAAAGTCTTATCCTCTGGTTTCCTACCCAGGACCTCTGCCAAATGCACCTTTGTGAACCTCTTGTACCCTGTGGCAACCATCCACTGAGGGTATTAATGCCCTGTTGCTTGTTCCAGACTCTGCAACTGATTCTGAATGCAGAATGCAGAAATTTAACTGGACAATTGTGAACAAGACACAGAAAGAAAAAAAAAAAAAATCAAGCATTTCTTTCAACATCATGCTGTAATGCTTTTAGAAATGCAGATGAACTATGCCCATAGGAAAAGATTACAGAAGAGATGATCTAATAGACAGTAGATCAGGATTTATTATAAATGGACAAATCTAATAGTTTTTAGAGTTCAGTTCAAGGGCTATTTTTAGGCAATCTAGCTTCAATTTGCTCTAGTTCTCAAAAATACTGTCAGATGTGGTTGCAGTTACTTTAAATTTCTGGATTTGAATGCATAAAATCTAAATTCTTTTTGTTTTCAATCCATATGTGGTTTCACACAGAGGGAAAAAGAAAGCACACAGTCTTTTTCTAAGGACATACCAGCTGCATATTATTACTGAATGTATGGAGTGAACTTCTAACCTCCTAAACAATCTCCGTCCCTTGGCATGATTCACATCCATCAGAGCCAGTGGTGCAGATCTTATGCACTGTCTTCCAACCTGAATCCTTCAAACTCTATTAAAGAGAAGCCTGGAAGGAATTCCCCAGTATCCCATTGTTAGAGAAATCACTTTTGATTTCAGTAACAGGTGCTGTCAGTTTTTCATTCAGACCGCATTAGAGTGCAGACACGTGAGCACTACACACTTACAGCTTTAAGAGATTTACTGGAGGCTGGGATTGTCAGGTTTTTTGTGTGGTTTGGTTTTGAGTTTTTTTATCCTTTAATTAATTAAACCACATATGCTCTATCCATGCAAGCATACCTTTTAGTTTCTATGCAGAAAAAGCACATGTGTAGCTGATAAGAGGGAAACAGAATTTTTTCCATCTGTATGGCAACGGGTGTAGCTTAATCTAATGTGCATTTCCTACTTTTTGCCTGCACTTCTGCATCTTTAATCGAACAACTTGCATGCACTGTGCAGAGGCAGTGCCAGATGGAGCCAGTCTCTCTCCAGCAGTTCTCCACCTCTGCATTTGCAAAGAATGGAATTGAATGCAGGAATCATAAAGTGACTGTTCACGCCCTAGCATTTTCTCATCTACCCAATCAATGTGACGAGCCCTTTGCAGAGCCACAGCCAGTCAGCTTATACCACCATCCGAAACATTTCCTCAGTTGCAAGCTACAAACACAACTTTAATAAGAGAAAACTATCATCTTCAAATAGTCTCTGTTCAACTGTGTGTGTAATATCTCCAATCTAGATGTAAGTCAGCAAGATGGCCAATTGCATTCGGATAAATGCCCTGGACTTTCTTAAACATATCATAATCTGCCTGTGAAATGGCTGGTTAGTTGCTTTCCAATTTGTGAAATGGTTCAAATGCTGTAAATAAAAAAGAAATTGGACAGCTTTCAAAAAGGACCGATTAGACTTTTCAATTCTCGGTATTCCATGCTTCCAAGCTACACTTCTGTGATCTCCCTATTAATATTTAAAACCTGATTGTGCTATGCTGTTATCTTGAGCAAGAGGGCACAGTACAACCGAGCCCAAGGAGACAATCCACTGGAACAACAAGAAATCAGCTCCCTGGCCCCACAGCACACATGCGTGCGAGAGGTGTCGGGGAGAAGTGGATGAAGAGTTGCCTGGCCCTACTTCCTCCTGCCCAGTTTGGTATATCAAAATCACAAAGGCTTCTTTTTGCATTTACAATTCATCTCCCTTTCTACCACTGTCCCTTGACCTCAGCTGCTCTGAGGCTCAGGGTTTGAAGTGCCCCCTGCATTCATGTACTGGGCTTCCAAAGCAGCGCCGATGCCCAGTGCTCTAAGTGCAAACACATCCTGTGGGTGGGCTGGGAAGGTGAAATCAAAGAGAGGAAAAGGAAAAAATGGTAAAATATCGAAGGTTATGATTGCCTACACCCTTCTTTCTCTAAACCATGTTAGGATTGAATTCATTAGCATGCAGGTCATACTGCACTCCTAGGCATGAACTGGAGACCTGAGAGCAGGCCCTGCTGTCCGTACAGTACCTGTTACATCCATACTCTAGAGCAACAGGAATCATAAACCTGCCAGCAAAAACTCACCTTTTGTCTTCCACCAAACCCATTGATTTTCTCCTCTTGCTACCCACTAGCTATTTCAAACCAGTTTCAAAATCCCGAATCCTTCTCCAAAGTCACCAAAGGTGCTTCCTCTCTACAGGGCATTTGCTTCACTCAGTCTCGGACTGCATTAGCTTCTATTTTACTTATTTGTTCTCTTTACTCCTATTCTTACAAGGAAACAAGCCCAAACTGTGGAGAGAACTGAAACCACCAGAAATATAAAATGCTGAGAAAGGCTGCCTTTTCTCATCCTTTGAGCATATTCTGGTGCACCTTGGTATGGATGTGCTGTCAAGACTCCTCCTGAAAATCAGAGAGTAGGCATGACTTCAGCCTCTTGGCCATATCTTGCTTTGGAAGCTCAAGTTATTTAAATCCTCTCCCCAAACTTGCCAGTGGTTTGCTTTTTGCCCCTGGAGACACAGATGGAAGGGAGGGAGAGAAGAAACAAGCCCATGCTAAAAAGAAAAAAAATCACACAAACCAATCCTAGGAAGCTGACAAAACTCCTTTGTAAGAATATCAATATTTAGCTACTTTCAGAAATAAAGCAGTTTCTCTGAAAAAACAAAATGCTGCTCAGCTCCCTTTCTAAACTCTTTATTACTTATGTAGAAATGTCAATATACTGTAAAGCTCAATTCTAATAGCTGTATTCATGTTGGCTCAGGGATCTGCCTAAACAATGCTTAACGACAGGACTGGCATCTAAATTTGTTTTATAGATATCTGACTTCTGCAGAGGGCTCCAACAATAAGAATACCATTAATATTATGAAAAACACATTTACCTCAGCAAAGCAGATTTATAGCAAATAAACAAACTGTGCAATACACAGGGTGTTTTAAGGTGAAATGAACTGGGTAGCACCTTCAAGGATCTCCCATTTTCATAACAGACATCAGTACTGGACACAGGCAGCTTCATATACTATCAAGTCCATGCTGATGTCCTAAAAAGCCTGGCATGCAAGCAGCCCTCACCCACGTCCCAGAGGCTAATTTTTTATTTGAGGGAGGCCACCAGAGTGCTGGTAGCAATGGTGAATATTCATTCCTGTGCCTCAGCATCTCAAAGATCTCTGCCCTGAAGGCTCCATGGCTGGAGGCATTGCTGTGGCCAGTCATCTCAGTTGAAAAGTCACAGCAGAAACCCAAGAGGCAAGAAGGAACAGCATCCAAAAGATCAGAAAAGGAGGCTTTACCTAATATTTTTGGCTCTGAACCATTAAGGGCTATCAGCTCTCATGCAGTCAGCTTTGGCCGAAAGGTAGTTTCAGACTCTTACCCGAGGGGTTGATGACAAGATGACAATACATAATTCCAGGGTGGAAAAACTTTCAACACTGATTTGTAGCTTTACATCTGTCAGCTTTCATATTATTCTTGTTAATGGATAGTTCAGACCAGCACATTGCAAGGGGAACATGGTTTTTTGTGTGAAGCTGAAGAATATACCCATTGCCCTTTTAGGACTTAGAATTGGGCCCACAAAAAAGACATAAAAAACCTACAAGAAAGTGAACAGGAGTGCTGAAAAGCAATTGTTTTAGGTCAGATCTGTATGCCTGCTTCCCCAGGTTTGGCATGTGGTTTTACATGCAGTCAGGTGCTAAAGTTTACATGCCCAGGGGAACTACTGGTCCAAACCAGAGGCACCAAATGCACAATGTCCAGGTGCTTCTGTGCCAGACTAAGGATTTTCCGTAATGTGCTCCTGGCCTGGAAGCCTAAACTGCACCAAGATCCACTTGGGCTGCCAACAAAAGAACTGCAGATCCTCACGAGCAACAGCACAATGTCAGGAAGTTGGAAACTGGCAAAAAAAAAATCAAAGAGGATGACATAGAAATGAAAAAAGTAAATCGTATCCTTTAGAGATTTTTAAGCTGTGTAATCTCCTTGCCTTTTTATAAGATATACACCCATAAAATGAAGTACCGAATGTCACTGCAAAGCATACATTTGATACTTTGAACAAAAGAATCATGTCTCTTATAAAGAGGAAGGAAAAAGATACACATACTCAACATGTGAAAAAGGGGAGAGAGAGGAGAGACAGGAAAAAACCCAACCTGGTCCAACGCATATGTCTTAAAAAACATAGCTGCTAAATAGCTACATGTGTTTTATAGATAAACACAGACATATAAACTTAACTAAATGTGAATGCATCTTCATAGGACTGCAGCATTCAAAAGCATAACAGAAAAACAGGAGGAAAAAAGAAGTAGTCAAGCAGTATGTATCCAATTCTGAAATACAGCAGAGATACATACATACTTACAGATATTACTTTCAATCTAGGATAAAACTATAGCTACAATACATGGCTAAAGACCTGCTATATGCTTCTAGCACACAGCCTAAACCTCATTTTACAGCTCTCACAGGTAACATAAAATAAATGCACCAGTCTACAGTGATTATTAGTTTTCCCTCTCTTTGGTATCAAATGTGTTCAAATGTTTCTGTTTTGTAAATTTTTTACAGCAGACCACTTAGTACATGTGTTGAGACATGTAATGTTATTAGCCCTGAGCCTTTCACATTCCATACATGCATCAAGAAGTTTCATCAATTTACAGGGAAGAAGTCTATTAGTTTTTCTAGTCATTGCAGTGCTTCACAGGTACTAAAAAACTCAAAATCCCTAATATTTTACATTATCCAGCCAGAACTGTCATTTTATAATAATACTAACCAAAAATCTAGCTCACTTATATCATCAAAAGCAACTCTTCTTCCATTATCTTAAATATAAATGAGAAAAAGCATGCAGCTGAAGCAGACAGAATAATTTATAATGAAAGGAGATCTGTCATGCCAGTAATAGTAAAAAAACCAGAACATAACACTGAACTCACTTGGAATTGAAGGAAAAAACAGACTTTCTAGTGTGGTGGTTAGGCTCAAAGATGGGAAGCGAGGAAGAAGGTGACCTGTGATAGACCTTCATGGTCAGCACTAAGCAAGTCAAGAAATACGTAAACCTTCAAATAAATATTAGACACATTTTGTTTTTTTTTTCTTTAGAGGCTAGAGCCTAGCTGACCATAGATCAGATACATAGCATTCATTGGCATGGCATTCAACCTAGAGCTGCTCAGCAAAATACAAATTACAAGTGTAGGCACTGCAGTGGCAAGCAGCTCATCCACTCTGTTCAGCTGTCACAGACATTGTTCCAAGGCAGAGCGAAATGTGGCTTTGCTCGAAGAAAAAGGGAGAGATTTGATTTAGGAATCTGAGTCAGCCAGTCTACAGACAATAAAAGGTAGCATCGAAAGCCATTCAGTTTGTCCAAGATCCCAGGTGCTCTTTGGAGGTGCAGGAGCCTACAGGTTGGTGCAATGTCATTGCCTTCACTGTATCAACATCTCCATGCCTGACCCTCGGCTGAAAACTGTGCCATCCATCAGCAAGCAACTTCTGACTTTGTGCTCTGGAAAACACAGTGTCTGTTACTGCAGATCTCCGGGCTGCAAAAGAATGTGCAAGCATCTCAACTATTTGCTCGCTTGTCCTTGAGGTGTGCAGTTGGTGCTGGGAAGGGCTTAAGCCTTTCCATGGATAACCAGAAAATCTGGAACTGCAGCACAGATGCTAAGAACAGTGTAGTGAGGAGAGGCAGGGGAAAACTCCACCCCAAGCAGCCAACCTAATGGCCTTATTTCCTTCTCCTCCTGCAGAGGACATCATTCATCACAGTCCACAACACACTCCTGGGAAGTGCTGAGACATGCCAAGGATTACAGTGAAACAAGAGGTGGATGGGGAAGGCTTTGATCCTCCGGTGTTATTGTATGAGGAAATTATTTGCTAATGCAAAAGAATGAACCCTTCTTTCGATCCAGGTTATTCCATAAGGAATCTCTTTCTGCGAAGTCTGAAGCTCAGACAAGGTATTGGCCTTGAGGGACCACTCTTCACATCTTCTGCGCCAAGCTCAGCATGTCCATAGTACATTTCTGAGAGCAACATACAACTCCCTAATCCTCTTGGCAGCAGTCACTCCTGCAAGGTCAGTCCCCCTGGCCTACAAGATGCCTTTCCAAATTAAGCTGTTATTTTCCCTTATTAAACATCATATTTGAGCTAAAACAGCATCACTGATTCAGTTAAACCCTCACTGTCTGCAGCTCTTGTTCAGAGCAGAGCACAGAGAAATCTCATAGAGACCAAGATGCCAGGTCAAACAGACTCCAGTGAGCTGTAACTAAGGGAGATGCAACTTTATTTTAGCAGCATGAATCATTTCAGGTCCAGAGATGGCCATGTGAATTGTGCTTCCTGGCTGAGCTTTTGTCTTCAGTAACAGCAAAGTGCATCCTGTACTGAAGATTCAAGAGCATCTCCAAGAGCAGACACTGCTACCTACCAGGGCACCCTGACCTGACACTCATTTGCCACAGGTGGCTTTCAGCCACTGGCAGCTGCTGGTTTATGTGAGGATAGGGATGTTTGGCTCCACGAGGAGGTACTATCCACTGCCATTTACCACCTCTGAGGGAAACACGTGGAAAAAAGGAGAACAGTCACCTCTAGATCCAGCCAGCTTTTAAACAAGAGCAAGCTCCCACGGGATCTCAATTCCCACTAAGCAGCATAGGCTGAGTATGTTCCAATAGAAAGGAAATTTTAAGCGTGTGCAAAGAAAACCAAATAAAACATACAAAGAAGAGATTGAATCTAAAAGCAGATATCAGATTTCTTTTCTCTCTTCCACTTGGAGCAAATAGTGTTCAAGGATGTTTAACAATCTGTTTGCCAGCTGAAGTGTGCAGGACTCCACTAGCAACATAACAAAATATTATCTGCCCGTTCCTGTCAAGCTGAGGTAAGTCCACACTGTGGTATCTGCCTAAATGAAAAACAAAACCATGACAGAATAGACCCAGGCCAGCCTGAGAGTATGAAGGATGAGATGGGACAGAGATGAAGAAAAAGGAAGAGCAGATGCAAGAGGTGTAATATGAGAATGAAGCCAAATACAGGGACCAACCTGATTTAAAAATTCCTTCCCCCCACAATATTAACTGTTGGTTTTTTCTAGGTTGCTTTTTCCTTTTTGATAGTATCTAAATCTTACAATCCTGCCTGACTGGATGAAAGCAGTATGAGTTAAGTCAGTATTACTGAATATTTTTCCTTTGGAGATAATATTTTTGCAGGGATCCTCGAAGTGGTGAAGGCAGTGTTATATTTCCTTCATCAGCCAACAGAAACATTGCACTGGTGAGACCAAGCCCTCACAGGTGATAGGATCCCTGCTGGAAATTCAGCCTAACAATCAGAAAACCCCCAATCTCACTCTTATCCAGATTTCTCTCCCTGCACATCGAATAAAATCTCATTCATGTGGAACCTGCATTACAGCTCTCTGGGCACAGTGTTGGCTCACCTCCACTAAAAGGGATCTTAAATCACTATTTTTAGCTCTTTTCCTCACCCCAGCTCAGTTCCAAAACTAACCCCTGCCTGTCTCACTTGTCATTGCCTACAAACCACTTCTACAACTGTCCCTTGGGTAAAAAGCCGCTCTTTCTAAGGTTTATTTCTCCATTGTTTTCCGTTTGTTTTCCTTTCCCAGAAAAGCCTTTACTGCAAACACATCCCGACATGGAGCTTTCCTCAGCCTCACACCTGCTTCTCAGCTCTCTGTTCCCTTAACTCCAAAATGAAGGATTCTCTCAATGCCAACAGTTTTGGATATCTCTTCAACTTGACATCTGACGCTACGCTACCGACCCTCCTCAAAGTCCAGGGGCATGACTTGCAGTGTGGGGTGGTGCCTTCAGCTCTCACTTAAAATTTATTTTGAGATTATCTTGGGATAAAGGGTGGAGATACAGGATGTTACCACTTGGGATTATCCTGTTGGAGAGAGGCAAAATTAGAGGTGGGAGGAGTGGGAAATCACTCCCTGCTCACCCTGCAGTGAGCATCCCCAGAGGGCACGGACAGTGATGGAACAGCCCTGCAGCAGCTCCTGGCCGCTGTCACTCATCCCCCAACTCATTCCCGTGCTGCCACAGCTGCAGGGCAGCCCTGGAAGCTGGGACTGCCCAACAAAGCCCCGGATGAGCGGCAGTGATATTTTTTGTTCCAGCCAGGTCGTGCACCTCGACTCCCCAGGAATGCTGAGGCTCAGTGGCTCTGTTAGAGCCACGGGCTTTTATAAATTCCTTTTCTTAGGTGCACCTAAAGTGCCTTTCTGCTCGGGGCTGTGGATCCCTAGCACACATTTCAGATTCTCCTGACCAATGTTTTCACGTGCCAGGCAAAGGTCTAACAGACCTAAGGAAGCCCATGTGAGCACTGAACACAAATTAATGTCCCAGGCATTTTCTAACATTTATCAACATCTTTTCTTCTGCAGAACCCAACACAGCAGGGGATAGGGAAGGGAAAAAAAAAACCAACAACCAAACCTTCTTTTCTGGCTGATGATCTACATCCCAGTGGTAGTATTTGCTGAATTACCACTTTCTGCACCTTTGGAGAACCATAACCAGCAGGGTAGTATTACAGTCTGATTGCAGAGTGGAAACTTTATTTATTTCTCCACACCCAGAACTACCAGATGAACTAGCTGTTTTTGTAAGGATATATTTGTATATACTCTTCTTCCTCCTCCACAAAACAAATTACAATTAGAGTTAGCTGCATCTGATCAAACAGCACATGAAAAAGGACATGATAGTAGATTTGCACTCAAAACACCTGTCTCATTATAACTGGCATTCTGGAAAAGTGATTTTTTAAAATATGCAAATTGAACCAAAATTGATACCCATAAAAACATTTGTGATTTGACCTTCTACAAGTTATTTGTGCTCAATCAGAACTGCAGGCAAAGACCTGTTTTTTCCAATGATAACCAAGCATACTAGAAGAAAAAGTGTATTATGAGACACTCAGTCCTCTAATAACCCAACTTGAAGTCAAGGGCATCCTTCACAGGTCAGAATACATTTTATTGAACAAAACTTTCTAATTAATTGCTGACAATATAACAGCTGTGTCAGCAAAATTTTCCACACAGCCTGTCTCTCCTTGCCACTCTGCCATACAGCAAAAGAGGAGAACAACAAAGCCCTGTTTAAACCTTCCCTGTTGCAGGGCATCCTCAGTTTTCTCAGTGAAATATGTGTTCGGTCCCCACTGTCCTTGGTGGCCGAGGTTAGGCCATCTGCAGCAGGCGTGCAGCTGGCATGTGGCAGTGGCATGACTGATGATAGGTAATGATTTTGCAAACACGACCCATTATTTGGGCAGCCAGTCACAGATACAGATAAGGATTTTTCTTATTGTATTCATGCATAAAAGCTTTAGGATGCAGGAGGAGCAGCTGGATATTTATTCCAGGCCTACAGTGTTGGAGGCAGCACGAAGTGCTGAGGAAGAAAACATCATCGCACAGCTGACAATATCACAGCATCCTCCAAGAGCTCTCAGGTAAAGAAAGCTCATTTTATTACCAGGCTTGTAGGCCAAGGATGGAAAGAGCTATGGAGAGCTGGAAAAGTATTTCACCTTTGAAAAGTGGGACAGCTACCCAAATGCTGTCCCGAGAACATCAATAAATTGTGCCAGAGATGTGCCAAGGGAGAGAAAGTCAGGTGCGTGCTCCCCGTGGAGCTCCTGCTCTGTGAGTCAGTGAAGGAATGTGTGCAGCAGGCACAAGTTTAGGTGGTTTTGTTGCTTGCAATTAGTTGCTTTGAAAATGTTACAGTCCTAACCAAATAAAGAAAATTGCTTGGGCACTGAATATTTAGGAAACCACTGTCCCACTGAGATCAAAGTGGCAGGGGGGGATGCAAGGGAAATGGGCTGTGCCCAGTACAGACTGAATCCTGTGCAGCCTATGCCTTTGTGAATGGCTCAGGCAGGGCTTTGCAGACTTCCCTTTCTCTTAATTTTTGCACTTCATTATTTTTCCCATAGGAAAAAACCAATGCAAACACAGTGGGTAAGACATTTAGGTCAAGACTTTCATAAACAGGATCCTAATGTTAGTCTCTGAACAAATGACCTGATTTTAAAAAACACTAAGAAAGCAGTATCTCCCAGTGCTTTAAACAAACACTGGCCTTTTGAGTATCAGCTTATTTAGGGGTCTCAGCCTTACTTTCAAATCAAATTTCATCTTCTCATATCACTGGCTCAGTGCTGACTCAAGAGTCCAACCTAATGAAACTGCACATGGGAGATCAGATCTAAGATGAACCCTAAAAACATAAGGCTCCCAATTCACTCAAGACAGTTAGGAAATCCTGAGTGTACCTTACCGAGCAGTGACTGCTGTATTTACATCACACCTCAAACACCTATAATTACCAGTAAAATACAATATCTTCTTCATGCACCTACAAGAATGCTCAGTCTTGCAAGGTACTTTTCCTAACCTCAGTTGGAAGGTGCTCCTCTCCCTTGGTGGCGGAGGGACCCCAATGGATGGTTTAGCCCATCAAATTTTAAATAGCTCAAGATGCCTTAAATCCCTCCCATGGTTTACTACCTCTGTATACGTCTCGTTGCATTTGTTGGACAGAAATAGAAGCAGGGACAGCCTTTATTACGGTCAGGTTAGATTAGTGCTCATGGTTAGAACAGTGTCTCAGGGCTAAGGAACATCTGCTTCAGATTTGCTTTGAAACACCCAAAAGAGAGCCTGTGCTGCCCTATTTCTCCCCACTCTGGCAAAGAGCCCTGCACCAGCCTACGTGTACCTTCTGCCTCCCACGTCACTATTCGAGTTCCAAACTGACTGCCTCTGGTGCTGGGGAAAAAAAATCTCCTTTCTTATCAGCTTTTGAACAAGTTTCACCGCTGGAAATAGAATTTCTATCCATGTATTTCTGGATATAGAGGATATACTCTATAAATCTTTAAAAAAATACTATGTGAAATGGAGCATTGACGGGTTTTGCATCTGAACTGAGATTGACACTGAAGCATTTTGATTTGCCTTTTTGAAATAAAAACTGTATTAATTACTAGCAACAATACAATACATAACTTAGGGACATGGACTACCACATACTAAACTTCTTAACCTGGTAGTGCAGAGTATGGCAGTACACAGTCCCCAATTCCCTACAGCTTTTGTATCTAGACTTACACTCAGTATGGATTTAACTCATTTCAGAGCCAGAGACCCAAACTTTCAAACCCTCGTTCACTCATAAACTCCCCAGGAGATGAAAAAAGCCAGATGAGCACCAAAAGGTGAGGCAGGACTAACAGAGGAATCCAGCATCTCTCTCAAGTAGTGCTTACCTAACAACAGAGATCTGCTGACCCCAGGCCACATTACAGAGGATGAGAGCATATGAAATGCATTTTGCTATATGCTAGAGAACAAATGAAATAGTATATTAGGGATCAAATGCAGCAATAGCACAAGACTGATCTTGGTCTATCTCTGTGACCATCAGCTCAGCCCCAACAAGGGCTGAATCTGGCCTAATCCTTCACAAAAATGCCACCAAACACTGTTTCAATTGAAAAAGACTTAAGGTGAGATTTACTTTTTTCTGTACAAGCTCCTGCCACAACCACTGTCAAGACACTTGCATGCATTAAAACATGACAGATACTAAATCATGAAGTGTGTTATATTTCTTTTCAAATGCTTTTCAACTAACTAATTTCTTTGAAAAATAGAAATCATCATTCTAAATTTTAATTCCGCTCCTGTTTGTTTTCCTAACTGTTTTCCTGTTTGCACCTGAAACTTCCCTAATACTACACACAGACAAGTTGGTATTTTTATATACTTACAAAAAATGGATCAAGCTTTCTCAAACCTTCTTAGCTACTCATGATTGTCCTCTCCTTGCATCAGGAGTGCATCCTGGTGACAAAAAGCTAAGCAGAGCTGAAGGTACAATGCCGCAGACAAAGAGGAATAGGAAGGAAATATGTAACAGAAATAAATTAGTCCCTTAATGAACAAGAACCCTGTTTCTGAATAAATGTCCTCAAGAGGAAGGAAAATGTGCAATGAAAACATAAGTTTTAAAAACATAGCTAATTTGTTAAATTGCCTCAGAACAGACTGGTATTTTTTTCCCGACGATTTCCATGGTGATACCAATGTTCCTCACTAAAGCACTCCAAAAGTCAATAATATAATATCTGCTGCTTTTACACCTCACTGAGACACCTGGCACACAGCACTTCATGACCTATGCTTGTCTTCCAGGTGCTGGTGGTGATGATCCAACTTTTTTGGCTGTTTGATGAGAAGAGATCCATGTCCAGTCCTTGCTATTTCCAGTTTTGTGATTTTTCTTTCAGCTGCCAACAATTTTTCAAACATATGATATGCCACAGATCTTGTGGTTTGGACTTCCTCCAGCACTTCACTAACATCTGCCAAATTCCTGTTAAATCCAACGCTGGTTGATGAGCACTTTCCAATGGTGTGAAACTTAATGCAAGCAACTAGTGGAAGCTTGGGAGCAATTAAATTTTAATCAGAGGTAAGTTCAGTTTTCAGCATTGTGAGTTATCTCTAGTGTCTAAATAGCTAATATCTATAATAACCCTCTTCTCCTCTTGTGATCAGCAGCACGGAGCCACAGAAAGGGAGAAAAATAACAGTGTAAGAAGCACCCTCCCCAAGAAAGCCACTTGCCATATTAATAACCTGTGCAGTCTTTCTCTCTGACATGCCATCTGTATCCGAAAGAACTCAGTTGTGTTTTCCAGGCAGGTCCAAGCATCTGCCCCTCTCCTGGCTGCCTCTCCTCAGCCTCCTGCCCAAGATGGCCTCTCACACCTGGCCCTGCTAGCAGGGCTTTTGCCTCTCTGCTCTTCAGTGTGTCAGGCCAAAGAAACAGGGCTAGTGCTTCCTTTTGAAATCCCAGACAGCTTCCTTTCACCCTCCTTCCAGCACACACCAGCTCCTTGATTGTGAGTTGGCTTGTGCCTGGTTTCTTGGCGTCTTCCTCCAGCTGTGCCTGGAGCAGTGGGACACCCCCAGCACTGCTCCAAATCCCTTCTCTTCATGGGCTGTGAATTTACAGATCTCCTGCCAAAGTCTGCCTAATCGACAGCCTTCCCCATCCTTGTAAACATGCAGGACAGCACGATGGTTTCTCATAAAATAAATCAAACCTTTCTACTTCTCGGTAAGTGACACATGCAAGTAACAGTCCTTTTACTGTGCTGCCACAGTGGGCTCAAAGCTTTCCCACTGCTCTTCCAAGTTCAAAACTCCCCTGTTGCCAACCTAGAGCTCTTTCTTTGTTCACTCCAGCAGGACCAACACAGCAAGCAGAGCTCAGCACCTCCCAGGCTGTTCTTAATGGGAAATGTAAGCCCCAAAACAGAGGTTGGTGGCTGAGGTCTGGGAAGCATTCAGAGAAGTAGAAGGATCCCTGCAAAAGCTGCTCTTTGGTATGAAATCTTTGTTAGAAGGTGGCCACGCCATCAGAGACAAGCTTCAGGGAAGCACAAAATGCAGCAGTGGGTTCCCTGGCCTCAGAAGGCTACATAGAAAGCAGAAGAGATAACAGAAGCTAGTGATTTTTTTTTTTTTTTTTTAAATTTCTCTGTAAGTGAAAATATCCTAAACACCCTCAGGATGTGCAGCCTGGGGAAGTTAGATGAACAGCTGCCTGGAACTGAGCACTAATTCATCCATTTTGCTCTCTGTTAATGAATACAGACAATGGAAAATCAGTAGATGCAAAAACCCCACAATTTTTATGGATTTACAGACTGATTTTCTGTACCTCATCTAGTCATTTTTATGCCTGTGCAAAGTGATGGCACAGTTGGTGTAAAGTACTACCAAATTACCATAGGAATATTTTTACCCTCCATTTCCACTGGTACAGCAAATGCCTACAGGTGTCAAAGGCAAAAGAAAATGTGTCTTTTAGCAGAGAAAAGGAATATTCAGCAGAACAAAAAATTAAATGAATTTGCTATCCTTACTGCTGTCTCCAGATCACATGTATGGTTATGTACTGCTTTTTCTACAGAAAACCGTATTTACCTCTCCACCACTGCCTCAATTTTTTTTTTTTTTGCATTTAAGGTGGTGTGAGACCACCAGGACCTATTTAGGGAAAGGTGGGAGTCCCAGCTGCAATCCTGTATTGGAACAGCCTCATTTCTCACCTGGTAAGACATGCACCCTGCTGTGCATTTCTCTTCCAACATTACAGCCTGCAGCTCAAATCCAGCTGGATTAGTGATGAACTGCACTGGGCTCAAGGGGGGATTGAGCACAGAGTGAACAAACCATGTTCTGACTTGCACAGCCTCTCCTGGATTCCAGTTATAAATTTTTTAACCAGAAAACACTGTGTAGGGTAAGAGAAACATCTTCATAAAGCGTGTGTATGCAGCTATGAGACAAACTTCTTTTTTCAGTTAACAGCAAATTCTGAGGCCACGGTTATTATGACAAGACAAATATTCCCCTGTGCAAATGCAAAATCCCTTTGAAGCTGAGTATATATACCAAATCCCAAGTACAGCTAGGAGGAGGAAAGGGGAAATGCCATTTCCCACCAAGCCAGCAAGGATAATGCAGCCCAGCACAAAGCCATTACAGTATGCACATTTGAATAAACTATCCCTCTTCAAACATATACACAGAAACCCCTTGCACTGGTTTGCAGACTTTTAAAGCAAGAAGGAATTGGGAATCATCTGCTCTGACCTCTGTGGGAACCAAATGGTACTGTTTCAGCCCCTGTGCCAAAAACTCAGGCTCTGGGGCTTGCATCACTGTCAGTCTGGTCGTGCTGTTGAACTGCTGAATGTGCCTGCAGAGAAAGCAGTGACTCTCAGCTAAAAATTGGCTTGCCACCCTTTATCTTCGGTATGGGCACTCAGTGCACTGAGTTACTACACACGTAAGCCAGCTAAACCTCAGCATTATTAAGCAGAGCCCAACAGACTCACTATCGATCTCAGTTGGTGTCATTTCTGCATGCACACACACAAAATCCATAGACAAACAAGCAGCCCCACAGAAACTGTAGGTCAAGAACAAACAGACAAGATCTTCCCTTAAAAAAGAAGAGAAAATCCCACCATTCCTTCCAGGTGAAATTAACTATGGCTATATTTGATATCTAGAATGCAGTGAATACCACAGTCTCCAAAAACCATGGCAACCTGAAAATGTGAGCAACACACCTTTTTTTTCCCCCCTCCTCTTAAATAGTTCTTCACACGGCTGAAATTCCTGCTTTTTTTAGGATAACAGTGTGGTGCCTCCAAGGCTTCAACCCGGAATGTGGCTGCTGGATGAGCTATAAATGATTTCAGGACTTTGGGAGATTTTGCACCATGTTTCTTTGGTTTTTTTTTCATTCAATTGTATTTAATAAAAGACTGCAGATATTCCTCACTCACAGCCAGTATCTCCATCGATGTGCATTCACCTTTGGAAATTTTTTCTATCTCTGAAATAGTCACATCCAGCAATATGAGGTGTTTGCAGAGACCTTCTTTTTTTTTCCCTAGTGCTATATAACTTTCTTTTCCTGGTAACTTTTTTACCTTTGTCCACTTAAAGGTGAAATACCATCAAACAAAAGCCAAGCAACAACCTGCATTAGGGCAACAGCCAAGAGAGAGTAGCAATTTACAGCTCTCTGCCTGAAGCAAGGGTAGAGATTACTGCCATTTAAACCCACTTCCACCTTGCAATTTCCACCATTTCCTGCTACTTTGCAGCCTGGTGTATTAAAAACCAAGACACCAGAGCCGAGGTCTGACTTGAAGAGAAGCCCATCTCGTTCTGCTTGGGAATTACATCATATTTCAAGGCAACGTACATCTTGCTGTGGACAAAATTAAGTCCAATAAAACCAATTTCCGCTCTGACATTATTTAAACATGGCCACAATCAAATAGAGTAGAAAGTCAAATGAAAAACCCAAACACTAAAGTGATTTCATAGATGAAGGCTGAAAAGCTCCACTGATTTGAACCCCTCCTGCTAAAGACGGATGTCCTGCAGTATATTATGGTCTGTGCACTGTAAAATTCAGTGACTTTTTAGCTACACTCGTCATTTTAAGTGGATCATGTACTCTACGCTCCCTTCTGCAACAGCTTAAATCCCACCACGCGATTATCTTTTCCTGTAATACCACACTTTTCAGAATAGCAGCACACCAGCATTGTGAATAAACCCCAACAAAAGAAATTTAATGACAAAAGAAGCATTGAGGGATGAAGCCTCAGTAAGTATGCTGTGGTTCATTCTTGCTTGCAGCTGTTGCTGTAACTGTGTGAAGTACCTTTGGCTTTTGAAAAGTGCTGCATGAAAAACTCTCAGTTATCCAGTCAGTAATAGCAGCTTCTTTAAAGATTTCTGATAAACCGCATTGGTCTTTAATTGGACACATAGGAAAAAAAAAAATCTTAGCATCTTTGGATCTAGTAAAAGCTGCCTGTGTATTTATTTCTTTATTCTTCACCCATGTAGCTGCCCACAGAAGTCCCGCCCAATCTCCTGAGGTTGCAATGGAGCAGCAGAAGAAATTTTTGCTAAATCCTTGCTGATTTGACAGTGACTTGCAGTCCCCGACTCTGAACCCTCTCATCTAGCACGGTATCAAAACCGCCCCCTTTGCTGCTCATCCCGGCAGCCCTGACAGAGCTTAAGGAAACAAAGCTCACGAGCAGATGCATCCGTGTCATTTAAATACAGGGATGTAGGTACAACAAATCTCTAAACAGCAAATTAAATGTTAGGACGTGCTTCCTCCTCCCTGCCAGCCAGGCAAGGCATCGCATGGGGAAGCAGTAGCTGCACTACCACCCTGAGGACACAGAGAGCAGAGCCAAGGCTGCATCTCAGCCCTGCCTGCAGATTGCAGGGAGTATGTCCAATCCTATTCCTTTTTTGTTTTTCCCTTCTACTTCTCCCTCCCTCCCTTTTTTGGGGAGTGTGTGAACAAATGATAACTCTGTGAAAATCAGAGAACAAAGGGAAGATCAAAGAAGCAGGTAGCTAGATCATTATGTATCCCAGCTGGGACAAGAGTTTAAGCCTCCGGAGCTTACTTGCCAAGTTATTTTAGAGTTATGCCAAGAGAGCTGTGCCCTCTGAAGCTTCCTGGCATAGGAAGTGTTGTGAGGCAAAGCAATGAGGTTTCCAGTGCTGCAGGAGGGATGTCAGGCTGCAGGAGCCATCAACTACATAGGCATCTAGTTAATTCAAGTGCAATTACGGTCAATAGAAGTTGTTCGTTACTTACATTTCTTTGGCGTCGGAGGCCAAGAGATGCAGGTTTATGTACTGAGGCCCTCTAGGGTGGGTGGGGGTGGGGCTGTGAGGATTTTGGGGCAGAAATTGGCTTTGCTAAAGATCCAAATAACAGCCCTGTGTCTGAGGCGCTCACAGAGCACTCTCTCCCTGATGCTGCACAGCTCCAGGGACAGTCAGTCCCTCTGGGATGAGGCTGTACGTGGACAATATCCTGGAGATCAGGCTGGAAGTGTGGGACAAGAAAACACCCCAGAAATACCACCACATCTCCAATGGGATGTGGCCGCATAAAAACCCCAGGACTGTAAATGTAGCTTGGGTTCTTCACTAGGTGCCCCTTCTCTGCTTTTTCTAACTTTGTGTTAGGAAATGCTCGAAGACACAATTTTGGTGGATGGGAGAAACCTCTGTTCCTCCATCCTCACTGTTCATATAACACACTCTGTATTTTCCCAGCACCCCTTGCACAACTGAATGCAATCTGTACTAATTAGCTGTTTATACAGCCCCTTGTTTTCTCCTGGGTTGCTTTTCCACCCACATTTTTCTTCTTTTCCTCTTCTATTAAATGTTTTTAAGGCTTGCAGCTTTGAGCCACCTACAAATGGGGGTAAAATGCTCTGTGCTAACATGTTTTCCCTCCTTCCCATGCCAGTGTTCTATTAAAACCCAAACTCACACCTCTGGGAGCATGTTTTCTGGATCTAATTTGTAATTGTCTGCGCAAAGAGAACAGAAGGAAGACGTTAATTTCACTGGCTACTGATTGCAAAAGTCAATACTCCTTCAGCCATTTGTGCCATTTCTCATCTTGACAATTCTGGAAAAAAAATAAAATGTCAAAAAGTGCAAAGTATTTTACCCATGTGTGCAGGTTATCAACAATGGGGCCTAGAGAGCACAACAAATAAAAAGTTTTTTTTTCTGCATCAAAACAACAGGACATGTATTTCTGCCATTAGCTGCTGATTTTGGAAGTATTTGTACATTAATTACACTGTGCCAGCAATAATCAACCAGCTCTACAATTGCCTTTCTCTTTTTCTTCAAACCTAGAGCGCCTACAGAACCAAAAAGACCATTTCCCATTACTCAGAATAGTACATGAAATAAACAGCCACAAGGTCAGAGGGTGCCACAGTTAAAAAATCACTTTCTACAGAAGCTAGATATATGTGTGAGTGCATGAAATGACTAATCACACAACCAGCACAAGGAAATGTAAAAATAAAATCTGGTCTTTCAACAGCAAGCAGTGGCTCCTAGGCCATGCCCAGCTTCCCCTACTGTTTGGAAGAAGCAACTCTTTACTAAAACCATGCCACAGGAAGGTGAAGGACTGTGTGGGCAGAGCAATGCCCAGAGATGGGGCTGCCCACATTGCTTCTAACAGGACTACCCAAGAAAGAGGGAGCCTGCTTTAACTGCTGGGGCATTCTGTCATTCCTTTAGGAATCACAGGCTCTTTTAGTTCTTGCTCTTGTTTTCACTTCCATTTGCCTGGGCAAGCATGACGAGCAAGAGAGACAGACTGACAACCCTGTGGTGGGCTGGTTCCAACTCCATCACTGTTACCTGCTCCCCAGCACTTCAGCTCAGCAGCAAAATTTAGCATTGCTACCCCAGTTTCTTACAATATAAATACTTCCATATGATTAATGTGTGCTCGGCATGTTCCACAAACTACAGCAGAACCAGAGACTTCAGGTACTCTGACCATTGTGACGCCAGCAGCAGGAGATCCTATCCTGAGCAATGAGCACACGCTGGGACTGTGCATGCAGGAACTCACTGCTCCATGGGGACTCAACAAGATCACACCAGATCTCATTAAATGTTTAGGATCTTAATTTTTTAGTGATTTCAATGGGCAGGTAAGCATCAAAAAAGAAACCAATGGTCACTGTATAAAAGTCAGGTAAGAGTTTAAGAGTCTGCTCAGCACAGAGGGCTCTAATTAAGTGCATTAAGTGAGCAGACAGGATAGGACAGCCCTGGTGCTACAGCAGAAACTTCAGCTCCCCCCCAGGAACCATTTCACTGGAAGCAGAAAGCAGAGGAGAATTGACACAGAAGTCCTGTATCGGAAAGCAGGGCCTCGAGATTTCACTGTGAGCAAAAAAAAAATCTCTTCCCACTAAACGAGGCTCAACACCTGCCACTCTCCTGTCTCCTGCCTTTGTTCGCTCCAGTAATGAACACCTTTGTACAAATAGCTGTAGATTAGAAAAGGAATTAACCTCCAAACAAAGGAGAAGCTTAATTAAGCATTGCACTAAAAGAAAACAGAGGGGAAGTACAGGTTAAAAAAAAAAAAAAAAAAGACAGACAAGACAGCTGGGCAGACTTAATTCCTTTTTTTTCCTCTTGTAGGTCATTTTACTCAATGTAATTTCCTTTCTGTATTTGCACAAATTTGTTACTGAGGCACTGCCCATTTAACAGAAGGGTTTTTCTTGCTTTCCATTCACTTGTACCTTTTTTAATGCTTTGCATTACAAGCCCTCCATCAAAAAATAATAAAAGAAAAGCAAAACAGATTTAAATTAGACTTTGGGAGTATGCCATTTCATATACTTCTCCCCAGAGAGCTTCAGCTAATTAAACAAATGATTGCAAAATACTCACAATGTCAATCCTGTCAGCTTATATGCAAAATATCTACACCAAGCTGTGGTTATTTATCCAAACACAATGCAAGGAGCAATGTCCTCTGAAGATAAGCACAAACCTTAGGCCATAAGGGGACACTTCTTAAAGCCATGGGAGGATTATGGGGAGGCCATGGACTTTGAATATCCCAGCCCATGGCCTCAGGAACCAGCAGGCACAGCTACACCAGGCTGAAAGGGATGGGAGCTGAAGATCTGGGCAGTCAGGCTAAGAAGGAGACTTCAACAGATTCCAACCATGGATGAGCACACTGAGCTGCTCTTGACATTTAGGCTGAGCTCTGTATTACTGCCAAGAGGGCAGGGTTGGAGTGGTTAATGATGATGAAAGAAATATCTGGATTTTTGCTGCTAAATTGCAGCAGCTCAGAGCAAAAGCTCGAAAGAAGCAAGAAGATAGAAATAGGTGCCCGGGGTAGGAAACCAGGAATATAACTGTTCTGTGGTTTGTCTATGCATAGTTGCTGGAAGCAGTAAAAGTCCCAATTGTCTAAAGCTAAAGGATTTTAAATCTCTCTATATATTACATAAAAACCTTCTTAAAATCCCCCCCATTTTTTCCCTCCCACCCTTTCCATCTCATCATGCCCTCCTCTACTCTAAGCTATGCAGTTTGCCCAACAGGCTCTCTGTGCCCAACCTCTCTGCCCAAACCCTGCTGCCTGTTTTTACCCTCTGCTACTCTTTATTCCTCCCATTTTCTTCTTTGCAATACACAGCTCCAGTATGAAGTATGCACTGACTCTCAGGACTAACTACTCCTTTCCCTACCACCCCTCCATCCTGCTCTTGGCTCATACTATATTTAATCTGCCCAAGCAAGAGACACTTCCCAGGCCAGGCACCTTAGCTTCCAGAAGGATTTTATGATCAGGTACATGTAACAAAGTTTAACATAAATTATTACAGCCTTAACTAGGAAAATGCAGTATTTCCTAAAGCCTAGTTAAGGGTCACAAGAACCCACTGTACAAGGTTTGAGCAAAATGCAGTGAGGAGTGAAGGCAGAGGATAAGGCAGGAAAAGTTGCTCAGCTCATCATGGCAGGGTCAGAGGCTGAAGCTGATGTTAAAAAGCACTAACAGAGTTAGGATGCTGGCAAGCCTCCGATGTGCTTCCCAGCCCTACTTGAGGACCACTGCTTGCTATAGCTCTGTCAAACAGGACTGATCTCAGCTGGATGGACCTGCTTGCTCAGCACCCCTCAATTTAGGAGATGAGATTAGAGGGGGACAAACCTCACCCCACCTGATCCAAGTGCAAACCCAGCTCTGTTGCACTGAAAGTGTGAGAGTCAGTAGTACAAGGCAAATATTATCTACTCTCAGGTTCCATGACCGTGATAACCCTGAGGACACTCCTGAGGACACTATCCTGGCTGAATCAGCTAGGTGCAAGTCACAGCAAAATTGGGGCGAGCTCCTACTCATCCCGTCCTCCTTCTCTGTAGTTGCTTCATGCCTTGGCAGCAGTATTAATGAGAAAACAGTTTTGAAAGGGGAAACTCAGTTCAGAACATTCCTTTAGGAGAAATGCCAAGATCCTTCCTTGTTTGTATTACTTGTTGTGTAAACATTTTCATAATGCTTATCAATACAGTCTGTAGAGTGTATTTTTTAAGATAACCAGCATGGACATCGGTATTTTGCTCATGACTCTGGCCTATTCTTTGACTCCATACACTGAAGCTAATCTATCATTTGCCATTTTACTTTGTGTATGGTGCTGGCCACACTTCAGGCTCTTAGCTCAAGCTAAATGAATGCGAAAGTACCGAAATCACATAATGGACACCGGCACTGGAAATGGTCAGGAAATAGGAATTAAGGATGAATGCTCTGTTTACATGATCCAAACACATTAAGGCGTGAGGAAGCTGTGAAATTCTTCACTGTACGTGTTTGGTAAAAGCATTCAGCTCGCTACTGCCAGATTCCCTCTTAGCAGTACTGGTTCCAGATTCCAACTGCTGAGCAATTTTAAAGTTCAGTGAACAAATTGTTTCAATTGTTTGGTTTTCTCCCTTTTTCTGTGTGAATTATTCTCAAATTCAAGCTTAGTTTTTGCTTCTAACTGTGAACAACAATCTACAGAGGCTCTAATCAAAATGGTGCATTAACTTCTCTTCCCCCCCACCCCCAACTTCTTCAATGTACCTAGCCCAGCCTGCATAGTTACGATCACAAAATATTAACATAATGTACCTCCTCCTTAGCAACAGCTATAGTGTCAGGGGAATGCAGCCCATAATAATACAGCTTGATCTAGAAGCACAATAAAATATAAATAAGCTTGTTACACTTCAGTAGCACACAGGATTCCACTGTGAAGGGCCTTCATGAATTTAGAAACCTCATCTTCTTTTTACTCTCCAACACAGATTACTTAGAACAAGATTTATGGGCACACATTCCCTTTTATTCCTGAAAATGAAATGTAATTGTTTACTCAGTAACAGTATTATTTTGCCGCACGTCTACTGCTAAATTTGTGGGCATAATACAGTCACACACACACACACTCTTCTGTGGAAAGCAGTGCTCATAATGAGATAAACATGAAACCAGGACTTTGAGAAAATCTAAAGGGCAGATGGCATCCATAGTTGTGGTCATTTTTTCTCAAAAAAAAAAAAAAAAAAAAAAAAAAAAAAAAAAAAAAACCAAAAAAAACCAAAAAAAACCAAAAACACCAACCCCCCCCCCCAAAAAAAAAAAAAAAAAAAACAACCAAACACCAACCTGCTGCAGTGAAATTAGCATGCTTGATCTACAAGACTTTCCCAAACATCTATCTGCAAAAAAACAGCATCCCTGGCTGGGTAAGGGCAAAGTCTTCTTCCTGCCCCAAGCCCAGCTGTTTTTCTCCATCCCTGAAACCTCCCTGGCCAAGAGCCCCATGGCTGCTGCACCCTTATGCTTGCTGGCCCTCTAACCCTTATAATTACAGTTAATCAACCTCACTATCTGTTCCTACAGGCAGTAAGATCTTTCTTAATGCTGCTTCTTGTGAGTTTTCAAGGAGAACAAACTACATCAAGCTAATTTGAAGGCAGTAACAAACCATTTGGAGCTAGAGGATAGCAGTCCTTCTCTTCAGAGCAAACATTGCAGTTTTCAAGCCAAATTTACTTGGCTGAAAGTCATAAAACATGAGGCCTCTTATGAGGGAGCCAAGTTACAATCTTAGCATGGTGTTCCATAATCAGTAAATCAGTATTTAGTATGCATTTATTAAGGCCGGGATTTCCAAAAGTGCTTTTTAAGAGTGAGGTACACAATTCACAGGTATAACTTTCCTTCTGAATGGATTATATCCCATCACCAGGATTCCCTGTAACAAGTAAGACACATACAAAAATATCAAAATTCAACAATCCACTTTGAGGAAATACAGGGGCTAAAACAGGCCCTAAATCCAGACATTTTATAAAGCCTCAGATCACCATCTCTGGTGGAAATCTCTCATTTCCAACAATATTTGATTCAGCCAAAGATGATTCAAAGAGCCAAGAGCTGTAAAAAAATACTACTTACCTACAGAAAATCCCACTGCACAGCTGAAGAGCCATCAAATGAACACAAAACTCTTCGACTCAGTGCTGTCAAGGGTAGTATGTCTGAGCCTAACATGATTTGCTTGTATGGGAAATCATCTGCCTGCCTTTCTACAGCACTGCTGATGAACTTCTGTGAGAACACGGTAAACTATAGCTCTAGATTTTACTGGAAGACAGACAGACTACACCACTGGATAGCCCAGGTCTTTAAAAGTTGGTGTTCCTAACTTGTCTTTAACCAGAACTTAATGTTTTTTACATTTCTTTTGCAAGGGTGATTTCCTTTCTGCAAATACATCATACACACAGTGAAAAATAACAGCAACAGAAAATCACAGAATCATAGAATAGTTTGGGTTTGACAGGACCTTAAAGACCATCTCATTCCAACCCTCCTGCCATGGGCAGGGACACCTTCCACTAGACCAGGCTGCCCAGAGCCCCACCCAAGGAGGCCTCGAACAGTTCCAGGGATGGGGCAGCCACAGCTTCTCTGGGCAGCCTGTGCCAGTGCCTCACCACACTCACAATAAAGAATTTGTTTCTAATACCTCTTTCAGTTTGAAGCCCTATCCCTTGTCCTATTGCAACAAGCCCTGCTAAAACGTTTGTCCCCATCTTTCCTGTAAGTCCCCTGAAGCTGGAAGGTCTCCCTGGAGGCCTCCTCTTCTCATGCTGAACAATGCCAACTCTCAGCCTGCCTTCACAAGAGAGGTGCTTCACACCTCTGATCAGTATACATTATAACACACTATAACATTATTACATGTTATTAATTTTTATTAACATTAATATTTTGTTAGGTAAAAATATTCATAATTTAGTCTTATAATCACTGTGTACTGACAACAAGAAACACAGTATCAGACACTAAGAAGTTATCTACTACTACAAGTGGTGTTAACTAGTCAATTTTTCATCCAGATTTACAACTGAGGAAGAATGACACAAATATCACCCCTGTAGCTGCAACAGAATAAACCATGTTTTCTCATGGAGTAACAAAACACCAATAATGTACCCAAAGTGCTATATCACACAGCCTGCTTTCTAGCTGTAGTGCTAGCAAACTGTCTTCCCAGATTTAGAGCTACTCCCCACCGGAGTTTTAACCCCAAACAAGGCCATATACTTAAAATTAAAAAGTCAGAAAAATGTATAAAAGGCAATTTGTAAAGGATCCTACACCAGCCTGACCCTTTGAATCTGTACCCATTTGTGAATACACACAAGGCCTCTGCTGAACAACTGGGACTTTATGTCCCACGCCAACATGCCCGTATGTTTCCAGAGGAATTCTCCAGAAAAACCAGGGTTTTCATATGCTCCATCCTTCCAGGTGATGATGGCACACTTCAGTTATGTCATGGGGCTCTTCTGTAAATACACCCCACATGACACTGTGTGAGAGAAGACACAACACACAGCAAAGGATGGCAGCAGCGCGCCTGCAGTGGCAAATCCTGGCTTTCCAGGAGCAGAGGGCTCCCACAGGAAGTGCTACCTCACATCATGTGCCTTTTTAACATCCCTAGATGTGTAAAATGAAGGCCAGTTATGCCTCTCAATCAAAGCACTGCAGGCCAATCCTAGTCTCTTTCACACAGGCATATGGCTTAGGAAATCAGTGAACCTGAAATTTGATCTCTCATATGATTTATTTGCCATCCTCTCCCATTACACAAATATAAATACAACAGGCGTTTTTCTGCAGCCCTGAAATGATTCAGAATTAATACCAGATGACAAAATGGACCATGTACCAGGAGGGGAAAAGTTACAGTAAAAGCTCCTTCCCATTAATAGGGCCATTCATTCATATGCCCACTATTCCACAGGGGAGCTGGACATAAATTATGTATTTGACATCTAGTTATAGACGATTATATCTGACATAATGAAGTTATAATGGAAGGAGTTTGCACATTGTTTGGTTATTAAGTGCCCGTTTCTTGTCCCTGCACCAGGTGCAATGGTGATAGGCCATACAAATCATCCAGAAGAAATGCCAAAATGGGCTCCCTTACTGATAAAGCACCACACATGTTTATTAATTTAACAGCTTGTCTTCTGTCTCCCCCATCTGCTCATTTAAAACAGTTATTTGCCCTATAAATATTTCAGGAAGAGAAGTGTAGCCAAAAATTAGTCTGGCAGAAAAGGAAAAAAAAATTAAGTTTGAGAAAGGGTCTCATGCTATATGCAGCACTACGCTCTTTTTTCTACATTGAACTGGTTCAACAGCTTTTCTTCAAGCTGGTAATAGGACATTCACTTTAGATTAGTGATGCTTGAGGGTGCTCCGCCATAGCTGACTCTACTTTCCAGCTGTTGCCACTGTCAGGTGGGTGAAAACTTCCACCACTGATGGCGAGTGGCAAAATTCAGTGCAGCAGAAAACGAAACCCACTGTCAAAAGAATCTCCTGGGTGCATGTCCATGTCCATTTTGAGCTTATCAGGTCATACGGTGGCTTCAAACGGCTACAAAGAGTAACATTTCAAGGCATCTTTAAATCACAGTTCATGCTGATCTCCATAGCAAAAGCCCTTTACAAGGCAGCAGCTAGCTGGTAAAATAGCTAGTTTAAAAGGGCCCTTTAAAATTCTTTTTCAGATAACTGAGAATAATGGAAAAGGTGTTAAATATCACTCAGACTGTTCTTTCCCCCTTCCCCAAAATCCTTACATATTTTCAAGTGTAAATACTTTGAACAGTTTCCACCAGCACACAGGAGTTACCACTCCTCCTTAAGAGACTGTTAGCTCCAGCTTTCTGCTAGAGCAAACGCTGTTATCTTATAAATAAACAGCAGTGCCCCGAGGTGCTCCTCTGCAGTGAAAACACACATTCCGAAGAAATAAGAGCAACAGTTCAACACCACAGTGAAAACCAAAACGGTGAAGGGCGTGCAATTAACTCTTTCTCACTGTGGATAGCTACAGGACACAAAGGGGGACCTCACTGATGGTAACAACAGGAGCACTGCAGGCTGGCTGCAAGATTTCCAGGAGTTCTGGCTGCTCTGCTTGTGACACTCGTTAGCATCACCCATGATACCTAATGAGAAATTAATAAATATGGAGCATGCCCATGTTCAAAGCAGCTGCCTGCCTTAGGAACATCAGTGTAGTCCAGAAAGGTGGACATTTTGGTACAGACCTGAGCCACAACAAGAGATTTTCTGAGAGCTCTGGATAAGAGAAATGCATTGTCTCAGAGCTCATCCATCCCTCCACCATCTTCAAGACCCAAACAAGCTCCATACCTGGCAATGCATTCCTGCATCTACCACCCTGCCTAAAACCCATCCCATTGCGATGCTGAGCTGTTTGAAGACTCATATCCAACCTAGAATGAGGCTGCCTATCACGAGAAAAAAAAACAGAACTCAAATGAAGAGCAAACAAACAGCAAAGGAACACAACAAACAAACAAACAAACAAACAGACTTCAAAACAAGGCAGCTGCAAATTCGCAGTACACATGAGGCTTGTAGTCATTGCAAAACCTCTCCTGTGACTGTGCAGGTATGGTGACAGCCACCTCCCATCCAACTGGTGTGGTACCAGTTACCTGCATGCCTCTTACACACTGCTTTCCTGGAAAGCCACCCGGGATAACAGAATGGTGCTGGCTTGCTGCAGTGAGCACTCACAGCCCATGTCGGAGGGATAGGAGGGAGATCCTCTAGTGGGCTCAGGGCAGCCACAAAGCGAGCAGTCAGCCTTGGAAAAAAAGGCTGAGCAAACCAAAGTACACGGCCAGGACAGAGCAGAACACTATACAGCATCCTATAATTGTATAGAGAAAAGGGAATAAGGGTCCTGAGCACAGGGATCCCCAAGTAGCACAATCCTTTCTTGGCTTAAAGGCATCAAATTAGTCTCTCCCATGGACTCTTCCACCTGAAGGATGTCAAGAAAACAATTCTGCTGTAAAAAGCTGGAAACATACAGCTAATTCGGAAGGAGCAGGATGAGTAAAAGCGGGACCTCTGAGAGTGGCAGAGGAACACTGTAAAGGACTCCTGAGCTGAGAGAATGCCTTCCCCAGGGGGCCTCCAGCAGAAAATGCAAAAGCCTGGAAATGGGAGGTGCCTGGCCACCTCTGGCTCACAGCAGGGACTCCCGAACAACACCTCTCTCCCAGGGCTGGACCTGGGGAGGGGGAGGCAGGCGAGCTGGTGTCTCAGGGCCCGGTGAGCACGGGATCCGTGACCCCGTGTGTCAGCTTGAATTAAGGCAAGGAGTGCCACTGGACCACGCTGCCCAGCGCTCCCCTTTCTCCAGACCTGGGAAGGAGGACTGGGGCTGTGCAATAAGCCCAGCTGTCAGATCCTCCTACATCATCTGCAAAGCCATCGACCCTCTCTGGGACCTTTGGGAGGCAAAAAATAAACAAGACCCAGAATGCTTACAAATACCTACTGTATTTTCTGTAATAAGATTTCACTGCGCTTCTGCTGTTCAGGAAAGGTTCTCCCTCAGACATTGCAGAATGAAGGGGGGAGGAAAATGGCAGAGTGGATCCAGGTTTTGAAGAAAGAAAGCACAAAGGGACATCTTCCACTAAGATGGAAAAGGAAGGTGCAAACCCAGCAAAACCTCTGTCCCCTTGACATGCTGTCTAAAGACTAGGGCCAAATTCTGTGTTTATGGAATATGAACTGAGGTTTATAGGAAAACCTCCCACAGTGCCTTAACACAGTACTAAAACAACCTGCCTGGCTAGAGAAATCTGTACAGGAGGGTAAGAACTTCCTGTACCTCCTTCATTAATTTGCTATTTATTTCTAGAACTGGGGAGCAATAAAGAGTTTTGCTTATCAGTTAACGTTTAGGAAATGTACTGACTTCAAGCATATCAATCTCCAAGATTTCTGAACTTCAGCTTAGAAGGAAACCTTTACAAAACATCAGCTCATCAGGGGAGGAGAATTTCTCAGGCTGCCTAGCTTTGAATGCCAGGCATACATTTCAAGTTTAATATGATTCCACATATAAACTAAAATCTGCTTCTGTACAGCTTTATAAATAGTTTTATTGCACATATTCAGTGAGTTTAATTCACTTCTTTACTGTGTTCTCATACCTGGCAGAATTTGAGTACAAACGTTTAATTTAATTTATTGCTATATATGATAATTCCATAAAATCCCTTTCTAAGCCAGAGTATCAGTGTCACTCTCATCTACGAAACCCCTTGCTATTGTCAGTAACCATTGATCCATTTTTAAACACAGGTTTAACCTTCAGTCTGTGATATCACAACCTAAGGTATCAGCTATCCCTGGAATTATTCTGTACAAAGAAGGTGTAAACACTTGTATAAAAATCACAGTCACATCCAGGTTGTTGGACTGAAAGGAGGTGTAAAAATAGTGGTTAAGAGCGCTTCATATATGGAACTAATTTTACAACGGCCTCCAATTAAAAAGGGGGTGGGGAATAAGAAGTGTCCTGATGAAAAATGCTGATTCAGGGCTTCATTTCTATTCAGTGATGTACAGTGTCATTACTGGGTGGCTGCACAGAGCAGTGGCTCAGAGTAATTACCCTGTAATGCACAGTGACACTAATGTACTAGTAAACTACTGCAGTTTATACTCTATTCACCACCAGCGTCAGGACTCTGAAAGGCAGGTAAAAATTCCCTGCATGCATAAACAATGTGTGTAAATGTCACCAGTGATAAAATTTTTAAAAAGGAGAAGGAAGAGGCAGTTACAAATAAATCTGTTAGCTGAGAATTGCAACCACATAGACCCACAGGAGCACTTAAGCTGTATCTTTTTTTGATAATACAGGAAGGAAAGATGCTTCTATTGGAGCATCCTACCCAGGCTCTATTTCCATTCATTACAATTAAAATTGTACGGTGGCTGCTTCTTTTTGCTACTCTAAGCGCAAGGTTGGCCTGCATCTGTGTTCAGCTTAGTTGAGGGGCAACATGGAGGGGAAATGAAGAGCATCAAAGGAGTAGCCAAAAGCTTTAGTGGTTTATGCTGACTGTCATAATGCTGCTCTGTTTTTAGAGTTCCAGCTACAGGAAATGAGGAGGAACACAAGCTTAAGGACAGGTGGTTTTGACTCCTTTGTTTAAAACAGCTCTTATGGTTACAGGATGAAGCTTGGAACATGACCCAAGCATGTCCTAAGGTGTCAGAAAAAGCAGACAAACAAAAAAGTACCCTAAGCCTAATATACTTATGGAAAAAAAAAAAATAAATTACAATACTCTAATGGATTTTGGATGCTGAGGCTAGAAATGAGGCAGCAAGACTACATGTTCTACATCCCAGGACCAGAAGAAAGCCTTTCTGCTGCCCCAGGAGACAGTACCAATTGCTACATTTTTAACAGCCCCTAGTCACCAGCTAATAGACTGATGCCTCTAGAACTGGCTTCCTCCCTGCCCCTCTCCTGTTAAGTTACACAAGGGTATTCAAGTCCTTTAACCAGCACACAGCAGCAGTAGAATCAGTTCTTCCACCCTGAGCAGCTCCCTCTTTAAGATCTCTCAACTAGGGGGGTGGAGGCCCTGGTGAAAGCCCTCAATGTAGCAGTTTATGTTGGATAAACTCTATTTTACCCTCTCTGCAAGCACTGCAACTGTTCTGCCTGACCCACTTTGCCCCGCTCCTGGTGGCACTGCCATTTATCTTGATGAGGTAGCTCTGCCCTCATGAGTGGCAGAGCACTAAACAGTTTTGTTAGCTCTTTCCTCTTGGAGAAAGCAAGACACAAGTTCTCTGTCTGTTGCTGTTCCAGCATCCTTGAGTCTTCTATAGTCTGCAGCACATGCCAAGGCAAGGATTTACACTGACCTATTCTAAGTAAGCTCTGATTCATCACCTCAATGACAGACTAGAGCAAGAAGGTCCTGCAAGTCATAACTGTCTCTGCCTCACTAGAGTGAGTGCTCTGCTATAAAAGCAAGGTAGTAAATTTTACCACAGAGCTGGAGGTTTTCAAACGACTTAGAAGAAGCTGACAATCTCAAATGGACATTTCAAATCCCAGGGTAGTTCACTTGAAGCTGAATGGAGGTTGTGGACTGCCAGGAGGGTGTACACAACCAGCCAAACTCATGGCAAGACCAGGTTTGGAGAGAGGACTGTGAATCTGGTATCCTCACACCACTCAGCACATTCCTGCACCTTACAGAGATGCAAGACAAACCACTATGGAATAGTAGTGCTGAAGCTGCTGTTGTGTACCAAGAGTCAACTCCTTAATTTTTGTTACTGCAGCAGCTAAGAAAACAGACAATCACATGTACAAGAGGAAAAAAAAACTCAGCAAACATTTGTATGATCAAGTTACAGACCGAACCACAAGGATGTGGTGGAAAAGCTCACTCAAATCTAAGGGAGACTTTCACACCAAGAGCACTAACACAGTGCTTTTATTTAGCCCACAAAGTCCTTGGGCCATTTGGATGAACAGGGTTTGCAGTTGCAGCTGCAATTCACTGACACAAAGATTTTTCTGTCTCTCAGACTATTAGAGATGGATAACAAAGTGAGATTGTGAAGACAGCTTTTTTCATATTCCATAACGAAAGTGTGTCTATCCAGATTAATCTTGCATCAACACATTGCATTTTTCAATTAAAAGCAGTTAGAGAAACAAGTGCAGACACAAATACACACCAACAGCTTTACAGTGTTGTGGCAGAGTGGCGACAATCACCACACAGGCCAATTTGGTACCTTTCTGCCACTGTAGCACCCTCTGAAGAGTGAAAAAGGGAAAAAAACCAAACCTAAGCTATAGAGTATCTCCATGCTATCACACTTTAGCTATCCTCTTCCACCCCTTCTCTCCTTCCACAACATTCCCTGGGTTTGATGCTCATATCCCACTTGTGGAGTTGACCAAGAAATCCCTTCATGTTCCTGTATTATTTCAGCTTTGCTATTATCTGCTCCAAGAAGAACAAGCTGCTAACTTTGATATCATACCTGAATATTGACAGCCTAATAACTAAAAGGAGCAAAGGGAGGTGTGAGAAGTCTGCACCATCACAAATGCTTGCTCTGGGGACAAGCTCGTTTTCCCAGGCCACAGGGGCAAACACTATGAGGTCAGCATAGAACAGCTTGGGAATGATCCTCCAAACGGGGCAGAGAAATCAAAGGCTCACATTCACATTGCTTTATTTGCACCATTCAAGAGGGGCACCTGCGTTAGCAGGGCTATTCTGGACTTACTCTGTACATATTGGCTACTAGCATCACCCCCAAGGGCAATCAGCCTGCCTAAAATTTTAGTCATCCTCATGAATATAATGAACATGCTCACCAAGTCTAGAAAATAACCTCAAGCAACAGCAATGACGACTGAATCCAGGTTTGAACCACTGCACAACCCCTTCTGTACCCTTTACTCACCTGAGGGGCAGCTGAAATCTGCCTTTTTGCATTCTGCCATCAGCTCCCTGTGCCTTTGCACTGCTGTTAGGAAGGAAAGGTGCAAGGCAGAGGGCAGGACCTAAGGTATACCTGCCCCTGCAGGAGTAAACTAGTGGGGAGAGCAAACCACCTTGTGTTGTGATGGTATGTTCAAAGCTATGTCATGGGACACGGTCATCTCACACATATCTCTCCTGCAGGAATTAATTTGCTCCCCAGTGTGTCCTCAGATGGAGGGTGACACCTTGGCCACGGAGGCTCTGTAAAGAAGTGAGCGATATCCACCCATACCTATGTTTGGAATGCAAGTGAATGGAGACTGTCTCACTGACTCACCCTTGGATGACGGTCTCTCCACATCCGAATCGAGGTGGATCGGTGGGGCAATGTAGGAAACCTGCCCATGGTGAGCCTGCCCTGTGGACAAATAAGTGGTTTAGTTCTGCTGTTTCCTACAGAGATCTATCAGGGCTACAGTCAAATACACAGCATTTTTATGGCACTGGATTAAAAACAGCTTTGCAACTATTTTGTCCCATGTGTTTTTCACAATGAACTTCCATTTTGTGGGGACATCTGGTAAAAAAGCTGAAACCACTCCCATCTCTCACTTTTTCCTTGCAGACACAGGTACTCTGCTGAACTTTAGTTACACCTGCTTTACCACTACTATGAACACTTTGCACCACGTTCTCTTGAAACCTGTTCTCTCTCTATATATATGCTATGGAAGAGAACCCAATTTCACACAAACCCATTCAATCTGTTAATATCACTCTAGGAGGGAAGCAAGCACACCTGTGTCACAGACATTTTTCAAGAAAGCATGGTATGAAGCACAGTTCCACCTGTTTGTCCCACCTGCAGGAGACACAGATACCATATTTCAGAGCTCAGCATTGCTTTCACATGGGTGGAAGCTTTTTTGGTTCCCGACACCACCATGCAGTTTCGCAGCTGCTAAAGACGCAATCCTTCTCCAGCAATTTGGAGGTAACTATATCAAGAAACTTCTATTTATAATAAAAACATTTTTTTATAATTCATCTATTTACTGTAACAATTTACAGGGTTGTTAATCTCTTTTTCTAAACATGGAAAGTTAATGACACATAGATTATGATAACAGTTAGAGTAACCTTCCCATTTCAAGTAATATTCGTTGTGCAATAAAAGCAGTTGATTCCTCTTAAGAGACACATTCCAAATAATTAATACAGCTCCCTGTTGACACTTGCTGTTGTTGCTCCAAGCAATTTCCAAGCTAGCGTCACAGGCAGCAGAGCAGCGGTACAGTCTTCAGGCTTCTTTGTAATGACATCCAGGAATACCACAAGCACAGTATGCTGGTGCACATAATATGTTGAAAACATCTCTTCAGGGACATAAAATATTAATGGGAAAGGGAAGAAAAAAAAAAAAGTGTGTCTGAATGTGCAGGTTATATTTACTGCTTTACACTGAGGGTGACTCAGATAATTTGCATTATTAGCCATTACAACAACTGGACGTAATTCAGGTTTAAAATCTACCGACACATCATAAATTCTGTATTTGCTTTTAAGTGCTTTAACATGCGAAATCTGCTTCAGGCAAACCCATAGCAAATAACAAGTTACTCTGTTTTCCTCTTCTCGTTTACATGTTAAAAACCCATTTGATGTCATTAGTGAGCAAAAGTCATCATTTAATAGCTGCTCGGTTCTGCAGCAGAAACAAGCAGACGGTCTGCCCTCACTCTGAGCTGCTCAATGTGCAGGATGATCAGTGCCCTGACAATCACAGAACAGTCTCCCCCTTTGCTGCATCAAAGATACCACTGAAATGTAAAATAGCTGAGCTTGGCAGGAAACTCTGGAAATCACCTAGCCCAGTTCAAGGGCAACAAGAGCCCATAGCAAGTGTCCAATCTGATTTCCAGTATGTCCAAGGATGAAGACTCCGCAATGTCTCTAAGCAATCTGCACCAGTGCTTTGCCACCCTCACAGGAAAAAAAAAAAAATAGGAAAGCTTTTCCACGATCTGCCTGTAAGAAGAACCTGGCTCCATCTTCCTTATTCCCTGTCATCACATACTTAGACCCATCAGTAAGATCTCTTGGACAACCTGGTCCAGGCTGGACAGTCACAGCTCTCTCAGCCCATTCCCACACAGAGATGCCTCAATCCCTTTATCATCATTATGGCCCTTTGCTGGACTTGCTCTGGGCACACTGCTGACACATGGGGTTTTGGGTTTTTTGGTCTGGTTGTTTTTTTTCTGTTTGTTTGGGTTTTTTTTTTTGTTTTTTTGTTTTTGTTTGTTTGTTTGGGTTTTTTGTTGGGTTTTTGTTTGTTTGCTTTTTTGTTTTGTTTTGTTTGTTTGTTTTTTTAATCACCTGCTCTTCTTGGGACCAAATAATCCCCAAACCAAAAAAGAAGGATTCTGCAGGCTTAAAGGGCTAGGCTCGAGTAAATAAGATACAGTACATGCAAGACTAAAAACCATCTGTGAGTTTGTTTAGACATTCATTACAATTCAGTAATAACTATGGAAGCTTATTGCTGCTTTATTAAGGCTTTTACTTTATATGGAGGAAGCAGTAGCATCAAATGCTCTCTAGTGATAAATGAAACAAGTCACAGAAAGCTTTTATCTATTTGCTGCTGATGCCAAACATAGTACTTCCAAAAGAAAAAAATCAAACTTCTGTTACTACTACTACTACTACTACTAAAAAAACAGACTTCTGTTAGACTGCACACTTCTCACAATACTAATAAATCAAAATTTGGGTTTTAATATTCCTTCTCTAAAGAAAACAATGCAAACAATTGTTGTGATTCATTTTCTGGACATGAATGCCAGCTCAGTTGCTCTTCAGACTCATCGGTGTTCACATTGGAGAAACAAAGGGTCTCCACTGTTACCTTATAAATCTTGTTCATCAGTAGAATTACATTTTTGCTTTGGTTTTACTATTATTGCCAGTGGTGACCTTTCAGAAAGTTAAAGGAAGGGAGGCAAGGGGAGGTGTCTGAAGCAAGACCTGGCAATGGGACAGGCACACAAGCCCATGGTCCTCCTCCCTTTAATGGCATTACAAGTGTTACCACTGACTCCATTAAAAACCAAAATTTTACCCAATGGACCTATGAAAGGTTTTGAGACTGATATAACAGGTACAGCTCAAGTCAATCACAAAGACTGACAGAACCAGCTTTTCCAAGGGAGGCTGACTCCCAGTCCCTATTGAGTGAGTTTTCAGTTTCAGATGCTTACTGCAAGCCCCAGCCCTAGGAATGAGGGACTTCTATCTCCCTCTCTTCAGTTCCAGCTGCTGCAGAAAAGCACTCGAAAAGATGGATGTGAGAGCCTTAAAAAAAAAAAAAAAAATAAAAGGCAGAAACACTCCACACCTGTCTCTCCAATCCTTCAGCTGTTTTCTCTGCACATTGAGTCTGAGCTGACAGTGGTGCAGGAAAAAGAAAGTATACTTCTGACAAAATACCAAAGGTCAAGATGTCTCTCTTACTGATGGGAAGTTGAGCACACCTCATATCAGAACAGCTTGCATGGCCTTCTCCCGATTCCACCCTGCCTATAACCATCTGCTGTTCCTGCAGCCGGCTCCCAGGTAAAAAAGTAAACAGCAATCAAATGTAATCATCAGTCATGTTTGATGAAGTTGCCAATTTTTGTTCTTCCAGCTAAGGTTGTGTTCCATTTCCCTTATCCCTCTCGCTGGAGCAGCCTGTGGCCATGGCTCCCTGTGAAGAGGCACATGCAGAGCAAGAGCAGCATCAGGCAACAAGAGGTAATGCTGGAAAACAACTGTGGATCATCCCTGGCCTGCTTTTCTTGCATCATAACACAGGGATGCAGGTCGGGCCAACACTGCCTAAATATCAAAACCATCTCAGGTGGGACAGGGCAAGCAGCAAGTGTGGCACAGGTAGCCACAAAATGCCTGTCTTCATAGCAGCCAGGCCACCTGCACATGCTGAGACAATGGGAAAAAAACCCCACGCTTGGTAGCAACAATTTTGGGAGCAAAAATATGGATATGACCTTGAAAGTGTATCTGGTGACATGGCCTTCCTCAGGTAGAGGAAATGAGAAAGATGTTTGTGAATTAGAAAAAGTGCTTAACTGGCTGTTATCTGCAGGTCTGACACATGAGAGATACAACGCATTTTGAAAAGCCAATAACTTAGAAGAACAAAGATAATGTATTGTGAAGACTGAAGGAAACATAATAGCTTGGCCTAAGGGGTTTTTTTTAACAATGTTTTTAAAAAGGGATCTAGATGCTCATAGACAGAAAATAAACATCCACACATCTTCAAAAATCTGCCCCTAAGTGATTTAGTCATCTACAGATGCAATGATATAAAACTATAGAAAAAAAACCTGCAAATGCATGGACTAAACAAGAAAAGTAGAAACAAAGAAGTCTCATCTGTGTATATATTAAAATCACTTTCTCCTGGTCCTTTTAGAAAGCATACCCACTGTTCGTAGCACCTAACAGGGCAGGCCTTCCTCCTGATCCTGGGCCAAATTTCCAGTGCTGGTGACATTTGACTTTTCTAGAGTACAGTGTCTGTTGTCATGTGTGCACATGACAATTTCTTTCTGCCTGGCCCTTGCCCATTTTCTACCTGAGATTTTCCAGTGCACTGTCAAAGAGAAAACCTAAATCAGAAATATAAGACTTGAAAGATTCAAATCCCTGAAAGCAAAGGAAAAAAACACCAACATTTACCAGACTAACAATAAGGCTTTTTAAAACATCTGATGACTTGTCTCCTAAAGCCCTGGCGATGCCATGAAGATAACCACAATCACCTGACTGGATGGCTCTCCCTTTTCCTTGCTGCTCCTTTGCTCAGTGCCTATGGTGGATATGGGCAGTCGTGCACCTGAATTGCAGTTGTGTCCCATGCCTGACTCAGATGCCGCAGCTGCAGTGAGAAGCCACCAAGAGATATATTTTTTATAACAAACATGCTTCAAACTCTTTGTTCTCAAGGGCTGAGACTCCCCTTTCTTTGCTGTCCTTATCCAGAGGCGATCACTGCAACACATTTTTTTGCTGTCATGTCAGATTACTCAGATTTCCGCCCATCTTCCAGCCTCTTTTAGCATTCTTTTGTCTTCCACAGATTCACCAGTTCTCAAGATCCTTTTTAGACAACCTAGTTAGCATTTCATGCAGAGGATTTAATTTAATTTCGTGCTGGTATCTCTGATGACCTATGTTCCCTGGTACTGCCTCTCTGACACCCCTTCTTGTCTGCACCTCTGAATGCAGACACCTCCATGGATTTAATCTGTCATCTCTTAGTCCATTTTCTTGGCTCACTAATGAGTTAATACCCATGAGACCAAAGACCCATTCCTGAGCCTTTGGTTTCAGTTCTTCATGTATATTTACCTTTTTTTTTAAATAACAACAGATATGCACATACTAGGTATGCACAATCTATATTCTGAGGAACAGCCCTGGAAAACATAATGACAGTTTTACTAATACCTCTACAGATAAAGTATTCTTTGCATTCTGTGGTCTTTTTTCCCCCCATGTAACTGAAAAAAAAAATAATTTTAAAGCAGTCCAGTTTGTGATGATCTGATCAATAAAATACAACATTGCTTTTTGGCCACATTTCTGTAACTCTCTAAATATTAACAGGATTTTTTCAAAATTCCAATTTATTATCTAGCAAAAGGCTACATTCACTTTGTTGGATTGCAGTTTCTAGTATTATCATTCTCATCCTCTTTAATTTTCAAAACTAGTAAAATTTTTTCTTGTCCTTTTTTTCTCCCCTCATGAGTCTTTTTGAATCCCATAATATGTAGGCATATGTAAAAATATATTAAAAGAGAAATTAAAAAGCTGGTGGGCTTGTTAACAAACTCTTTTGACATGCCATTAAACAAATTTAATTCAGACCTATTACTCTGCATATATTCAGACTTCTCCTGGCAGCCTTTTTTTCTGCCTTTCATCAGTGACTAGCTTTACAAAACATCATTCCCTCACTGCCCACCCTTTTCCATTTTGCATTAAAAGCTTTCTTTTTAAATAAAGCTTTTATAAAGCCATTCTCTACCTCAGACATGTCAGAGTTAGCACGGATTCTGTCCACTGCTTCATTTATTCATGGCCTTTTGTGGAGTATCTCTCTTTCATCTGTACATCTCTCTTTCATCTTTCAATGCCCTTTTAACTCCTTAGGGTAGCAGCAACTCACCCACTCCCTCTTCCTCCCTCGCTCCCACGGTCATTTCCCTGTCCTTCCCGCGAAGCCGTGGATGCTTCTGAATACAAGAAAACCCTCTTTTCCAACAGGAACTCTCTGACTACATTATCTCTGCTCTCTTGCCATTTTGCCTCTTGTATTTCAAAGCAGGAACTGTCACAAGCTTAAAGCAACTGCAGCAGGAAAAAGTAGGGTACCTGCAGTGTGGCTTCCACAAGGGACAGCTGGCTCCTGGTCACATCTGCCTGCTGAAAACAGAGGCTACCACCACCAGCAGCCTCAAGGGGCTGTGGCTGAATTTCCTAGTACTGACTAAAGCAAACTTCAGGCTCAGTCAAGGCAGCTGCCAAATGCAAAGAAGACCTTGGATGCGAGGAAGAAAGTTCAATGAAGAATGCAGGGAAAGGGGTGAGCTGGGGAGTTGTTTGGCTAAGTCCCTGTCACACATGCATGTTGTGTTTTAGAGTAAATGCAAATCCAAAAGCAGCACCTGGCTGTGTGCTTGTGTGAGCAGAAGGTGGACTCGACTTTCCTGAGGAAGTAGTATTCCTGGTTTTAATTTGTCACAACCAACAACAGCCCTAACCGTGAGAGGAAGGAGATCAAAATGACCCTTTTTGATGACCAAACTGTCCCTCGTGACAGCCATTACCTGGGAGGTCTAAGGCTAGGTTTGAGCTACAGAAGAAATTAAGGACAAAAATAATGCCAAAGGAATAGGTTAAAAACTGAGTATTACAGCAATTGGACACTTTTCACTAGTGGCAGATGTGTATTTTCCAAGGAGTACTTAGGACTCAGAAACTCACGTTCCAGCTGAAGTCAGAGATGAATGAGCTTCTTCAAATCACACCAAGAGTCCTCGTTTTGATGTGCAAATATCATAGTTGTGTTTTTAGATGAACCTCATCCTTCTGTTAAGGACTTAAAATATTTGATTTAGCAGCACCTTGGCTCCAGTGATGCTCTGCATCCTCCACTGCACATCCCAAAATCTACACTGTGGTACAAGAGCCTGGTATAAAGGCTGGGAAGGAAGAAGAACTAAAAAACCTGGGAAATATTTCACACATGCCATGATAATTAAACTGTGTTAAAGATCTTCTATCTTCTCTCCCCATATAGCAGCACATGCAGGAAGGCTGTATCCAGGTCTGGCTTTCCCCAGTGCCCAAAGCAGGGAGCTGACCTACAGGGTGGCACATTTTTTGAGCTTCTCTCTCCAAAGGCTTGCCCAGCAGGCTAAAGAAACAAGATATGTCATATTTTTCTTCCCCTCCCAGATGTGCTCGCTGTGTTATGAAATACAATTTACTAGTCACATGCACGGAAAAACATGGGAGAGGAGGAGAAGGATTTTGGTGCAGAGGAAACAGAGAGATTTGGAGCAATGCAGTCCTCAGAGCCGTGGAGCAGATAACAAATACTGGTCACAAACCACCCAAAGCGGGTTTAGCAATGGTGCATGCAGCAAAACCCAGGGAAATTTTTTTGTTACCTCTCAGAGATTTAATCTGATATAAAGAGCAATGTGCCAGCTCCTCCTGTCCTTACTCTGCACTTGTGCCAAAAGTCAAACAGGATGTTCCCAACCTCCTTAGTGGGTCAAACCCAGTCTGTTCTGCCTCATTTGCCTGAAAAGACTTGGGATGGAGAAGTTTAGGGAACATCCAGCCAAAGCCATCCAGTCTATCTCCTGCAGAGGCAAAATTGTTCCTTACACTGCTTTGAAAGGTGTCTCCTTGGGGCTGTCCACCTCACCCTATCAGCTGCTGAGCAGCAGATCTCATCATCAGAAGATTCTGTCTTAACTTTCTTTTTCTTTGGTGGGAAGGAATATTGTTGAATCTCTGCCTGAGATGAGTCTGCCTTGTTTCCCCCACTTGTGCTCCCCTTGCTGCTGTGCTCTCAATATCTCCCACATTTCTTGTCTCCCCCATCTCTTTTAGCTGGGCGCAGCTCTTAACCAAGGATGCAGCCTCCTGTTGGAGCTAAACCATTTCACAAGTCTCCTCTCCCCTGCGACACGGTCAGGCATTCCCATCCCTTCTCTTGCAGCAGATCTGGCAATTAACGCAAGCCCAGAGAGAGATAGGGCTGATCTGATGGAAAACGATCCACTGAAAACAATAATTACTAGTTTTCCACTGGCTCAATGAGCAGAACCAATTCAGGCTGCTGTGGCAGCAGTGTCAGATCTGAAGCAAAGGAAAGGGCAAGAATAAAAGAGCCAGGGGTGGGATGGGGACAGCTATCAGTTTAACCGTAACATAAAGCCACACCTGGGAACAGTAGTGGCATTGTATCAGGACGACCCCTCCACCCCCACACCACACTCTCTCCTTGCCCCAGGGAGACTCCCACCAATTGCAACCTTCCTTCGCTGCCTTTCAGACAGCTTGAAATTCACCTGCCAGCATAATTTAGAGAGCAACTCCCGGTCAAGGGGTTTAATGAAAGCCAAATGCGTTACAGCACACACTCCTCACAGGCAGGGCTTGGGACACAGCCCTGTCATTCTGTTACTTTTGCCACTCTTGTTCATGCAGAAAGGGGAGCAGTGGGGGAGAAGAAGAAATCAGGCAGTAGCTCTTGCCATGCTGAGCTTAAATTTCAGTGGCAAAGCATCCAGGGGGGCTGTCAGAGAAATCAGCTGAGATGCTGGATTATGAGGCAGCAGACACGTCCAAAGCAGACAGGTAGATCTGTGAGTCACCAGCCTGGAGACGGTAATTGAAGTGTCTCGTGGTTTCAAATACTGTGTGATGTGGTCCAAGAATTTGTCACTCTCGCTCTCCTCCATTTGTGATAGCCTCCAGCAGATGTCCCCTCCAATTCTGTCTTTATTTTCCAACCTTTATGTCTCTGCATGTGTAGCACGATCTCCATTCCCAGGTCGTAGCTCCCCAATACTGCCTGTACTTCTGCTGTGAGCCCCAATTCCATCACAGGCCTGATTCTCTGGCTCCCAACCTGCATCCTCCTGTCCAGCTTAACCAGCTCCATGTTCCATTGCCACGTGGCCAATACACCACACAAACCTTAACCTCTGTCTCCCACGGGTTTCTGTGACTATTCCTGACTGCAGCTGCAGCCCAGAGAGGCTGTCAGACAATAAAGCATTAAAGCATCTTCTTCATTACAGGTATTTTTATCAACTGCTCTCATTAAGGAAGTGCAAAGAGATGAGTAATCTGTTTTCCGAGTGGGTCAGTGCACCCTAACTGCATTAATCACTTCTTTTGATGTGCAGCAGGAGCCTGAGACAGGCAGTGCTGCCTGCCTGGCTCTGTTTGCTGCCTGCTGCCAAGCCTCAGCTGTGCTGCAGCAGGACACGGCGAGAGGGGACAGGCTCCATCTCAAAGTGAGTGATCAAGCAGCAAACGAGATTAACACGACATGATTTGATGAAGAAATGAAACAAGAGTGGGTATTCTCTCTGTGACCTAAAGAACCAGAATCTAAGCCATCTTTTTCTTTTTTCTTCTTTCTTTTTGAGATAATATAAGGTATTTCTCAGCATGAAGGACATGACTGCCTGCAGAGAGATTTTGACAACTCCCCTCTGAGTGCTAAAATGCTGTCAGCTGAAAAACTGAGCTGTTTGGGCAAATTGATCCAACTCTGACAGACTTCCTCTCTGTTTTCATGTTTTCTCTCTCAATCAAAAGTCTCCTAAAGAATCCATGTTTTCAGTTCAATGTCAGGAAAAGAGGGAGAAGAAGGGAGATCGCCTATTTTTGCTGCACTTTTCATCATTACCCTAGCTGGATGGGGTAACTTGTGAGAGGAAGAGGAAGGTCTCAGAAGCGCCTTGCATCTCCCCACTGCGCAAAGATACAGGTTCTGACAACAGCTTCCCTGATTCACATATAGCAACTGCAGGTGGACTTTCTGACTGCCAGTGAGGACAGAGTCAATACAGTTTGGGTGCAGACACAAACAGCATAGGAAGCTGAGCTGAAAGGCCTGAGTTTATCTCCAATGCCAGTAACAGGCAAGCTGCTGGCTCAGCCATCCAAACAAACCTTACTGGAATTATTTATTTTTTTAAATACTCATTAGGAATCATCTTCTCCTTCCTCAGCCCAAAGAAAATGAAATCGAAGCATTTTTAAACCTTGTCCCTAGTTGTGAATATACCTGTAACCTTTCTGCATCAGTGACAATTCTGAATCCAATTCTTGATGGCCATTTGGCCTGGGAGCACTCTTAGCACTTTATAGCAAAGATTAAACATGCTCCTGTCACAGTTGGTAAAAGAGCATCTCTTTCTATCTCCTCAGCTGGGAACTCCAGAAATCCCCAGTCTTTTAAGACAATGCAATGCAAAGCAGCCCAAAAATGCTTTGCAAAGACAATTTGGTGCTTTGTTGCTTTTGCACTCTTTTCACCTTTGCATGTAACACAGCTTCATAACTTGGTGACTGCTGTCTTGCTTATTGGGCCTTTCTCCAGTTTTTTGAGCTAAGTGACAAAACATTGTGATGTTTATTTTTCCTCTTTACCCACCTGAGGAAACCCATGCTAAACGTGGACAATTTTAGGTTTTTTTAAAGACCTGTGAAGCAAAATTGCTGGTTTATAGATTCAAAGAGATTTGAAGTCTGTAGCTTATCAGTTTTATTTCTGGTAAGGTCAACCATGGACTTTATATTGTGTCCCTTTTCATTGCTTCAAATTGTCAGGAATGTCATAGAAGATTTTACTGTCCATTCCCTTCACACTGTCATCCTACACTTACTTCTTTCTACATGGACAGGAAATGAGAAGTTTGCAATCAGTCAGAAACTGCACCAGCTCACAGACTTCCAGTAACTGTGCACAGAACACAGGTTCATACAGTAAACATCTACAGACCAGATGTTTCATACAAGGTCAAATATAATTTTTTAGTATCAGATATTCTGTATTTGGGACCTACACTCCTTAAGGCCCTTCAAGCATGTCTCAGGATTATTCTTATCTTAGTTCTCATGATGTTACTGTAGGCCTTTGGATGACAGTTTTGATTATAAGTCTGCACACTGCCTAGAACAATAAGATCCTGATTGGTACTCCTTGAATAATACAAATTAATTCTCGCCTGAGCCTCCTTCGCCCTGTATGAATCATGCTGGATGTCTGCCCTCTGCAAGGGCAGCAGACAGGTCTGCTGGGGCACTGCTCTGTCTGCCAGCACTGGGGCAAGGGTCCTGAGGCACTGCCAAATTTCCTGATCCCAAGGATCCAGCTGCATACATGCAGGGGAAGAGGCTGTTATACCACATCACTGCTGATGTGCCTGTCACACCCCCAGAAAGACTACAGGAAACACACAGCATGACTGAAAATGAGACCACAGAGTCTGGAAAGTACACCCAAAAGGTTGTGTGTTTCAGCCCAGTTGAAAAGTCTTTCAGCTCCTTCTGCTTCAGGCTCATGTTCTTTGCAGTAAAATATGCTGCTATAAGCTTGATAGACAGGTTTAGCTTAGAGTATTTTCCTTTACAACAGACAATATTGAAATTGTCCTTAGTCATACATTCCATCACCTCTGAAACGCAATCACCAATATCTCAATGCAAGAGAAATATTTTTTCCCTTTAGACTCCAAGCCTTTAGTTGCTTTAATGAATGTACAGATTTACATATTCATACATGCTAGCCCCGACCACCATTTCAAGCTAAACTTCCTCTAGCAGGATAACACTTAACTTTGCATTGAGGTTTCTTAAATGATCCCTTGACTAAAGAACTGACAAATTCAAGCTTCAATTATCTGGCCAACCTGGCCTCTATCAGGGACACGAAGCTCTTCCTTCACCCTCTTGTGACACAAGCAAGGAAGAAAAAACACAGTATCTGACCTACGTGGGATCCTAACTTCTACAGAGTTGGCTTCACACTGAGCCCCTGCAATGACCACCTCATTTTTTAGGAGCCCAGGATGGATACATGCTTTTCTTACCTGGATCAGAGAAAGGATAGAGCACCCCTGTTTAATCCTTTGTTTGTAGGTTCATAGCTAAAAGCATTTAGTGGCTCTGGGGCCGCTCAGAGGAAGGTATGATTTCTGGGTTGGCACCTTGGGATTGAATGCAGTCTCAGTCATATCAACCATCCCAGCTCTGACTGACATGATAGCTTCAAGCAACATTGGCCAAATGGCTCGGTGACCACTACAGCAAGGATTGTGTGTACACAAGCATCTGACAAAAGAGTATTTTCCTTTCAGTAACTTGCATTACAAACAAGCCCACTTGCTGCAGCGGGATTCTTAAGCAGTATAATCTGCTTAAAGAAAAGAAATAAAAGAAATAAAGACAGAAAATTTCCAGTGTGGAAGTACTTGTGAACCTGCCATGGTGGTGACACCCTCAGAGCAGTGTAAGTACAGCTTTCTAAATCTAGCCATAACTCCGCAAGCAAACCAGCAGAATTTTGGCTGGGCAAGCCTCAGCCAAAAGTTCACCTCCCTTCCATAGCCCCTGTGGATGGAGGGAGATGCCACTGAGAAAGATGGCTGTGCTGCTCCCTATGCCAGGCTGCCATTTCAAAGTGTGTTAAAGCTCCTTGGCACAGGTGACTTCTTTGTGCAGGAGTTCAAGCTTTCATTGTGCTTTCCCTCCAGGGATGTCCTAATTAGAGATGGGGTTTCCTTCTCAAGTTACTGGATTTGAGGAATCACGCTGTTGTTATTTCCAGGCAAATCAAACAGGAGCAAAGATGGACAGAGAGGAGAAATAGAGGTGGGAAATAGGTCCCTGAGGGGAAAAAGAGAGAAAGGGAAAAAAAAAGAAGAAAAGAAAAAAAAGGAGCTATACCCTGATGCATCTGCAAAAAGGGCAAGAACACCTTCACAGCAGGTTGGAGACCTTGGCATCTAATCCTGCATCCCTATGGCCAGGAAACAAGTCCTCTGAAAGCTTTTGCTTTGCAGGACGCCAGACAAAAGTCTCTAATTAGTTTCATAAAGATGAGAAGCCAGATTGCAAGCTGCCTGTTACTTGACACAAAGGTGGCTTTCTGCTCAGGATAAGCACAGGTTTAGAAAACACTGGAAGATTTTCAGTAAGGTGTGGGAACAAAAGAAGAAAGAAGAAAAGAAAAAGTGGAGGGCAGCAAAGTATCTGTGCTGTGGATTGAGGGCAAATACCTACACTTTCTGCTTTATAAGATGGATGAGCAGGGCTGCAGGTCGTCCCCAGGTACCCCAGTCAAGCTGATTACAAAGGTTACAAATGACTGGAACAAGCTTAGAGCACCCAGGACAGCTAAGAAAAAAAACAACCTCTGAAAAAGCCTCATTTTTCAGGTGTTTGAAATGACATTGCTCAAAAGTCAGTGCTGGGAAGACATTTCATGTTGAGTCTCAAGCATGTACAAGTCAGGAGCTGCACCCTCAAATTCTGAGATTACATCCCAGGACTTTTAAGCCAAAAGAAAATAAAACCCACAAGAAATAATAAATACTACAGATTTAGACTTTTCTTTGCTGTGCCTCAAAGTCTTCAGGACCTATTCTTTAAAGCTTCTCTTTCCACTTAAAAATGCAAGATGACTTTTATACTTTTAAACAGAACTGAAAATCCTGTGATCACAGAGACTCTGGAAAATCCATCCCTGAGCTCAACAACAGCGCAGTCACTAGCGCTGACAGCCCTGAAGTTTAACTTCAGAGGGCAAATTGTAGAGCTGCCTTTGTGAAAATTTGTATATTCTGGAGGGCATTTAGAGAATGAAAGCAGAACACAGTCCCAGAAGCCCAAACTCCTGGCAATCTGGTAACTGAGTCAGGCTGCTGGACTTGGCACTGAAGCAGATGAGCACTCGTGTGCTCCATGCCACCAGCTATGCTGGGGTAACCTCAGGGAGGTTAGTGATGAGTTGGGCATGGGAACATCATGACACAGCCACAGCAGCTGGGCAGCTGGACTGTGCTGGCATTCGTGGCACCCTGAACCAGAGCCTGGTGTTTTAGCTGCTCCTGGTGAGCACAGGACACACACACAGAGACCCTGAGACAGCTTGAGGTGTTCAGCAGGAGAAATCATATTTGAAACAGCGTGTCAGGTTTTGATTAAACCGGCAATTAAGCAAGCAAGGAGCAATATGCCCTGCAGCTGCAGAGATGACAAGACAAAAGACCAATTCCTTTGGTGCTGCAAATGGCTGCAACTTTGCTGCCTTCAGGAGGGCTGCACCTTTCCATGAGAGCTGTGGAGCCAGCCCTCTCCAGCCCCAGCCAGGACTGGTGATATAAATAGTAATGGACTGCATTCAGCTGGGAGGAAGCCATTGTGCAGGGAAGCAAAAACTGACACTTTACCGTGATTTCTAACACAACACAGCGATTTGCAACACAGTGATGGGCCATCAGCAGCACACCCATCGTCTCTGTCAGCTTCCTCTCTCAAGCTGTTGGTTGACTTTTTTACTAGGGGTATCTGGGCAAAAATGTAGCCAAGCAGATATCTGCTGTTACCCTCTGACCACCAGAAGCTGGCAAGGGTCTTCAACCCTCTTTACAAAGTTTAGCCCATTCAGAAGCTTTTCTGAACTAAAATATTACTTTTCAGTGAATTGCTGCATCTTACATTTTCAAATGGGCACAGGACAAAGGAGAACTTAGCAATTCTGTTATAATCTCCCCAGGCTGATGATCATCTACCAAAATTTCATTGAATAGGAGGTCTCCAAGATGAAGAACTCAGGGTCATTTTAGGTCAGCAGTCCTGCTGCTCAAATTTTAGCTAAGAAAATTGCCACCGACAAATTAATGCATTGGAAACATCAGAACTGATCAGTATGTATAACCAAAGGATAGGCTGCTGACAGTGATTGTGTAGACAAACTTTGATGTCAGCAAACCCTTTATACTCTGGTCCACATCTCCTAGTTTCAGACAAAAGGTCCAGAATTCAATTTAAAATACTATGAGTGCAGCACTAACGTGCACAGAACAAAGCAGGTGATAACCTTATTGAAGGGTGCAATGAAACGAGAAAATATCACAACTGTGTGAAGATGACTTAGATGACTGGATAACAGTGAGCATCCAAGCACTCAGGTGAGACTGAGGTTGGAGAAGAAGGACCCCACAACATGAAGCAGAAAAGCAAGCCTGTGTTCTTAGAATGGCAGGAAATTCAGAAAGAAATTCAGCCCAGCTCAAGAAGATGCAGGGCCTGAATCCATTCTTGTCTCTTACTCAGAGAGATACCCTGGAAAGGCACCAAGGATGGTTTTCAACTGAAGTCCTCTGCGATTAGCTCTCACAAAAAAGGCTGTACTAACAGTTAACTCCACTGGCTACCTCTGTGTCATCCCCCTACTCCCTGCATTTGACATTTTCCTGGGTGTTTCAGCTCCCCTCGCTGGTTTGTTGCTAGTGAGATGCACCCGACCATCAGAAAACCTGGCACATGATGCACTCCCTGCTAAATGCCAAACCCTCCATTCCAGCCAGAAGCTGAATCTGAGCCTGTGCATCTAGCAATACAGATGAAACACAGAGCTTCATCTCAGCAGATAAATAAACACTGGGCAATCCTAGTTAACTCTGCATATCAGACGCAGCCAGGGTGAAGCACAGAGGTCTGCTCCCTGTGCACAGTTAAGGCGCTGATTTTTATATAGACAAATATATCACCACTGGGCACAGTTACAAAACGTATCCTAACATGAGATTTATGAAGATAAAGATTCCCTCCCAGAATTGCAAATAAGTAAATCACCCAGTAATTTGCTTGGCTCGCTTGCTCCTTTTTCTCCCAAGGCAAAATGCAGGATGTGTGATTCATCTTATTACCCAGCGGTCAGCAAACTTAAGACTCTCCCTGGTCAGTTCAGCAAGCACTGCCCAGTCTTTCCAAAATTTGCCACCTGCAGATAAAAATTATGAGCTATGGGAAGGGGCAGAGTATGAAACAGGCATGATATAGCTATAAAGCTAGCTAGAAAGGCAGGGAATATTCCTTATTAGATCCCCTCTAGGTAGATAAACCACAGTTTCCCTCCTTGGTCTAAAAATGCAGTGAGTCAAGGATTCAAGACTCAAATCAACAGCACATTGTTCTGGAAAAGCTCAGGGGCCAAAATGTCAGTCCATACCAGAAAAAAATACAGGTCAGAAAAACCTGCTTACCAAAGGAAATTATGATGTGCAAGGATCTATTTTAATTATGACCTGGAAGAAAAGGCAGAAATTTATAAAGGATTGTGACTTTCGAACAATATTGACTCAAGGGCCATCAAATCTTTCATTTCCATAGAACTACCTTTTTTTCCTTGGGTAATACTAAAATGTTCTATGTTTAAATGTACAGTTTTCTACATCTAAGCCCCAGGGTGGTATAAAAAACCTTCAACCTTAATAGAGAAGGAGGAGGCTGAGAGCAGCAGTGTCCCAACTATTTGCCACCCGGGTGACTCCTCTCCAGCTTGCAAAAATCTGTCTCTGAATTTCCATGGGGCTGATGCTCTTTCCCTTTCAAAGCAGTGTCTATACTTGTAAACATCAGAGGCTGGAAACTACTACCTAACAAATCCAAATCTGTGTCAGAGTTAGAACTGAGCCTCTGCGTCACTAAAAGCTATAGGAAATTTGCCTAATTCAGGAACCTCTTCATTCCCTCATAGTCTGGCTGCCCCACTTCGGTCTGGTCTAGGCATTTTTCCTCTCCTGTTAAAGCTTGGCCAACAGAGCCAAGGACCTTCACTGCTCTGCCAAAGCCCAAGTAGGCTTGCCTAGAAAAGAGGATCCTATCAGACAGAAAATAGATAAAGGGATAGAAATATACCAATTCCCTATATTGCATTTGGAGTGATGTGCAAAATCAAATTAATTAGGTCTGCATAATATCTTGATGTCTGAGTCAGGGAAGCCTATCAAATGCTTGTATCTATCAGAACATGTGAATTGCTTGGGACAGCTTCATCCAAGGAGAAAAAAACCCTCCTCTGTTCCTGTCCTCCATGGGAATAAACATATATTTTGCATGAAAATCCCACTTTTTCAAATATATCTAATCAACACACAAGTCTCTATCTATATATACATCTAAAGTGTGCACAGCAGCCCTGTCAATAGTGCTCCCTGCAGATGCAGCTTCAGACAAGTCTGCAATCAATGTTTGATTTCAGACACAAGAAGATGAACACCAAACAGGCCTCAATAAACATGTCAGAGATGTGGGTATGGCTTTTACCAAGTCCGCAACCACCTCACAGACCCTCCAGATGCCCAGGAACCTCCCCAGAGAACTGAGGCAAGGTTTTTCTGGGGAAGAGTTGCTTCCTGGGAACACGGCCACTGACATCAAGCAGGGCTTTTAATGTGCTAAAATTCAGAAACAGGGCTAACCTTGACCTTGAAGCACTGCCCATGGAAAAAGCACCAGTGTTTCAATAGGTAACAAAACAAGGTATATAAGAATCCAGGTAGACAAGACAAATTCTTTTCTTTAATTGCCTAAAGTATTTTCTTTTTTAATAACAGGATCCAGTTTTCAGGCATTCAATACAACAATCTTTATGTTGTTAATAAACACGTTTGTCTAATGAATATCTCTTAGTAAGCTTGCCTGTAATTCAGGAAACCCAAGTGTAGCCAAGATAAAAATATGCACATACTAAAAGCTCAAATTGAAGAAAAAAAAATCAATTCAAAGTTAAATTACCCATCTTAAATTTCAGTATAAAGGCTACTAGAAATACTGAGCTCTTGAACTTCAATTAATCTCTAGCAATTAAGCCAGAAGGGAAAAAGATTCTTCAGAGTATCAGGAAGAAAAAAAAGAAAGAAGGGGGAAAAAAAAGCTGCAAAGAGCTCATATCAGCTTTGGTAGCGACGTCACTATCGCTTAAACTCCCATTCACGGCTCTGTTGGGCTGATTAACTCATGCTTGTCTTAGACTCCTCTGGGTTTCTTTTTTCCAGGCATCCGTGTGTGACTGCCTGCTTGCATGTGGCATACATTTTCCAGCTTCACTTCTCAGGGATTAATTGGCAGAAGTGCTTGTCATGGTTAAATAATTTTATTTAATTTGCACTGTGTGAAGATATTTGGGCAAAAGGGAAAAATAATCAAAATTTAATTACTTTTCCCCCCTTTATAATGAGAAACAGTTGCATTCCTTGGAGACTCAGCTGGGAATAGAACATTACTTAGTTTTATTGTTAAATATGCAATAATTTTTAAAAAATAATAAAAAAATCAATCATCAATCACTTGCAGTAGTGCAGAGTGACAAGCCCAGCACAGGTATAACAGATTTCTATAATCAGTAGCTGAAGTTTTTTAAGGTAGCAAGGGGACAAGCTAACATCAACATCATGTCAGGAAACATCCCAAGGACTTTCCTACATGTTTCTAAACAAAAAAGAAAAACTTTTACTAAATGGCTCAAAGATGTCTCTTTAATGAGTCATGCCAGCTATGGGAAGTGTCACCCTTAGTGACTGGCCAGAGTCTCTGCCTTGCAAGTTAAGGGATTTTGTAAAACTTGACAACCTCTCCTTTTTTCTAATTTCAGGCAAAAATATTAGTTCGTTTTCTGTGGATTCCAAGTGGAAAGAAAGGCTGCCTTATCCTTCCTCTTCCCCTGATGCCATCTTTCCTTACATATGCCTATCAGGAAAGGGTCCAAAGGTTTCCAGGCAAGATGAATTAGAGAAATGCACTGATGCATGTTATATTTTTAGTGATTATTTCTTTGGCATATTAAAATCAGCTTTCAAATCAGAGTAGGAAGAAGACAGTAAGGCCACTGCAACAAAAAAACCCAACAACTTTATCTGGAGTGAACCTGTTTTTACAGCTCTGGATTTACTCACTCAAGAAATGACATTCCTCACTGCTAAGTATTACCCAGATGTAGAAGGAAACTTTCACATCACTTCCCCCCACCTTAGAAGACATCACAGCAGGATATTTAATGAAACACATAGGGGCCACGGTTCAGCAAGGTGATCTGCAAATCATATTGCATGGAAACCCATAGCCCAAAACTCCCATTGGCACAGCCTTATACCAGCTAGCCCCAAAGAGATTTTGGAGTTATTTTGGCTAATTCCAATATTTTTAATTTGGTTACAGCTGATGCATATACTGCCAAGAACATTGTGGCAATGACTTCCAAACGTGCACAGGATCATTTTGGTCACAAATTACACTGTAAAGGGGAAGGGAGGACTTCCCTGAGCTTCCTTGGTACATGCCCATTTCAATGGTTCCCCTCTCCAGTGAAGAGAGGGGGAAACGAGTCTACTCTCACACTGCTCAATCTGATCAAGCCACAGCCTTGATAAAACCTCTCACAGGCAGTTAATAACCATTCAGAAATGCCTGAAGGTGAGGTTTATCCAAAATATCGCAAAACATGGTGTTTGAAGAAAAAGCGTATTTCAATTGGAATTAAGGCTGGTGCAGGAAATTTATGTTTGCATATTCAGAAAATGACAACCTCTTTCCACCAGAATTTGCCAATATATTTTACCATGAAAAACCTAGTGTAACAAGACCTAATACAATTAATTAATTACCCAAAAACCTCTTGTATCCTCTACAGTTCATTTCCTTGCATCATCATAATCTTTTTTTACCCAGTATACTCCTTTTAAAAGTGCATGGGAAACAAAAGGGAAAAAAAAAAAGACAAGCCAACAATCAGAACACCCATTTGGAATTAAATCATTCAATAACTTATGCAAAAACTGCTGGAACAAGTTTTTGCCCTTTCCCATGGACAGATGTTCTCATCACGAAGAATATTAGGACTTGATGACAAACTCCAAGGTTAAATGTCACTCCCTAGCACTCTGGTTCAAATAAACATGGAAGTGGCATTAAGAAAGCAGTATGCAAGCTCTGCAGACTGGTAATTTCTTTTACTTAGAAAGCAGAGTTTACACACACATTTAGTGGCAGTCATCATAAAGTACACATCTATAAGTAGAAGGCTTTCTTGATTTTAGTGCCCAGAAAGCAATTTTCTCATTGTTAGTGAATTATTTGCTTTCTTGGTCTATTCAGGGATTTCGCACTGCAGTAGCAAGTTTCTAAGATCTTTAAAAAAAAAACAAAAAACAAAGCAACCAAAAAAAAAAAAAATACAGACCTACCAGTAACTCCCACAGAAGACAACCTCCAGAGAACTGTCTGAGCAAGGTCCAAAGAGTACAACTCAAGAAACACATTTTTACCTTTTTATGTATGATGCAAATAGTCACAATCAAAACATTTATAATGCGAATGTTATTTTACCTCTTAACTGAGGGAGAGAATATCCAACCAAGAAAAGCACTCGGTGAAGTAAAGCACTGATTGTCTGGGTGCCTTTCTGGAAGGTACACTTCAGTTAAAGTCAAGTCATTAGGCTCAGTAGAAGAGCGAACGGATGAAATCCAATCGAATGCATTACAGAGGTCAGACTAAATGAGCTAATGGTCCCTTCTGGTCTTAAAAAATCTATTAATCTAATTTAATTCTCTGTTCTACTCCTCATACCAGAGTCAATTTGAACTCATTTATATGAAAAAAACACATTACAGCAGCCTTACACAACACTGTGTTCTGACCATGCAGTTTTAGGCTACCCAAAAGGTTCATTTACTCCCCACCGAGCTCAGGAGGAGACCTTATTTACCCATAAAGAGAGCTTACATTTACAAGCAAGGCACCAGCCACAGGCACCTCTCCCAACAGAACGCTGGATAAATGTTCACCTTCAACTGCACAAATCAACTAGAAACTTGCCAGAGCACTCTCCACCTTGGCTTGGTTTTTTGGGCGCTGGCACTCTTCACTCAGCCTGATACTTGCCATGGAGAAGAACACAACGCTTTCATCAGTAAAATCTGTTCCAGTCATTCCAAGGATATTTCTCGTGAATAACTTGTAACACACTCAATATTGCACCACGAAAATACTTGGCAGTTAGTGTCCAGTGAAAAAAGCAAGCACTTATGAGGAGAAGGCCAGAAACATACACTGCTGTTAATCCCTCCAATGTATGCAATATGCTTCCATCAAGTAAATATATTTTATTACTTCTCCTTCTTTAAAAAAAAAAAAAAAAAAAAAAAAAAAATCAAATCAAATCCCATTTTTTCTTCTCCATGCAGCCTTCCCTCACAATTTCCCTCCTCCTGGAGCCTCAGTGTTCACATTAACATCACCAGTCATTTGCTTAATTCGGCAGTACAAGAGAGCAGAGCTTCACATGAATCCAGGCTGATCGCTTCACATGAATCCAGGCTGATCGACCTTAGTAAGCCACAGTATCCTCCATGCATGCCTTGGATAGAGGGAATAATTTAACACAGAGGGGCAACTGAAGGCCAGCACATGGGGGCTCACAGAAGCTTCTCTTCACATGGGATGCTGGAAAGATCTTAGGAGTGGGCTAGGGACTTCATCTCTGCTGGCATTTCTCTACTTGATGTCGCCTTTACTTTTTCTCTCTGCCTGCAGCATAGACAGCCCTTCCCCTGTCTCTGTCCCAAACATCAACAGATGAAAAAGAACTGCAGAGCTGTCTAATGCCTCATCTCTCCAGTGGTTGTGTTAATTTATTCCAGCTATTTGAGGGAAGCATGAATGGCACCCCAGTAAGCCAGCTCAAACTGGTATAAAGGCAGCTGATTTTCCCATCTTCTGTCATGACCAGTGCATAACTTCTATACTTTTCAGCTCTGATGTTTCTTTGCTTTTTTTTCCTCCTCCCTTTTGAGTCTCAAGCAGGTGGTACTTTGTGAAAACAGACCCGAGGAGCTACGTAACATGAAACACCCGGTTTGCCTCTTCAGTGCCAGTCCTTTCAAACTGAATCCTGTATTTCAGTGAAACTTGCCTTAAGTCCTGTTTCCTCTCAGCACATTTTAATCAAGCAAAAATCCTATTTACAGTGAAGAAATCCTGTTACAGAAAACAATCATGACATTGTCTTCTTGGACACATCTCTTTCACCTAAGCCTTTATTGTCTGCTTTGCCCTCTAATCATGAGCACACCCTTAAAAAACAACCTTTTCAACACAAAAATGTAAGGCAGATATTGCAACTCAAATTCATATGGATATTCACCATTTGTTCCAGCTTACAATTTATATATTCTCTTTGGATGCGTAAGACACAAATCAGGAGGTCAAAAAGCCTCTCACTGGCAAAATGCAATTCCTTGCAGGGCAAACAGCAATTCACTGCAGACTCACTGCTGAAGTCTCTAGCTCAAGGTCTCACCAGCTTCATAGGATTTATGTGAATAAAAGCTGAGCGGAAAGTCTCCAAGAACTTTGGGATTTTGTCCCAGAAACCTTTTTGTTATATCAACCTTTACTTCTGCACACCTGATAGACTCACCTGAAAGAAACGGACACTCCTATTCTTGATTTTTTCACAACTCAACTTTCTTCATTTAGCATACTTACCAATAGGAATACAAACTTTGAGAAGGAGTGCTTCAAACACTTCCTACTTCTCTCTTTCTGATCTGTGTTCCCTTTCCAGGGGCATTGCACAGCCCTTCGTGGCTGGTCCCATTTCTCCCTGAATGTGGAGGTCTTCAAACTAGATACCAAGATTCTTTTTGCCCATTCAGCCTAAATTCCTTCCTGGCAGTAAACTATCCAATCCAACCCTACTGTGAAAGTTCAGATGGATTTCTCAGGATAATGCTGACCATTCCATTCCTCGCATATACCTTGGGTACTTTTTATCAGCAGCATTACATCTCTGGAAAGTTGACTTGCTGCCATATCTGAAGGATGGGGACCTGCTAAGGACATCACCACAACTGCCTGAAGTCAAGGGAAGACACTGTAAAGCCTCCCTTTAAAGGTTCAGCAATTTTGTCGCTTACTCCTAAAGAGCTTCTTACTGCTCTTTAACCCGAGTATGAAGGCAGAAAGAAGGAATGGCATCCAGTGAGTCCCCTGTGTGCTTTGACTCTAAAGCAGAATGTGGCAGGGCACCCGTATCTGCTTTCTCAGTTAAAAGAGAAGAAAAAAAAGAAAAAAGAAAAAAAAAAAGAAAAACAAAAAAGAAAAAAAGAAAGTTGGCATAGCAGCACCGCAAAGTGCTGGCGGCATCGAAGAAGTTAATTAGCAACACTGAACTAGACTTTAGGAGACAAGTCTTAATAAGTGTTGCTAAAAATATTACACTAGTCATTTCCAGAACAAACACAATCAGTGGCAGACGAGGGAGGAGAGCAATCCAGACCCGTGAGCTACCGTGGTGGAGGTATTTTCAGTGGGGAACAGGAATAAAAGCTGCTCATTTCAAAAACGCAATAGAAAAAAAACCAAATCCAGGATAACCATGTCCCAAGCCTGGCTAGTGACTTTACAGCCAGGCCAGTGGCTCCCCAGCCAGGCTGAAGCAAAACTGCAAGGAGCAGAGAGTGTTTGCACCACACAGGGCTTTGAGGTACACAAATATAACCTAAATTGAGCAGGTAATGCCTTGAGAAAAAGCCTGGCAGATTACAATCTTGTTTTGGGGTGGGAGGAAAGGAACCGGCAGAGGAAGCAACTCAAAAATATGGAAAAATCAGGAAAAATGGGCTAAACCCCCCAACCCTGTGCAGACCCCATCACTGCACACAAGCCAGCTAAATCTGCCGGCCAAGGGATAAATGATGCACTGATCACTAAAAGCATGTTTAAAAACCCAACACTCAAAGGCTGTCTCTAGTACCCAATGCACTCCCTTTCTCCTGCAAAAAGCAGCCTTGGACATTTGCTACGTGTCACCACCTGCTCCCTGCTGCTGGCAAACAGCTCTGACCCGAAGTGCTAGCACATTCACAGCTGGGTTTGGTGCAAAGGACTTGCACCGCACTGATAAGCCGTGGTTGATGTCAGCAGGACTCGGTGGTCCCGAACTCAATGAAACAACAATTAATCACAGCTCCAGGCTGATTCCTCACACTGAAGAGCTCGCTGCAGAAGAGGAAAAGCCACTATCCTTCATTGGTAGTTAATGCTTTTTTTCCCTACGCAATCACCCCCCTATCTGCATCCCATGCTCACTGCCAGAAACAGCTGTCTCAGCTTCCCAGACACGTTCTTGGCAAGGTGCTTTCCCCCTCACGGTGTCTGGCAGGATTATGAAGTGCCGAAGCCTCTGGCCTCCTTTTGTTTTGAAGCCTGAAAGTGAAGTTTAGCTAAATCTTTTTGTCTCTTCCTGCCCTTCCCTGACTTCAACCATGCTGGCTGCCCACCAGCCCCATCCCCAAGCATTCCCATGGGAACAGGACGCCAGCCCATGGATATGGGCAGTGGTAACTACTGACCCTCAAAGAGGTCCAGCAGTATCCCACTTTAGCTCATGGACAGGTTAGCTCTGCTGTACCATTTTCTCAGCCTGCCTCCAATAGGCGCCTCAGAGCAGGAGCAGTGAACTGAGGAAGAGAAAGGTTGCTCCAATTCTGCTAAAGTTATCTGCTGTTCCATGGTGGAGTTTTATTTAGGAAAAAGGAGCAACCACATATTTATTCGTACTGGAGAGACACTGAAGTTCCTCCCGCTGTGCTAACCAAACAGTATTAATATTTATGATATGCTCTGCAAAGGGAGAATTTTGAAGTTGAGGAATCTTGCACTTTATAAGGATTTTTTGTGAGAAGGTAGACAAAAGAGCTCACACTGCAGCTTTCCAGACAAAAAGCACAAACCCCTAATTTCAGAAGTCTGCAGTGCTTTGACTTTTTTTATCATTTTTTACTTGAACACTGCTTTGCAAAGAGGGCAAATTTAAAACAGGATAAAAATTAAGAGCAGGCCTCAAAATGGGGCACAAATGCAATACTGTCCTCCTCTGAGTTTAGGATACTGTCTATTCAACAAATGGAGGCTGAAAGGCCTGCTTTGTTGTAAAGATGATCTGCTTTCTTCACCTCCAAACTTAGACATCCCTTTTTGTCTTAGATAGCAAAAAGGGACTGAAATATTCATTGAGTAAGTGGAACTTGAATACGTAGGCAAATATTAGAGGATAAAAGCAAGGGTTCCAGTCACACTACACGTTCAGCAGAAGCTCCTGAAAGCAAGAGCTTATCCCTCTCTGAAAACCTCCAGCAGCACTGTGCAACCAGCAGCTGTCACTGTAAGCAATGAGGAGGAACAAGAGAGAGAGAGTGAGTCAGGGATGCTCCTAGATGGGAGGAATGCAACTGGAAAGTGAAAACACAGGAGAAGCAGCAATTAAACACTCAGCAGCTCCCTAAGAAATGGCCTTTGTCCACAGGAGAAGCTGCTCATCAGGAAGGCTCAGCTGGCCTTTCAAAACGCAGCCCGGATTCAGCTTCAGAGATAGCAAATTTGGCTTATCACAGTGGGTTCTTGAGGAGATAGCGATTCATACCCTGCGCACAAGAGGGATTTAAGATTCTATAGCCCTTTTGATGCGTTCCCGGGCAAGGAAGTGGGAGGTGAGCAGCGCAGGAAGCAGCTCCCAGCTCCCTACAAGCACGTGACGGCTTTGAGACGTTCAGGATCCTCTGCCCACTACCCACATTACTCAGCTGTCAGAGGAGAGGCCTCAGATTTATGATGTGAAAATTACATTTTAACGAGGTGTCATATGTGTTTAAAGTCCTTATTCATCACCATACTGCCACATCTTTTACCCAAGACACAAATGCACTTAATTAGCATATTATAAGGACAGAGGGTTCGCCTTATCTGCATTGTAAAACTGCTTCAGGAAGAAAAAACACAAAACAACCCAAACATTCTTACTGAATAAAATACTTGCAATCACACGTCAAGAGAGCATCCCACAATACTTGACAGAATGTGGAAGATAAAGGTTTGACATGTACCCCTCCGAGGTTCTTAAAATATCACAGACATTGATGTAATCTCTGTATCACACTGGATTACAGAATGGCAGTCCACAGTGTTAACATGCAATCTGTGGAAGCCACTTAAGCACATTTAGGCTGTATTAGAAGTCCTACATATCATATCACCGACTTCCTTATGCACTGGGCATATCTATTTATTAACTTTGTGTGAAACAGCCCATATGGTAATGCTTGGGTCTCCTGGACATAATTTAAAACACCTTCTCATAAATAGGAGGTCTGCGTTTCCCATGTCACTGGGAACGGCTGCCAGGACATCCAAGTCCAAAATACACACAAAGGGATCCTTAACTTGGTTCAAATTCTTCCCTGAACTTCTCTACGCTGGGACAGGCTCCAGTCCCCACCTAAGCCCCCAAATGCTCAGTCAGCACATCCCAAGCCCTGGCAAGAGCTGCTAGCACTGGGACACCTCACATGTTTAAAGGACAAAACTGCTCTCTGTGATGGCCAGGAAGCCCTGGGCGGTGTCCAGGCAGGAGCTGTGCCTGCTCAGGGAGGAGCTGAGGCACAGAACCGCGAGATGTGCATTCGTATGCAGCACAGCACGGGGACACGCGGGATGGGAGCACTTCACCTCTTTGGAGAGGAAGGTTTGTTGATATTTCCTTGAGTTTATTTGCGCAGAACGCATCATAAGTGAGAGGTGATTAAAACAGGTAACTCTGGTGAATATCAACTGATCAGGCTGCAGAGAATTTTCATCCTGTCAATACAGCCTCCTGTTTCCCTTTCTGCATATGTCTAGTAGGACACATAAAAAAATTAACCTGAACACTGTTCTGGGTTTAACTTCTTGAAGAATTAGAAGAGATGCAGAGCTATTCTTACTAACACTTCAAATTAGAAAACTCAACAGAAACTACAAAGAAATAACCCAAAAACTCAGGAGCATTTATGAAGAAGCATCCTCCAAAAAGCTCATTTTAAGGCCGAATACCTCAAAGAAAATGCACTTCAAAGGCTTTTGGTATCTTCAAGTTCACTTCTTGAGGGCAGACATTAATGATAGGTTTCTTGGGACTTGCAGGCACTGAGCAGTGTTTGCTTTCAAAACCACTTTTGGGATAACTGAAAAACAACCCCAGACAAAAGGAAAAAAAAAATAAAAAAGAGTGGGGTAAAACCTTAAAATGCAGCTTTTCTCATTTCTGAGAAAAATGAACAGTTGGGTTTAATTCCATCAAGAGCCTTGAATTGCTTTGAGATCAGATTAACTCAGCTTCTAGCACTTCAAAATATTTTGTTTTCCCTGGTAACTTCACCTGCTGCAGAATCTGAGCACAGAAACTCCAGGATTTGACACTCACTCACTTTGAAGAGTAAAAGCCCATTTTTTTTAAACAGTAAGTGTGAGATGCTCTGCAACAGTGGAGATCTCAAATATGTTCCAAACATGCACAGATCTTTAATTAAAAATCACAGAAAATGCTTAGACAGTGTGAACAGCAAGAGGATGTGATCCTTGCCTTTCCTATGAATTAAGAAACTCCTGTCTACTCCCATTTCTCTGGACAGTTTGGATAAAGACTGAAAATGCTTGACTCTAAGTGAACTGGAGCCCCCAGAACCTGTTTTTTATTTTAGGCATCCCTGAAATGTATGATACAAGTGATTAAAAACATGTTACTGGCTATTTAAGTAGTTAAATATTTCACTTTTCTTGTTATGATCAATTTTTTGTTTTAAGAGCTCTTCTAAAGCTTCACCCTTAATTGTTTTTTAACAACCCATATGTTCAACCCATCAATTTTACAATCTTTCTTTTATTTTCTAATTAAGCAGATATTGTTTACAAATTCTGCTACTCAAATTGTAACCCTAAGGAAAATGCCTGTATTGAACATGGCTCTAATATGGAGAAATGCTGGTGGTTTTTGAAGGAAAAAAGGGAAACACACATCCACAATCCAGTCTGGAAAAAAGAAAAACAAAAAACTAAAACAAATCAAACAAACAAAAACCCCACAAAAACCCAAAACAACAGCAACAACAACAAAAAATCCAAAACAAAAGAAAAAAACCCAAAACAAAACAAATCAAACAACAACAAAAAAACAACCAAATAAAAAAACCCCAAAAAACCAACCAAAAACCAAACCCAAAAAACCAATGAAAAAAAGTATCCTGGGTCTTCACTGCATTCCCAGGGTTGTATCAGCTTCTGTTCTTGCTCTTTGGTGGAGGAGCTGGGTTTAAGCCAACCAGATATTTAGTATTACATGTAAAGCAATGCAGCATGAAATTTGGTGCTAACCAGAAAATGGGTTGCACTGAACTTGGAAGAGAAAGCATCCTGCAGACCTGGTCTCCTGGATCCTGTCTGCAAAAAAGCCTGATGTCAAACAACTATTTGCTCACCTGTTCAACTTCAAATCAGTGCTTCTGTTTCACTGATTCATAAAGAAATTGTTCTCACTAATCAGGCTATGTGGGTAATGGAGCAGTAAACTCCATTTCTTCTCTTTGAAATGTCTTGGCCCATTCAAGTTTTCTCATCAAAAAATTCAGTTGCTGTCAGAGCAGACCTCTCAAAAGTCCTCTAAACTTATAAAATAGTGAGGTAATGGGATCCATTTGCATTTTTGCCAGAAAGGAAATCCTGACAATTTTCAGAGAAGGGAACCGCATGTAAAATTCAGCCTTTTGTCCGTATTACAAAGCTTTGCACAAAATTTGCACACAGGGAATGTCGGAAGGCTCACCAGGTTTCCTGACACCAGATTAACTCTCTCATGCCCACCATTCAAAGCCCAGAACTGCTTCAGCTTTCTATCTGAGGCACTGGGGGGTTCTAAATTCTCATGCAAACCAGAGTGAAATTAAAGGGGCTTCAAACCAGAGTGACACAAACACAAATCAAATCCTTGCACCTCACAGACTTTCAGCCCCCTGCAAGGTTTTCACCTACTCCCCCATCTCACCATCTTAGACTGAGAAAAAAGGGAAAACAATTTCCTTTCTTAATAGGATCTTTTTTCGTTTTTAGGTTTTTCACTGATTAAAGTTTTGAGGGGTTTTTTTCTATTAAAGATGCTATTATTGGCAACAGTCACACATGAAAAAGCACCAGCAAAGAGTCCGTTATAATACCTGGAAATAATTCACTAAAAAGGAGACAAACTCTGTGAAATAGAGGGATGCAATTGATTTTCACTCCTTGGGGATAGCCAATAGCTCACAAATTGCTCTGCTTCACTCCACCACCCAGAAAGTACATGCTCATCATTAAGCTGGGAGAATGACAAGTATTACTCCATTTTTTACTCATCTGAGATCTTGCAGAGGTCAACATCATTGAAAGTATCTCTACTCCTTGCTTAACAGTCACTCAGTTTTTGTTCATCTGCTTCTTCAAGATTTTCTTCTCCCCTTCCTTACATTTTCGTAAAAAAAAATTACAATTTCACTGCCAGTTTACTACTTTTATTCCAACCCTCCCCAGATTTTCATACCCACAAATTTTTTCAGCATCTCTTGATCCATTTTCTTTATACGGGTAGCAGGCTGCACAGAGGAAAAGAAAATCTCAGCAACAGAAACCTTTTGACTTCTCTTTTGCAATCTAAAGCCCTGAATCTACTCACCCACTTCCGAGTTTCTTACTTACAAAAAGAAATGTTTTGGAAAAAGCCATGTTATGAGATGAATACTTTACTATCCACATTATATTAATTCTTCCTTTTGTCTTACTTTTTCAGACTTTCAAAGTACACAGTCCACCACAAGAAGTACCTAAATTATGACTACATCAGTACAGTAGCAGCAATATAAAATGACTGAGCAAATGCTGTTTGGAAATTCTTGCAATATCATACAAGCTTGACCACAGTATAGGATAAGTCTTGTTACTAATAATGCGGCAACTTTATAATTGCAAAATGATGACGGAGTTGATAAAAGTAGGGGAATATACCTAAGTAACTACCAGCACAATTTCTAACAGGAAAAACAGTGGAAAAGCTGGGAAACTTCTGGGGGTTTAGTAAGTATAGCAAGTCACAGTAAGTCATTAAATGCTTTAAAAAAGAAAGAGAAACCTTACGGAAAATAAACCAAGAATTTAGAGGATTTTGTTGATTCTCCTCCTGACTCTAAATACACACTTGTGGGTGCATGCTCACACATTCAATTAGTCTCAGCTTCTCTAAAAAGACAAAACTCCCCCAGCTTAATGAAACAAAGTAATTTAAACTGGCAGGCAGTTTTCCTCCAGCTGTTTGCAACAACAACATCTTCCATGTTTCGCTTTGTCAAAATTCCTGCAGAAGGGAAAATGATCTGATGATGTACAAAAGAAAATTCAATTCAGGAGAAAAGACTGCTACCCCTGTGAACATGAGTACTGGCATTTGGAAGCTGTTTCAGGCTACTTTTGTGGAGATACTCCTTTGTCCATTTTGTTTCAAGTAAGATAAAAAAAGAAATTCTGTATGTATTAATGTCTTAATAACCATCATAGGTCCTGTGGTGCGGCTTAATTTGCAGAAACTCAGGCAGATCAGTAAGACAAGAGAATACTTCAATTTTAGACCCTACTTACACAAAAAATAGAAATCTAAAAAAAAAATAATTTGGTTTGATATTAAACCCCTTACCTGCTCTGCTGTCCAGCGGGCCAAAATCCAAGGAGTATTTTACAACGTGATAGTTGTTCCATACATACAGGAGGTTGTCCCGGGGATTATAATCCACAGCAGCAATGTACTGGTAGGAGTTTGGAAAGGGCACATCCACCATGCTGTCCTTGCTTTGGTCAGTGTTATATATGTAGTCTATTTTATTCCCTGTGGCTTCATTGTCATCATCCTCGTACACAGACTTCACCACATATAAAATCCCACAGATCATGAAGGCATTAGAAGCTGACCTCTTGTCATAGGCAGTATCCCATGTCCCTTCGATCCTTAACGTGTAAGGGTTCAACTGGCTAATGACTATTTTGCCATTATTCTGTTCTGTTGCATAGATTACCCAGAGCCCGTTCTCATCCACGGCCAGGTCTATGTCGGACTTGCCTCCCCAGCGGTAGGGGGAGGTGTCATGGTAGTTGGCATTAGCTATGATTGCCTCCCCGCTCTTTATCCTTGTCCGCAAGTCAAACTTGACGATGTTCCTGGTGCGCTCCTTGTTGAAGAACAAAGCCCCGTCGTACACCACGAAACCCGTGCCGTCCACCCGGTGCGGGAGTTTATAGGTCGTGGTCGGCCTCCCAGCGATGAAATCGTCCTTGGAGGAGTATTCCGTCAGCGTGTCCGTCCGGTACGGCGTCCAGGGCATGTAGTAGATCTTGTCGGAGGCCTGCAGAGGGTCCTTGCACCAGGCACCCGACTGGTGGTCAGACTCGAATAAGTGTTCGCTCTGGTAAACTCCTTTCAGCAGTCCAGGGCAAAGAAAAACTGTCGTAGGGGAAAAGAATTTAAAAGAAAAACAAAGTTAATAACAGTTCAGGGGTGGCTGGCCCAAGCATCTCAACAGCTTCTAGTCCTGGAGCAGAGGACACTTGAGATGAGAGGAAACCCAGGAGCAATGCCTTGTACCGGGAGACTATCCTTCCTGCCCACCATATCTCTAGAACAAGATCCGCTCCATCAAACTGGGTTTTTTCCCCCCCTGCTTTTTCTATCAACTGTGGCTCGTTTTCTTATTGCTTTTCAAATCTATTTTTACAGGTATACTTACTTGGACCACTCGCTTTTGTAAACTCTGAAATGAATATGTGCCCCCAAAGGATTTCTGGGTTTGTATTTCCAAATTATATTCTGCAGTGAATCTGTACCTACTAGGTGAAGGGCTAAACTCCGAGGGAATTGATCCACATATTTATTTGAACAGCCCACAGAAGAGTGGCCTAGAAATGGAAATAAGAGAAAGAAATTCCCATCCTTACAGCCCAAGTGATATTAAATATTTAAAGGATACCAATAGCAAAGCAGAGGCGAATCCCTTAGCAACTCAGAAGAGCGTTTAAAGCAAAGGGAGTGGGGGGGGGGGGGAACACCCATCTGGAGTATAACTAGAAATGAGACTTTCCAAGCTGCTACAGGACACATGAAACATGCAGTCCACACAATTAAAAACGAATGACATATGGATGCTGAAAGGAAAAGACAAGGAAGAAAGGAAGAAAGGAAAGAAGGAAGGAAAAGAATAAAGTCTGCTGGAGAGGAACCCAATGTCTAGATTTTAATCAGTTAAAAAATGTCCTGTTAAATATAGTAGTAATTCAAACTTAAAAACATATACCTTCTATTGTTACATGAGAGGAGCACAGAGGAGCAGTTTGACTAACTGGGATGCTTTGCTGCTCAGACTTCGGGGGGCTGACAGGGGCCAGGGCACGCCCAACACCTGGGAGGAGGCTCAGCCGCTGCCCGGCTCACCCCACGGGAACACCACCACCAGGAGGCTGGCCGGATGGATGGGGAGGCGAGAGGAGGGATGCTGCAGAGCAAAACTGGCCCTTGCCATCCCCATCAGCACCCTCCTGGGCTGGAGGCGCTGCACATGCTTCAGGGGGAGAATATTGGTTGGTTATTTGGAATGCTGATCTCCGCGATCCGCGAGAGGTACCATAACCATGGCGATGGGATGGGCAGCAGGGAGGCATGAAGAAGTATCCCACCGCGCACTTCTGGCAGCACGGGGCTGGCAGGATGGGATCCCACATTCACACTTCCTGCTTGGAGCATAATTAATTATTTTTTGTAAAGGCAGAAATTGGTAATGTTGTCTGGAGAGCAAGACAGGAGGAAAATCAGATTTAATAACCAGTATAAAATCATATAGATCCATTGGAGTCTAAGAAACCACACAGAGTTGCTGAAAAAGGGGTGCCATTTCCAAAAGGCTTTTATGCCGTAATTACTTATGCACATACATATGTATGTGCACCTTTCAAATTCTTTGGGGCAGGAAAATGAGTTATCTAAGCTTTTGAATAGAAATTTAACAAAAAAATAAAAGGTGGCACTGGTAAAAACTTTTCAGCAAATATGAGTTATCTGGTGAAGTTGAGCAGCAGAGATACTAAATAAACTTTAACAAAAAGGTAGTGAGAATTAATGACAAAGTATTTCAACTAAAACGTTAAACTGTTAAATAACTTAGCCTATACATAAGTAATATATATATATAATTTGAAAGGTATTTAATTACCTTTTTGTTCCACTTCTATTGTAGAGAGAGAGGTAAAGAGAGAAAGGAGAAAAGAGAATAGATTAATGGTACTGTATTGGCCAGGTACTTTTCTTTACCTCTTTCATAAGAAAAGGAAGCTTTATTAATTTACTTTGGTATGTGAACATTTATAGATATATATATATAAACCTTTCCTTTGATATATACACTGGATAATATGCAGACAAGCTGAACAAAATACAAATAAATTTTAACTTTAGAAAAATCTGTCAGAAGAAAAAAGAAGCCCAACACTTGGGATGTAATGAGCCCCCTGGACTCTTTGAGATACCTTGTCAGCAGCAACCTTGGACTAGTTTCATAGAACAAAATGAAATACCCATAAAGTGAAATATGATTGATACAGCTTTATGTATAGAATAAAAATTCCACGGAGAAACTTTATAGAATATACATCTTCATATACTTTGCCAGAATCCTGTAAAACAGAGATCCCTACCTAAAACAGAATATGCACTTATGACATAAAAAGAAAACTCAGGAGAGTCAAATGAAGCACGCCCACGGATGTTCGTAGAGTCCTGTCCTTTGTCTTGGAGAAACACACTTTAGTAAGAGATGGAAAAAAAGGCACTGGAAACATTGTAGTACTTACAAATAAGATCCCAAAGATTCAAAGTGTTAACGAGATAAAAATATGTAAGCACTATGTAAAAAGCCCAACCCCAGAACCTGCTGGATATTTTAATGCAAATTATTCACTGTGCATCATAATGTTGCTGAAGAGGCTGTGTCCTTTTGAACAAAGCCCCTTACAGGTGGAATAGATAAATGAAGTGCACTTATTAATTGCTAAATACTCACTGCTAGTTTCTATACCTAATAACTTCCTGCAAGAAACTTTGGGGGTCCTCATCCAAAAACCTCCTGCAGTTATGGCACAGGACCTGTCTTCTTCCAGCATGGTGGGGACCCAACAGCCTCTGCACTCCCAGCCCTGTGGTTTGCTGGTTCCACGGGACCTCTTCCCCAAAGGTGAAGAAGACAGGACCCATGAAATATCAGAGGAAGAAGTGAGAATTTGCCAGAAAACCTGGAAGGCTTTGACAGCTGAGAGATCTCTGTTCAGAGAAGCGAGACAGGAACGCAAAGGTGTGCACGCATGCTTTGGTTTTGTTGCCCAGAGCGCACTCCAGCCCCTTCCAGACCGAGACACTTGCCAAATGACTGTCCTCTGGTGCTGGCTCTGCAAACCCCTTTGCATTCAGAAGTCTCGTTCACTGGGATGGGAAACTGCAGGCTTGGTGGAAGAACGATTTCAGGGTAGGGCTGCAAATGCTCTGGCTAGACATGCGGATCTACACTTCCCTGTCCAGAGAGGAATCCAGCTGGAGCCAGCTGCAGCTCCCACAACGAGTGTTTCCAAACTTCAACAGCCTTTTTTACCTGGGCTTTGATTCAGGCTCCTTTCAACCTCGTAACAGGTTAAGGTTAAAGGCAAATGTTTTCAACATGTGGCTGTCAGAGCTCTAGGGACCAGAGACAATGCATTTGAATGCAATCTGGTTTTGGAAGGGAAGGAGCCAGCAAGATTAAAAGGCTCCAGACTTAGCAATTGGAGAAACCCACACAGCAATTGTTCTCCCCATCCCAGGCTGTGGCTAGTCACAGTTAAGTAAGGTATTCAGAAAAGCATTAAATGTCCCTGGCAAAAGCAAGAAGGCAACATGATAGATCCCCAAATGTATGGCTTCATGCTGATTCTCCTGGCTGATGGTATACAGTACCTCTGGCAGCATAGAAGGTAGTAATTTACATTTCCAAATGCACAAAAGCTTTTGTAATGCACTCAAACAACAGCCTGATATTGTAAAGCAGGAAGAGAGAAGCTTCTAGAGGAGATAATGTATTTGTGACCAGCTGATCTGAGTGACCTGAAGTGTTGATTACCCTTACCCTGAATAGCTCATATAGGTTATTAACACTCAGTGCCATATCCAGCTCTCTTATAATTCCAAACACGGATGTGTTTTGGTGACCTTCTGAATGGTGTTTCCATTGTATGTACCCCAAATACATATTTTCCCTCAGCTGATTTAAAACCTAATGCTTTTGAATTTCAATAATTACTCAGCTTATATTGGGGCACCATATTCTTCAGACAGGTTCATGAGAAGCTTGGAGGACTTAGCTCATTGAGCAATGTTAGAAGAAAGGGTCTAATTAGAGTCTGATTACCCCTTCAGTTATACAACATACCACTGCAAAACTGTCTTAATAAAGCACTGGTAGAATTTTTTTAAATTTTGCCCAGTTACATACAATTTTACATCTCTGTAATGTGCCAATTGACAGAATTTACGTACTGCTTATAGCACAGGACACACCTTACTTTCCTACACAGATCTGCAGAAAAACAAGAGGCATACACAGCTTCTACTCCTATAGAGGTCTTCCATTCCTGCTATTGCTGCACTGGAGGAGAACAAGGGTATTTCACCTTGATTCCCTATTGTGCCATTGACTTCAACAGTGCCAGAGGCCGAAAGGAAATCAAGAACCACTTGCTGTGTCTGCGGGGAGGTACAAACAAGACTTTCCACATATACTGATTATCTCACGATTCTTCGGATGGGAGTAAAACTGAGGATGACGTGCAATCAGGAGCCACTACAACCTGTCCCCAAGCAGACTCCTGCCACCCGTTCAGAGAAATCTTACAAAAGCATTAATTAAATGTTCTTAGTATTGCTGTGTTGAGGCTCTGAAAACACACTCTGGCACAATTAACACTTGAACAACATTAACTGCTCCTTTTCTTACCACCACACTGAATTGCACTCAACTATTTAAGGCACAAGCACCAAGTGGCAGAGCCATATAGAGAGCTGTCTCCCTGGCACTGCTTCAAACCCACAAAACAGCAGCATAAAACTCCTGGAAAAAAAAATGTGAGTAGGGGAATCTTAAAAGGCAACTGCAAAAGTAGGCAAAAAGTTGTGCCTTGTACTTTGCTAGATGTTTGTTTCAGGTTTTTGTTTTTTGTTGTTTTTTTTTTGGAGGGGGGGCGCAGATGTTTACTTGTGGAATAAGTGACATCCACTCACTGTTCCTGTCCATCACAGATCTGATTGATTTAATATGCCCAGACTAATAAGTAGGACACTCAGTGTTAAACATGTAATTAAGGACAAAATAGAAGGACTAAAAATCCCAGGTTTTTGAGGCTGACCTTAGCAGCACAAGATGCAGCTTCTCAGCCATGCTGAGGGTGTTTCCTGCCAGATGTGGCTGCAGCATCTCGCAACCACAACCAACTTGACCACAGGCACAGGCAGGTGAAGCTGAAAAGCAATTTATGTGTTTCTCCCCAACACACAGCCCCATCTGTGAGCCCTAGGTTGAACAGGGATATGCCTGAGAAGCTGCAAAACTAGCAACGCAGCCCAAAGCACGCCCTCGTAGAGCCTGCTCACAGATGAAGATGCTCCTCTTTTTTGAAGGTTGAGTCCTGGAGTCACAGTGTTCCTCTACTAAAGTAAACAAGAGACACGTTCAACGTTCAGGGCAGCAGAAGATCTGAAATAAATATATCTAAACCCAGGGAATGAAAAATCACAGAACCACTGAACGGTTTTGTTTGGAAGGGACCTTAAAGATCATCCAGTTCCAGCCACAGAGCAATGGGCAGGGACCCATTCCACCAGACCAAGTTCCTTAAAGCCTAATTAAAATATGAAAACACTTCTTAAAAAAAAAAAAATTGCATTTCAAACCCACTCACCTCCCCATATATGGTTTAGCAGAAGAAAAGCTAGGAGAGCTAGCTCGGCATTTATATGACACGTTCTGGCAACCTCAAGTTCAACATGCTGCAGAAGTACCCGTCTCTGCTTCGTTTTCCTCTCCCCACACATAATTAAAGTGACAAAAGAGACCACACAGCCGAGTTCAGCGCTCACTCTGTGCAGCACAGACACAAAACAAAGTACATGGCACCGTTTCTCTCATCCACCCACTCGTTCCAGGAAAGCCTGGGGTTCCATTGTGGCGCAGGTGGGCGTTCACCAGAGCCCAAACGCCTTGATAATGGGAACACAGTCACATCCACCGCAGCAAGCTGTAGCCAGCAGACGGTCAGATGATATTCTGCCTCTAGGCAAAGGAAACCAAACAGCAATGCAGTGCTCTTTGAGTTCAGTCCTTCACTGCAACTATGCTCACTACAGAAGACACAGTGACCAGACTTTGTCCCCAGCCTCCACATCAAACTGTCCCCAAGTCACAACCAAACTCCAGTCCTGTTAGTCCCAGTGAAACACTCATTTTCTGAGCTTTCAATATGAAAAGTTTGAACTTACAACAGGGAAAAACCTCTTGAGTCTTGGCTCAGGAGCAAGTACAAAGAATGGGAGAATTAGGTTTTCTAAGACTACTTTGCAAATACATACTACTATTGCTATCTTTCCATTTTTTTGCCACCAAGTCTTCCTTTACTTCAATTTTTCTTTTTTTCCTCAACATGATGGGTTTTCTAGAATGCATTTAAATGGAGAACAGACCCCATTAACATAACTGGAATTTGCAGTCCAAGAGCAACTTGACACTTGACAGGAAAGCACTCAGACTTTCATTCTCCAGCCAGAGGAATGAAGAAATTATTCTTATCAAGTATATCACCATGAATTATCTTTCTCGTGCCTGACAATTTCTGTTACAAAAGAACATTCAACCTCGAGCCTCTCCTGTGGAGTTCTCCACCAGACAAAAATTATTCTACAAGCTAAGCTTTAAAGTTTGTTTAGGTTTAAACTATTGAAGTGGTAAGCCTAACTTAGTTTGTGACATTATTTTAAGGTTTCAGTAAAAGGAGTACTTCCTTCTTCTCAGCTGCATGTAACTATGTATGCACATTAAACTCCCTCCTTATAAAGCTGGGAGAAACTTGTCCAGATTTATTGCACGGGAGTCATGCTTGCCTTTTACAGCAAATGAAGAGTTAATCCTTTATTTAATAAAAGGGAGGAATAATCTCACTTGCTTAACTTCCATATTACATTTTTCATATAATATCCAAGCACCAGTAAACAAAGGTGCTCTACAAGTACTTTGCGCTACAATGGCTTTATGTAACACATTCCTGAAATTATCACCTCCTAATTAATTCTGCTGTGAAGTACAGAGATTGAAAATGTCAATAATCTATGCTTTCATGAACCACAACCTAAATTAGATCCTTAAATATGGTATCTATAGATCTTCAGAAATCAAAGCTGTCATTTCTCATAAGTGGGGTTTTTTTTCCTCCTTAGATTTCCATTCATCTGATAAATTTGTGAAACCTTTCAAACCATTAATTTGGGCTTCCTTAAAATGTCAGTGCTTTCAGTCTGCTTTTTAATACATAATAACTAAATTTAATAGATGTTCACTAAAATAAAACTAAGGATTATTAATGTTAAAACACCTGTCAGTGTAACTTAAAGTCATCAGGACCCAGGAAACCACTAATATACATTAAGTCTTGTCCACTAGAGGTTTCTGTGAGATGAAAAAAAGTTATGGCTTCCTACAAAATTGCCTTGTGTATTATAGATCAAACTTCAGGCTATTTTGGGAGAAACCCATCATTTTGTTAAGACATTCATATAATCGATGACAGGCATCATCAGAGGCCTGAGCTCTCACATGGACTCTCCCAAAAAACCCAAGAAATAACGAATGCTTTTCCATGGCACTGTCCCCTTGAGGCAAATTTTCTAGGAGCTTAAATGTTATTACCTCATTTCCTAATTTTAGGTACCAAAGCACACAAAAAGTAAAAGCAAAAAAATTTTTTTAAAAGCCTTTAAATATTTTGTAAAGGGGAAACAAAAAATCTCTCCTGCAGAAAGCAAATGAAATTCAGGGATTTTGAGTTTTGGGATTAAACAGATCCATGCTGTGTGCATGGCCCTACAAGAGCAGCAAACAGTGTGCTGGTTCTCAACGATTTTGCAAACATTTGGATTTCCTAAAATTCTGTGAATAATTTCTATTCTTTCTTTGCCTCTCTCCTCTCATTATTATTCCAGGTGGCAGTCACAGCGACTGGCTTCTCTGAAGAAGCAGACACTTAATCAGCTTCAGCAGATACTGAATGTGATTGTGCTGCACTTCTAAATGTATTATTCCAAGAGATAAATATTTTTTTCTCAAGTAAAGATAATTCACTTAAGATATAATGAGTCCTGAAATATACTGCACTGGAAAGAAAAGAAGCAGCAAGAATCATTATATTCAAAGTTCATCTTCAGAAGGAATATCTGATTTTTTTAATGTGTATAAATCTCTTTTGTAGATGAGATTTTATGTTTAGAGCACAATTTCAAAGATAAAGCGACCTGAAAAACAAATTCATCCCTGAATTTGGGAAACAAAAAAGTTGTTTATGCTAGTCAAAGTGTTTGTCAGAGCACTGGCCACCACTCGTCACCCTCACAAGAGTTGCTCTCAACTTGTTGTGCACCAGAATTTTCCTTTTAAATTCGCCAATTAAAAAAGAAGCAGCAAGATGAGTGAGCATGAGACGGGAAAAAAAAGGACTGTACAAGTACTGTGCGAAATTCAATTAAGGCTACAGGTCATTCAGCCAAACTTTCCCTGGCAGTTGGCCTCGTATTGTTTCCAGCACAACAGCAGACGAGTGAGCTGCCATTAAATTACAGCAGAATCAGCCACCTGGACATCATTCTCCCATAACACAAAAAAATAAAAATAAAAAAAAAGAAAAGAAGTGAAAGCACAGCTCCAGAAAGGGAGGTAAGCACTGCAGGGCTGACCCTCTGCAGCACTTGTTCTGTAGCTGGCTCCTGCTGCCAATGAAGAGCTCAATGCTGAGCACCCACTAGCCTTTTGCAACACAGCCCTGCAGCTAAGGACAAACGAGATGTGGAGATCCAAAGAGACATGAATTAAACCTCATCCAGGCTGTAAGCTCCTTTAGAAAATGGGAGAGAGGCATTACTGTGCCTTATTTACAGTTCCAAGCCTAAACAAGAAAAAAAACCCCAAAACTATAGCTGAGCTTTTTCCCAGAACATTTATTTAATAGTGCCCCTCCGAAAAGGGTCTGGGGGCAAACTGAGTACCAAGATGCTGCTCCTCCATCAGGAAAGGCGTCTGTACACACAGAGGTGGACCAAGAGGTGATAGCAGCAGGATTTGATCCTCCAGGGCTGCTGAGTGTGGTTTTTTGGGGCAGGAACATACACCTATTCCCAGTGCTACCAGCTCAGCCCAGGAATGCTCAGAGACAGGGTACGGAAAGACAAACTGACAGAATGGTTAAAGACCCACAACAAAACAGCTGTTTGGGAAATAAATAACCTTGTCTGGTAAAATCTAACCCCAGAGAGCTCTTGTAAGCAAGTTTGAGTCTAGTCTTACTCCCTTTGCTCATTCAGCCATTGTAACTGGGTCAGGTAAATAGACCTGGATAACCAGGTTGTTCCCACGTGCTCCTCCTTTTGGGATTTCAAATGCACAGAAAGATCACAGAATCTAGGCAAATATAGATAACTAGGAATAAGTATTATTTGCATGCTTTTTTAATATATTGCTTGCCTCCTTAACTGACTTTAAAATGAAAGAAATCCTGAAGTTTCTTAAAGATTTGTCCTCATCCAGGCAAGAGACAAATCTGGGATGTCAAAAGCCTGACAGAGCCATCAAAGCAAACATTAGATGTCATGCCTTAAGCAATAGGTGGGAAAGGAAAAATATCTTAGGTGGGGGAGCACTGAATTAAAGCTCCGTGTCTTTCAGTCCGATCTCTCTCCAAAGAGGAATAAACTGTTTGTCATCCTGCCAGCTTTGAGACTAGCTATAAAATAATAGATTCCACAGGCCCAAATGAGGCTAATCATGATTGCCAAGGCATGTCTGAGCTGCGAGAAGTGAGTGAAATCTGATGCTCTTCAGAGAAAACATTTATTGAAAAGCTCTTTGCTCTGCAATAAGCCTTGGCAGTTCTCTCATGTCTTGGAGTATCTACCATATTTCTCGTTTGATTGCAAGGCATATTGCTGACAGCAGCTGCTATGGCTGAGTTTCCTTTAATAACGCTTTGGTAGGTAAAACACCGCTTCTTTTTAGCTATTGAGAGAATGGTCAGGAAGGATTTTGTATCAATTGCCGCTGTCAATAGTACTTATTCTTAAGTGTCTCCAACTGGATGCTGTAGTAAAATGCCCATCAAAATCAGAAAGGGATTTCCACAAAGAGAAACAACAAAGGGACACGTTTGTTTTCTCCTCTCCAAACCGGTGAAACACCTACAAAGTAACTGGAGAAGAGGGATTTTACCACAACCACTTTGGAGAGCAAGTGAAGAGCAGGGGAAGGAGATGTTAAGACTTCAGACTGGTCCTTTGGAACAGATTTTACAATCTGGTGTAAATTTTAACAACATCTGCTATTTAAAAAGAGAAGATGAGAAAAAAGAACCAAGGCGTGCCTTCTAGCATTTTTAGGCCTAAGTAATTAACGGAAGTGTGCGGTATGTGTGTGTGCACATATGTGCACATATGCAGAGGAGTGACTTCCAACATTTTAAGATTTAAATAATTAACCCAAGCGTGTGTCACACGCACATACGCTCACATGTGCGATGCAAAGATACTGGCACAGCTCGCACTTCGAGGCACATTCCTAAAACACGCTAAAAGAAATGATTCTGACACATCCCAGCTAACAAACTGCTAAAGCGACTATTACAGGAAACTGCTTGGGAGCCTTCATTTCATCTTCTCCTCTGCTTCAGCTCTCAGTACTCAGAGTCAACAAAACCTCAGCTGAGAGGCAGATGTTTCAGAGGAGATCATGCACTGATGAATTGTGAAAGACTCCCATGCCTTTTCCCCAGCTCATGCTCCAGATGTGCTGGGGGATGGGGGAATTGTGTGCACGCCTTTGCAGTGCAAAAAAGATGGGAACAGCCACCTCCTTGAGAGGTACAGAACTGAGTGCTGGTTCAGCTGAACGCCAGAGTGTCCCCCCTCCAAACCCCTCTGTGCTGTGCACAAGCATTCCCTTCACCTGTTCCCCTTATCTCCCACCACACCAAGCACTCGCTAATCCCTGCCCACCCACCAGCACAGAAAACCCTCAGATATTTGGGGAGCTGACCGAGGAGCAAAAGTGACGCTGGGAGTGCCTGCAGTGCTCTGGGGAAGGCTGGGACAAGCCAGGCTGCCACCAGCTGGGGCTGCTGCACACCTATACCCCTAGGGGTAATTACCTAACGAAGCACACAGGTAAACCCATTAAGGGAGTAGCTTGCAACTAATGCGTGCTCTGAGCCCAAGTGTGAATAGAAAGCTCTTTATGGGTTTTGGGATTTGGCTCCCCACTGCTTGAATCTGGGACTAAGAAGGATGACATTGTGTTTTATGCTCATTTTTAATGAATGAGTACTGATATAAAGCAGGAACGTAGCTGGAATGAACTGTCACTTTAAAGGAATACATCTGAGACCTTTAACTTGCACAGGTATATTCAGTGAAGTAAAAATATTATTCTGCTTGGGAGAACCACAAATTACAGCAATAAAGTATATGCAGTGAATATGTAGAAATTTGGTACTATTTCCAATGAACTGAATATTAGGCACAGCTAAGACCTATCGTTTCACCAAAAAAAAAAAAAATACTATTTCTAATTTAAAGCATAAGAATTTATGAAGGTTGAGGGAAGTCTTTTCTGTGCTTTTACAACAGCTTAACTTCTAATATATTATATATTCAAAAATTCGAATCCTTGAGACTCCTCCACATTATTTACTGTGCACATTATTGGAGGGGTCAGTGTGTGGTGCCCTCTCTTTATTTCATAGCCAATGCAGCTATTTCCCCATGGCATCAACAGACATTAAAAAAAAAGTTAAAAAATCTTGCTAAAGGGAAAAAAAAGTGACAATGAAACACACTCATTTTGGTATGAGATAATTCAATAAATCTGTCTACTTTGCTAAGGCTTAGTTTTTATGTAAAACAGCACTTACTTATCTTGCTAGATTCAAAATGGAAAAAGAATTAAGGGCGAGGTTCAGTTTTCAGTCCAGCTTTTAGTAATCTGCAAATAGGAAATAGTGTTTAAAGGGACCCTTAAGGGATCTAGGGGACAGAGCCAGATGCCAAGGCTATGCCTGCTTCACATAAAAACGCCCTTTCTCTCTTGGAATTTCTTTTGGATAATTCAGATGACGCAAAGCCCCAAAAATCAAATTATCACATTGCCAGAAGTTCCCAGAGGGGCATCGATGGGACCATACTGATACGATGACACAGAGGACTTGGTCATTTCCTTTCACTCTATCCCTTTCTCTTCTGCATTCAGGAGGCCTCACGTAACAGATCTGATGGGATTGTGCCATGGCCTGAACTCACGAACAGCACAAGCATAGACTACAGCATCTCCTGGGAGAGGAGATTCAGCTTCCCACCAAATTACTAAATAACCTTGGGGGTGAGAGCAAAAGGCTTTTGAGAAGAGTTGGACCAAATATACATACAATAAGAAAGGCTGGTGAAAAGAAGCTAAAATTTGAAGTGAAACAGGATCACATTAAGACCAGTATGGAAACACAACCTAGGGAGCACCCATCCACATCCACCTCAACCATCAGACTCCACAGTTCGTTGCTAACCTGCTCTGCTTTTTCCGTGTTCACCTCCCAGAGAGAGGATGCCAGCATGGTAGCAACCCACGTTCCTGGCAGTGACAGCACATCATAAATTCAGATCTTACTCAGGCACAGCCCAACAAAGGTTTAATCAGCTATTTGGCCTCAGCAAACTTGTGAAAGCCTGGGATGTTGTGCATCTCCCTCACAACCTGAGGGCAAGAGCAGTGCCTTCAGTGAGATCTCTGGGTAGCCTACCCCACTGCCAGGAGCTTGTGTGGAATCTCTCACAAATGCATACCTCTATAAAAATTTAAACAACTTTCAGTGCATTACTATGCTCTCTTCGAGCTAATGCAAAAAATAGAAGCAGTAAGAAGAAAGTCCCCACAATGGCTCTACCTGGGCTGACTGAGGTGGCAGACCTCATCTTTAGATCCACAGACGTTAGTCTAAATTAGCAGAAGACCAACCCATTTTTTTAAAAAGGTCTCTGATTTCAAGAAGCAGGTACTCAAACAGCAGTTTCACAAAAACGGCAGCCCATATCTCGGTTCAACACCAATATTCATGATAATAGCAGACTGCATGTGTGACCTGAGACACCAAAACAGGATGGAAGTGAATGTATTAGTTTGTCTGAGAGATTGCCCTCTGCTGAAAGCTAAAGGAGGGGTGCTGGAGGCTCTTGGCAGTTGGTGCTGTCTCTTCCGGTGACACACTCAAACAGAGAAAGGAAAAAAGATGGATGGGACAGCTCTCGTGCCCTGTGCTCCCAGGCAGTAGGAGACATGGCTGGCATGGGAGAAGGGGCGAAGGAGGAAGCAGCAGCAGGGCCATGGTGCCCTTTGCTGTGTGCCGAGGTTTTGATGATCTTGGACCAGGTTTCTAGCAAAGGAGCCCACAAGCAGGTTGCAGAGTCCAGGCTGGTCCAGCTCCCAGACTAGGACCTTTTTCATGATCCATGATTTTAATCAGCAGAACATGTCCCCTTGAAACTCGCCATTAGAAAGGAATAAAAAGACACAAGACATGCCACTTCACATGGCTTTTCAGAGTGCATCAGAACCGAGAAAAGCCATCCCCATGCCTGCAAAAATTCCCAAATTCCTCGTGCATGAAGGCACATCAAGAAGACCCTACGCTTTCTTGTCCTCTCCTTACCTGACCGCACATCCATCTCTTCCAGTGTTTCGGCTGCTCTCACTCTCACAGCTGTGCCACAAAGACAGCAGTCCCCACAATAACTGCAAAATCTATAGGTACAGACAGGTCTGATCGATTTACAGGAAGCTCTGCTGCCGAGCTGAGCAGCTCAGTCCATAAGCCCAGCAGATGCCTCTGTTTCCAAGCCATGGGGAACCTTCCAGGCAAGGCTATGGCATTGGTCTTGTCTTGGCCAACAGGCAAGAAATGCAAACTGGAAGCAGCCAGCTCTGCTGGCCACCAGATCTTTTAGTGGACATGCCAGTTAGAAAAATACACTGATGGCTTCTGGACTCCCTGTTCAATGCAAAGAGCAGGTGCTACACAGCTCCTCCCTCCAAACCACAGTATTTTACAGGCAAGAAAGCCAACACAAAAGTCAACACCTTGAAACCCTGATAGAGCAAGGACCAGTAGCCTGGGACAGCTGGCCAGGAGTTTAATTCACTGTCCAGTGGCTTACAGCAATTCTTAGTTCATAAACTCTCTAGGAATATTATGACTCCAGTTTTCAGGATGACAAAAGGGGAAAAAAACTGGGATTTTTGCAGTTTGCTCCAAGCCATGCAATGAAGCCAGAGGAAAACTGGACTAGGTGCTCGTGGTACAATTTGTAGTGAATTAAGCAAAATGAAACTGTGTTTGACATATGCACAGCTGTGCGTGAACACAAGGACAGGAGAAACATGTTCAATGAAAAACTAAGATGACAAGTCTGGTATGTCAGAGCCCTCTTCAGAGATCTGATGTCCCACAAATAAACCACCATTTGCTAAACATGTCTCACTCCTTTCTGAAGCACAAGTGGAGCCAGAAGAAAACATCCACAGTATGAACAGCAAGAGCCCGTTAAAATCTCTTTCTATTCTCTCGATCTTTTTGGGGGGAGGGTGGGGGTGATGGTAAGAAAACTATGTGTAAGTTTCAAAAAAAACAAAAAACAAACAAACAAAAAAAACCCAACAACAACAAAAAAAACCACTATGAAACACTACCTAAAGAGGTGTTTTAAAATTATCCATTATTTCCATCTAAAACCCCATGCCCCTCTAGATCAGAACTGTAATTTTGTCTCAGAAAACTTATCTCACTGCTTACAATTCTGGTCATCTCTGACTGCATCACAACCAAATATAGAGGAGAAAATAACAGCCAAAAGGAACAGGCCTCGTTTTCCTAAAGAAAGGCATGAAACAATCACTTCATTACTTACATTCACAGGAAAAAAACTGCTAATTTAAAAACTCTATACAAATTCTCAACTTGTCAAGCTGATTCCCTTAGGCAAAGGCCTTGAGAAATAAAAAGCATTTTGTTCATACTTGCCTAAAATTAGAAAACTAATGCAAAGACTAGACATAATATAAAAAAAAAGCATAAAAGATTGGGGTTTGCCGTGAAGAAAGCTGGATTTTTCATGGATGTACCTTGTGTTTTGCTCCTCTTAATCTTATTTTAAACATAACTGACACAGATGTTGCCAAACTGCTTATCTGAAAGCTCCTGTTTTACATGCTGGGATTCAAATTTTAGTCAAAATTGTGGATCAACAAGCCAGTTACAGTATTTCCATTATGGGTGTGACGGCCACAATTGCAAAGATACCAGGTGAGGAAATGTCCTGTTATTTTAGATGGTGCCCATCCTATAGCAATATCCCAAGGCCAGAGCAGAAATAGGCAGCAGTCCACTACTAAGTGAGAAAAGACTGTTCTCCCAATAGCTTGCAAGCTAAACAAACAACACAGACAATGTTAATTAAAGATTGATTAATATTTCCATTTGGGAACAGTGGCAGGAAAATATTACCTGCTTTGTTGAAGGAAAGAGCAGAAAATGGTGCTGGCAGAGCTAGGAAATGGTGCCAAAACTGGCTTCCTGTGCTTTAACCATAGTCCCAAATCAAGCATGAAAACCTGCAAGCATAAGGAGAAAGCACGGATGCTTTCCTCAAGGGATGATCACTGCAAATGCAGCTGTCAGCATCCTTCCAGTGTGCTGTGTGCAGCCAGGCAAGGTCACCTTGCCCAGGTCTTTTTAAGGATGGCTGGCAGAACACAGCATGGTGGCCTCCCTTTAGACAGACAAGAAACAGGTGTAAGAGGGAATTTTCCTCTTCCTCTAGTCCCACAGATTCGATGTTGATGTGAAGTCCTGTGGATTGCACTTGCTCAGGAGAGAGGATGCAGGCTTTGAACACTGATGTTTTTTCAACGAACTCTGAGCTATCTTCTCAGTCCTACTACTGTCTGCCATCAGCAGAGTCTGCTGGAAAATGTCTGGTCACTGGGAGATCTGCTCTAAGGACCTGAGAAGGTTTGTTACTTTACAGCATTGTTTTCAGGTGTTGGCTTGCAAGCTGGCCAAGCCCTTCCTGGTGACAGCCTCCCCATAGATCTGACTACAGCTGAATTCATGAAGCAGCAGGAGGGAGAAAAGGCTGTAAGAAATGCTCCTCTGTTTCCCTCAGAGGAAGAAACATCAAAAGCTGTTTCTCTTCCTTTGAGAGCTGTGCCTGGCCTCAGACTTTACAAGGTTAAACTCCCAGAATAGCCTGCACTTCAGAAAGACGTATTTTTAAAGCTGGTGCACAACACAGCTGCTCCTCTTTTACACAAGTCAGGTCCCAAGAGGAATGTCTAGAGCACAGACCATAGCCCAAGTGCCCACTGCCTTCTGGTCACACTTCAACACCCCCCAATGCTGGCAAAGGCTCAGGAGCAGCTCACCCCAGCACCCTGTGGTCAGGGCAGCTGTCTTTGCATGAACCTGCTGGTGGTGCCCATCCCAGGAGCAGGGACGGCCAAAGAGGTGACAGCTTCATCTCCACCAGCATTGTTACCACTAGTGAACCATCATCAGTGAGGTCTGAGGCAGCTGGGGATGGGAACAGGGATGCTGCTCCATGGGCACTGAACACAGGGAAACAGCAGGGGGTCGGAGCCACAGCCTCTCTATGCATGGCCCACAGCTGTCATCATCCTTCCTGTCCCTAACAACAGAGCACCGGTGCTCTGCGGCAATACCAGAGAATTTTGTATTCTCACTGATGATCTTTCTTCCCCATTTTTGACGTCTGCACAGCAGAAGGCTCTGAAGTCACAAGGTAAAATGAAACTGGAAGCAGCTTTGCACGTACACAGGTGCTGTAGAGCTACACTACACTAGCAGATGCCATAGTGGGAAAGGATACACGTCTCATATCCACCACAAGAGCTGCACCAGTTTGTGGTGGCTTGGAATAAAGGCCTTACTGTTTCCTCTCCTAGAAATGCCAGCAGAGGCCAAGGACCTCAAAGATGCCACCTTTAAAATCACACAGACCAGAACCACAAAAAAGTGGAAAACACAACAGCAAGAGCTGGAGTTCTGGATCACTGAGAGACCACATCAGGGTGGCATTCACCAGCAGGGAAGAACAAAATGAGATGTTTAGGTACTTAAGGGAAATAAATGCCAAGATAGACAGGCATCAGGGGGGCACAGCCAGTTAGGCCCTTTGTTAAGTTCTCAGCTCTCCCTGGCCACGACTGCAAGGGTAGCCTAATGCGGTGAGGCGTGTGACACACACACAATGGCTTCAGAGTCACAAGACCCTCGAGTCTGAATTTTCCTACTTAAAACAGCAGGAATCTACCCATTAGATTATACAGAAAGTCATGTAGTGTAAGGCTGCTGTGGGGACTGAGATAAAAATGAACACTAACTGCCTCCCCCCATCCCCCTCACTGATCCCCTTCTCCCAAGAGACAGTGAGATGCAGTTCCTTCCAGGAAAGGGTGAAGCAGCTCTGCAAAGCACATCTTGCCTCCCCTGTTTGTACTGGGCGTGCAGAGAGGACTCCAGCTCTTAGCAGTGCAGTCCTTGGGGAGGAGCCCTAGGAGTGGCTCAGCACACCAGTTTTTGTTGCTTTCTTTGTTAATAAATCTAAAGGGGACTTTGGTCTTTGTGTGCAACATGGGCTTTATAGAGCAGGTCAGGGAAAGCTCCAGCTCGCAAAGTCGATAGCAGAAAATGGCACTGCCACACACAATATCACCTCACCTGGGACCTGAGTGTGGAGAATGCTGAGCTTGTTGGCCGTAATCGCAATTTCTGCTTTGTTTTCCAACCTTTAGCCACATAACAACTATGTTTCACAAAAGGAAAAATGGGAGGGAAAAGAGAGGCCATCAGGTTAGGGCATAACTGGGCTTCCTCCTGGACCATCAGGATTCATCCAGGTCACACCCAGTCAACACAGTGTTTGCAATCATGACCTTCTCTGGAAATTACCTTTAGCTTTGCTTCCCTGTTAAAATGTTTTATCCAGCAATGATTTTGCAGCTCCATGAAGCATTCCTGATTAGATTTTCAACACTGTTACACATGAGGTCTCTTGTACAGAGCAGTATCCACACAGAAAATGCGAGGATCACCATTCAGCAGTTTTCAGTGCACATTTTAAAGGAAAAGAGAAAAATCTTAATTATATTTAAAAAAATAAAGTGCTTGGAAACTCTTTAAAAACAAGGCTTTTCTTTTTTTCATGTGTGCATTTAAGCAAACACATGTACAAATGAAGCTTTTTTAAGAGTAAAAAATATCTCCTAGCGCCACACACATTCAGGAACTCTAAGCCAAAATTAAAATCATCTACAGAACCATCACAGGCTACTGCCCTGCAGTTTTAGGGCAAAAAAAGAAGGAGCAGAGAGTTTCCAGCTGGTCCAAGATTAGAATTGGAGATGGGAAAGATGTAAAACAAAAATTAATTCATGTCAGACAAAGTCCTGTACTGGAAATTTTAAAGACAGCATGGGGAAGATAAGAGAAAAGAGATACATTATGACCAAACCAATTTAACAGGAAGAATGTGGAGTGTATTTATTAGCTTTTCTAAAAGTAATATCCAGCAGACAGAAGAATGTAGAAGGAGATCTCATACTTGGGGAATAGAAGTGCAGTCTGGAGCACCAACATCACACTGTAAAGCCAAGACTCTCCTTCCTTCCAGCAACAGAAATCCAACACAAGGGAGTCAGGTCATCAGCAAGAGCAAAACAAGACTGATCAACAACCCTGCATGTCTTGCCCTCCCTACACCTTTTATTGCAACACTCCCAACCAAAAGATGAAACATCTATATGTAGCTGGCCCACAGGACCTCCAGAATCATGGAGAGCTTGCCTTTCCCTAGAATGATATATGGCAAGTCATGACATCCCTTTAAGCATTCCTCATCAGTATCAAGGAGTTCCATTTTTTTCAGGGAGGATTAAGATCAAGGATTAGCTCTTCTGGATAAAAAGAGAAAGTATGTTCAAAAATTCTAAATAATTACAACTGAACCCTAAACTGAAGTTTTGTTTTTTTTTTTTTTTTAGTCTATTAGTTCCCTTGCAAGGCTTACATGCCAAACTTGCTATTTTTCTCACTCATCTTTTTGCAATTACGCAGTTGCCTGAGCAGCCAGGAATAGCGCAGGCAGTTGGCAATGTCCACAGCAAAGCACCTCGAGCAGGATAAGCATCAAACATGGCTGCATTAATCAACTCTTGCAGACTAAGCCTTACAGAGACATGACTGGGTTTTTAAAAGCACTTAACTCCTTCTGTGTGCCTAGCCCAAAACATTCTGAGCTTTTAGATCAATAGCACCCTGCAGGAACACACAACTGAGTATTTGAATTTCCAGACATTGCTTGGTGTCAATTTTTAAGTCCAGGTCAATCAGGTCTGGGGTCTGGCAGACCATGATATTGGAAAAGCTCTGCCATTAGGTACTGGGCTGCTAGGAAAACTCTGTCTCTGAACAATCTGATCCAGAAATGCCCCAAGAAACCAAACCAAATTTTGTTTGGATTTAAGCTAAAAGTAGGACTAAAACGAGTGTTGAAATTCTGTTCTGCTCCACCCCCACTTCAAAAACCTGCCCGAATGGCCCAATGGGAGCATATACTGGTCCAAAATTCAGGCCCACATAATGGACTCTTCCTCAACTAAAAAGACAAGTGAGTAAAGCTGGAGTTTTCTCTGCATAATGCCCAGAGCATCACTCAGTTTGTCATGCTTTTTTAGAGCTGCCACATATCACCACAGAACTGTCTCCACTGCAGAACTGGGTGAAGAGAGACAACAGGCTGCTGCTACATTGTAATTAATGCATGAAAGAAGTTATGTTTTTTTCAAATAAAGTGTGTTTTAGAGCAAGAGATATTTGCATTTTTCATTTCTTTAAATGGAACTAACAAGGCACATACATAATAAAACCTAAAATCAAAGGGAAAAACCCTGTAACATTCATTTTCTCTCAGGCACCTTCAATTCAACATTATTGTAGCACATTGTCTTTGGAGCTTTAATGCCTACACTTTTATAGACCAAACCCAATCACTGCTTTTTTGCTTGAAAGAAAACCTGCAGGCTGTGAAAAGAAGGCTCTAATTGACTTACTTTATTTTATGAAAAACTCTGTCCCCAAATTCTTTACTCAGTAAATTGAATTTTCAAACTGATGTTAATCGTATGTGCAACTGTTTCCAGAAATGAATTTTTAAAACAATGATACTGGACAGACCACTCAGGAAGAGAGCTTGCCTGATGTTTTTAAAACTAATGGTTGCAGTAAAACGGTCAGTCTGAAGAGGAAGTAACAATTTTGTCTTTTACTGCTAATTACATAGGTTTCAAAATTGTGTTAGGACATTCATTTATGGCCAGCATTAATCAGGAGTCGTATAGCTGTAGGTTAGAGCAATTATGTGCATTTAGAAGCAGGTCCATCATTTCTGCATATGATTTTTCTTTGTTAGTAAAGAACAGTTTTGCAGTGAATACATACTGTTAGTCTCCAATAAAAGCATATTTCTCCTTATTTTTAGATCCATTACACACACACAGTTCATTCTGGGAATGTCTGAAATTCAGCACGGCGGGCTGTATTTAGAAACAGAAGTTGTTCTCAGTTTGATGCTTTCTTACTGATCATTAACTACCACACAGCTGGCAATGAAATCAAGCCCCCAGTTGTCTTTTAAATGCAATAAACACATAACTGGGTCAAATTATTGCTGTGGATCATCTTTAGCCACTATTGCATCATGGAATTTAATATGCATTTGTAGAAGAGCTAACACTACCACTCTCTTCTCATTCAATATTGGAAAATTTAATTGGCTACCTATTTGACTTCTAGCAAACACTGATATAAACCAGACAAACTCTCACCTCTTGACCCTATTGATTGACTGAAGACAAACACACCATTGGTACCACAAAAGCCATGTGAGCACTAAGGTTAATTGTGCATTCCTGAGAGGGATCAGATTTTGCGACTCTCCACTGGCGTGATAAGAAAAAGGTATAAAATTTAAATTAAAAAAAAAGTTCAAGTTGACTGATTGATAGTAAATCCAGTGCTCTACAAGCCAATATCCTCCCGCATGTTCCAGGAGAGCCTCTGCTCCTGAAAGGTGAGGTCACCTGCAAAGAACAGCATTTGGGTTTAAGAGGCTGAAGCTTGTAAAGCCACAGTCACAGCTGTGCAGGTGTATTTATGATAGAGCAAGCGGGAATGCGAGAAATGAAGTGGAAAGAATAAAAGGGGAGATGAAAGGTGAATTTTCAATAAAACCTCCCTGAATTCAGGCAGAGGGAAAGGAAAGTGATAAATAATCTCTCTGGAGATAGCTCTCATCTTGACACTACTTAATGGTATCCATACACCGAATTTCCATGGCCTGTGATGGGAAAGACGGCAAACCGTGAGTACCTGGGGCTCCTTCCCACACATCCTGAGCTCCAATGAGACTGTCATCCTGCTCAGATTTGTGCAGCCCACAAGCTGCATGGCAAAGAGAGCCAATGTCACATTCAATGCAGTAACTCAGCACTGGGCCAAAAGGATCACAGGAAGGATGACCCCAAGTTGGAGAGACGAAGGAGAAGGGTGTATCTCTTGTACATCTCCGAGCAGCACAATTTGGGTAGCAGGAGGTGCAACTCTTGCCAAGGTGGCCATCAGTACCTAAGTCTGCCTTTTCTTAACCTGAGCTCTAGAGCAAAAAAGAAAAAAAGCTTTAGGCCTTGCATAACTAACTGTCACCACACTCCCACACATAATGCATCAAATTCCACCTAAAAAAAAAAATAGGCTTTTACACTGGAAACTTTCTGCATACAGATCTGGGCACAATACAAGCAGTTTGTCCCACTGTCAGCAAAGAGCACTGCAGAATTCCTCTAGTTCAGTCTGATAAAAAAGTCACATAAAGTTGATTTCTTCCCATTAAAATAAATATCAAGAGTACTGCTTAAAAACTTCTTGGTTAACTTCAGAGCTTTGTTTTGATTTATTTATTTTCTTTGTCTGAAGAGAGGGTTGTGCAAATGCTGCACTGTTAAGGGAAAGAAGTTCAAACTTTACATAAGGGCTTTTTGCCCAGTGTCTCTTGGCATGCTTCCTTGAGTTTGAGATTGCTTTGTATGGTGAAGTATTACAGAATAAGATAACACTGTGTTATCAAGGCACTAAGGAAGGGCTTTGCACTAAAGAAATTGAGCCAAAATTCCTTTTCAAGGAGACCAGAGAGCGCATTTGAATAAGCAGTAAATTCAGCAGGGGAATAACTAATATGATTGGTTTTAAAGACACAGAAATGAGTATTTTGCTGTGTTATGAATGTTAAGTGAGAATTTTAAAACACCAGAGGAAGAACATACACGCTTTCTACCCGCAGTTTCAGCCAAGATGCTGTAGCAATTTTATAAATCAGAAAATAAACAAATTATTGTGATTCTATTTTTGAATGGCTACTATCACAAAGTACCTTTGGCTCATTTGTTCTGGCAATGTGTCTAGATGTATTCTGCATCATAAACAGCAAATGTTTTCACAGCAAATTTTGTAAGCACAATGAAGATTTTTAAATGGGACTTTTCTCCAAATTAGGCACCAATCCTGCAGATGCTTACACAGTTTATTTGTTTCCAGATAAGGCATGTATATAGAATTTTATATCTGCAGCAAAAATAGGTGCAAGCTCAAGGGAACATAGTCCCCAAGACTTTTGGTACAGTTTCTGAGGACTGCTACAGTTCATCTGGATTGCTCTTCAAGAGCCAGGCTTTTAGCCACAAAAATCTTTTACCAGCTGTATTTACAGCAATTATTTCATTTTTAAAAGCAATGCAAAAAATGGGGATTGAAAGGAAAACTGAAGGAATACACAGTATTTTCTGCAAAGCCAGGTATCTGACAAAGCACTCATCAACATCAACACGGTATACCTTGATCTCAGGTTACAGACAGTTCCTTGCACCAACACTGCACAAACTTCTCGAAACTTCAAATACGAAGTTTTGCACAAATTCTCTGTCCCAAGGACCCTCAGGAAAGGCTGATTGATAGTTGTGCTGTAAACACAAACTTCACCCTTGTCCAGACAGGTGCAGCTCCCAGCAAGCTGAGAAAGAGCAGGATCCTCTTACACCAGAATTGATGTTTGCTCACAGTTTTCCATCGTGCAATATTTCATGGTCTTCATTTTTTGGTTATTAAAATAGGATGTTATCCAACAAGTGGAGGGGAAGACGAGGTCAGGGATTTGATTCCCATCTCAGAAGTGGCAGCTAAAGCTGCTGAGCAACATGTGTTTCTTGTTTGAAACGTATCACTTATTCTTAAAAACAATAATATATACCATCTGTTGCAGCCATTCATAATTGATAAGATTTGGGCTATGTTTGACTGCAGAAACCCATTTCAACATGAGTATAGATGTTCAGATGAAGAAGTGTTGCAAAGCAATTTCTTTGAGCTTTCTTACCACACATTACTCCAACAATGGCCAACTGTCTCTGGATACACACATGGGGCTCTGAAAAATCCATTTATCATTTCACTGGGAAGCATCAGCATCTTCCCGTTGCAAAAATGGTTTCTTTTCAGTTGGAATGACCATCTAGTCCAACTATTCAACCACTTCAGGGCTGACCAAAAACCAAAGCATAATATTAAGGGCTTCTTTAAGATTGACAGGCTTGGGGTATCAAACACCTCTCCAGGAAGCCTCCTCAAGTGCTGGACCTTCTTGGTAAAGAAATATATCCTAATGTTAAGACTAAGCCTCCCCAGGCACAGTTTGAACCATTCTATTGTGTCCTATCACTGGATCCCAGAGAGCAGAGCTCAGCACCTCCCTCTAACACATCCTCTCCTCCTCAGGAGTCTGCAGAGCGCAATGAGGCTGTCCCTTGAACGCTTTTTCTCCCAACCCAACAAATCCAAAATTATAAGCTGCTCCTCATAGGACACGTCTTCCATCCCTTTCACTGGCTTTGCACCTTAACATCCTTTTTTAATCATGGGGTCCAGAACAGCACACAGGTCTCAAAGTGGAGGCTTCACTAACGCTCAGTACAGGAGGATAATCACATTTTCTGTTGGGCTGGTTATGCAGTGTTTGCTGCACACCAGGACAGTGTTTGTCCTCTGGGCTGCCGGGGCACTCTCTGCTGACTCACACTGAGCTCAACCATCATCCCCAGATCCCCTCCTGCAGGGCTGCCACCCCCATAGCAGGCGAAGAATCCAGCAGTTGTTCTTGTTAAATTTTGTCCCATTAATCATTGCCCAGTGCTCCAATCTATCTGTGCTCCCTCTGCAATGCCTCTCATCCCTCAAGAGAGTTAACAGCAGCTCCTAGTTTGGAATCATCAGCAAACTTGATAATTGTACATTCACATCCTGTATGCAGATCTTTGATCCACTAGGCAAATGTCATAGAAGGATACCAAATTATTTGAACAGGAATTTGCCTTTGTGAACCCAGGCTGACTGTGCCTCACAATTAGACTATTCTTTAAATGCCTGTCAATAGTACCACACTATGATATAACTTTTTCCAGGAATTGAGGTTAGACTCACAGTCCTTCCTGTGAACTGGAAAAACATTGGCTACCTTCATGGCAGGAGGGACTTCCCAGATTCCCAAGATATTTGGTAAATGATCAAGAGGGACCTTGCCATAACATCTGCTAGTTCCATCAGTACACGGGGATGAGTCCCACCAGGAACCATGGAACCATGGGCTTCTCAACATGTAGCGGATGCAGCTGGTCCCTTACAATTTCACAAAAGGAAATTCACTGCTCCCTCTCACTAATGGTCCTCCAACTGAAAGGACCAGGCAGCCCAAGGTCTATCAGGATTATTAAAGACTTAGGAAAAAAAGCCAAACAATGAATGCCTCCCCTTTTTCTTCATCTCCATTAGTGGGGTGATCGCCTTCAACAAGTATCACTCTCAATGTTTTCCTTAGAGTTCCTCTTGCGATTAAAATACTTTTTAAAAGCTCTTTGTGTTACCTGCCACAACACTGGCCAGTTTCAACTCTACTCAAGATTTGGCCTTTCCTGTTTTCTCCCTGCATACACAAACCACAGCTCTGTGACCTTCCTTTTACTAAAGCAAAATGTGAATGATTGTTTCTGTGTACTCTAGAACTGGTTTGAGACTTCATTAGCCATTTAATTTTGTCTCTGAGATGAGATGGCAGAACAGACCAGTCCTCTTTGAGAAAGAAATGCTTTTCCTTTTCACCGGAAATCTCTCCATATTATCATCACTGCACCACAAATTTCTCCCAAATGTGAAGGCTCAGACTCACACTGTTTAATAAGCAAGGCTGCACTGATTTAAATACTGTCCAGTTTCACTCTGTGCATCCAAATTCCTTTCAACTCAACAAGAAAACTCCCAAGTGTTTCAGTGGGCTCTCATCAAAGGCATGTGCTGAAAGACAACTACTATACCTCTATTAAGACTGTTTAAAAAAAATCAGAAAAAAAATTCAAAACTTACGACATTATTTTAACTTAAACATGACAATTGAATCAGTTCATATTTTTAATGGATTCTATTTGAAACACTGACTTTTTGTTTTCAAAGTACCGGCCACAGAATGTAGATTTGTCACTTTACGGTAATTACTAATATCCTCCCCCACCAGAGTCATCTGGAACATATTTAATTATTGACTTCATTGAAAATGTACATGGCACATGCTCACTCTTCTGAGTAAGTCTTTAAATGGACAAAGGCCTATTTGTTCCTTCTCCAAAAGCCCAGCCTCAGCACATAGAGCGACCCCCCAAATGAGGCTCCTGTTAGTTGCATGCACCATATATAAGATGCAAACACACAAGCTGCCATCCATCAAACCTTTAAGCACATGCCTCGCTCTGAGTGTCCCAGCAGTGCCAATGGGGAAAAGCCCTAGTGAAGCCAGGGGTACAACTGTGCCTCGTACAAATACCCACGGGGTGAATACATCCCTGCTTTACAGCTTGTGCCTCTGCATCTCATGCCCTGGTGTGCCTCAGAGCTGACTCAGGTGTGCCTGTGGGTACCATCATGCTAAACCTGCGGCAGTACTCACATATGATCATCTTTTCCCTGCTACATTTTAGCAGCTCCAAACCTTCAGCTCTATACAAGACTGCCTGAAACAGTCTTTCGTGTTACAGGAACTGCCAAACCTGAGTATAAATACCCAAAGCAGCAGCAGGATACAAATGCGATTATATCGAAGCAGGACTAATTTCAGCCTGTGATAAGGAAAAGACCACCAGTAGAGATACAGTGTAATTTCATACCAAAGAGAGTCACTAGCCACTCCATTCTGCTCTCCCACATGAGGCTGGAGTATGAAACTCATTTATCTTACAATTTCAATGTTTTGAGCCAGGTCTCACTAATAAAAAAGTATCTCCAACACCATCTATACGTTGTTTCCTGATTTTTCTTCTTCTTCAAGTCGAATATTCAAACTCAAGTCTGCATTTTCTCCATGGACTTTACATTCCTGCCACCCCTTCAGTTTTGTTTCAGAAACCTGGAGCCATCTTTTAGGGCTGCATTCAGAACAGCACTTAAATGCACAATTTGCTGCTTTAAGTAGTAACATAGGTGGAATGACGCCAGAGTGTTTCCTATACAGACATTAAAGGTAGATTTCCAGGGAAGCTCAGCTTTCATTAAGGCACCTAAATATAATCGACTCATTTTCAAAATCCCAAGAGCACAATAGTTCCTGTTCTGTTCAGTAGAACCATTATTTTGCAAATCTGAACATCTGAAGTTTTGGAAGCTTTCAGGTGCGTGAACGTGCATCTGTGTGGTCCTGCAAGCCATTGCAAGAGATGAAATGGAAAAACGTGATATTATTAACTTTTAAAGCAAAAAGGACAAGGCCCCGACGCTGCCTCTCCTGGGATAAAAAGAAAGGACTTGGCTGGATTATGTGGTGACATGCCAGCCCCAGCCCCTGCTGCACTCCAGCAAAGGACAAGACAATAGTTTCACTCACAGACACCGTTCAACACACACAAGAGAGAAGAAAAAAACAACAAACCAGAGTTAATGAGGTGCAGCTGAATAGTACCTTCATAAAAGCAGAGAGAGAAACCAGGTAGACGTCATCTGCAAGGTAAATTAAAATTATACATCTCTGAGGATTATCAGTGAAAATTGAGATCTGGAAGGGAATTTGCTTTTGATATTGGAAGGGATAAATACCCACTGTAAATCTTTTTATGTGGGCCTGTAGAGCGGAACAGAGAAATTAAAGATAAATGAGATTAAGGCATTTTTTAAAACTACATTAGACATTTTTAAGTTACCCATGGAGAAAAAAAGGACTTTGGAGAAGGAGATTAGTTTAGACCCTCAGCAATACATTCATCTAGGAAATCAATTGGAATAAATCTTTTCTAATCTGAATTGGTCATCATTCCACATCTCCTCCCACCCCCACCCCCCACCCCCCCAAAAAAAAGAAAAGGAAAAAAAAGTCAGACACACCTCAAAAAACCCTTACGAACATTTCTGCATAGTCTGGCAATCAGCCCAGGTAAATTACACACTATGACTACTTTTGGGTAAGAAGCCTCTAGAAATAAGTTGCAGGATTTTGTTTGGTGTTTTGTTTGTTTTGCAAAAGGATACCCTGGGGAAGGCCCCTTTGCCTTAGTCTTCCAGAATTCCTCCCATCTAACTCCTCTTGGAAACAGAAGCTAACAAAAATCAAACATTATGCAGTCTGTGTTGGTCTCCTTTGCCAGAGTTTGAGAAACATACGACACTGTGGTTTCATGCAGGGCTATATTGTTAAAAGTTGACTGGAAATGTTGTTAGCAAGGAAAGTGGAGGAAATGAGGGAAAGAAGTAATACATTCAGATGCATTTGGCTCTCTTCCTGGGAGCCCTTTTAATATAAAGAAATTCAACAAAGTTGTATTTTTAGATCTGGAAAGATGCGTTTTCGTATTTCACACACTAAAGGGATTTGCCTTAATATACTCAAATTTCCCCCTTCCCTCCTCCTCCCTCATGTGCTAGAAGAAATGAACTTCAATCCTTAACTTAGCCACTGGATACACATATTCTGTTCTCCCTATTGGCCAGAATAAAACCCAATAAATGTATTTCATTTCTTTTGTGGATTTATAATAGCACCTGGCAAGGATGGTCTTAATCTCCTTACACTGCTTGCACCAATGAAAGAAACCTTTGCAATACTTCTTGTAAGAGAAATTAAAGGAAAATAAGAATAAAACCTGGAAATATAAATATTATTTCCATGAAGATGTGTTATAAAACATATGAAATCCATATCGATGTCTCCAGAGGGTGCTTGGCATAATAGCACAATTTCAGCAACAGGTTATTAAAGATGGGAAGAAATATATTCCTCTTAACGATGACAGAATAGTTCAGAGACAATGGGAAGTGTGGGTTCCTGCTTAGACAGCAAATTAGTGGCAAATATCTAGAAATGTCATGTTGGAAAGAGCTGAAAAACCCCTGGTTCAAATAGCTCGGTACAAATGACCTAAAGCCAGTTTTCATTTTCCTATTGCTGCTCCAGAAAAGCATGTTTGCAGGGGTTAGGCTGCTCTGTTCTTTACTAAGGTGGCACAAATCTATTTCAGACACTAGAAGGACATCTTGCTATTTAAAGGTGGAACCATCAGCTGCCAAGATGGGAGGACTTCAGCCTATTATTTTACTGAAGAATATCCCATATTTTCATTCTCCTTTCTATGCAGTATTGGTTACAATTTCCATTTTAGCTGGGACAGTATCAAGTTATTTACTACGCTAGAAATGAGTGTGACAAAGATGAATTTCTTGAAAAAAACTAATGACTTCAGATAGCCTCAGGTTACCAGGAACCTGACCCAAAGTTTGCTGACACTGAAAGTTTCCCTGCAATTTAATGACCTTTGATTCCGACTCAAAGGCCAAAGGCAGGCAGGCAACAGACTGAAAGATTTTAAGCAACTTCTAGTTTAAATGGTACACTCAAGCCAAACCCATACACTTTTTCACAAAAAATTCAGCTGCTGTGGGTCAGGAATGGAAAGGAATAAATAGTGCATAGAAGTTGCACAAGGAATTAAGTTACCCTCTTACATTCATAATCCTAATAAAATAACTTACACTACGCATCACAGTTTTCCACCTTCAACTTCCATAATAAACCAATTAGAGAGGCCCTCAGGAGAACTGACAGGGCTCTATATCAAGAAAAAGAGCCTATGTGAGAAACACGTAACAGACCTACACTAAATTCTTTAACTTATTTAAAGTCTGCGTCTCCACACTGCAAAAAAAACAACCCAAAAAACCCCAAAAACCAAAACCCACCACAACACAACACTTCTTCCAGCTGTATGAGATTAAAAATATAATAAAAGTATCAACAAATGTGCAGTCAAACATCCCATGATCATCTGAGAAGTTCACAAGCTGCCGGGGCTGTAACACACTCCAACTTCCATCCACTGCAGCATCTCAGATCTAACAAGAGTCGAGCACAGCACTGTGGTGACTTTTCTGATGAAGACAGCTTGTGCAACTCCAAGACATATGGGAGCAAAACCTGCTGTTCATGGAGATTTTCAGAACCAATGCATGTTGTAAAGACAGAATGCATCAGTGCATAGAGACATTTTAATACTTCAAGCCTGGGACTAGGGAGTGGTGAGCTGGTTCAGGAGGTAATCAGCTAAACACTCAGAAGAAAGCAAGAGAAAAAAATTACTTTTGCACCGAGGCTCGTACTGGCTTGGGTGGAAGACAGGATGAAGTGTCCCACAACCTAGAGGAAAGGACTGAGATCACAGGAGCCAGCAGGAGCTGGCTTTTCATAGAAACATGCTGGAAATCAGAAATGCAGCAGGTAGTGGCGGCCTTCCTACTATGGAGATTGCCTAACGTTTATCTAACTTCTCCTCACAAGAAAATCCATACTGTTCCTGCTGACAGCAGACCTTAAAATCTGTATGCATTACAGACACACTGGAAACAACCTAATTTCCTTATTTTACGCCAAACTCATCTCATATTCAAAAATTAACCGTGTTGCCATTTATTTCACTGTGTCTTACAAAAACATTCATTTCCTTTCATCTCAGGCTACTTCAAGTTTTCAAATACCTTTATTTCCCCAGCTCTTAGTACTTAGCTTTCCTCCCCTTCTTGAACATTGTGCACACAACTATGTGGATAGGTCGGCCTGCAGGTTTGCAAAAGCCCATAATATCAGGTTATTTTAACTAAGAGTGCTTTCCAATGGGCTCTTGGGTAGGTGCACTCTCCCCACAAACATACAGTAAAAGAAGACTGATAAGGGAAGTAATGCATTCTTTATTTCTGCCTCTGTGGATTAAAAAAAAAAAAAAAAACAGCAAGCAAAGCTGGGAATTTCAGTGAATACAAAAAAGAGGTTTTTTTGACTGCAATGCCCAGGAAATTGTATGCATTGGAAGAAAGGCAATTTGGCAGCAGGAGACAAAGATTATTTGCTCAGAAATAATCATAATGGATAGTTAGGTCTGCTGTTGGGTTTTTGGTTTGGGGGTTTTTTGTTTGTTTTTTCTTTGGTTTTACTTATTCTTCCCAGCCCCTGCACACAAATAATATATTTAACTAAATAAAACAAAGGAGGCCTGGCTTCAGGAGGGAATTCGCTCATTACTGGCCAAAATGCCAACAGTCAGGCTTAATCCCTTGGGAACATTTGCCATGTTCACTGCTGGGCCTCAGGGGACCAAACTCTCTTGGGAAAAACAAAAACAAAGCGAACATAGAAACCCAGGGCAAAAGAAAAGCAGAGAAGCCGCAAGTCCATTTGTTTAACAAAACATAGCCCTGCTCTCAGTGGGCAAACACTGCTTCTCAAGCCATGGAGAAGGCAGCGAGAAAACGCAGAGGGAAAGCCTAGAGGCCACATAATGGCCTTACAGCACTCCAGAAATAATTAAGAACTGTATTCTTGGGAAAAGTGGTCTCATTAAATTGTTTTCAGATTGCAATTTTGTCCTATCTTCTCCCCTCTCTTTCCCTTTCTACCAGCAATCTTAGAGCAATGAAAATATCAGTTTGCTTTCTAGTGCTTGTATTCTCTTAAAAATGTCATTATTCAATTATCTGTCTATTCACTGGCCCTAAGGTCCAGCAGAGCAGATACTGTGTGCCTTCATTTAATGTTTTTAAATGCACTTCAGTCCACTTGTGATACAATAAAACTTTATTGAATTCTGTTCCCACATCACACTTAGCATCCCTCACTTTTATTGATGTGTGAGCCCATCTACTCTTCCACCAGCAATAAAAGGAATATTTCTAGCAAGGCTATGACCTTTCCTTCCATCACTACAGCAATCGGGAAATGTGATTTCAGGTTCCATGTTTAAGAAGAAAAAAAGTCCTAAGAAAAGAAATTATGAAACATAACCAAGTGGGGGTTTTGGGGGTTTTTTTGTGGGTTTTTTTTTCTCTTCCTCTTGTTAGTATTAAAGAAGAAGGAAATTCTCTGTAAGCACCAAAGATATGTGGTGGCTTCACATTAGCTCTTTTATCGAGAATGGAAATAAAAGACAATTCATCCTTCACTGGAAGCCATGAGCATTTTTCCCTTGCAAGAAACATCCCCTTGAACAGATCTCCCCAATATTCAAAGCTGACAGAAGACTTGTGGCCTGGGTGTGAGGCAAGTTATCATCACAGTGGGATATGCTATGCCCGAGGCACCCTCCTGCTGCTGCCATTCTTTCCATCAATGCAGCAATGGGCTTGTCCTCACGGACTAATCACCCTTTTTCCACTTTGCCCTACCCTATAGCTTAAATTTTCCAATTCCCTATTTCAAAAACAGACTGCTTCTGAAGGACAACAGTGCACAAGTTATTCTGTGACCTGCAAAACCTAGAACCCAAGGGAACTGGGAGCTCAGGAAAAACTGAAGGTAAATCTGACTCAGATACCTAAATCCTCTTTTCAACACTGTGCTGGATCCTTGGGAGTGTGTAAGTTTGTCTCTACAGGGAAATGAAGAATAAAAAAGCATTCCAAAATACCTCTGGTGCTTTCAACTCCCAACATTTTCAAACCCCAAATAAAAACTAAAAGCAGACAATCCTTAAATTTCAGTCAAAGCCAGCGGGCAGTAGCTGCTCGCATGTTGGAAAACCTCCCCCTGTTCTGATCTGGAGTGCCACCCATGAAGGGCAGTGCCACTGCCATGTCCCACAGAACACGTGTGCTCCAGAGTGAACAGGGAAGGAGGCTTGTCAGCCTCAGCTGGGCTGTTCACTCTATTCCTCCTTCCCAGAAATACCTGCAGAACTACTAAAACATGGATGGTTTGAGCTGTGAAGTGTCACATACACACAGAGGCAGCATTAGCATTAGGGAAACCAAAGCAACGGTTTGGGCTTATCAGATTATTGATAGAAAATCTGTCTGATTACAATGACAACGAGGCTCAGCAGCTTTCCAACCACTGCTCCTGCAAAATTGGGCTCCCTTGCTGGCCACTGGTCCCATGTACTGCTTTGGATAAATCACTCATCTCCTTTCTGTGCTGGCTCATGAGTAAAACTGGAAGGCCCTTAGCACATTACAAAGGTGAAATAAGAAAATTTGCACTCCTAGATGTACTGGCACCATGACAACAGGATTGTACAAGCACCAGAAGATGACAGTGAAGTGTTTCTGCAATGAGTGTTGACCTAGCTTTACAAAACCACCTCCACCACTGCTGTTCCCATTACCCATTTAACTCTGCTCCGTAAAGGGAGGAGGTGAGAGGGAAGGAATGCAGTAGAAAACAAGAGTACTGGATCCAGGGGACCCTTGCCACTGTCAGGTTTTTCATACTCACACACAGCATAAAGCAGCTTAAATGCAGTTTCAATCACCCCTCCACAATGAAACGTGTACACAGCTCTGGCAATGGCAGACTGCAGGTTTGCAGTAGTACATATTCAATTGAAAACCATGGAAAAGCTCTCTTGGTCAGTAATTATTAAAAGAAAATTCAATTTAAGAAAACTAGAGGAGTAATTTAAATATTTCAGAAGAAAAGGAACAGTGTCCAAAGCAGGTGTTAGAGGAATACATGCCACATGCTAAGGCCTGCTGCGAGACAGACAAAATTATTTTGATGATTTTTTCTGGGACAACTGATGCCACTGAAGCCTGGCAAATTGGGCCTGCTACCTTTTTACCTGCTGAAATCACCTGCTTTTCACTTGCTTTTCATTGTCAGAGGGCAACCTAAAAAGTCCAGACCTCCTGGAATGACCATCAATTTTAGTAGAAGGCTGCTGCTACCACATAAAGGGACTACAGGATCAGGAATATGAGGAGAGGATTGGGCTACCTGCCTAATCATCTCTCATCTTGTCCACATGTTGAGAGTTAACTGCAGCCTCATAAAACTCTCCTTTGTCAGGGGTCTCTCTAGTGAACACACAGGAATGCGGCGTGTGGGGTAACACAAAGGACATTTTACAATATATGAGCTACCGAAGTTAGAGGAGGTTTGGATTTCCCCCATCTGAGAGGAAAGGGGGATGCCTTCCCCTTGAAAATTATATGAGCTAGTGGTGGAAGAGTTAATAAATAAATAACAAAATCTCAAGAGAAGCAGAACTAACCAATGGAGTTTTAAATCTTCCATATTTTTAATTTGGGGGAGCATATACACTAGCACTACACTGAGCACAAGTGCCTAAGGTCAGTCCTGACAACATCTGTTAAAGATGACTCCCAAACTCTCTCCTTTTGAGATGCACAAAGCCTCCCTTCTGCTGCTCAACCAACACTGGGGTAAACCCACTCTCTGTCCATAAAGAATAATTTGAAACTGTAAGGAGTAACCCATCCAACCAGACAAAGGCAAGCTGGAATTGCACACAAGTGCAAGTGCCTGCTGAAATATTAATTCCTTTATCATGCAACGGAGGTGTTCCTTTAGGAGATGGCCATATGGCAGCCAGCACCACTCACCAAAGGCTGGGTGCACAGGGGCTGAGGCATGTGGGTTCAGTGACAAGAACTGACCTCTGCAAACAACAGAGGCATCACTGAGGACACCAAAGGAGGAACAGATTTCATCCATCAGGCGTAGCTTTGGTCCAGCCATGCTTTTGCTGACCTACTTGCCTAGAGCTGACACCTTCCCCATCACCTGGATGGCTTTCTCTTACAGGACACTTGTGGGGCCCAGGCAGGGGACACCTACAAAGTTAAACTGACCACTCTGAGCAAAGAAATGGAGTCAGTAACAAAGCCAGGCAGAGACTGAGGCAGGAGAAGAATAAAATGGAGCTCTGCCTTTCCCACTCCATGTCTGCAGCTGAAGGGACATGGTTTGCCTGAAAACAACCAATTTCTCTGGGGGTACACTGAATAACAAAACACAAATATTTGACCCAAAATATCCTAGGTAATGCAGAACAACAAGCTCAGGAGATTGGATCCTATTTCACCATGTGCTCGCCCTTTGTCTTTCCCCCCAAATCTGCTTGCAGAGGCACTATATTTGATTCCTAATGAAATGGAGCAAACAACCATCAAAGCTCCTAACTTAATTGCAAAGGCAGTGTGTCACTTGTCATCTTTTTCCTCCCTACATTCCGATCATTAAAAAAACACTCAATCCCTACTGTATGTTTGGTACTGAGCAACCTCTCACAAGACTTATTCTACATCTTGTACACAGGGCCAATTAACACCTCGGGGTGTAATACTGACATATTGCCTTTCTCACAAGGCACCACTATTCCTCTTTGTTTTATGTGCAACAAAGGCTGTGGAGGGGTACCAGGTAATGACTATTGCTTTACCAGCCCAGTCTCTGGAGGGAACAGCATACCCTCATGCAAATCATAAATCACAAGGAAATACAACCTGCTGTGATAAGTTGAAACCAATCTTCCCTAACCCTTTCCATGCACACTGTTGCTTCTGAAATGAAAGACCTCATTTAGAGTGGAATAACTCCAAACTATAATTTGGAGAATATTCTGCTTGATAGGGCAGCCTCTAAGCCCTGATGTCAATCTTTCCATGGGTTTAATAGCTCACCCCATAAAAAGCATTCCATCACTGCATTTAGAAGCTTCACATTTTTGTCTAAAAAATTCAAATACGGACACACTGAGCCTCCTGCCAGCACACTATCTGAGTCCCTCAACAGAGAGGTCCCCTCTGCTCAAAGAAGTGCTCTTAGCTGTGCCCCTTGCCTTGCAGTTTCACAAAAGCCAAACACCCCACAGTCTTTCCAGGCTGTGGAGCAGGCAGGTGGCTGCCTCCTGCATGAGGGATGGGGACCACCCCAGGGGCTGTAAGCTCTTGCTTTCCCTCTGGACAGGCTGCCAGTCACTGCTCAGCCACGTCTTCTCTCCTGCAGCCCATGCTTGAGGCAACAAAGAAGATGGTCTTAGTCCTCGAGCCAAATTCTGGGTTTCAGCAAATTGATGCCTCCTGCTGCTCTCTCAATACAACATCATGGCTGAAAGCATCCATTCCCATACCTGCTTTATTATTTTGAGAGGTGTCCTATAAGCTTTGGCCTGTTCAAACAGAAAACCTAGAAACGGCGCTGTTATTCACCACTCAGCTCTCTGCAACTGCTAGTAAAAAGCGCACTCCTCGTATTATCATTGTTATTTCCTTTTTCAGGTATGCCCTTTCTGACAGTAGGGCCTTAACTGCATGTAACAAATTTGGTTTCTACAGAAGGCAAATTCGGATGTACACTTAACTTTTTGTAACTCTGACTTTCCCATTTTGCACATATTGCTGTCATCTCAGAGGACTGTCTTTCTACCCTCAAAAATTCAGTCTAAACGACTTGCCTGTAATTTGCCTTCATACCTTTGGAAGCTTATAAATTAGTATTTTTCTACCATCAAACATCAAATTACCCAAAACAATAGCTTCCCACCTCCTTGGTGATACAATACTGTATTTAAGGCATTTATCAAATGCCACCAATAACGTGGACATAGGTCAATCGAATCACAGTGCTGTATGATCACAAGCATAAACCTCTGTAAAGAGAAGCTATAAGCTAGCAATAGTGCTTCATTCCTCTGATCTACTTTCTCTAATGGGGTTTCCCAAGTGTTTTCCAAAAGGTGATAGGTCACTGTTACGCTGTACAACACAGAAAATATGGGGCATTATTAGGATATTTTTAATCTAAGCACAAACCTTGCACAGAGAACCATTTTTCATATCTTATCAGCTCAGTCTCATATGATGCACGTGGTCTGGTTTACTCTCCCTTGGGCAACAAGAGACAAGCTCAGGGCTGGCCCAATCTCCACAATAAATCTCTATTGCAAAAAGAAGTGCAAATATATCAAGATACATACTGTAAGGGACACACTCGTACTGCACTTCCAGGTACTTGTACGTCCCAGGGCATGGGTCTGGAAACACATCAGGGCCGGCAACCACTGCACACTGGGTCCGGTTACTGCATCTGGAAAGCAAGGAAGATGAGAATCAGAAAACAGACCAGACAGAAGGACAGGTCAGAAAGCTGAGTGGCCCCTCCAGTGCCAAAAAGCTGCAGGAGCCAGGACGCCAGCATCAGCTGGGGAAGCTCAGCAGTGAGCATGCAAAGGCTGATGGCAAACACCAAACTCTTCATCAGCTTATTACCAAAAGAAAAGAAGCATGGTGGCACAACCTTCCCCTCCAGGCTGTTCTTACAGCACCAGGTGATATTTCTTTAATACCAGCATCCTCACCAAACAAAATGCAAAGACCAAACCAACAACAGTGGCAGAAAATAATCATTGTATATTTTACAGCAGGCACGACAATACGTTTTACAACATTTTTACAAAGTGTTCCCACAAAAACAATTATCTTGCATAATACTGCTTAAGTCAAAGCAAAGGCTAGAAACAGCAACATTTGGGGGGGGTGGGGGGGAGGGCGGGCAGAAATCACCAAATAAGCTGTCTAAAAACCAAAATAATGTTTTTCTTGCAAGGCCTGTTAGGGAAACTTCCCAGCCTGGCCATTTACACGGCAACACCCTTGCATTAGGCACAAATGGCTAAGTTTTGTTCCATCGTTCTGCCCAGCATGGATGCATCACCTGAAATTAGGTTATTTTTACCAAAAAGCAAACATTGTTCTCCATGAAGACACACAGAAGGAAGAGACCCTTCCTGCTGCAGCGAGCACCTTTCAGGTTAAGAGCACGCACAGAGAGGTTGGGTCCTGCGAGATTCATTCCTGAGGCACATATTCATGTCCGTGGGCAACTGACTCGTGCATGTGTAGAAACCCACATTTGCCTCTGATTTCACAGAACAAGCACCTCTATGTACAATTTTAGTGCAATCTGGCGATGCAAAAGCATTTAGCAAACAGTGATTCTATGGAGAAAAATCCTCTGCTTCTTTGTTGGTTTAAAGAAAAAGAGAAAGAGAGAGAAATATAATTAGCCTTTGATTTTTCTGCTTTTGCATGCCAGAGAGAGATCTCCTCAGGGCTAGACCACTGCATTTACTTTCCTTAGGACTCTGCCTCCTCTGACGTGAAACGGGACCCCTGACCCTCCTGCTCTTCTGGCAGAAGCTGTGACATCCAGCACAGAATTCATTTACGTCTGCAGTGGAAATGCTTTGTGTTTACCTGAGGCTATAGTTTGTCAGCCTTAATGCAGATTTTATTTGAGCCTATAAATTAAAATTGATTCATTAGCGACTGCCTTAAGCTCCGCAATTTCTTTAATTTTATGGAACGATTAATAAGAGCTGATACGCTTGCTCATCAGGCTCTTTTGCTGGGTAGCAGATAATCCAGAGGGCCAGGACATTCTCCTATTTTCTAGCTGAAAGACAACAGTTATCATGACAAGTAACTAGTTTTCTTATACACACAGAAAAATAATTTTCTTAACAAAAAAGATTACTGTCCTCAACCATGCTGGGCTATCACAGGTAGCTTGGACCATGCAAATGGGCAGCCTTCCAGAAAAGGCTTTGAACATCATCCAAAACTTCACTTTCAACAAGAATCCTTTACTGGGCTCAATGCGCCTTTCAAAAAGCAATTTCACGTGCCTAATCAATAGTCATCCAGGCTGAAGGGACAGCACTGGCCACATTACATAGAATAACAGCAATGGATCAAAAATACCTTTCAAAATCATGAGTAAAGAACCACAATTATAAGGAATTGGAGGTGGGGGGAGGAACAAACACATTTAGGGTTCATCTGTGATGTGTTTTCTTTCCCTCTGCAAAGCAGCATTTGCTTTGAATGGTCTAGCATTTCCTTGTAGCCCTTTTGTTTTTTAAATGCAAGAACTCGGACACAAAAACCTGAAGTGCAAACCCACAGACTAGAAAGTTGTCTGTGAACACCAGTTTTAACCTCCCCAAACGCATGCTACCTTCCGCAATATCACTAAAGAGACTAAAAGCATCATGATACAAGGGGTTGAATGGGGAATGAAGGATGTATAGAAATGCAAAAGCTTTTCCCCCCAACTCTAGGACATCCCGAAGACCCCTTACATGTTCCTGGAATGGGGGATGGCAAAGCCTGCCAAGAACAGAAACTTGCAAAGAAGGTGAGATCAAATTGTCAGTGCCACCTTGGGGAGAAAACACAGAAAAACAAATGAAAAAATCCCAAAGAAAATCCCAAATTCCATGTGGTGTCAGTACCTCACAAAATTTACTTAAAAGGAGTTCATATTAAAGAAAAAAAAAAACCAAAAATACCAACATGAAAACCAGAACTCCTCAACCGCCTCTCTACTTTGCACTCCTATGGGCAGCAAAACTGCGTCTGGCACTTGGCATTTTGAGCTTCCTTTTATCATTCCAGGGTGAAACATGAGGTTTCTCATTCCAGCATACTTAAGGGATGAGGGCAATTTACACTAAAAACCATAGGAAAAAAACTAATGCTTGTTCAATGAACTATTACTGTCAGACATCAGGCTATGGAAATTATAAGGGGAGAAAGAGGTAAAAAACACTCATCATTAAAGCTCTGGTTGCTCTGCTTTTGCTCATACATTTTATCCCTTTCGCAACAGCTTCTTGGTCCCTTCAGTTCTGTCATATTTCTTTCCAGACAGATTAAAGGCCCAGGTGACACTAAGTGACATGCAAGAAGTGACACAGGAAAGGAGATGTGTAATAGATGATGAATCTGTAGCCTTGAAAATGACAGGGAGTAAAACCATAATGTATTCATGCCATACTCCATTTCCAGCAAACCAGGCCATAAGCTCTTCCTCGTAAATCACAGGATTATACATGGAATCTTGGGATTTCTTGGCACTGGGGTCTTGGTAATACTTGTTCCAAACTCCTGCAAGTTGTGAGGCTCAGTGCTGGGTACTGCCCTTTCCAGTTAATGCAGCAAGGGTCCCTTTTTTAAAAATTTTGGTTTTTTCTGTCGTGTCCTGTCCACCATTGCCCACCCCACTCCCCTCCCCCTTCCTTTTTTTTTCCCCTTTTAATTTTTTACTGCTTTCTTGAAGGAAAATCTTCAGTAAGTACTGGAGGTACAATTTTCAGAGAAGCAGCACTGCACCAGCTCAAGTATGACTGTCTCCTCTACTGGGCAATCACAGAAACACCACCCAGACCCCTGAGCTATACAAGAGGAACAGCAGCTCAGCACTCCAATAGTGCAGGAAGTGCTTGCATTACACTCTAGAAAACTACAGCCACCTTTTTTTACATCCAGCTCTTATTACTGCCTTTACCCAAGCACCTCTCATTTCTAGCACAGATTCATCAGTTAAAGAAAACCACTTCTCTTCCCACTGCATTGCCCTCATGTTGCAACTTTCCTAGGCAACCCCTGGCCTCTTGGGCTATTTCTTCATTCTCCATATGCTCTGATGCCAAGCAAACAAGAGAACTGTGGGAGGAATCTGGGAATTTTGGGGACCAGATAGACAATTTTATGCTATTTAAAAAAAAAGCTTCCATTTTATTCGTTTGTCCAGCATTTTAATGGCAAATGTTCTGGAGACACAGGAGAATTAAAGTAGCCCCTTGAGAGGTTTTAGTTCGCCTTGTTGTCATTTATCATGAAATCTGACAAGAAATTTATAGGCATCTTTTTTGTATGTGCATGTTGTTTTATTTTGCAGTCCTTATTTCTACCTGCCATCCTTCCTCTCTCCCTGTCATGCCCTGAAGTGCAAAGTGGGCACATGAGTAAAGACACTGCTTCTCAGAGACCTTCTGGGCCACCTCTATAATTGCTGCTAGGAACCAAGAGTGTCCACACAGATCACCAAGACCAACCAAGAGACCAGAAACCAAAGCATAACCCAAGATCTGCATTTTCAGCCCAACTTGAGACACCGATTCCTGTATGTTCCTGTATTTTCAGGAAAAGAGAATACCCCAAACCCTCCTAAAAATCAGTCCAAGGTACTTGGCAGGCTTTAAGCATCCATCATCTCATAAACATAAGTTCATGTTATTCACATATATGTTTTGGAGAGGAAAAATCACTCTACTGGGAAAATTGTAAATTGTTGCAGTTGCAAGATATATAAAAAATTTTTTTAAAAAAAGGGGGGGGGGGGTGGTTCCCTATGCATTCGTTCCAGCTGCATTTACTCCTACTTTTTAAGACCCCCATTTTTTCTTTCTACTTGGATATGTGGAAAAATATTTAACCTAGAAGGAAGGTGTCAATCCAGTGTAACAAATACACTGTAACAGAAAACATGGATTATTTTTGCAGAACTTCTCCCAGTTCCAGTGGAAAGCGACTTTCAGGAGTTTTAATGTGAAACAGGAATAATATTTCATATGGCATTTGTTTTGCATTTATAGCAGTGGGACTGAAGGAAACATTTGAGTTCAGGACCAGCTGCAGGGCTCAACTCTGCTTGAACAACTCTCTGTTCAGACTTTAACTAAAATCAACACCAAAACTTCATTTCCCTTCAGCAAACTTCCATTTCTTCTCCCTGGAAATATTTTTACGATTTTTAAGTGACAAGGTCAGCTTGTGATAGTGAAGCAGAAACACTTTAGACATAAACGGCTGCTTATTCCTGCAATGATAACTTCAATTTTTCTTTCAATGCTGACATTGTTAATATATTTAGCAAGAGACAAAGAAAGGAAAAAAAATTAATAGTTTGGCAGTTTATTTTAGGCCTTTCCAGAAACTTTAATAGCATAGGCATGTCAATAATATCAGGCTAGACATGTCTGGGACAATATGTTTGCCAGAACAAAAATGTAAAGTCAGCACAAAATAAAAGATCAATCCCAAACAAAAGCCTTTCAGCATTAATCACTGCAGGTGCTATACCAGCAAGTCCTCCATCTCCCCATCTCGGAGGGGACCATTTGGCCCAGACAATAAAAACAGGTGCCCAAAGCACCAAGGCAGGCACCTGTCGTGCTAGGGACATCAGGAAAAGAGCAACCAGAATCCATGCACAGTTCCACAACAAACCTAGAGGCTCAAACCCTCATTTCACCCCAACACACTCTCTTTCTGCTCATCATCCAGAGACAAGCCCTTCAGAGGTGAAATGACTATTTCTGCGACACCAGAAGCTCCTGTGAACACAGCAGAGTTGAAACTACCACCAATGGGGAAGCCACTGCCCCCTCTGAATCTGCAAACAGGCTGCCAGGGTCCAAACTAGGCTCCTAAATACCCTGAAGGCTAGAAAACTCCATAACCACGTGCTTAGATTTGTACAGCACATCCTGAGCTGCCGTATCCAGCCCATGCTCTGCTAACACACCCTGCCCATGGCTGGTGCCACCCTCCACCTACAGCAGCTTCCAGCAAGGGATCCTTAATGCCCACGTGTGCCAACCAAACGCCTCACCTGTGTTCATGAGCACCGCCTGCCAAAAAAACAAGGCATTCTTTCTCTCTGCCCTCAGCTGAAACACCTACTTTACACAGACTTCATTTTTTTCTGCAAAGACAAGGCAGCCATCGTGCCCAGGCACGCTAATATAGCCAAGACATCAATATCTAAAGCCTCTTTCTCAAGGTCTATTATGCTTTTCTAATGGTTTTACAGTAACAGACAGACTTAATTTATTATCCTTCATGGCAACGCTGCAAGACATCCTTTTCCTTCCCTGGGACACAAAAATCTCCTCTCTGGATGAGTGCTTTAAGAAAGAGGCTGTCACAGCAAATAAGTCAGCCAGGAGTGTGTTCTCCCCTGTCAATATATGATATTCCCAAATCAACCCTTTAGGAAGAGCCAAGAGGAAAAAATAAAATAATGCCCTGGAGAAAGTAAACAGGAAGCAAAGAGAAATTTCACTCAAAAGTGGAGCTCACGTGATGGGTTGCAAATAAGGAGGAAAGGGAAAAGAAAAAGGCAAGGAGAAAGGGAGGCAGTGGAGGGTGGAGAGGGGAGAATAGAACTGTAAGCCCCAAGAAAAGACTTTGGTTCAACACGTTTGCTTTCAGTAATGTGCTGCACAAAAGCAAAGAGAAACCCTCCACCTGTTTAGCTTCCAGAAACAAAGAATTCCTCAACAGAATCTTTTTCTGCCTCTGCAAAACCTTAAAAGCAAAGGATCTAATGACAGGGAGATGAAAATCCAGTTTCTCTAGCATTTTTTTCATTATGAATGGGCCTTTTCATTGATCTTTCAGAGCACTGGGAGGCTGGCTTTCCGACCTCTGCTGCGATATAATTATCTGCGGTGTTTAATGCTAGCACAGATGAGTCCCTCTACACAGTGCATTTTGTTGTTTTATTGACGGGTTTTAATTATCCAGGTGCTCGAGCTGTCAGATAGGCTGTTTCTTATGTGATCAAACTAATACAAGATGAGGCAGAGCACTCTAATTGCAGCCTCACCAAGTGCCTTTGTGCAGATATGCCAACCAGATACATTTAAACTGCTATGATTATTGTAAAGCCTTACAAGGTTTGATGGGAAAAAGAGTGCTCTTTCTATAGCTCCAACCTATTTCATTCCCCCTGTTATTATTTTATACTGAAAACAAAGGAAAATTGAAGAAAAGCCACCAAAACCACACCAAAACCCCAGCCAGCGAAACACCAGAAAAAATCTTGCAGAGCCAAACCAAATATAAACTGCAAAGGTCACTGAAGGGACTACCTTAATATGCTATGGAGAGCCTGGAAGCAAGACAGAAAGCAGGTCCTGGAAATAAATTAAATACCAGTTTTCTGCAGTAAAAACTGAAGAAGTAATTGCATTGTTTCAACTCATTGATAAGGCCCTTAAAATTTAACAAGAGCCATTTAACAGCAAATTCACAAGATTTAGGAGTTTTAATAGAAATTTGGGGCACCCCTCAACATGATGTATCTGCTCAGCTGTGAGGGACTCCCCAGGCCAACAATCTGAAGTCTTGGGCAGGACCTGCCAGCGGGGACGATGTGATTCATCATCAGCCTCCGAATGAGAGTTCCCCCAAGCACCAGAAGCTTTTTCCTCTGTGCTCCGCCATGTAACGTCTCTTACATTTTAGTTTCCCTGGACTTCTTCTGCCCCATCTCTCTGCAATTAGCACAGCGAGGAGAGGAGGTGAAATCCCCGAAGGCACTGAACGTGTAGGGCAACAGGCGAACCTGCCAAGCCCCCTGTGCCGATGTGCCTGGACACAGCACGCCTGCAGCAACAGGAAACATCAACGCAAGCCTGGTGAAAGAAACTCTCAGCCTTAGAGCGAGAACAGCAAAACTACAATCTGCCCAAGGCATTGGGTATGTTTGGCCAAAATGTTTGGGTCAGCGTGGAAAATGGATCTGCACCGAGCACATCCCAAGCAGTCACGGTGCTGCTCCAGCTGCGAGGAGCTGAGGACACAAGCAAGGCCAGGTTTGCAATGGAGGCTTGCATTATTGGATGGTCCTCAGGGCTAAACACCACACCAGGCAGGCCTGGAGACTGAAAAGCTCATCTTTTAAAGAACTACATCTGCCCTTTTACAGGTACTCTAGTTTTTCCAACTCCATAAAGTTCTCTAGCAGCCTAATAAAAAACCACTTTACAAAACACTGCCGGGGTATCTGGAGAGGAGAGTAAACACCTAAAACAAGCCAACCAATAAAAGACTCATCGGTTTACCCAGACTTAACACTAGTTAAAATAACTGCGAACAGAAAACAATCTGGTTTTTAATTTGGGCTAGGAGGTCAAATTAAAGGCTAAAGGAGATCTGGGCTGAATTTCAGCTGGCACTCCACATTACTTTGTCTTCATTGCCATTTTAACACAAGTCAATGTGAGTTAAAGCCCATTTTTCCTTCTTTAGTGCAACTACCCAGAGCTGGGACAGCCAGAGCAAGTCACAATGGGTTATATTCTCTACAACAGCTCTGTAGTGTGTTCAGACCCTCTGTCTACCACTGCCTGCCTGTCCACTGAGCCTGCAGCACCGGGAGTGAAGCTCTGCCTGACACCAAGGTGCTGCAGCCCTGTAGCACCAAAAGCACTAGCTGAGCAGAAAGCAAATCTGAACATGAACATTTAGAAACATTTTAAATATATTAACAAAAAGTTGTAAATAAATGTTCCACACTGTTTTCAAGGGAAAATCCGGTATTACTTCCAGTGCATCCCCTTTTGCTAATTGTCACGTTACTGCTGCCATTTACTGTCACCACCCAGTGCTCCCATCTCAGCCACTCAACAGCTCCTGCAAAAGATAAAACTGAAATCAGAGAGTATTGTCTCTAAAGGGGCTGAAGTAATCTGTATGCATGGGCTGGCAGGTTTAACGTATTAGCCTTTCACCTCTGCAAATAGGGTTAAAGAAAGGTTTGGGGCCAAAATAATTTGTACTGCACTCCATCTCAAATTTGACATAATAACTGAATGAAACAAAAATGAACACGTCCAAACAGTACAGAAGGTCAAGGCTGGGCAACTCCCTGATGAACTAAAGAGTGAACCAAAGGCACCCAGAGCAACATCTCCCTTCATCACTCTTGCCAATAGCATGACGCTGAGGTGATTTTTAAGGAAACATCAACAGATTTTAGTTAAGGTGGCAATTGGCCCTCAGCCTCTTGGTGGGGGGGAGGAAGGCGGCAGAGTACAGTAAGCTTCCTGAACAAATGAAACACAGGATCAACATGTGGCAGGTTGGGACTTCAGCACCATGGCTAAAGCAGCTCAGACAAAAAGTTAATATTAGTGAGTAAACAAACAGCCTCAAACAGCCTGCCACAGCATCATGTGCTATTAATACAGCATCTGTTCATGGCCCCTGACTTTGTACAGCACCTCATGCAAAGGAGACTTGGCCTCCTCTGTGCCTCAGGCATGAAAGCAACACAAATAATAATCAGAAACGAACCAAATTTTCTCAAAAAATAATCCTGAAATGAACTAAGTATGTTATTCAATATTCAAAAGTGATTTCTTTTTTTATTTTATTCCAACACAACCAATGCTGCCTCTTTGATCTTCAGCCCAAAGCTTGAATAAAGGCAGCCTGCACTTTGATTCTAAGCTCCAGAGAAATCACAGTGTCACAAAATCTTCATACGCTTCCCAGCTCTGCATTGCCCAACCAAAGCATATTCAGAAGCAAATGGTAAGGGGAAAAAAAAAAAAGAAGCCTAATATTAAATATATTGAAACCACCACTGTGATGGTGTCTAAACATAGCACTGAACATTTTGTGGCTGCATGCAGCAACAAAGGAAGGGATGGAAGAAAGCATTTTTTAAAACGTATGTCCTGCAGCTCCAGAGAGGGTTTCTCACACTGTGCTCAGCACTAAGCTGGGGAAGTCTGATCACACACCCCTACCCTCTCACCCTCCCCATTCCTTCCACCCTTGTCCTTCCCCACGGCAGTTCTCAGCATATCATCCATCCATCCACCAACCTAGCTCTCTTACAAGCTATATATGCCCACCAGCTCTTCTCCTGCCTCACACTATCTGGTCACCATCCTGAAAGGGACACTAATTGCTCATTATGTACTTTATCTGCCTTTAAAATATAGGTTTAAAAAACAGAGATTTGGCTCAAAAAACCTCCTTTGAGAAAAAGTCTGATAGGAAAAGGGCCTTTAGATATCTGTAGGACAACAGCCAGTAGGAATAGAGGAACGGGGCTTCTGCAAAATCTCAAGACTTCTTTGTGGCGATGTGGAAAATATTTTGTTAGTAGAGGATTCACTGTTTCATACTACAGAGCCTAGAGCCTGCCTGATGCTGTACTCAAAGAATTAAACTCGCTGTGCATAAGACAGCTTCCCTTGAGGCAGCTAAACTCAAAGGCCAAGTTTTCCAGAAAGCCTCTGCCTCCCATCAGGGCTGGATTTTTCCAGAGAGCTCGGTTCTTCTTAGATGAACTACAAAAAGGCCCAGCTGTTCAAGCATGGCCTGGGACTCCTCAATTCCCATGGGGAGCAGTCGAAGCTGACAGCTATTAAGCATTTTTCAGGCAGCAGGCTGTGTCACAGAGTGCCTACTTTGGTAATCCAACCCAGAGAGTTGGGGGTGGGGGGGGAAGTCTGCACAGGATTGTATGGGAGCCTTAGGTGGGGCAAGAACTGGGAAATCCACATTCCAGAGCATGAAGCATGTCTCTGTCAAGTCAGCTTAAAAAAATGTGACTGATGCTGCTCAGACATACTAGCTGAAGTCCAAGGGAGATGGATGAAAGGGTAAAGATGCAGGATAAATTCATCAGATGTCTCCATAAATCATTTCTATAGTTAACATTTGTTCTCTGCTTTTCATTACTTACATTTCTAAAGCCACTGGGTGCCTTGCTGCAGTGGATCTAATAAAAAGGAAGATAAATTTTAACATCCCTTTTTGAAACATGTTAAAATGATCTAGCTTTCTTTTGAATGTTAATGGCAAGCATTACAAGAAACACAATGTCTCAAAACAATTCACTGGGACTAGAAGAGAAAGCAGAGTCTCACTGTAGGCTGGAAATTCACAGTCCTGGTCACCACCCCAGCTGGTTTAAAAGATCTTATTTCTGGCCCTAATGTTTTGGGCAGCCTTAACTGTGTCACTGAAACCTGCCATTGCTGTGCACAGACTCTCTGACTCAAGGGCGAAATTCCATACTTGAGAAGAGAAGGAAATATTTTTGGAGATTGGCAGTTTGGAAAAGAATCTGAGCTGCCTGACAGCTGTTCGGAGACATGGGATGCCAGAGGGGTCCCGGCGGAGCATACAGCATTACACACACGCAGAAAATCATTAAAGTTTCTGTCTCAAAAGTTTTGCATTTAATGAAAGAAAGCGAGGGAGATATCTGGAGAATTCTTGGGTTATATTGACAGCTAATGATCCTCCCTGTGCCAAGAGCACACCCCAGGAAGGTCACTCGCAGTGACGGGGGACCCACAAAAATGGCAGTGTGTCCAGGCGGTGTGGAGATGGGGAGGGTTGTCCCTCCTGGTCTCCCTGCTCCATATCCCCGGGGAGTTGGGAATCAAGCAGAGAGGCTGCTGTTTCATGGCTGGAGTCGTTCTACAACAGAAACAAGGACCTTTATAACCAAGTTTAATCCGTCGCAGGTTAAACAAAACAAATGACTGCACAAGTGAGCAATTAAAGAGCATTCCACAGCCAGCCCTGGAAGAGCCTCGCCATTGATTAATTAGGTTCAAAGGGCCAAGGCTAACCCCTCAGTCCCCTGAGAAACAGACCACTTAGTCCCTTCTAAAACAGGGGAAAAAAAAAAAAAAGAAATAAAATATCAGCATTCTTATTTAACACTCGAGCATTAGTTAAACAGCTGCTAAAGCAGTGAAACAATTACTTGGGACTGACCTACATTCAGCTGTATTGTTTTATTACATTCAGGAGAAACTTAATTAAGCTTCTGTTACTTAATAAAAGCAAATAAAATTCTCCATTTTATGACAAGGAGCTGCACTGTTTCTGCCACGTGAAGCCCTCAAATTTGGCACTGGGGTTTCCCAAGAGAGCATAGCTTCCACTATCACATTCCTCCCCCCTGCATTTGGAGGATAAGAAGATGGAGGATATTTTCATGGATTAATACTCCTTGAGGTGCTCTAGCTCTCTCTGCTAGCCATCACCAGGGTGGGGAGGACCACAGCCCTGTTATCTTAGGAGACCTCCTGCACACCTGAGCGGCATGGCCTGTTCCAAACCACACCATGGGCTATGCCATGAGTACTTCAGCACCGCCAGGAGGAAACCATCAACCAAACCGCAGCAAGCAAAAAAAGCAACCTGTTCCTGGAAAAAAAAAACAACCAAACAAACATACTGCTGGCCTTACATGCTGCCTAGAAACATGATCCTCCTCCTAGCAAATTCAGTGGGTGAGCAGGCCATTAGAGGCACCACAGACCATTAAGAGGGTCTGAGGTGGGTAGCAGGAGTGCACAATCAAGGGAACTCTTGTACTAAGAAAATACATAGAGGTTCACCAGTTCACATCACCAGAAAGACTCCCTCAAACCGTCCACCCAAGGTCTGTCTTGAATATTAAGATTTTCAAAGATTGCCAAGGGTTGATAAAAAGGACCATGTGACCCACACTCACCCACTGTAACTGTGGCCAACTTCTCTACAGGATTATTAGCCACATGCTACATCCTAACTACCCTCTCCCTAAAATGCGTGTCTTGTCCTCTCCCTGCCCTCACACAAACAGCTCCTCTGCTCTGACATACCAAAGATTCAGTTTTGAGGATAAAAATCTGTCCCCAGCCTTGTACAAGTAATGAAAGCAAGCACTTGAACTGCAAATAGCCAGACAAAAACACTCACCAGCTGCCCAGACTCTCTGGACTTTCACTGAACTGACTGTGGATGCTCAGACAAACTTTGGTGAGGTAATGGGAAAATTCCTCCGAGAAAACCCAAAAAGTGTCCCTTGCTGAGCAGAGGCCATGGCTCGAGCAGCTTTTCAGCACTGGCACCATGACCAGAAAATGACTTCTGAACATACCGACTCACACTGTGTTTCCCAGCCAAGAGTAACTTGCCAACTGGCTTTTGGCTCTGCTGAACTCTGTGCTGGATGCTTGTGACCCTGAAGTTGCTACTGGATGTTTTGACACATCCAATTCCACATGTGCCCTACTGACATTTATATTTATAAAGCTCCCTTTTCTTTCTAGGAGACAAAAGGCATGGGTACAGAGGTGACAGCCACGCACCAAGATGCAATTCCCCCAGCCACGTGACACAGGGGCCCCTGACACAGCTCAGGTGTCATGGCATTATGAACAGCAAGGAGCTGTTCATAATGCCATGACACCTCCCAGACTTAAAAATCACAAGAGGCTCTGAAATCTGCATGCTGTCAGGACCATTAGAGCCAAGCATACTGGTCTGATGATACTGCAGAGAGCAGTAGCTGCAAGCAATTCATTACTTTGAATTTTGTTCTGTGGATCTGAAAGAACTGGATTTAATTCCACTGATGGCTGTAAAGACTTAGTTGCCAGCCTGTAGCAGAACACCCTTATGGTGGTAAAGTCCAAACCTCTTCTCTTTGCAATGGGCTCCACTTTTCTGAATAACTGAGGACAACATTTTGGTAGAGGCTGGAAATGCCATCCTAGCTTTCTACTGTATGCTGGATTACTAGAATAAAGTATCTGGTATGCTCTGTTGCTATTTGGCTGGGTGAACGTCTGACCAATTAATGTATAGGCAAGAGCAGCTATGGAAAAAGTTATACATTCATGTTCCATGTAATTCCCTTTAAATCATGGTGACTTAAAATCCTGCAATACTTTGGTCGTCCATATTGCGGCCTGGCTGTAACAAGGGGCAGTGGTGAACATATCTCAGGTGCTGAAGAGAAAGAAGTCACAGGTGAGGACATCTCAACTCACCTTTAAGGTTAAGAGAACTCTCCATACTTCTTACTGCTTACCTTGAAGGCCATAAAATAATAGGCAAGTAACAGCATTTTCTTTTTTAGTGTAAACAAGAATTGCTTGTTAAGATACAGGTGGCATCCAAAGTCTCCCTTCTTTTTCAAAGTGCATCTATTGAAAGTCTATTCTCTTCCAAATGTTGAGAAGATGAGGCTTTTCCTCATCTGTGCTTTTGACAGACTTCATCTTACTCCAGGCTTCTTGGAGTGTCATGTATAAATAGCCAGTGCCCCTCACTGTACTGAATTACACAGTACAGACATATGGACAGGGCTGAGAAAGTTCAGTGTGAACAGATTGACAGGCAAACCCTAAAACATTGACCAGCTAGGAAGTTGCCTCTGTCCCAGCCAGTCTCATCCTATGTGTCACTCCCTGCAACCATGAAGTCTGGGAAAGAAGATGCTTTGGTTTTCCAGCTAATGACTACCCCACTTGCTAGTGCCTGGGGCTGGGGCTTGATCCTGCAGCCTCTGCCTTCACAAATGCTCTGACAACTCTCTCAAAACATCAGCAAGCTTCATCTCACTTACTTCAACACGATGGAGCAAATAAATAATGCTATTTTTATGCACTGCACACCGTTTGTCAACCCATTTGTCATTTCTGATCTTTCATTGCTCATGCAGTAAAACTATGTGGGATTTTATTCAAACCTCCCTTGCAGGTGTGATGAATGCCTTATTTATACAGCAGCATTTCAACTTGTGGAACCGTTACTATGCATATACAAGCCTTTAAGTCCCTGTGTGGTGTAAGTATAAGGTATAGAGAGAGATGACAACTAGAGGCAGCACCGTAATTAAAGCCACAGGGGGAATCATGGATGGCTCAGCTAAAACTGGGATGTGCGTGCCAGGGAAAACAGACCACTTCAGATGAAGCATTCACTCTCCATCATCAGGCAAGGGGAAAAACATGTACCAGTTCCCAAAGATCTTCTTAAAGGTCAGTGTGACAATGTCAATGCCTGCCCAGCTTATCAGAGCACCCATGACATCAGCAACCGCTCTGCCTAGGGAGCACATTATTTCCAAGCAAATCATCTCCCGTTGACTCCCCCTGCCAGAATTCAGGTCCAGGACTGAAAAACCTTGAAGGAGACACTCCTACAGATAACCTCTGTTATCAGCCATGAATAAATTCCCTTGGGCGATGTCTTCTAGTGGCCAAAAGCCCAGACAGGGAGTGGCAGAGGAGCCCCTACTGAGATTTCTGTTTAGAGACACGGTGACCTTATGGAGACCATCTCTGCTCTTCTGCACCACTGGAAGCATGACACTGACCTTCTTGCAAAGTCTTTTAAGAGCCACAGATGTAAAAAAGCATAGTACTTTTATAACTATTTACTGGTCTGGGAAATGTGCTACCCAGACCTGCTGAGATCTACAGGGTCTCCTCTGGAAGCAAAGCAGAGCTCAATGTAGGGCATCAGAACCTCTCCGTGGTTTCTACTTTGCATCACAGTCACCACAGTAAGCCTTGGCTTGTGCTCACGTGTGCCATGGAGCACACCAAATGCTTCCCTGGCTTCCCTTCACAACCATTTAACTTGAGCAGGGCTGCAGTAAAAAGCGTAAAGTATCAGCCCTGAACTGATCCCTTTGTTCTCTGGAAGGAACTTCCTTGGCAGTTTTTACTGTGCGAGTAGAATCTCATCAGCTCCAGAATTATTTCCCCGGCAGCTTCTGGCTGCTTCAGATAAATCTGCAAGATCTATCATCAATTCTCTTATTTTTGTGGGTGTGGGGTAAAGAAAAGGTGAAAGAAACAGCTATGGCCCAATTTCAGGTACCTTGATATCAAACCACTCCTTCCTCCAGTTTCTTTTTAAATTTCAAGGGGCGGGTGGGATTCATACAAAACTGTGTAAATAGGCATCAGACTCATGTTTATTGCCTAAGCAATAAAAGATTAGAATTGACAAATGGAGAGGTTTTTGGAGACACAGATGCTACAATCATTTTAATATAATTTGGATTTCCAAATCAGTAATTACTCTATCACATATTTATAATTTTGTAGATGCTACTAGAAATGCTGATGTCTTTTTCTATGCATAGTAATGAGCAACAACAAGGGCTGTTAATATAAAGCCTGTAATGTTTGTATTCATATGTAAATAGGTTATGTAAACGTTTTAGACATTTCTCACTAAAACACTGAGTTCTAATCTAAGTGGCTCCATTCCTAAACTAGAAAATCGCACTCTGCATAGAAATTGTTTACTAGTCTGTCAGCAAAGCCGCCAAAGCAGTGAGCTGAATTTATAGGGGGATTTTCATCTCCCCATTAGACACAATATCGGAGTAATTGACAACCTATAAATGCCGAGACAGATACGCAGGTTGTTATTCAGAAATTTGCTTGCACGTGATGTCATCCATATTCAGCACACGTGCACCTTCGGCGTTACACATGCACAAGCACAGGCACTGTTTTTGAGCACTGAGGAATGCAGTAGTGTTTGATTTAATTAAACTAATTTAGTTAAGCTGATACAAACCCTGGTTAAGAGCGACAGAATCAGTTTAGTTTCTACCTGCTCCTAATTAACTTATGATCAGACTGAGTAAGGTACATTAAAACACCAACGTGTGTCTCCAAGCAAGAGTAAATTACACAAATTTAAACCCACAACTTTAGTTAATTCCAAGTGATGCTAGGGATGGAAGAGAAAAAGGAAAAAAGCAAGTGGACTAAAACACTCCAGGGCAACCATAGGATCGTTTTCACCACAGGATGTTACCATTTTTCTTCCCTCTCCTTCCCCTCAAGCTGCAGTCTGCATTTGTCCCAGCTGGTGCATGGAGAGCTTGGAAGAGTGGCCCTTGGGGCTTGCACAGGCCATTTGTAACTCAGCTGGAGCATGGATACCCCACCATGGCACTGTCCTTTACAGGACCTGCTGTGCCTACCAAAGCAAACCCCTCTCCTCTCTGAACATCATACTACTAACTTGCATTAGTTTCAGTGATATCTGTTCTCAACTCGGTAATGCAGAGGGGATCACGTCTTGAGCCTTTTTCCTTGGTGTCTCTAACAAACCATATCCAGACTCATACTCTTCTCTTCCTATGTATTTGCAAAGATGATTTAGTGCCAGTAAAGGCTTTGGAAAGACAGTTCAGAGACTCACAAGGCTCCAGCACAGCATATGAGTAACTCCTATTTGTAGAGGAGACAATATATGTCTTCTCTTCATCAGCAAAAATAAAATGGAAATGACAACAAGGATGCAAACATCCCGCTGTTGCTCCAGCAACTCTCAGCATCTCCTAGCATCCAGGGATAGTATTTTCAAGATCGGTTTAGTCCTTTGCTTTTGATGAGGCTGTCAAACACTGCCAGGGGCAGCTACTGGTGTTTTGACCTTGCCCTCTTCTGCCTTCCCTGCTCCTCCTTCATCCCCACTTTCCCTTTGTTCCACTTTGAAGCACTCTTACACCACCCGTGGCATGGTATTAACAATGAAATAGCCAGAGTATATTTACATCTCGTGCAATCACAGCTTTGCTCATCCTGCCCTCTTCACCACTGCCTTCAAGCGAAGCAAAGTGGCATCCGTCATGCCACGAAACAACAGGGAGAGAAAAGCTCGACATCCATACCCAAGCACTTGAATTATTGTCATTTCCCCACTGAGCCACAGTGATGTGAGATGACCTGTGACAAACAAGGCAGTTTCTAGTGGAAATTGGGGGCGGGAGGAAGGCAGATAGCTCCACAGGAAAAGCATAATAATTTCTCCAGGCCACAAGCGTAGACTCTATTGCACCCCTGCCAAGAACAGTTACTCACATGAGTAAAATTAAGAGGACTACAGACTAGGTGAGTAAATCCATGTCAATTTTGTTTCCAAGGACAGAAATTCATCCTGGTAAGGCTCTGTTTGTACAGTGGAATAGCAATATCGATTTCAGCAGTTATTGCAGTACCCCAGTGCAGGAACACTGAAGTGAATCAAACCCACCACGGTTTTGCCCCTGTGATCACCTTTGTGCTAAAGGGTATTGGGATGCCCAGTGCTAAGAAACTGGGTCATAGGCTGCTTTAGATTTTTCATTCCCATTCCTCTTGGATGTGATAAATGGTCAGCACTTTCTTGTGATGATGTAAGTGCTAAAACATGGTTGCACCTAAGAAAAACATGGGAGTAAAAGTCATTTTGCCTGTTCACCTGGAACTTGTTACATCAAGTGAAATAGCAGACAAACACTCAGAGCAAAATGAAAGCTCTTTGTTCGTGTTGGGGAACCTTCATCTATAAATTTTAGGAGGCGAAAATAAAAAATGGGCCACATGGCACATTTGCTCAGCAGTGCTGGTGGTCTGACATCACTGTGTCACTTAAATATAGCTGTACACTGATCAAATCTGACCAGATTTCTCATTACATAACCTTTTCAAACAAGGAGGATTATTTTTACTAAATCAGTCCAATGAGAGACCCCCAAACTGCCCCCTTGGTTTTGAAACACCATCCCTGACCAGATGAGTTCACAGTCTGGATAGCACACTCTGCAATAGCCTTGATGCTCAAAATGATGCTCTGAAATCAGGGAAGCATCCAGGACTTTTGTCTGTCTGAGAGTGAGGACCTTGTCTGAAGGAGCCAGCCTCTGTCCAAGGTCTGCAAAGCCAGCAAATCACTTTAACTGTCCCGGTTAGAAGTATCACAAATGATGGTGAATCTGGTTTAGCATTTGTGTTTAATAAAAACAATGCTTGCTTAATCAAAACCTCTTTTTGGCATAGCCATATCCAAACTAAACCAATGCAACGACCTCATGAAGTAAATGAGGCTGATAACAGAGGGCTTGCTGCTGGCAGAGCTTGCCTCATCTTCTCTGTAAAACCAGTTACCCTGATAAAACAAATTATTTACCAACACACCTGTGCTCAAATTAGGAGTCCTAGTGGTATGGCACAACTTCTTCCTATGCTGTTAACCAACTGCATTGGCAAAATGTCTAGTGCAGACCAGCCTGCAGATCCGTGCCCACTGGTGTTTTCAAAGGATTTTGCCTCATGTCAGGAAAATCCTATTCAGACTTAGATTCCTGGGGTGCCAATATATCATCAGACATCTGCTCCCAAGACTATCCCTCTGCATTACTTCACAGCATAATTACAAAGGCACAAAGCTGGAGTATCCCTCACTACCCACTCCAAATCCTCTCTCACATCGCCTGCCTCTTCCCATATTTCCCTCCATTTCAGGCAAATCCTGATTAGAGCAACACAAAGGGAATTGGACAATTTTGTTCAGATGCAGCCTGAACATCATCAGTAACAGACTGTGCATTTGTATTTGCCAAGACCTCTGCTTGATTTTTTAAAATTATTCTTTTGATGTTGAACAACGAACTAGGAAGCTTGTAACTATTTCACCAATTTAAAAAAAAAAAAAAAAATTACAGTGCACAAAATACTAAGAAACTCCATTCTTTCCCTTTTAGAGATACTGCTGCTATGTTTTCTTGCATAAGAGGTTCTGGCTCCAATATAAGTCTAGGTCACTACTGAGTGATCCTAAAAACCACCTGGCTGTAGGTGGAGGAGAAAACATGAACGAAAACAGGAGGAAAAGGTTCTTAATTTCATACCACAATTCAGAGGGCTGCAAGGATCATTTGTCTTGTCAACTCATCTGTTTAATCAAAGAATTTTAATCAAGTTCCAGAAACCACAGGTTAATGTGGACAAACGATAAGAATAATTAAACCACTCAAATAATCTGTAGCTCATCTGTCATCAGCGCCTCTGTACGCTGGAGGCTTGAGATACTTTTATCTTGCATATTTAGTGAGCCGGATCCTTAGCAGGTCTCAGTAAATAAAGATCGCATGGAGCTACCACTGATCCCTGACGAGTGCAGAGCTATTACCTCCAAACACTGAGCTGTTCCAGTCTCCATGTTTCTCCAGACACACATGCATCCACAGGAACAACCACAGCATTGTTTCTTATCAATGCAGCTAAATACAAAGAGTTGTCACAGCCAAATATTTTTGAGGCAGTGTTTTCCCTTGGAAAATGATGAACTGTTGAATCAAAATGCTGTGTGGGAATATGTTGATTCACATTGCCATTTAGGAAAAAAACTTTCCAGTTTAAAAGGCATTTTATGTGCTCTTATTAAAATTAATTATGTGGCTTTGAAAAGCAAAATATTCTGATTCAACAAAACATTTCTTTCAGCAAAAAGTCAGTCTTCTGGACAATTTACAAATGTTTGATCTTGTGTTGATTCAGAATTGTTTTACACTGTCACTGCAATGGCAGAAATTACAGTAGCAGTTGAGAGTGTTCTCAGGGAAAAAAAAACAAAAAAAAAAAAACCCTGAGTCAAAGGAATTCCTTTCTATTCTGCAAAGAACCTGAACTTGTACATGCTTACCAGGATGAGGGAGAATAGAGAGGTTCAAGTTCCAGGGCACTGCTTATGGTATAAGAGAGGCCCCTTGTGAAGGAACCTGCAGGCAAATCTATGAGGAAGGGTAAAACAGAGTTGTTGAGCAAGGAATCCTAGATGAGACTACAAACAAAATGAAAGTCTAAGTGTTGTTCCCCAAAAGGTATTTCCCAAGGTTGTCAAAAAAGGTTTGGAAAATGGAAAAATGGCCACTGGAAAGGTGAGAAAATTACCAAGGCCATTTTTCCTACAGTGTTAAAAGCAAGAATTACACTGGCAGAATATTAAACTCTACATCTCCCAGTAACTCAGGAGATCCAGAGGAGGAAAAAAAAAACCCGAAACAGTAAGATGCCCCCTTAGGGATGTTGGAGAGCTGCAGCAGTCATAAGATATGGAAATCTTTATTATTTTGTCCAAAACCGTACTCTTAATCAATAGGACAGACATTTTAGCTTATGCCTCCAAACATCAAGACTATGAATCAGTGCTGAAACCAAAGCATAACCATAGAGAGTCTGCAAATTTTTTAACAGTGAGGGTTACAACTGTTTGGTTACAAAGGTAGTAATTTTGCATTTTTGTCTGAAGTTTATCCTTCAGTCATCCTTGTGAAATGGAAATGTGCTGCCAGGACCAATTTATTATCTAATACATTGCAACAGCTACTGCTGTTCATTATGAGATGCTACAGCAGTGTTTACTCAAACATTCAAGAAGAGCAATTTCACTTCCCACCTTAGATTGTTTGTTCAGGTACACACTGATATTGATGCTAGCCGGCATCAAGCTAAAAATCACACATTAGAAACATAAGCTTCCACCTGTTTTACCCCTGTGTTTTATCACTGAGGATCAGATAAATCAAAGCAGTGATTTTTTTTTCCCTTTCTTCTGCTTTTAAACATATTCTACTGTATGTTGTTTTTACTTGGGTCAGGAGATGGCTATATAATACATTAGACATTTGCTTTTGCAGACTTGGGAAGGAATTTAATCAGTACATGAATGAGGCTTAAAGAAACAGAAAGCTTCCTAATGCAAATGCAGCTGTGACTGATAAGAAGGACAATGGACAGAAATCCTTGACTTGATTAACTTAGTGACCTAGAAAGAGGGATGTGTCTCATTCCAGCAGCGCAGAACAGAGAAACACTCATTAACTGTTCCTTTCGGCTGAAAGGATCCACAGCACTCACTTCCGCACCCAAAGGAGCCATTCACCAGAAACTTGGACACACTAGGGAAGCCTTTCTTTCAGTTTCTGGCTGTACAAAGTCGAACAGAGGTACAGACTTCACATAAATAAGTGTCTTTCTCTCTCCCCCTCTCCCTCTCTCACTCCCTGCTTTGGCTTTTCAGATGGTTCAGCTGGTCCTAAACCACATACAGTAAGAAAGATTATTTCAAAAGGACTTGATTCACTTTGATGTGTTGTTTTGTTTTAATGGGATGACTTTTCTAAAGACACGCAAAAGCTCTTAACTATTTCATATCTGCACACGCACTGTGTACATCTGCAATGTAACTGTATGGGAAAGAGCAGAACTCAGCAAGGCTAATCTTAGTAAGACCTTTAATAATACTTCAGATGTATCTTACACCTTCAAAACCCTGTGGACAGCAGCTAATTAAATCTCTCAACACTGTTCTGATACAGATGGGTTAAGAGTAGTTATCTCTGTTTTGCAGGTGGAAGGAGAGAAACAACATGACAGGCTGCAGAATTTAGAGGCTACATTCATTTCCTTCTCCAGCTCACAGCTCTAAGAGCACACCCCAAAACCCCACACAGCAGCCCAGTTGCATGAGAAAAAGGGGTCACACACTGCCCTGGGGGAGTTTAGGCACTGAGAGAGAGGACATGAACCCAGAAGCTGCCTCCTGACCCCAAGGACTCCTGCCACAGCAACAATGCCAAACAGCATTGACATTTTTACACAGCAAAGAAATGGAGCACAGAGGTCTCATAAAGAATCAATTAGATATTGCAAGAGAATGCAAAATAAAGGTGGGGGATGCACACAGAATATCAAATGGAGAGGAGAAAGGCAGGAGCATGTTCTCCTAGGGCTGGTTCACATCCCCACTCTATCTATCACAGGGCTGATCGGCAGACAGGAGGATGGGAATCCAGAAGCGTAACAGAGCTGGAAAAGAAGCCAGATCTTCCTTATCTTGCCACGGTGGTCCCATTCCTCCAAATAACAGAGGTTTGAAAAATTAATTAACATGCTGAAAGAAAGTCTGACCACAAGAGCAGATTTCTAATTAGCTACTGATAGTGCTGGCAAGCTGCTTCAGAGTTAAGGCTGATTCTACTGGACACACACAGGGTCCGGGCTCTGTCTGAGTGAAAAGCAAACAAACCTGGATGCTACTGACTCCAGTGATTCATGCAACAGGGCAAAAAGAGCACAGTGACATTGGCTTATGAGATGGTGGACTTGCAGCGTATCTCCAATGATCCAGACAGCACTTCCTAAGAATTAAGAAAGTTATGTCTCACTGCCTGTATGAGTCTACCCATCTTTCCTTTGCTCATCTCCAAACAACAATGTTCAAAAATAGCACACAAAGCCATGAGAGCCCACCTGAGCCTCAGCCCTGTTTGGATAATATCACTAAGCATGGCTCATGCTTGGCTAAGGATTGAAGGTAGAGGTACTGGGGAAGGCAGTGGCAATGCCAGGACTCTTCAATGGATGGAGCTCTTCCACAACCCTGGATTGGCAGTATGAGATTAGGCAGGTTTTATGATCAAAAGGGCACCAGAGATCTTCAGGAGTGTCACTGCTGTGTCTGATTCCAGAGAGCTAGCTTAGATTTCCACAGCAATTTTAACCTCCCTGCACAACCAACCAGCACTACCACCCTCTCCCCTCCAAATACTTCTTCTCTTAATGGCAGTCTTCTCTTTTGGGGAGTCCAAATTCAGAGGGGTCCCCTGAAGCTTATGCATATTTTTCTAATCATACCTGAATCAAGATTCATAAGAAGTGGGGGCACAGCAGAGATTTAATGGGGAACTCAAGCAGGAAATAACAGCAATCAGGCAATGAAAAGTGACAGGCACGGAGCAGCAGAGGAGCTGCAGACCACCTAAGCACAGCTCAATGCCGCTTGCACAGAAAGAACATCTCTGCTGCTGGGCACAGCAATGCAGAGAGGGCAGAACAAGGTGTGAGGGAGTGGGCGGCCAGCTCTGCCGAGCACAAAGCACACAGAAAGGAGCCAGGAGTCCTTCCGGCAGGGATAAAGGAAGGAATGGGCCAAAAGTGGGATCCCCGGCTGGAGGGGGGAAGCGGGAGGTGCCAGCTGCTCCTGCCAGGCTCTGAGGCTGGCACGCCGTGATTGATGGGGGACATGCGAGATGCATAAAGGAAAGGAACTGCGAGGAGAAGGAAGAACCAGCTAATTTAGCCACAAGCAACTAGCACAGCCAAAATCGTGCTAGGGTCAGGAGCCAGACAAAAATTAGGAGCTTTGACTTGACAGAAGGATGCTCGGCAAAGAGAAAAGACAACCCAGTTTCTTCACAAAAAGACCATGGAAATGGAGGCTGCTAGGAGGAACAAAAGGAGCATTTTTTTCTTTTACCAAAAAAAAAAAAAAAATCTAATCCACCACAAGGTGTAAGAAGAAAGGAGGTAATGAAGGAAACCTGATCTAGAAAGGGAGCAGGGAGCAGAGTGCCTGACATGAAGCTGGAAGGATGAGTTAGTCAGGTGTAAAAGAAAGAGCGAGGAGAGATTTATGAGTTTGGAACAAATCACTTAATTACAGATGGAACAAATAAAGCTTTCAGCTAAAATCTACTTCTTAATGCATCTCCCAGATAGTTTACTGTGTGCCCTGCTGATAAGGAGCTGGTTTAAAATAAAAGGAAAGCACAAATCTCTGAGAACCTAAAACCAACAGTACGAAGGTTTTATTCTGCTCGTAAGACTCACGTGACTACAGCCAGCCACCTCCAAGCCATTGGCGTTTAGGAGGCAGGAGAGGCAGATCAGGCTCTGGGAGGAGCAAACTCTAATTCCAGGGAAGCAGCTGGAAAGGGCACATGGAGGCAAACACCCAAACACACTACCAGAAATAGAGTCTACAAAAAGTAGCCTCTACATAGTCACAGTTAGGAGCAGAGACCAGGCCTGATTAGAGAAAGAAGGAAAAAAAAAAAAGTCTACAAACAGAGCCTGGAACTAAGGAGGGGGGGCAGGGGTGGAAGCATTAGTGCCCCAAGGAACACTCAAATTATGTTTAATTCAAAGCAAATGACTGCAAATTTGCAGGAACCTCTCTAATCCCATCACTGACACCTTATTTTTCAGCCACTTTATCTAATTTTTTTAATATCTTTTTTAACAGGAAGAGAAAAAAGATTTTATTAATTGAATTAATAAAATCCCTTGTTGACTCCAGTCCATCCTGGGTGATAACAAATTCTTTCCAGATGGATTGTAATTTCCATTTAGTCTTTTATTCCTCTGCCAACCAGCAACCCACAGGGCATGAGAACTCATTTCTAGGCATCCCTGGCTTGGTGCTATATCATCAGGGGTAACTGTAGCAGCCCTTTTTAGTCGCTTTTCTCCATTTTGAGACCACAATCGAAGTGAGATTCCTTTAGTATCCATGCGTAAATGAAACAGTGAATCACACCTCAGTCACATTACTGAAAACCTCTCTTCCCAAAACGTATTCAAAGATGTGAAGAATCTGTTAACATTAAGTCTGGTTTAAAAGCTGAAAGCTTAGATTTGAAGAAGCACTGTGTGTTGCACTGTGTTGTGTTTACCAGTACAAATCATGCTTTTGGTGATGCTCAGTGTGGTCACGAATGTGTGTCTGCATGGCTGAATTACTGACTGTGGCTGCTTTCTCACAGATTTTAGAAACCTGTATTAATAGCATGATCAAAACTTGCAGGAAGCAAGTGAGAAGTGCCATCCTTCTAATAATTTAAAAATAAAAAAAAAAGCTCTGGACAATGAAGAGCACAAATTCCCATTTTAGTGCTGCAGCTGTGTGTGTGCAGATCATTAATTAATCTCTTTGTACATCACAGGATTCCTAACTTTCAACTGAGCCATTAACCAGGCTCCAAAAACGGTGCTACCAGCTCTCTTCCCTCTTTCCTTTCTTTTTCCTTGCCCCACACAAGGCAGCCACAATGAAGACCCCTATGGTCAAAGAGTGAGTGAAGGCTGCTCCTAAGCCCATCATGGATAAGGAAAGGTGGAAAGAGCAATAGAGACAGCAGCTTTTCTCAGCTGTTTTAAAACAATATATCCTTTTATCACCACTAATGCTTTCCTGCATCAACTTGAAAGAACAAACTCCTTCCTTGTTCAATGATAGTAAAGGGATTAAAAAGAATTCTCTCACTGTAAGCGACAGTCACACACAACATAAATTCCTTAACCTGAAGTAAAACCAAAGAAAACATTTCTTTAAGAAGAAAAGAAGGATGGGAGGTGGAGATGCTGAAAATCTATGTCAAAAAGGAATGTTAAAGCCATTCAGTTGTTGAAAACGAAGTACCAACAATTTATTAATTTACAGGAGAGAACATGCATTTAAACTCTAGCCCATTTTCCAAGAGCTACAAAGGGTCTCGGGAGTCCTAATGGCATGGCCTGGAGAGATGACCCCACATCAGTGCAAGGGCTTGCTCAGGCTGCCCATTTTGGGCTCCCTAACACCCCAAAAGGGGAATATTCAGCAAAATGGCAGTGAGGGGGGTCTCAAAGGCTGGTGCAAATATCTAGGAGAGAGGCATGAAGGCTGTCTTAACCTTTCATCTGCACAAGCTGGCACTTTATCAGTACCTTCTGCAGCTGGGTCAGTATATCACAGGGAGCTGCAAAATGAAAGGGAACATCCAGAACCACAAGCCCATGTGAAGGTGCACTTCATTAGGTCTAAGCTTCCATGCAAAAAGAGAAAAAAAAACTTCTGTCTAGGCAAGTCCAAAAAAGAAGCCATCTCTTTCCACTTGGCATAACCATTTCAAAACAAGTCCAGTTCCATTAATTTACCCACCTTTAAGTGTTGCGTTCACATATAAGCAAGTAACAGCAGCACTGAAAGCCACAATGAACTACTATGTTAAACAACTTTTTACTCCTCTCTTTAGCGGTCACTCAACCCTGCAGTGAGCCAATTAAAATAAGTTTATTTTAAGGACTAATAAAGAATAGCTTTGATAAAATAAAACAGGTTTATATTCCCTAATTGTTTTTCCCCTTTCCTCGGATGGCTTACCTGTGCTTATTGAAATACTATTCCTGAGGACCTACAGATAGACAGCTAATGACTGTAATAGGAAAAAGGTTTCAACTACTATTGTTTAAATGTTAATCACAGCTGTATAAAATCACAATCCTAATAACAGAATTTAATTTCACTGAGCAATATGTACAGGGATATGTTAACACTAAGTTCCTAGTTTCAAGAATAACTTTACATATATAGGCCTATATATGGAAATGCAGACGTCTTTTTCAAAACACAGCTAAAAGAATACACACACATAAATACACATCTATAATATACAAACACACAGGTGAAACTGCACAGCACAGGCACCAAGGATTCAATAAGTCACACAAATGTTGAGTGTAAGGTGCAGGCAATGAGGCAACTCCCTTCGACAGAGCATCCAGCTGATTTTCTGAGCAGGAGAGAATTGAACAGACAGTCATGGACACGAAGCTGGAAGCTTCCTACACTCTCAATGAAACGCTGATTTAAAGATATCTTGGATAGAGGTACCTTTAGACTCAAGGCAAGGAAATTCTCAGGGCTACACATACTGACATTTGTCTTCATTTTCATTCAATCACAAAAACAGCTCTTTGGTTAAAAAGTGGAAACAAAACTCAATTCACCATCCACTTAAAAATATTTTAAAAAGAAACAACAGATATACTAAGCTAAATTAGAATCAATACTAGGACATTTCTGATGCTAGTCATCTGAAGAGACTGTACCACAACCAAAGCCTACCACAGATTTCTTAACTGTGGAAAAAGTCAGCTAAGAAACTTCAACACGTTCCCCATACTGTGTTTTTTTGCAAAGTAGTTCTCAATTCCCTCTCCTCTTTTGGCTGTCAGAATGAAGAACTGGGAAGCATTTACCCAAAGATTGGCAGAATCTGTCAAAGATTTAGTGGTGTAATTGATAGGAAATCTAGTGTGTTTAGACAGCAGTGACTGACATCAGCCTCTACAACATAGCACGCCAAAATTCTTATGCCATTACAGAACATGTCCAACAAAAAAGTAGTCCAAGTTCTGGCAGCTTATAATAGCAGCTTGCTTGGATACGACCAAAAGTGGCTTCATCCAAAAGATACAGAACATGGATCTACTCTGTGAAATATTAAAAATGAGCATGTGGCCAGTAATATGTAAAACACACTGAAACAGAGACTGGTAGACAGTAAAGCTATACGGAATAGTGGCATCACTGTCACAAAAGGAAGTGGAGAATATCATGTTCTTCAGATAGAAAAAACCCTGAGGAGCTGAATTTAATAACAGTATAACTACCTACAAAGCTTTCCAACTCCAACGAATGCCAGATCATTAGTATTCTTCACTGAGACTGATAGTGAAGAGAAACTGGAAGCTGTGAGCAGAGCAACAAGGAATAGAAAGAGATCAGGCTCAAACCACAAGGTGAATTTCAATATGCACTTCTCACCCAATGGGAATTTAGTTAAGAAACACAAAATACAGCTGAAATACTTAACAAAGTATAACTCTCCACAAAGGCATCTACACACTACTGTCTTGCACTGTATTGACAACTGGAGTCACTCTAAGTCTGATTACAAACCCTACTGAGAAGCCCTCAATATTCAGCAGCTCAAACTAACTACATAAAGCAGTTTTCTAACAATTATGAATTAATATCATCACCAAATGTTGGAAGGCTTCAAAATAAAGACTGTATTCACTAACACTGATATGGGCAATGTGTCAAACGTAGCATAAAAAAACTTTTGCAATTTAACTGTCTGAAAACTTTTAGATTCAGTTTCCTTCAGGTCTCATTCCCTGTGATACAGATATATATATATAGATATAGATATATATAGAGAGATATATATACAGGCTTAACATGAATGTTCAGCTTTTGCATGCTAAGCTCTGTCACATTTTTGCTGGTTATTTGCCTTATGGGTTTTTTTTTAAGATGTCTCAAGGGAGACAAAAGGTTTACAACTCTGAGCTCCCCAGAAAGCATCTGAGAGTATCTATCGGCAGACAAGTTTTCAAAGATCAAACAAAAGAAACGTCCTATCCCAAAAATCAAAAATATTAATGTTCAACTGAATTATCTTTTTTTGGCCAGCGTACTTAAAAAGTGCAGTTGTAACCAAATTCCTCTCTCCCTCTGTCAACTTGTCATCCAGAACCAAAATTCTCTATTGCCAATACAAGTCTGTAGTACCAATGATCTTATGAACTTTAATGGTGCAAAGGATATAAAGTCAAGCAAAGTCTTTTACTGCATTTCTTGAGCAACTGTTCAGATGTAACTGTTCAACAGGCTGAGAGAGTTGGGGCTGTTCATCCTGGAGAAGAAAAGGCTCCAGGGAGGACAACCCAGCAGCATCCCAGCACCTAAAGGGGGCTAACAGAGACCTGAAGAGGGACTTGTTACAAAGACAGGTAGGGATAGGACAAGAAAGAATGGCTTTAAGATGAAGATGATTATGTTGAGATTAGCTATTAGGAAAAAATTCTTTAGTGTGAGGGTGGTGAGGTACTGGCACAGGCTGCCCAGAGAAGCTGTGGATGCCCCATTCCTGGAAATGTTCAAGGTCAGGTTGGGTGGGGCTCTGAGCAACCTGCTCTAGTGGAAGGTGTCCTTGCCCATGGCAGCAGGGTTAGAACTAGGTGACTTTTAAGGTGCTTTCCAACCCAAACCATTCTATGATTCTATGATAATCTAACAAAAACAACAACAAAAACACCACCAAAAAAAAAAAAAAATCTGCACTTAGAAGCTCACAGTTTAATAAATGCAAAGACAAAATGCAAAGGTGTTTGAAGCATTGGTGTCACACATAAGAGCATACCCCTACTAAGATTAGTACTATGATGATAAAGAAACTCAGATTAATTATCAGTGAAAATTAGTAATAATTTTTCCCACTATCTGTCATACCTTTAAGGAGGGTTTTACAAATTAAAAAACTAAGCAAAACAAAAAAACCAAAACCAAAACAAAACAACAAAAAAGCCCAAAACCCACAAAAACCAAACAGAAAACAAAACAAAAAAACAGCCAATCAAACAAAACAAACAAAAAAACCCCCATCCAAACTCTGCACTAAAATCCAAGCTTTTTAAATAACCTATGTAAAAATACTATTATAAAAATCAAGATGGTCAAGCACTACATAACTTCATCAGCTAGAGATTAAGGAGAAGAAAATGGCCATTTTGATAAAGGTGGAAACAAAATCACCAAGTGGAAACTTCAGAAAGCTGCTCCAGGGTTTCTGTCCTCTCTGCAAAACTAGGATATCATTAAAGCTGGTACAGACCAGGTGCCCTCACAGAAGCAAATGATGGCCCTGATCCTGCAAATAGCTTGCAAGCACTTCCAGGACCAGGGTGGATGAATTGAAATAATTTACTTTTTTCTGGCTTGTGACTGCAGGATCATCTATATTCTACACAGAGGACAATCCACTGCAGGCAGGCAAACAAATTAGATATTCTTGGGGTTTACAAGCTAAGGCTGCTATTTATCAGGAACAACTGCAGTAATTATGCTGCAAATGGCCACCTGTTTAAATTACTCAGGTATTTGTGTTCCAGGCAGACTACTGGGAAATCTGGGCACATGGAGTTTTAAGGAAGGAAGTCCATAGTTCAATAATTGAGTTTGATCTTATTAAATAGAGAGGAATCCTTGGGAAGAAAACATAAATACATGCAGATTGAGGGGGAACCGAGTACATGAAGTGCTTACAAAGAGTGGCCACAACCTACATACTCCTCTATGGAGCAACAACTTGACTAAGTGGTTTAACTGCTGATCTTCCCTCTGCCTCCCATCCCTGTGTGCTCCTCTCTGCACTGTGCCCAGTGCAGCTGCCTTAACTCAGAGCTGCTCCTTGATGTGTTCTGGCTTCCTGGCCTAAATTTAAGTTATACCGTTTTGTTCTGCCTTTCCTTGTCGCAATGCATTCAGGATTTACCATCCCACTACTGCTCCCAAAAAGACACTGTCAGATTTTGTGCAGAAGATATCTGCACACAAGTTATTTAGATCACATCTCGGATCTGCCCCGAGAGCAGCCTTTTGGAAAGGAGTTCTAGGAAGAACTTCTAGGAAGTAATTCCAAAGGATTTCAATGCACGCTTGTTGAATAACTACTTCAAAAACTTCAACAAAAGCTGCTGGATAGAGAAATTAATTTAGCAACTTATGCTAAAGGACATATTTATCATCTTAGGAGTGCTCTCATTCCTCCAAAGTGTGAAGCTGGGGGATTCCCTGATCACTGACAGGTGATAATGGAAACACCTTTCACTTTTGCTTGGGTTTGAGGGCTGCTGGATTTTTTTTACATCAGTGTAGCTGGTTGATTATCCTTGGTATGTTATCATCAAAATAGTGTGGAGATTTCAAAGGCTTCCTGTGCTAGTCCATTTGACAGTGTTGGCAGTATGCAATATTGTGGTTGTTAAATGAACTACATTTACTACATAGCTCAGGGATACAGGAGAACAAACTGACTTACAAAAAGAGGGACATGAAGAGTTCTTTGCACAAATGGCAACCTGATAGGATATCAGGTGAGGATGAAGCCTTAAATAAATAGTTAACAATTCCAAATAAGATGTGACAACTTTCTTACTGTATTAACAACTTTCATTATCTTAAGACAGTGCTGTGATATCCCCCAAAATGTTCTTGGACAGAGAAGTGCTAAGCCTTTGCTCTTACTAGCCAGTTTTCTTAGACAAAACCTTCAGAGCAAACTACTTTCCAGTGAACATACCCATACTTTACTCAAAGGGTTAGTGATTTTATAGCATGTATTTGTTGCCAACTCTCTGTCAATTTACTTTCCAACTAATTTAATACATCTTGACTCTGAGGTGTTTTTTATTTTCTCCCCTGCTGATATCACAATGTCAGAGATCAAAAGCTCATTCCCATCTTCCAGCTCGCGCTACATTCAAGTAAATTACCAGATATATTACAGAAAATTTACAGCACTCATCCAAACACGGTCACCAGCAACCCAACAAAGCTCTGAACGCCTTGCAGAGTCAGGGGCACTGACAAGCCAGAGCTGGAAAGTCAAGCTAACGAACCATGAAAATGTGTCTCCTGTACCTAGCAGGCACTTACAGATGTGTGGGCTGGAAAGAAAAACCAAAATCCTATGGGGCAAGGGGGAGGGGGGCTGGGGGATGAAGGGTGGTGTTAAGGGAATAAAAGGAGGAAAAAAAGATACAGAGGTTTTCTTTTGGCTTGGTTTAATAAAGCTAGTAAAGAGATTTGTAAAGCTTTGGCAGGTCTACATGGTTTTTAACCTGTTCTTGCCCACGTGTGTGAAAAAGGCCTTTCAGAATGCTCAAAAGAAAATAATGAGCAAATGTCTAGTAAAGACTAGGTCAAGCATTTCTAGCTCACCTCTCTAACCCTTTCAGCACAAGCTAATCCTCCTTTGGCACTGAAATAAAGAAACACAAACAGAAATCCCTTCTGCATTGGCTGCCAGCCTAAACTATAGTGTCTGTAAACTTTCATTGAAAACCCTGTTGGAGTGAAAATTAACTCAGTGAAGACAATTCATTGCTACAATAAGTGACTCTCTCGTAACAATATACCTGATAGATCAGCTTGATGACCTGCGTCAGAGGAAAAGACGTATGTATATACAACACGTGGAAACACACACAGAGAATGGAGCAAACTTGGGTCTGACTTGAAGTTTGCAAGAATACTTCGAAGTAAGAGACCTATGGGAGGGGTGATATTGCCCATGGACAACGATACGGGAGAGAATTTATTTCAATTCCATCTTAAGTGCTCTCTAGTGCGCAGCAAAACCACCCCCCTTCTCCAGCACAATTATGTCCATGCCTCTGGGTAATTAGCTCTGATATCTTGAAAACAGTAAGAGAAATTAGCTGTGTGAAGGATTAAAAGCCAGCACTGTGGGCTGGATCAGAGACTGGATCCCAGGATACTCTGCACAGAGCACCACTGCAACTTAAACAATTAGCAAGAAATACCTAGAAACTCTGTATCAAACAAAGAAACCTCACTGCAGAATGCACAAGCTGCCTGTTACAACCATCAGAAAACAAAACAGGGTGAAAGCACTACCTTAAAAAGCATCAATATCTGTTTATTTTAATTTTAAACATTAGAGAAATGAAAAGGTTGCTAGTTTAAGATTGCTGTCATATTAAGTCATCTGGAAGACTATTTAAGATATCTTGGCTTCCATGCCCCCAGATTGAATGCAATTAGTATCTAAAAACAATTTCAGAAATGCTTTTAAATAAACTAAAACTCACTAACAAGAAGGAAATCAAATGCTCCAAAATCACCCTGGCAAATCCAAATGGGCTGAAGCAAAAAATCCCAGCTAGTAAACCACCAAATGTAATTTCTGACCATTTCCCAATCATTTCCATGCCATACACTTTCAAGCTATTCAACTGTACTACCTATCAGATGAAATGTCTGGATGGATGAGAAGTGATTAGTGTCAGAGGATTTTCTCTTTAGGGGCTGAACTACCCAGTGCATTTAAGAGGAAAAAAAATAAGAGTAGGACAAAAATAGAGTCAATCATATAGGGTGACGGATAATTTATTACAAAGAGTTTCTCCTGCTTTTCTGGGAAGGCTGCAGTGTCAAGTGCTGAGGATGAGAGAAACAACTCAGGAGACAAATCTTGACTGTCCCTGGGATTACAAAGACAACAGCTTCCTCAGAGTGAAAGCTGTCAGGTTGCAGTAGCCAAGCAAGGGATAACGAAAAGTATTTAAATTAGACAGTGAAGCACGTATTTTTTTCTTTCATCCTTCTTAATTTTCCCCTCTTTTGCTACCAGAACTGTGATGACATTAGTTACCATCTCACCCTTTCCTGCTGTGCACTACAGTGGCCACACAGCAGGCAGATCTACCAGCTGCACTGAAACTGAAATGGTGATGCTTTCAACTAAGTTTATATGATCTTTTTTCCAGTCCTCTTCCCAATAATCAGCAGTTGCTTGTGTAAATCTGAAATATCCAGCACCAGGTTATAAATAATGACTGTTGCATTTCCTGGGCCAAATTTTCCAAAGGGCTCAGCTCCTGTTCAGAGCTGTTAGGTGAACCAGCCCATCTTTAGAAGGTCAGGCAAAATAATCAAGTCTCACTGCTATTCCCCAACAAAGCTGCTTGTGAAAATGACATGCCACCTTCTTTTTAGTTGTCCAAACAGAACTGAATCCAATGTTGCCATTCTTTGTCTAGAGCAGAAGCTGTACAAACTTTAATTGCCAAATCCCTCAGAACACTAGAGTCACATGTTTCGTTACTAGAAGCACACAGCAAAAAAAGGTTGGGTTGAGTAGGATTATTCATCTATTCAGCCTCATTTAAGAAAGAAGAGCATCAAAAAAGCCTTAGAGACTTCTTCAACACACAGTAAAACGATGTGTGGGTCCACTCCACAGCTAACTTCATCCTTAACTTCTCCTGTGTTTTCCCCAAGCTGCTTAACCCAGTACTCGGTCTACACAAACAGGGGACTAGTACCAGCTGTATTATGCAATAGAAAAGCGTTAGAATTAATCTTAAAAACATGAATACAGTAAGTACTAATGTTGAGAGCAGCCTGACCACACAGCCAAACAACTCAGGCTACAAAATCCACCTGAGATTCTGCCCTCTGTAAAGCAGGAGGACTATTTGAACTCGTGTTGATGCTGCCCGACCAGTTTTAATTGCCTGTTTTCTTTCATCTACCAACTCCCTTGATATTCCTTATTCTTTTAAATCCACACACAGTCCTTCTACATTTCCTAGGTCAGGTATTTCAAAGCCTCCTCCCCGAGCAGTTTACCACGTGCCAGAGCTGAGTCTGTGCATTTCTGCAGCGAACGCTGATGCAATGAGAAAGGTTATTTTACCCACGGCTCCTTGAGCATGTGAGGGAGCTTTCTTTTACTGGGAATGCTCTGTTGTCACCTTGGCTGCAATCCTCCATTAACGTGACATGGGAGACAGTGATAAGCTTCAGCTCCCACTTCTTTAGCTTTTCTTGGAAGAATTAGGAGCTCTGCATCTTGATAAAATGACACAGAATACGTTGCTCGAGAATGAAAGTGATTTTCTAGCCTTTGATTGCCGAAAGCACGCTTGATAAATTGAATGGGAAGGCATTAAAAAAAACCAAAATGGGGAGGTGGCTGAGAACAAGAGATGTTAACAATGAAGCTCTTATGTGAGGAGGATTCAGGTCATCAATTTTCCTTCAGTATGAATCAAATACTGTTAACAACATGGAAGCAGCTCCACGATAAGACACACAGACACGCTTGAGAAATTTAATGCTTTGCCCCTCGTTGCAGAATTTACAGCATTTAATCGACCAAATGGAAAGGCAGAGGCTCTTATCAACTGGAAAGCGGGAGGCGTGACAGGAGAGCAGGCTGGGATAACGAATGCACAGTGAAGTCATAGGGATGTTTGCGAAGCCACTCCAGTGTCTCGGTGATGCTGAGGTTCTCAGAGTTAATTAAATTACATCTCCCTCATGGGCACAATCTAATTTGGGATGTGATGGAAGTAAGGGACTGCCTCCATTTTCTTCCATGCCCCAGAGGACACAGAGCATCACTGAGTTAGATGCCTGACGATCCACATCAAGGTTTGCATCCTTATCAGTGAGCTCTTCTGCCTGCACCCACAAGATTTCCTCCTTTTCTTCTTCAGATCACCTCTCCAGGCTCCTTTCTAAAATACTTTCCTAGAAATCTCTCTCAGCCATGATGTGGCCTTCCATCCTTGCTATCCCCCATTTTTATAGTGACCAAATCCAGCTGCTTCCAAGCTGTGCCTGCTATATGCCTTGGCTCTCTCATTATTCTCTATATTCAGTCTGCCAGTACACAACGCAGAGCAGGTAGCAGCAGCAATTCCCTCACCTCCAAAAAAAATTCCAAAACAGCAAAACCAAACCATGCACTGTACAAAATGATCCAGTTGTTTGCAAGGCTTTCATGCACATTTCTTCTCTCTCAAAGGTGCTTAGGGTGTCTTCTTTGAATCAAAATTTCTCTAAGAGGCAGAAGTATTTGTCAGACCAAAGAGCTCCCTAACACAGATGCAAGCCTTTATGTGCAGAAAAACCACAACAATAGGACTCTGCTAATAGAGACACTGTCATTCTTCCCCATTACCTTTTAAATGGTGGTAAAAAGGATACCACGTGAACTTTACAGATGATCCAATATGTTTCTCTCACATATATTGATGTAACCATGTATTTTAATACACACAAATGTCACAAAGATCTGATTTTCTAGTATTTCTTCAGAAATAGAATTTTATTTACTGTTCACAAGTAACCTCTCCCAATAAATTAATGCTAAAACAAATCTGTAGCACCCACTTCCATATCAAGCAACCTCTAAGTAGAAAATAGAGCACAAAAAGAAAGCTATTGGCAGTAATAGTTTCAAACAGCTATCCAGGGGACTTCTCCCTGCTCACACCACTGATCTAAACACTGATTCAGCACACTAAAGGCATCTTCAGTAATCTAAATGGAACCTCCTAGTACATTCTTTTTTTTTTATTAGTTGAGTCACACTGTCTTTTGGCTTCTGGAGAGCCAAGAGGCAAATTTATTCCTCTAGCATCTATGGTGTTGGTCTTCCCAACACATTCTTCCCAGAATTTCTGCACTGACAAGCATTTCATTCTTTCTATTGATCCAAAGCACACATTAAAATGGCTTGCAGAAGAGGAATCGTTCTGCCTTTACTCAATACTTGCCATTCTGTATGGGCAAAAACCTTGTGCCTTGAAATGACAGAGAAAACAGATGAATTAGAACTTCACACACAATGTAGCAGAATCCTGTCACACCCAGCCTTCCTGTCCACTTTGGTCTCAGTCCCCCTCCTTCCCTGAAGATGCCCAAACTCTCCTGCTACCTTGAAGCCACTGGGCCCAGCCAAGGATCTCCAGCACAAAGGAGAGGGTCTCCTTGCACAGCAATACTTGTGAGCAGCTGCTGTCAATGCCACTGATGCCCCATTTTGTGATCACTCAGTACAGAGTCATCATCCCTGGCGTGATTCTCCCAAATGAACTCATTTACTTGTGGAGAAAGGGCACTAGGCGACAAAATCTCTGCCAACTGTCTCTGCATTTCAGGACTAGAAACAGAGTCTCCCCTTGAGCCCTGAGGGAATTGCCCACAGGGCTGTGATCTCAAGGCGGCATTTATCTCCTGACAAGCTGAAAGAGCAGTTTTCATAGAAGAATAACATAATCAGGAAAACAATGATTAAAGAATAATTCTCGTGCTGTATTTGCACGTCAATCAATCCTCTAAATCAGAGTATAGATCCAGACACACAAAGAAGTAATCAAGTTTGTAATCATAGGAACGAGTTTTTGAATGGCATTGCTTCTTGTTTCAGAAAACAGAACCTACTGCACACCTCAACTAAGGGAAAGTCTGTTTTCTTCAGGTTGTTTCCGAGAATGCACAAAAGAAAAAATTGTAGGAACATAAGAAATGCCAGAGGCTTTGACCATACAACTCTGCTCCCACTGCCCTGCTGAAATTCTCATTTGTTCTGTCACCCAGTGCAGGCAGCAAAGGTACACGAGTACACAACAATGAATTACCCTTACTGCAACTTAATTCTTTACATGAGTAGGTCTCTGCCTTTCACTTCAGGGCAACAAAGAACGAGAATTATTCAATGACCCACACATTGTATGTTTGTGGGTGGAATTAGGATGGGGAGTGGAGGGTGTGGGAAGCTGCCCTTCCCTCCTCTGTTGAATTTGCAAACGGTGTGTTTGCATGGGCGAGGGAATCAGAGCTTTTGGGCATGCCACCATCCCTCAGCATTGCTGCCTGTGTGCCTCCCAAACCTCAAACCAGCTCCACCTCACCCTGCAGGAGCAACTTCACAGGCAATTCTGGGAATCTATACAAAGAAAGCGAAAAGAAAGAGGCTTAGTTTCAAGTGTTCCCTAAGTGCCACAAAACACCCGTGAGCAAACCACATATTGTATGATTTTCGAGACCAAAGTGACAAATTCCTGACCATTTTAACTGGGACTGCTTAATTTCCACACACAGAGGAAATTAAGCAATCATCCAGAGATACAGACTATCAGACAATCCTGCTGTCAGCAGCAAAGGCATCAAATACATCTGCAACAGGAGCAGCAGAAAGATCAGAGACATTGATTCATTCCAAACAACTTACAGGAAAGCAAATGCCATGGACAAGCAGAAAGAAATCTCTTTCTACACTTACCAGATATATAAAATTTAAAAACCCCAAGTGGTGTTCACACTGAGAAAAGCAAAAGCACAAAGCTGGCAAAGCTGCTAGCTGGGAGAAAAGAAACCTCTGCCACTTACTTTCCCCAAGGGTGACCAAAAGATCTAACACAGTATTAGGATGCCAAAAACAAACAAACAAACAAACTCAACAGAAACAAAATTTAAAAAAAAAAACCAAAAAACAACAAAAAAAATTTAAAAAACACCAAAAAAAACCCCACAAAACAAACAAAAAAACCCAAAACAGAATAGAATAGAAAAGAAGGAAGGAAAAGGAAAAGGAAAAGGAAAAGGAAAAGGAAAAGGAAAAGGAAAAGGAAAAGGAAAAGGAAAAGGAAAAGGAAAAGGAAAAGGAAAAGGAAAAGGAAAAGGAAAAGGAAAAGGAAAAGGAAAAGGAAAAGGAAAAGGAAAAGGAAAAGGAAAAGGAAAAGGAAAAGGAAAAGGAAAAGGAAAAGGAAAAGGAAAAGAGAAGAGAAAAGAGAAAAAAAAGGGCGGGGAGAGAAAAACATGCATAATATGCATAGTATTATATATGGTGAAATGTACTAAGGGACAGCAATAATAAGAGGAGAGGAGGCAAGAATTTGCTCTGAAGGCAAGTTTTACTATAATTGCCTGCTTCGGAACTACTGAGTCCTAAGCACTCCTTCAAACTTAAATCTCCATAAAATAAGTATGGCCTGCTGAACACTGAATTTTGAAAAAAAGATCTTGACAAAAATTAAAATTTACAGTAATAGCATATATTTGCATATAGCATAAGTAGAAAAGTCACAAGCAAATAGCAAATGAGTTCCAATGTGACCTGATCTAACAAATCCAAAAGAAATAATTCCTCCCGTCCCTCTGTAAATCTCAGCAGTGTTGCTGGACACATTAGTAAAGCATTATACCATGCTAAAACTAGATCAGTTCTACCCCAGCCAACCATCTAAAAGTTTTTTTGGGGGAAACAGCCCTTTTCCCCTTCCCTTATATCCACAGAGACTCACACACCCAATTATAACACAATTAAGTACTTTGTAAATATTTCACGTCCACAGCTAAAGTCTTTTTAGCTTAGAGTAGAAAGCCTTCCCATACCTACAGCTTCAGCCTTCTTAAAGGTATGAGTAATGAAACACTATCTGAGATACAGCCATTCAGGATAAATTCTCTTTTGGAAAAGATGAAAAATTCATTCTCTCCCCAGAGCCAAGCTGAAGCAGTCAGGAGTATTCATGTCTTTTTGCTATCAACTCAATTAAGCACGCAATAAGGATTGCTGGGTAAAATGTAGCATGTATTTGCATGCATGTAAAATGCAGACTCAAGGAGTCTTAAAATGCCCTTGTAAATACAGCAAAAAATAGACCAATAAAATATTTTGTAATGACTATTTATGTTTGTATAACAACTCATTATTTCAATTCTCTGCATCAGGGATTTCTTGTTTCTTTCCTCTACCCCTTAAATAAATCTAAATAAATTATACATTTAAAAACAGGCTATGCATCTATAACAACAGAAACAAATTTCATTTAACATCCAGCTGTCAAAGCCAGCCCTTCTGTCACTCTTTATTCAAGTCTGTTCTACATAATTCATGTCATCTTAATTATTTCCTTCTCTTTCTGGGTAGGATAGCACTTAAGGACAAGCCACTTACAGCACAGTCATTTCCTTTGGAGATGATATGACTGCGTGCCATGATCATTCAGGGAAAAAAAAAAAAGTACACTAATGTTTTGAGGTCTCCAGGTGGGAAATGATGTATATGCAGATGCTGTCATGATGGGACCTCACCTGATCCGCATACTACGGCAATAAAAATAGCAGTATGTATGCATAATACTGTGTTTTAACACAGACATACTGTGCTATTAATAGCCTCCCTTTCTGCTCCTTTAACTCCTGTATGAACAGATGCTGACAGAGTTCATGGGAAGCAGAGGAAGACAGAGGAAGAGAGCATTAGCTCAAACCAGACTGGTATCTTTTTTCTCTTTTTTTTCTTTTTTTCATTAAGTCCCTAAAATTAAAAATTATTAAGTCTCAGCCAAGGTCCTTCCTGTCCTCCACCAGTCTGTGCCAATAGTCAATTAGTAGGATTTACAAACAGACCTTTAATCACAAATACACTAAAATATGTCTAAAGCAGTACAGGCATCACTCTAGAAATATCCTATCCCATTTGCACAGGATAAATAATTAAATTGTTTTAAGCTGTCTAATCTATTAATACCTGAGAGGCCTTAATTTTGGCTACTAAATTTCAAGAAGCTACATTTGTCAATTCAATATACTTAATAGCCATAAATCAACTTCCTCACTCTACATGACTAATGAATTTACTACATGACAGAGAAAGCCAATTCCTCGAATTAAGGTTTCACTATAAAACGTTCCTCATTCCCTCTATCGTCCAGCACATTCCTCTTCCTTCCCTGCCCTTTCTGTGGCCTCCTGAAAGCTGCAGCAGGGGACTTGCAAAAGTGATAGTCTGGATCCTGCTAACATTTGCTTGCAAAGATGACCGCCGTGATTCAGGAAATGTTCTCAGTTGAGCTGAGCTACCAAACCTCAACGCTGCTTTTCATTACCCCAGACCCTCCAGAATCAGGTTCTTCATGCTCCAAAACACCATTAGAAACATCACTGGTCACACGCAGGCTCCTAACAAATCTGGGTTTGCTTCCTCTGCATGCAGTCCTGTACTTTTCACCCTGCTCTGCTGCTCACATTGCTTTGCACACCATCTCACGTTACTCAGAGTCTCAGCAAGGCATGATCACTTACTCAAAGCTGAGCTGAAATGGCAGCAGAAGTCTCCACACTCAGGGCTGTTGGCATCTCAGAGCACAGCTCAAGGCCAGGAATACGAACATGAATTGATCTGCTTCCGCTGGCAGAGCCACATGCACAGACCAGCAAAAGTCAGGGGACACACCTCATTAGGAGCTGGGAAGATTGAAGGGGCTGAACACAGCGACAGAACAAAAGCACTGTAAAATATTAACTTAATTCCATACCGGCTGACTGTGCAACATCAAAGAAATCCCAGCTATGTGAGGTTCCCCAGCAAAATACAGATTGCCTCTTCGTTGCCAAAAGAGAACAAGCAGAGAGCTTGTTTCCCACCCACCTGCTTCCCCATAAAATGCTGTAGGAACACACTGCAAATAGGAACTGCCCTCCCTGGGGGTGCTATCCCCATGGAAGGCACACAAAGGCTGTGAGGAACAAGGCAGATACTGAGCACCTCCAAATCAGGGCACTCCAACTTCAGTTGGGAAAGTGAGGCCAATCTAGGGTGCTAGAGGACCTATACTTCCACACAGTCTAGTAAGAGTCCTTGTAACCACTATAAAAAAGAAAAACAAAAAAAACAACAACAACAACAACAACAACAACAACAAAAAAAAATTACTTAGAAATAAGCAACAACAGCACAGTTTTCACAGAGAAAACAGTGATCACCTGGGAGCAAAAGAACACTGTGAAGTTCCTAGGAAGAAAGAAAAAAGTCCAGCAGAAAGTAAAGCCAGGAGAAAATAGGAAGTGATAAAGCAAGAGTTACAGCTTTCTCTGATGCCTAATAATGAGATGATAATCAGATGATAATCGAATGAAAAGCTTGGGTAAGAAGGAAAAATTTAAGCAGCTGGAAGTCAAAAGCTAAATTCTTGGGCATGTTATGAAGCCAGCTCCCTTGGACTGCATTTGCCTACTATGCTCTTACACACAGTGGGCAAAAGTTGGATATACAGTGACAGTGTGAGCTCATTGATTAAGAGTCATGAAAGTCTGGAGGTACCAAGCCAACAGTCATGATACCTGTGTGGGATATTAAGACAGCAATTTTTCAGCATTACATGTGGTATAGAAGCATGGGCTTAGCAGACTTCCAGGGCAGCACAACTTTCTTGCTTTCTTTGCAGTTTTGAAGAAAACCAAATGACCAACATCTATATCATCATACAATTTGGATTTGCCAGTATGCTGCAATACACCTTTGGGGTCTCGGGGATGTTTCTACTGGTATCAGCTCTGGAGAGACCATGTGTTGCTTCTGCTTCCTTCTTGATATTAAATCAGTTCTCTGTGCACGTGCAAGGCAAGAATTGTGCAGTTTTCTCTTTAAAAAGGCTGTCATTTGCTATTTTTCTTTGCACATGTTGCTTTACTTTCTCATATGTACATCCCCCTCCACATATATGCAGTTACTCTAGATGTATATACAAACATGCCAAATGTTGCACATTAAAGAAATGCATATATATTTAAAACATCATACTGTACCCTGTCTATTTTGCCAATAGCCATCTGGGAGAGGGAAGGAAGCACAGAAGAAATACTTCATGTAACCAAACTAGATTTTGTACACTTCTGCAGAAAGAAAATATTCCAGATACTCTTTCTTTTGCAAATTAACCATTACTGCAATAGCTTCACTCAGATAAAGACAACCAAGCTACACTACAGGGCAACCAACTTCAGCAGGCCACCACCTTGCTTTTCAGTGTGTTTTTAAATGCCACAGGAGACAGGACAGGCATGTTTTTATTGCATTTACAGAAGATATACCCCTGCAAATCTCACTGTCTCAAATTCTTTTATTTTCCTGTGTGGTCAACATATTTTATATGATTTTGCTCTAGTTAAGCCATCCTGTGGACCACCACCAACTGATGATGGCTCCTCTCGCAGCACAGGGATTTCAAAATTACCCAATGTTTACTTCAGGGCCTCACACTCACAGCTAAGCCCTTCAGCCGTTCCTGTAGCCAATGCTAAGCACGACTTTAAATTAGCACCACAGGCACTGCAGCTTTGTTTCTCTTCTGGCTGAGCAACACCGGACTGTGACCAATCTGTCCTATAGATTTCCTCCTTCCTGTAAGACCCTTAATAAAATCTGTGATATTCAAAAAGTGATATGCTCTTGATTTCACATTCCTCTTTCACAGCTGCATTACTCCTGCTGAAACAGTAGAATGAAATTATGCATGGAAACTCTGCTGAGAATTTTCCTCTTCATGGAAGAAGAAAAAATGCTCAACATGCTCAGAATTCAAATCAGAACCAGAAGGGCCCCGGTTCCGTATACATGTTATCAATATGGTACACATTTGGAAATCTCACAGTATTTGCCAAACTTGAGGGTTTCCCCCTGGGGAGGAAGGGGATTAATATGTAACCATGGGTTAAAAGAGGTTACACAATCAGGATTTCCTGTACCAACACTGAGGAAATTAAATTCATGGTGGAGATACTGTGCTGCTGAAATGCAAGGAAACACTGGAAGAAACTAACATGATTAAAAAACATGAATTAATTATTTTATGCAGAAGAGCCCCAAAACACAGATTTGGCAGGTATACTCCTCAAACTCACTTATTTATTCATTCATTTTAGTGGCCCTGCTCTACTTTGTGAATTATTCTCCATAATTCAAGCAGACATATAAGAGGGTTCCCACATATTTTAATACATATTCTGGAGTCTCAAAAATAAAACATTTTGAACTATGTATCTATGTGTGCATATCTGTGTACATCTCCAAAGATGACAGCTGAAAAGAGGAATATTGGTTTTTAATCTCTTAATTATGCTTTTTTTCCCCTCCCTTCTTAGTGCATTAATTTGGCAGCTAAAGGTTTCTGCTCTCAGCGAAGGCTGAGACAACAAAGCCTCTCGGAGCCCTGATTTTTGGCACCACCTCACTCCTACTTTATGCTTGAGGCTACTTCCCCTCTGACTGATTCTTAATTTGAATAAGCTTTCACTGAAGACTGTATCAGAACTGCAGCAAGTTAATCTTATTAAACCATACGAGTTTAAAAACTCATAGCTTGATGTCAGGCAGGCTGTTTCCAAATTGGTATACTTAAGATCCAAATTAGATCATGAGCAAAATATTAAAAGGCACTAGAGCCATTTAAGAGTGAAGTGCCATTTTGAAAAGAAATTTCTGGACATTGAGACCTCAGGACTCGTGCCAGTTCAGTGGGAGTCAGGCTCCTGGCTGCAATGGGTGCTTTTAAGTGCTTTTAAACCTTTAAAATTTAAGCTATGGAGGAAGGAATAAAATTTATTTCATCTATTGTCAATAGTAGCACAAATAAATGGGTCATGCTAAAGGATAGTTTATGTATAGGAGGTTTCTACTCCAAACCAAAGTTTCCTGACAAAAAACATCTTTGGGGCACATTGTGTCAGCTGGCGTTGAATCTGTCAGCTGATGCAACAAAGTGCCTTTTAAGCACTAAAAAATAAAACCTCTATCTTCTTTCTCTCCCTTTATAGAGTACTTTCGGGTTTTAAATAATTGTCAAGTGTTTACAACTTCAGTTTCCCTTCAGCCACATCTGAGCATAGAAGACTTCCCTCCCACAATCAATAGGCATGGGGGAAGTAGTAATTACGATACAGTCCACAATGCTTGGCTCACCAACTCATGTGGTTTGCAGCAAAGCAGGTGGTGGGTGAGCTGCCCTTAGGTCCCCTTGACTTCCAGTGATTTGGTGAGATGAACCGCTGGGTGCTTTTACCACCTGGACACCATCCAGGCCACAAAAATGATGAGAGACCTCTCTCTCTCTCTGGAGATCTCCTGGAAAGCTTCTACCTCCATGCCAACTCCAGACAGCTCTTGTCACATGCACGGCTACACAGGCACCAAAGTGTTCTTGGATTGCAGCCCACCACAACAGGCATTGCCCTGCATTGTTTGGTGCCTGGCTTTAACTCTTTACATCTAGCTCCAAGTACAGCTAATCAAACAAAATTGATTTTCCAGAGCTCCAACTAATCCACTGCATTGAAGGTGACCTATATTCTTTGTGTGTATCATTAAGGGTTTTGGGTTTTTTTTAAGGTGTCTTGGATATTAGATGCCTGTCTTCAGCTGTCAGCACCCTTGCCAGTAATTGAAAAGGGTGTCACGGTGCACTTCTGACACTGGCAGGTTTGTTTTTTTTAAAAATGTCTTCTTTGCTCCCTGAAACATCAATGGTGACGATTACTCATCTGCATTTGTATGTTCAATTTTCCATGACCCATGGGAAAAATCACTTGAGATACCAACCTGAGCACGCTTCCAGCCCACCATCATCTGTGACAAGGCTATAGTGCTCCAACATGTGCAACTGAGACCCTGGACACCTGCAGCAAGTCCTGTGCTTTCTCCAGAACTAACCTTGCTCCCTCCAACCTAATGAATGCTTTTATATTTTACTCCACCCATCTGCTGGTAACAAGGACCAGACTTTACTTTCCCTTGGTACTAGCTGGACACCACTGTAATCATTTAAGTGGAACAATCTGTTCCAAGCAACCAAGAGAACTAATAATTTATCAGGAGCAGAGCAGGCGTTTTGGGGAAGGATGCAATCGTATTTGTGTGGGTGTAATACTCTTGAGTCAAATGGGACATTCTGCATGATTCAAAGCCACTTGGGGAAAGGAAGAGTAGAAGCAGGCTTTACAGAGAGAAATTACCTCAAACTCTCAAATTTATCACAAACAATTTTTTTTCTCCCTCTTCTGTCCTTTTGGGTTTGCTTAAAAATGAAGGGTTTTCAGGGAGAAGAACAAGAACCTCCACATGCTTGTAACAAAATGCAAACCAACTCCCATAACAAGAAATATTTGAAAGATCATCACTTTATCCCTTGGAAAATTAGAAGCAATATGACGAATGAATACAAGCTAAGGAACAGAAATGGCAAAGGCAGCTTGGATGCCTCTGTCTTCACAGTGAGGAAGGATGGCAATGAAATTAAGACCTAACATTTCATTTTTGACACAGTAAGCTATTATCCTGCTGGACTTAGAGCTCCTAGAGGTCATCATGACCAGGGACTTAATGAGATTCAGAAAGGATTTGACCATTTATACAGACAGCAAAAATATACAGCAATTACAATTATGGCTAAAAATCTAGAAAGGATCTTGGGCATTGGAGTGAAAGGCCATCTCTGAGGGATCAAGAACAAAAAAGGCATGGGAATGGCACATAGTTCCTGCCCGTTATGGGATGCCACATCTTGCTCTGAAGGAGACAACACTGGGCACAGGGCAAACCAGTGACTGTGTGGGGATACTATTCCCATTCGGGCATCTTTCCTGCTGCCCAGCTCGAAATTTTCCCTTCTTCTCTTGCATTAGTTTTATAGTTTTCTATTGTTGCCTTGCCCATAACTCAGTCTTCCATTTCTCACAGCATCTGTGTGATAAAGTTTTTCCCTTCTTTGTCACCAGCCCTACTCTGGGTAAAAGCATGTAATATACTGCCTGCTACCAACTGCAACTCTCGGTAACAGACTGAATGCTGAGGCCATAATTCAGTCTGGAGACTCCACTGCTGCCCATAAACCACTCCCTGTCTCCCAGTTTACGATGTCAGCAGGACTCAAGCTGAATTAAAGCTTCTACTCTATATAACTGACACCAATGTATTATCTTATGCATAATGCATAGAAGATGGCTCTAATCAAATTCCATATCCTGCCCTTTCTTTACATCACAAATGTGACCTGGCATTTCTTATGCACTCCACTTACTGATACATAAAATCCTTCTCCTGAATTACAATGGGTAGCAAAGCCTGTTCTTGGGTCACTGCTTCCAGTAACTGTCATTGCTTCCCTCTTTTTCCCAAAGAGTTTGAAATAAACTTCATCCCACTAACAAAACTCACACTTAAATTTAAGGACCACATTGAACTGATCATCCAGGAACACTGCCTGCATCAGTCCATATTTTTGATGCTGGCAAGCAAATGGTTCGTGTCTAATGGACATCTTTTGCCTGTTTGCATTTGGTATCAGCAGCATGATCACACAAAGTGCAAAGCCACGCTGTGGATGCCAAAATGCAAGCATGCAAAGGTGAGGGAGGTCTGCAGGGAGCACTTCCAGCCCTGCAGAGAGACACAGAAATCCCAGGCATACACACACAGAGGGTGTGGTACGAGCCAGTGCTGGTTTTACACGTCTTGGAACGGAATATGGAGTTCAAGCTCCAAAGATTCCACAAACGCTGCAGTCAAAAATGTGCTGAATGAAAGCTTTGAAATGTCCTAGAGAATAGACAATCCCCTGTGTATAAACCCTATTTCGACCTCAGGCACAGACTAACTGAGCTCTTTTGTACATGAAGAAAGAAAGAAAGAAGCAAAAGAAAGTGATATAGATGCATTACTTCAAAGCCATCTTACCTCACAGCCCTTCAGACATTATTCCTAACCAGAAAACTAACCAGAGAAGGAGCGCGCATGTCTCTTTCTAATCAAAAGAAATTTTTGCTTTGTTATCTTAAGATAGTATGAGTCCACTTAGCCTGAATAAACTTAATAGACTATATTGCAATGCTCTGCACAGATTTATGTGCAGACAAGAAGACCAAGCACCTGAAGACCAGCTTCTGTGACAGCCTCATGTGACTGTCACATTCAGGTGGATGGAGGTTGCAGGGAGACAGAAAAGCATCTTTGATGTTTATCACTTCAGCAATTTGGGTAATGGGCAGGAGGTGCCACAGGGAGCATGCAGATGCCTTGCTTTAAACTTTGCTCTTTGGACACCTCGAGTAATGCTTGCACGGTACAAAACCTGTTTCAGCAAAAGCAGAGAACAACACCCATGGGCGTAAAGCTGCATTCTCCCTGAGCGCCCTTCCTGTGGTTCCAGGAAGCTGCTGCCAGCAACACATTCGTCCCTGCTCAACCCTTCCTCCCACGTTACAAACGAGGAGCTGCTGTTCTCAACAAGCCTCAAACACTCAGAAGAAAAACAGATGACAAGAGTGTGTTTCACATAGGTCTTCTCCCACTGGCAAAAGCTACATGTGACAGGCTGCCAAGGGCTGGCCAATCCCTTCCCTCTGACAGGCTGGAGGTGGCCACTTTCACACTAGTAAAGCAACGGTGGGGTAATAAATCTGGATTTTCCCTGCACGGTTTTCAGCACATCATGTGTTCAGAGATTCTGAGGCCACTGCAAGATATGATTTGCCCAAGAAATTATCCCATGCCTTCTCTTTTTCAGTTATGGCCAATGAGAGGGCAGGAAAAAAAAAACAGGAAGACACAAAATAAATACCTGGAAAACTGAAATGGTCTCTGGAAACAGCAAAGATTAATTCCTCCAGCTTCCCTCAGCATGCCCATGCCAAAGAGGCCTTTCCCTTTGGCCGCAGGGGCTGCTGGCTGCACATGGTGTTTTGTCAGCTCAGGTCTGGATTTTCCCAAATGGCAATGCACTGGGCTCACATGCTAACAGAAACCAAAACCCAACAGCCATAGCACAATACAACCATCTATTTATTTATTTATTTTAAGTCCGGTGTTTTATAACTGGCCCGAGCTACCAATTGGTACCCAGGGAAGCCTAAAGCACTATTTTTGATCTACAGAGCCTTCCACAGTTTGGAACCTAATTACCATCAGAATCTACTACCTCCTCCTCACCTGTTACCATGGCAGCTACAATCAGCTGAGATGTCTGGGCTGGCAAACGCTGATTAACTAGGGTATTAGGGCAATTCCAGGGGGCTGACACTTTAAGAATTTACTCTGACAGAATTTTCAGGAAGGGAAGAGGTAGGATAAATTAAGACTGCATAGGCTAGGAAGTAACAACCTATTTCAGGGTGATTCAACAGCCCAATGCACAAAACCCCACTAGGACTTACTGTTGTTGTTTGTTTATTTTTTATTTTTTCCCCATCTTGGTAATAGCATATGTGCCCTTGTCCCAGGGTCAAGGTTCAGGTGAGAGTAACAGAACCCCCTTCATTTAAAAATCTTTCCACATGGTGACTAAATAAGATTGTTTAACCAAGTGGTGAGGCTTATTTTGTAACCTTTAAAATCAGAATCCAGGGAACGTGAGCTTCAGTACTCCCTGTTGATTTCTATTGGTTACAAAAAGTGTTTAACTGAAACATTAGTATTTTTCCATATTGACGCTTTTCACGTGGAGATCTCAAAGCGCCAGACTTATGCTTCCCAGAAAGCCTAGCTTCCCATTGCAGCATCTCAGTCCTTCAGAAATGTACTTCTCATGCCATCTGTGTGGTAACAAATTTAGAAAAATGAGTAGTATCTTGGCAGTCTTTGCAAAATGTGCTCAGGATGCAGAGGAGGGTGGTGGGGTTCCTACCAAATAGGGCATTCAGTATCTGAGTCAGAGGTGATGACAGCATCTAAGCAGGGGGCTGTTTTCTAAGAAATATGCCATTAATTTTGTAGAGCCTGACACAACTGTGCTGCAGTTCAGCTGAAGCCATGCCCTTCAATCCTACTGATGGCCTTGTCACTACAGAGCCTCCAGGTCTGCAGCTCTCCTTGTCCTCTGCACCTTTCCACGTGCACTGCAACAAGCTACTTAATATAAAAGACTCTACAAGAACATCCCAGAACTAGTATGTTCAAAACCAGTGGCCATTTTATGAATGATTAACATGAATTATCCTATCTGTAAGATACAGATAATCCTGACTCTTTATTTCCCAATGCTGTGCAGATCACTGACATTTGAAAAGTGTCTTGAAAATCGCAGGAGCTGATAACATCAATAACAGCACGCCATGAGATGCAATATTATTACAATAATAATGGCACTCATTTCAGACTCCTGCATTTTTCAGGTCATCAACCAAAAACATTAGCAAAACACAGCCCTTCAGGAGATGAAAAATCTTTGCAGTGTAATGCAAGCTGCTTCATTCAATTTATTTATTCTCCCCTACACTGCGCAAAGTGCCTGCTACCATCCTTCCAACTACCAAGGGAGTTGTGAGTGCCCATACTCACATAAAAGGACTAGGCCCTCTGATGAAACTGAAGGGAAGTCTGAGAGCAGCTGACCACCCTTTTACATTCCTGCAGTCTTGCACTGTTCCTATTTTTTTTCCTTTAAGTCTTGACCTGCAAGCTTCATCAATGATGTCAACACTGAAACCACAAGGACAAGACACACAGAGCAGACTCAAACCTAAAGGGAATTAGCTACTGCAGGCCCAGCAGGACATCCAGTACCTCCCAGCTGTGCCTCCCTTCAGGGGAGAAGAGAGGAGATAGCTGAGCAGCTTTCAGCAGCCATCATCCCTAAGCCAGAAGTGGTAAGAGCAGCATACAAGAGCTCTGCATGGTTCTGCTCTGGCAAAAGGCAAATGCTGCCAACTTTGCAAACTGAGCTCTCTAAGAGTTGTTGAGAGAGATGAGAGTTCCTCAGCAAGAGCCTTCCACATCCGCTGGGGTAGAAAGAATTTTGCTTTGATCTTGAGAACAACTGCTGAGACCTGTGAACATTTCTCCCCTGTCTCTTCTGTTCTGCCTGCTGGTTTTGTCATTTTGCCTCATTATTCCATCCTTCCTTTCCTTCCTCCAGATTAAGAGTAGCGGACAATGGTTAGGGTAGACAAGGAAGAGAAAAAGGAAAGCTTTGCTCTTGCCTTTAGGGCAAAAAATGCAATTGTTCTGTGTGTGTGTACCTACATGTCAGGTACTTCCTACTGCTCCTGCTCGGACTTCCCTCTCCCCCCGCCCTTTTTAACATTTGAGGTTAAAGCCTATGGAAAAGAATGTTCCAAACGAGAAAGTTAAATACAAAGGTGGTACTGACAGCACAAAGTTCTGTGAACATACATGCAAAAATCTGATCTACCCCTCTTCTTCCTGCCATTGCTTTCAACCCAGGATGGTTCTTTGGTGGGAAGCATCCACAGGAAACACAAGAAAGCACACCAAAAGCTGCTTTTTTTTTTTCCTTTTTCTTTAGGGTGTTTTAATGTACTAAACTGTGTTAACACTGTAAAAACAAAAGCAATTCTAATGGGAATAGGAGGCTGCTTTTCCCTATTGTTCGCAGAGAACCCTGGCTGTTCGAATGGATGATATGTTAATTTTGTGGCACAGTCACTCAAGGGACGACATAGCAAAGTCTCCCCTGGTACAGTGCACACAATTTACAATGGGCATGGTTAGAATTTAATTATTTGTTACAACCCTCGAAAAGATGCTTCTCCAAAGCAAACATGCTACGAAATACATTTTTTTTCTAATCACATCAGAAAAACTTCAGCTCATAAAGCACGCTTTCTGAGCTGTTACGGGTAGCAGCTGCTCACATGTTTTTGAAGGAGGAGTTAGCAAAATAAAAAAAATTTAAAAAAAAAAAAAAAAGCCAATCAAACAGGCCCCAGAGATTTAATGCCCTATAAAATAGCTCTCTAGAAGCTGCTTAAATGTCCTTTACTTCAAGCAATACTCCCAAAATTGTAGAGAATTTCAGGGCAATACTTGCAGCAAGAACTCCTTGTGTTCCCTCTGCTTAGGGGGCTCCACAAACATGCCGTAAGATTTATGCCTTTCCCTTTCAAAACAACCTCACGTAGTCGTCTGCAAAAATTAATTTATATAAGGGTACAGAAGAAAGGAACATGTTAGCTCAGGCTGTTGGGTTTTGGGGTTTTTTTTTTTCAGTGGGGGTAAGCTGGTGGAGCAATCACTAATATCTACCATAAATCTGCTCACTCACAGCCTCAGCTCCCATACTAACACCACCTCTGTCTCACACACTTTCCTTCTCATCTTTCCCTCTCTCCCTCCCCACAGCCACGCCATAATGTGTCCGAGTCGGCTGTGCAGTGCTGCTCATTAAAATCTGCCCGTAGTTAGACAACTTATTATAAAGCCTACAAGGGGTCTGTGTATTTATGAATGCAATAATTAATCAATGCATAATAAGCACACACTGCGCATACCATTTTTCTTTCCATACACAGGCAGCTTCAATTACCATGCAGGTTACACTGTCACGACAATCTTTAGTTCCCAGTAGCTGCTCCCCCACCCTGCAGCGTTAGCAAAGAAAAGCTCACAGTGTTAGAGGCTGCATTAATCTGCAAACCCACCCAAATACTGCTAAATTGATTAATTTTGCAGGTAGAGGCTTTCAGAAGAAAATGCCATAGTTAGTGCCACAGCTACTAGGCTGTCACAATTTTCCTTTTAAACTACTTTTTTCAGAGGCTCCACTCGGAGCTGTGAGCTGGCAGACTGGTTTGCATCTTAAGAACATATTTCATTTTAATGGCTTTATTTTTAAATTGTTTCATCTCTTTGAATTAATAGAGATTTAAAAAAAGAAAAGAGCCTGACAAAAATGCAAAGCAGAATACTTTTCCCTTTTTTATCTGTCTTTTAACATCAGGCTATATTTATTTTCAGGAAATTCTATAGTACCCAATAACAGGATTGCACACATTTTCCCCCCCCTTCGATGTCCATCCTCTACAGCACCACTTTCTGCCCAAATGGAATAACAGATACTAAGCCCCAGAGGTGAGCTTCCCTGCTAACTCTCTGCTAAGCCATTTGAGCCTGCACTGATGGTACCTGGAGATGAGTAATCACCAGAAGTTTTCATCACAGTGCCATGGGCACAGAAGATGATTACGTGCCCTCCCTGACCCAAGGGCCAATGTTTATTGCAAAATTGCTACATGAAGAGACTGACCAGAAGGTTGCAGAGCTCTGTATTTGGCTTGGGAGCTGCTGCCTGGAGGACACTAATACATATATAAATATAAAAAAATATTAATACTTCGTACTCTGTAACAGCCCACAAAGGGGATGACATGGTTTTATTCTGCCAATATGCAGAGGATTAAGGGTTTCTGCTTGAAGCCACTAACAACCTGAACAGGAGAATTACAGTAATTCCACTAAAACCACACCGAATCCAAGGGTCTAGCTGATGGCACGTTGTTACCCTTTCCACTCCTCTTGAAAACGTAGCTGGCACAACTCTATAAACAAGACTTCAGCTGGCTACGCAAGGAGGCCCAACTTAAAGAATGGTCTTATAGGAGCCATATGCAGCAACGGGGAGGTTTTTCACGAGACTTCTCAACATTTTGGGACCTAAATGCTCAACATGGAGCAGTTCTAAAGGGAAGTCAAAAATAGCAGTTGGCCTGCCAAACTCGTGTTGCTCACACCAGTCCTTTTTAGTGCAAAGCATGTCACAGCAAAGAACAGATAGATACTCCATTGAAACCCTGCACTGCTTTCAGCCATTAGGTCACTGTTAGGTCCCAAACATGGTTGCCATGACGTCAATTAGCAACACTCTGCCTATGCCAAAGCCATTATTAATACCCTGAAATACTAATCTCTATTACTAATTAACAGTCAAATGTACTAAATAATTATTCATGTGTTAGGAATGTATTACTGAATTCAATTACATGTCAAGAGCTGTGACTTATGAATCCTTCCCACAACACCACTTGTGCCAGAAAATATCCTTAAAAATTCAGCAACATTTAAAAGGCTTTTCATAACCAAGATACCTCTAGGTTGGAATAAACTGTTAGGCCCTGGCTCTGCAAGCCAGACAGGAGTCTGTCTACATGTCTCACAGTATCTCAGTTACCACTTCCAAATGGAGCAGCCACACTAAACAGCTACAGTTATTATACAGAATTTTAGCAATTCACCAATAAGAATACCACTGCTTGACTGGAAATTCTGATCCTCCCTAAAACTAAGCCTGGCAACACAAGGAATGATGCAGATGCTTCTTGGTGATTTGAAAACTGTAATGTTATTCTGAACACAAAATATTAATTGTTTGAAGGAGATTACTGGCCTTCTGTTTGAACACAACAAAAAACTAGTGAATATGCATTTTGAGAACGATTTCCCTTCTACATGCACTAAAAGCCTTGATATTTAGGCATTTTAGAAGGAATACTGGATGCAATAAGAATCAAGACTGATCAGCAGTACTTACAGGAAATGTTATTTATACTGCATGATGCTAAACCAACTCAGTTAAACCCAGAGTTTAGCAGTGATAGCTGTAATTCTGTGCACATACATCCAGACTAAGCACCTGCATTTGTTCATGCAAACACACGCACAAACCGGTGTGTACATTCCGGATTAAAAAACCAACAGTCAGCAAACAAAGAATATTAAATACTATACCTTTGAGTCATAATCTTATAGGCATCTGGCAGATAACAGCGGATATTCTCCATCTGAGCAGGATCAGAGTCACAGATTTTATCATCAGTCCTGCCGTAGTTGGCACTTTCGATCATGATAACATCTGTTCCCGGGCAGCGCAGCTCGATGGGGTAACTCTCGCAGGACAGCTCCCTTCGGACCACAGCCATGGGGACTGGGGCACGGCTGAAAGCTGCAAGGATTAACACAGAAACACAGTCAACATTGACTTTCCACACTGAGGCTAAAATTAAAAGCGGGATGACGTTTAGCAGCAGGGTTTATCCATATGCTGTGCTGCAATTGTTTGGGTACCATTGAGATAAGGTCTGCAGAAACAGGGTCCAATCATTGGCTTGCTGGCTGCCCAGAGAAATCACTTCCCCGCTCAGTGACTCGATTTTCTCATCTCAAAAACAAGCTAAAGATGCCTTTTATATAGGGCATTCGAAATCCCTTATTGAAAGAGGTAAATAGCAACTATGGAATTGTTATTATTTCTACTTACCAGGTGAAAAGCTAGTTGGCTTTGATATATAAAATTACAGTCCTGTGTTGTACTTGAACAGGCAAAGGAAATTTTATGACAACAAGCAATCCAAGCACCCAGATCCCACCTGCTCAGCAAGATTGCACCTGTCCTACAGCAGATGTAATAACATCTGTATTGCTCCTGGTCCTTTTCTTAGCCCTTAGAAAATGTGATCCTAATGGCTTTTGCTGTAGCCTGCGGCATGCTGGGAGATGGCCTGCAGGTTCTGGCAACCATCCCAAAGTTTGAGCCCTGCAGTGATACTTTCCATGGAAAGGCCAATTTATGGGACACCAGATGATTTAAGGTCAGTCTTAGCTTTGCATTGGATCTGCCTAGATGGTCAAATAGCTGGCAAATACTTGTGAAATTAAAGAGCTCTCAGAAATCTTACCTGTTTTAAAAGAAATCCAGGCTACAGTTTGCAAAAGAAAAAAAAGAAACACACTTTGAGATGCCTTGAAAACAAAGCCCTAAAGTATTAGTAAACAATCTCACTTGACAACAAGCAATTGTATTTCCCATCTTTACAGCCTCTTTGATCCAAAGATCTTAAACAGCTTGACGAACGTGAATATATTAATCCCCAAATATCCATATGAAGTAGCTACACATTGTCTTTCTCATCTCAGCCACAGAAGGGTTTTGCAGCTTCCAGAAGATCTCATGGGAAATCTGTGGTGATACTGGGAACCAAATACTTGTTTCCCAGCCTAGCACACCATTCACAAGCTGACATAAAAGCCAACTCCATTCCTCCTTTATTCCATGAGAATGAAAACTCACCCACACCAAAAAGGCTTCCAGATATAGGGACGATGTGCCCTCCCAGCTACATTTGTACACTTCCAGCCAGAGAACTCAACATACAAACCAAGCCTGTCTCTATGTGACAGTGACAGAGGTTTAACTCCAGCAGATCCACGGCCCATCTGACACCAGGCATCTTTCAACAAGTCCCTTTCCTCCTGGCCCCATTATAAAAACACCAAAATACCCTCCCCAAAACCAAAACTCGCATCCAATGTTCTGCTGGTTTGCTCCATAAAACTTCCACGTGGTACATGCACACCAAGCTTGCTTATGGAAAATAAGATTATATTGATGTTTCTCGGAATACCCTTTTAACCAAGGCTGCTCTATCTGTCTGTCTGGCAGGCAGCAATCCAACACATTGACTTCCATGAAGCCTTCTATTATTGTCAGTTGTCTCATGTGTCACTGGACAGATTCTCAGATTCCCATTTCTGTAAATCTGCAGGGATTACTTTAATATCAGACTCTTACTGATGTGCCAGAGTCGTGGACTAATTGCCAAACTCCCAAGACAGAAATGTGCTTATTCTTGAATAATAGCTTGCACAATTAGCACAGCTTTAGGGTTTGGATCACTTGAGATGTCCTCCTTCCCTGACACTGGAGAAATGGTTTTGCCCTAGGCTCATATTGCACCATATATTTGTGTAATGCATTAAATTCCCAGTGCCACCAATTTCTCCTGTTACAGGAGGAGGAAAACGAGGAGCACAAGCACGAACCTCTAAGATGCACTGCCTTGTTCTTACCCTTGGCTTGATGCCACCAGTCAACAAGGTGAGTGGAGGAAGGATGGGACAATGTTAGAGACAACATTTGATTGAAGAGATAAGCCAGCCAGAAAGGCAGAGTCAGCAGAGCCCAGCAATTTTAGCCTGCCCTACAAACAACTTCACGAGGTATTAAGTTTGCTTACAGGGATCTGTCCACAGAGCCTGCAGCAGGCGCTGCTCTGTGAAACACTGGACTCTATGGCAGCAGGCCAGTGCTGACCAAAAAAATTCTGATGCCAGGCTTCTGACTTTGGAAAAGAGCTGTGGTGAGCTCTCCTCTCATGCCTGTTCTGTACTAAACCTGAGCAGATTGGTGACATGGGAGGCAGAAGGTTTCTAGCAGCTTTTGGCAGAATGCTGAGGCCAAGGGCCCTCCCTCCTCCTGCCATGTGCTTAGATGACTCCTATTAATTGCCAAAAAAATGACAAAATGAGGTTTACAGACAATACTAGCTGTTTGGAGCTATGGTTTGGCCCAGTCCTTGAGCAATTTGGATCTTTTTTCTTTGGAAGGTTAATGTAGGCTATACAAAGGGCAAAGAGAGTTGCTAATACTACTTTACTTTTTACAGTTCCCACTATAGAATACAAAACTCCTGACACGCGTGATTCAGAAAGTGTATTTTTGCTCTTAATTCCTATGCTTTTTTTTTTTTTTTTTGGCAGAAACTATTCTATATCAATGAAAGATGAAAGATGTTAAACACATGAGGGCTGAGGGAAACCCTGCTTAAAATCACAAAAAGTAAATGCCTGAAAATTCACTCATACGAACCTGGCATATTTGTCAAACAGCAATACTTTACAAATGCAGCTAACCTTAACTGTTGCATTATGCTGGAAATAAGACATTAAGAGTTGCTAACAGCAAGTTACAAATTTGTTGAAGATGTTTCTCTACCACGAGTGAGAACACATTTCTTGTATCATGGGCGTGTCTCCTGTACATGAGACTTTACAGCACTGATCTACTAAAATCGCATTAATATCAGTTCCAAGGACACCCCCAAAACACCCCAAACCCAAGCTGAACACCCCCAAAATAACAGCTCATGTTCTACTCTCCAGTAAAGAATCTCTGAACAGATGCAAACATTTGTAGATTTGGCTTTAAACTTTCTGGAATTCACCTTTCTGCCTTTCACATAATCACTTGACTGCTTGCCATTAGAAGGACAGCTTTCACTTGCAGACACCTACCTCCCTGTGGTATCACACAGTCAACATTTACATTTATTTTCTGGATAAAAAGCATAAAAAATTGAACACCCTGGAAAAACTAGAAGCAGCTGAATACTGTAATACAGAATGATCTCCTATCGTGCTTTCTCCTGAAGCAATAGGCACATGTTTTCCATCCTGCCATTGTCCACCAAATCACTCACTCTGCATGGCTTTTTTTTCTGCTCCGGTATCTGCAATGAATACTCCGAAGGGAGATTAGAGCCTGGCTGTTTATCTCCTTGTAAACACATTTTTTGTTATTGCGTCCCTATATGATAATCTTACTTAATCATTTTTCCTGGTTTTCCTGTAAGGAGCAAAGATGTTTTGCTTTTTGCTGTGAAACGAGATACATCAAAGCCCATCTGTGAAATACACAGCACAATTGTATTAATTCATTAATACACTTCTCTCTTCTTTGAGCAGCTCCCTATCTTCACAGTTTCTCATTGAGCTCCTTATTTAATCTCCTAAATAAGTGACCTAATTGTTGGCTTGAAGTCAAGAGGAGCTGATGGCTGCTCACTACTTTGAAAAACAGGTGTCTTTTTCCAGGATCCTATGTGCAGACGGCCATCTAAATACAGAACTTTAAAAGAGTGTTTTTCAAATTCTTCAACGTTTAAATGTGTGCCAACTTGAGTTTTTTAAGTGCAGCCATTTGGAGGAAAATAATCCTCCTGAGCTTCTGCAGGGCAAAGTGAGACCAGAGGGTGAAAAGGCAACAGATAATGACAGGATTTTATCTGGGCGATTTAGAACTCCTTTGTCTCTGCTAATTTCAGGAGCTGGAAAATTAAGTAAGTCATCAAAATCTTGTGCTTTTTCTCCCCCTCGCTTTTGACCTCAGAACATAATTGCCTCTTGTCATGCCTGCAGGGCATGGGCTTGTAGTTATCACTGTGTGCTTAATCAAATGCCGAAATAGCCTTTAAATTATGTGTCTCCTTGGCTGCTAGAGACTTGTTGAGCTCTCTTACATTTAGAAGCATGATGGTAGTAGATGTACTTTTAAAAGAAAAGTGTGGGTTGATGCTTTTAATTAGGTTTTATACGCAATTTTCCCAGCAAAATCATGTTCTGGCTCAGAATTTTCAGAGTAAAATTTCAGTGCATATTTAAGGGCCATGAAACAAAAGCTGGAATTGTAGAGATAATTATTTTCACAAGCTCTGCGTATGATTTGATCTGCCCAGCTAAATACCTGACTTACTGTTCCCAAGTGCAAACAGAGTGTGCTGGGTGAAGAGGTTTCCTAGTAATTTGGAGGAATGCTTCTGTGTTTGTAATTTTGGAGTACTCAATACTCCCACAGTTCACCTTGGCTCTGTGGGCAAAGAAATCATAAAGTAATAATAAAAATTTTTAAAAAATCCCCCTCCCCTTATTCTCAAGCCTACTCAGGTGTGGGAAGGAGCGGAAATCCCTTTCAGTCAGTGAGTCAATGGGTTTTGTAGGACTCACTCCCTGACAAGAGGCACAATCTGAAGTGCTTTTCTAAACCAGGGCCCTGCTTTTCCCTATTAGGATATAAAGTCTCCTTAGTGCATTTGTTTGCAGCATGCGGATATTGCTCAGAATTTCTTCTCTGTCTCTATTTTCCTTAATCCAAATTATGCCGGTCTCCGATCTCAAGAACGATGTTAGTAGCAAGCAAAATCTTGAGTTAAAGATGGTGACAACAAACATTTCTCAAGCATCCAATACTCCCATTTCCCAGTATTTTCATTGCGCACAAGTATAAGTAAACTTCTGACAAGCTTAAAAAAGCTTGGTTGGTCCAAAGTTCTCTGAAATTTTATGACTAACAGACAAATATGGAAATACCATTCTTTCTCCCCCACTCTCCCTACAGATGCTGACAATAAAAAAAACAGCAAACAACTTTGCCTTTTCTAGACAGACAGGGTGGAAAAACCTTTCTTCTACTCTCAGCCTGCAGTGGGGTTAAAGGTGCATCCTACAGACAATGGCTGGTGCCAAGACATTGCAGCAAATGCTTGCAACATCCATATCCAGCCCCCCCGGGGAAGAAATGGAGACTAAAGGCAGCCAGTGTGGCCAAAGAGCTGAAGCCATCAGCAGTGCAAGGCTGGACAATGCTGGTCCCCATTCCCAGATCTCTCCTCTGTGCCTCAATTGATTGCTGTCTCATCTGTCAAAAGGGGAACATTATCTTACTTCCCCTATTAGGCACTCTAAAATCTGCTACAGAAAGGAGGAAGGGAATTAGATATATCCTCAGAAAGCGAAGAATGTGGCTTCAGCTTTGGTTCCCCCACATGAATCAAATACCCACATCCTCCTGGACTACCTTGGGCTTTCTTATTTTATAGAAGATAATCAAAACCAATTTGCAACTTTCCTTTGGTCACCTTCACCAGATGTAGTGATCCCCCTTAGCCAGCAAACAACCAGCTATGAACACACTTCACAAACTGCAAGAGCATCTTCTGACATGGTGAGACGGAGTTACAAAAAAAGACAGAATCGAAATAAAAGGCTGGGCAACAGCACAGCCATGGCTATGAAAGAAAAGAGCTAAAAAACCAGAAATGCCTCATACCCTTCCCTGTCCAATTTATGTGGAGCTTGAGGTCTATCTTATGGTTCAATAAATTGCTTACTCTACCTCCACTGTAACACTGAAGGGGCACCTGCTAGGGATTTGCTCCCAGGATATTTGAGTGCAAATAGAGTAGATGTTCATCTGTAAGTTTGTATCTCATGCCCTCCCCCATAATTAAAAGGATACACAGAAGGCTGTAGCAAACGTAGTGGAGGTTTTTTATAGAGGCTGCCAAAACTCACACACAATCAGTGCGTTTTCCAAGGTGACACAAATAAGGATACAAACAGGAGCACAAAACCACCCAAAACCTAGCCAAGTCCTAAACTGCACATCTCTGAAACAAGCCTCTCTCTCCATGCATAAGCCTCATGGAAAGCACCTTATATTTCCATGGCAGATCTCCTTCTGCAATTCGAGACACTCTAGAGGTCAACTCTCAGAACAGTGATGCACAAACAACTGGCCCTTCCCACCACCCTTTGGACGCCCAGAAGGCCCAGGGACAGGAGCCAGAGGGTTAAGCACCAGACAACTGCATCCTGGGTACTTCTACTACTAACTCCTCGTGTCACTGATACTCCTCATCTCTTTGCCATGCTCAGCTGATAAACACACTTCTTTTCTTCCCCCACTCTCCCAAACCCTAACTCAAAGTATAGAGAAGCTTTTCTCACTAGTAAGAAGCATTAGATTCTTTTAGACTTTGTCAGTATCTGCCTAGAGAAAGGAACTCACAGACAATGGGGAAAGTGTACAGGTGGAAGATCACAAGAAAGAGGAAAAAAACAGTGAAGTGGATGCATTTACACCAAAAGATTGAGTGTTCATGAAGGAAATCAGTCATGGCAAGGCCCTATGAGGAAACAAAAAGGATAAAAGAACAAAACCACAGAATCAAGATGGTAGCTCTGAATGGAAGAGTTTGACAGCAGGAGGTGACAGAGGCACTGTGCAAAGCCTGCTCATGAGGCAGGTCAACTCAGTAAGTCACCACGAAACCAAACCAGTGGCGGGAGAAGGGAAGGGGGAGATTTCTGCTGGGCTGATAGAGCGGAATCAGCTCAGAAAAGGTTAGCTCAGGTCATAGGAAGAAAGCAGAAGATTTCTAGAAGGAAGGGAGGCTGAATTTAGAGTGCTTTTCAAAAATACATGATAACCTACCTCAAATCAGAGGTCAGAAAGACAGCCCCAGCCTGAGCTAAATGTCACTTTAATGAATTTAATTAAAGCAGAAGCAACAAGTTGAGAACAACAGACAAATAAAACATGATCTCCGAGGGGATGTTGAATGCAAGTACATCAATATTTAGGCCCCATCACAGGAAAAAAGCTACTCCCAAGTATCTTTTCCTTTGCAGTGGATCATCTAATTTGTAATGAAAGGCACACATAAGATACTTGGATACAAATGTTCTTTAAATTTACAGGATTCCTTCATGTGAAATACTTTTCAAGTACAGGAAAGCAGTGCACAGACAGGGAAAGTGTCTGTGGTTAAAGCCCAGCACTGCAGTTAAGTTCTATAACCAACCCTTATGATAAACTTGCCCTCCAGCCTAACAGTGACATTATTAAAATATTTGGCTTTTATATCCTGGTCCATAACATTGAGACATTTGTATTCTCAATAAAGGAAGCATTAGGTTCTGAGCCACAGGGACTAGTCCTTTTTACAAATCCATACCACAAATTTCACTGATGTCTTTATTGAGGAAAAATGTGCCACTTATTTCTTACCCAACTCAGAGTTACTGTTACAATAGGCACTTAACTCTCTCCAAAAAAAAAAAAAAAAAAAAAATCAAAAAAACTCCAACAAAATCAGGGAAGCTTTGACATCAACATTGCTGAACAACCTTGATATCTCAAATTTAATACAGCACAAATTTATGTGGTGAAGCAAGCAGGATTTGAGTATTAACAAAATTTGCCCCATTTCAAATTACTCTACATTTAATTGTAGCCATTAGTAAGGTTAATTTTATAAACTACCATAGCAGGTATAATCATAGAGGCAGTTAGATAAATGAGCATCAAGGGTTTAGCCTAAGAACATTAAGTAAAAAGAATCTGTTTATAATTTTCAGATTTCATATTAAACCACAAGTTCATTTAAAATTAGAGTTTGTTTTTGTTCCCATTTAAAACACTAACTTAAATTCCTACCCTTTCTAAAATAATGCAAAGCTGGAATAGCTTTCCTGTTACCAGCAGAGCTTTCTTACGTTTGCCATTAAAATGGGCTTCAGTAGGGTTTAGTGGTGGCCTGGATGGATATTTCCCAAGTGCTCTTCTGCATCTTGTACCACTGTGAACTGGGAGGTGGCAGCCCTGAGCTACAGGAAGCAGGACAAGGATAACCTGGAGGAGGCAAAGATCCAAATGCATCCTCAAAAGTCAGAGTTGGTCTGCCACAGAAGATGAAACAGAGCCCAAATTTGACTTCTATCTCACCACAGTAGAAAAATGTGTGGGAGGAAAAGAAGGAGAAGGGTGGGAAACCCCAGACAAAACCACACCAAAGTAACTAACCGACCCAAAAAACCAAAAAAAGTCAGGAAGAGACCCACTGAACTCAGCAGGTTCAGAAATTATTGTAGGCTGTTGAAAATTAGACAGGTTGGATGTATTTGGAGCTTTGCTGAAGAGCTGCAAATAATAGATTCCTAATAAGTAATACCTTCTCAAAGTTAAAGTTTAATTTTGATTTACAGTTCCCTGAAAAGCCTCTGAAGGGGAACATTAAAGCTCTTGTAGAAATATCTGCATTATTACAGAAATGATGAACAGCAGAGTGAAGATTACTTTGTGCTGCTTACGGACTTGTTTACCAGAGCAGTAAATCTATTTTTAAGTTTGTACTGCCTAGAAAGGAGAACTATGTGAAATCTGGAAAACTGTCCAGAGAAAAAGACAACCAGACAAAAAAGAATCCCTACCAAAGTATTAGAGTCTGTCATTCAAATATCTGTAGAGAAGTCTGGGACCTCAAGTATTTACCATTTAAACCAATTGCTTTACATCAAAGGCCAAAAATGACACCTTGATTCCATACGAAGTTACCCAGACCTCAAAGACTAGCCATCTCAAGGAAGTAATATGGCTAAATCATAGATCATTAAACAAATAGCTGATTTTTCTTCATGTTTTAGCTCTCACAGCTCCTTTGAGTCTCTGCCATAAATAACAACAGGGAATTTGTTCTTTCCACTAGACATAAATGTGAAAGTTTTATAAAGAAGCCTGAGAGTACTTTAAGATCTTGACTTCTCAGAATTGCATTCCATTATATTTTATTTTTTTATATATATGCACAAACCTCTAGAAAGGCATGATACATATGAAACAGGCAAAACAGCAAGTGTAGTTTTCTACATGGCAAGATTATTGATTTCAAGGAAATCACATATTTTTGCCTGTAGTACCCCTTCTCCTCAGTAGAAAATAGCAAAATATTATAACAAATTTATTAAATCCAGAAAATGGTTCACCTTCTAGGAAACACAACTGAAATCTTGAATGATGAAGTCTACTATTGCACCCACCTGCTCACAGCAATCACAGAGCTAAATTATTTTCCTACCTAATGTAACCTATGCAAATACTGCTCCAGAAACACTACACACCTAGATATGTGTGTGTGTATATATAATACTTACATACACACAATACTGCCCCCATCTCAAGATGAGTACCATAACAATAGAAAAATAAAAATTTCTGGAATAATGTTCAAGCTGTAGGCTCCCAGAAATACCCAGGACATATCAACTACTCCCAGAAGAGTCATGTGAACAGCTGAGAGAGGGATGAATACCCTGTGGTACCATCAGGACTACTATTGCAGATCCGGGGCAGCAAGGGCACAACTGCATGGCCAAACTTGCCTTACTTCATTTTTATCTGCAATAAACGTTCTGAATCCTGCCCTCCCACACCCCACCAGATGTGGAGGTGTTCCAGGATACAAGTTTCTGTTCATTTTCCACTCCATCCCTCAAAGTGGCAAACAGTAGCCTAAAAAGCATTTTTAAAAGCAGCAATAACTAGTGTGAGTAGTCACCGAGACATTGTGCTCAGTAAAAAAAAAAGAAAAAAAGAAAACAAAAAGAAAACAAAAAAACCAACCTGGTACTGGTTAAAAGGCAGCCCTGCTTTATGAAAGTCCCTGCAGCACTGGGTATCATGATTCATTACTTGTTCTATGGGAAGTTGTAGGGCTCCTTCAGAGACACCCATGTGCACAACTGAACAAAATGAGGGTCTGTGCCCCAAAGGACACTTTAAAGAGAAGAGGAAATGTGTGCAGGTTAGGAACAGGAGGTACAGTGGCACAGAAAAGGATAGTCATGCAGCATGAGTAACAAACAGGTGCAGATGCTACACTTGAGGGCACAATGCTCACCAGTTCAATGAAAATATGGCTGAAAAAAATTACCTAACTTGCTTCAGGAGAAAAGCACTGCAAACAACCATGATGGATGGAAGACTCTTTCTTTTTTATCCTTTTTTTTTTAAACACAATCACTAAACTTGTTTCAAACTGTCCTCCTCCAAGAGGTAGATGAAAGAAGTAAATCTTTCGCTGATCGCTCTGGCAGCAAAAACCAGGATATATTTGCCCAGCCTAATCAGAGAGAGACAGTGGGCCTAAAGGCAAAGAAATATTTTCCACAAAATAACCTGATGAAAGAGTCCATTCCTCCTTCCCCTATAGACATGGTGTCAGTGAGGGCAGGACTTTTTTCAAGCCCCAGGGACAGCAGAGGATGCTCAGGACAAAGATGGTTGAGGCAGCTTCCCTCAAGGCTGTGCAGGACATGGGTGAGGCTGCAGTGCTGCCACACCCAGGGCTAGGGATGCCCTCCAAGGACATGGGGAGGGAGGAGGCTGCAGGCCACACCTCCACCCTGCACTGGCTCGGGACACTTGCTAAAAACCCTGTGCTGTTCGCCCCTGAAGGGTTTTGAAGGATTCTTTCAAGTTGGGGGGAAAAAAAAAAAAAAAAGCATCAGGGAAAGGTTTCCAGAGAACTGTTTCTGGGAGATTATTAATTAAATCTCTAATGTAATTATGTTGCAAGTACATTTAAGTGCACTTTCTAAATAGAAACTTTTATCTAACAAAGGATCCATTTCAAGCACTTTTTCTTCTATCTATAATATCCATTTCCTTTTGTACCTGTTTCAAGCATTGTTCTTCTAGAGTTATTTATACTTCACATTTAGAATTTTCTGCTTTCTCTAAGAATAAAATTGTTACATATTTCCATCATCTTGTACTCCCTTTTCATATTTGAGGAAAGAATTCTGCTGCCACTGCCCCTCCAAGGGCATTTTTGGAGCACAAGGAGAAACCGTCATAGAAGAAATCAGGTTTTTCTACTTACAGTTCTTCTAACACCCCCCATTATTCTGTAATAAAGCTCCTCATACTGTGTAGGGTAAAAAAATCGGTTTTTCAAGGGGGAGCTACCTGGGCAAAATACAAAAGGTCACTGAGCGAGGTCATTGTTGAGCTGGTCTTCTTGATGCACTGTGCATCAAGAAGTGCCCATATTGATTGTGTTGATCAGACTAAAAAAACCCAAACAAACAAAAACCAAAACCACAAGCAAACAAAAAACAAACCCCAAAAAACCCAACAACAAAAAAAACCTCAAAACCAAAACCACCACCCTCCATCAGCAAACACACAGATGCCTATAAGCAAATAACCACAAACCAATTTAACTTGGTAAGTAAAAGAAGATCACAGTCCTAACTGGTTACACATATATTTGGGGGCTTTAGCCAGGATGGCTCCTCATAGATTAAAATATTTCACACAAAATTAAACAGAAATGAAGATTTAAATTTAAAAATTCAGAGAGTAAATTGAGAAGTCTGTTTCCAGATGACAAAATCCCCAACTCTGCAATCATGAGAAACAGCTTCTTTTGTTAGTCTATCTCATTTTAAAAAAAACTTTAAAAAAGCAGCAATGTAGTTAACAAGTACAAATTACAGTTTAGAAACACAAGCATGCAGTGCTAAAAGCTCCAAATACAAATGAAATAACTGTAGATCATCAAACCAAGAAAAAATATTCTTACAGAATCTTTAAAGAAGCATCAGCATTTTTAAACTAGTAAGGTTTGTGGGTCAAAGACAACCAGCTACCATACACAAAGTGAACTCCCTACAAATATTCAGTAACTCTCTCCAATCTGTATTTAGAAAGACGCAAACAGATTTATTCATGATTCACAGTGATAAAGAGATGTTTTCTGTTCTAGCAGATATTTGGAAAGCTATACTAGCAAAATACCCAATATTTTTCAGTCTGAAGAATGGGAGTTTGGAAGAAGCCCACAGCCCTCTTAGGAGCCCGTTGCCCTTTTTTAACTTGATTTTGGACATAGCCACATTGCTAGCAACAAGCTTTAAAAAAAAAAAAAAAAGAAAAAAGAAATGAAAACAAAACATAAGTCCACTTAGGAGAATTTCCACACAGGAAGAATGCATTAGCTGTTGCTTCTCAAAAACTAATGAAAATGTGGAACTGTCATCCCAACTGAAGCATTTCTTGAAGTTCAGCAAGAACCTCATCAGTCCAAAATCATTCAACACACTTCTTGATGATCTGAAAGAAAATAAACTCAGAGCTTGCCAAATTTGCAGTCAGCGCAAAAACTGATGAAATGTTAAGCAATGACACGGACCTTGTCGGTTTTGCAGATTGATCTATACACTATCTGAGCAGACCATGCTTCAATACCGACAAATCCAAATCCATGTAAGGATACAAGAAGTGCTCATTATGTGAGACCACAGCCTTGCAAGCAGTCACTCTGAAACAAGACTGTTTCCATAACTGATAAGAATTTGAACGACATGCAGTAGCTCAAAGGGCAAACATGATCTCTGCAAGTATGAGGAGGTGAATAATAAGTAGAAGTGGGAAGATGAAATTGCCCTGCATATGGTGTTAATGAGACCATTCCTGGAATATGTACATATTGTGGTGCCTACACTTCAGAGAGATTGTCAGAAACTTTGAAAGGGTTTTCAAAAGAACTTAAGAAAAGAAAAAACAAAGGAAAAAAAAATGTAGAGTCTGGAAAGCCAGTTTTTCAAGTGAGCCACCAAAATTACTTAGTCTAAGGAGTCTAAAAGACTATTGTAGTTTGCAGGTAACTACCAAAGGAAGATATTTCTCTTTAATCTAGTAGAAAAGGGCAAGCAAGATTCAAGATCTGGAACCTGAAGTCTGATAAATGGAGATAGAAATCAGGTACATATTTTTAAGCGTGAGCAATTCACCACAGAGCAGTTTATGTATATATATACATACACAATTTGTTCCTTATCAGCTGAAGTTCCTAAACAATGACTGAGTATTTTTCTGGAAGATACTAGAGCCTGATTCACAAATTACTGGGTGAGATCTCTACTGTGCAAACAGTCGGGTTTGTTGGTCATAGGAGCTTCTTTGTATTGTAAGGACCTATGAGGATTTTGGAGAAAGAGAACAGGAAAAGATGGGGGCAGCACTTGGCTGCACAGAACCCAGTGAATTTATTAACTTAGAGTAAAAAAAAAAGAAAACTCAAAAAAAAAGTCCCACACTAAAAAGCTCAACAACAACAAATCCTGAAACAAAACCAAAAAAACCCAAAAAACCATCAGTAAGATTTTATGCAGATACCTGCTGAGCTTATCAACAAAGACAAGGTTTGTATATTGCCGTTACTGGTTGTGGATAGAAAAAAAAAATGTTTCAGGACAGCTTCTTTGAACTCCCAGGAATAAAAAATGGCAAGAAGGAAGGGAATTGCTTAATGCAAACCAACAGATGGGACTTCAGTCAGAGGCTTGCTTTGTTTTCATAATGAACCATAATCTGTGTAATCTAAAACAGTTTTTATTTGCTGCAGTGAGACAAAGACTGCAGCTATGGCATGTGAATTGTTTTCTCCACCCTTCATCATTACAGAAGGTAACGATGCAGATGCCCTAGCCCTAGACTAATCAGCCAGAGCAAGTTTAGAAGCATGGATAAAAGTGTAGGTATGGCACTATGTATTCAGTAGGTTTGTCTGCCTTGCGGGTTTTTGTTTTGTTTTGTTTTAAATTCAGCCTTCCACAGTTATCTAATAAATTACTGCAATTCTGCAAAGGCCATTAACTGGCCTCTAGGTGTTATCAGCTACATGCGGTGCTGCGTACCCTCCACTATCAAATCAACAGCAAAGACATTTAGGGGCCTGGTGTGATGCTCCTGGGAAGGGTCGGGGGCATTACTCCCCAGACCCTACTTGCCAGTCATGGTGCTGCAAGTGCTCCCAACCCTGGCAATGTCCCCTAAGTCCTCTTCGGCTGTGCAGCCCCTCGTGCCAGCCGTGGGAGCTGCAGAGAGCCAGCAGCACTGCAGAGCAGCAAGGTCTCTGTCCTGCTGGCAGCTCTGTACCACAGATCTGTCCCTGCCAGTCAGGAAAGCAGGGCACAGTATCCCTGTACTACATCAGGTTACATTATACACTGTACCACAAAATGGACAGGTAAGCATTTCAATGTGAAGGCACAAAGCCAAGAAAAACTTAAGCTACCTGGAAGCCTGGAGCTTCAAACAGTGGATGCCACATATATGGCTTATTATTTTGCTGAAGTCCAAGATTTAGGTTTCAGAAACATCAGACATCTACTTGTGGCTTCTCAGCATACTTATATTCCCATAACCTTTTGCAGTATAAAATACTGACTTCTATTCATACATATTTCCCCATGTTATCATGAAGTCCATCTTCATATTAAAAATAAATGAATTTAAAATGTAGGCAGCTACATATATAAGCACTCTGCTTGAAAGACATACTTCATCTTTAAATAGCAGCAATCAATACATACACTATATAACCCAAACAAATTTCTATTATGAATTCCTAATGGATGCATGCTTTGGTCATTTTTATTACTAATATATTATTGATTTACAGAATACATTACCACCTTAGGCATTGGGATTTGCTGGAGTCCTTACATTGTTTGTAGTTTTAGTCAAAATAGGAGCCAAAAGTCAATACCCCATTTACCACTAACATAGCCCTACTATAGAGTTAGATATTTAATTATGGTCTGACTCTCACAGTGGAATCACTGGCATATATAAGTCATAGTTTTTAATGTAAAATTATCCATGAGGCCTGTCTGCTTGTCTTTCACTCTATTCCCAAAACACTTTGGGAGTCACAATTTGGACGAAATTTACCAAAACACTGGCAGTCTAACCTTGCAGATCCCTTACAGGGCAGAGTTTCTCTGAAATCAAAGCACCCACTTGGGCTCTTTTGCTCTGAATCAATGAACAGTTTCTCTTTGTTGCCATTCACATCAGGGAGCAGTGATTGACTCCTGCAGTTGCCCAGGAGAAAGGGAACCAAACAGCTTTCTTTGATATGAATACTAATACCAGCAGACAGGGAGAAGACAGCATGCCAATCAGCCCCCCCCACTACCTCCATACACAGGCTGCAGATAACACGTCAACTGCTACTCCATGAGGCTTCAAAAGAAGCCTGTAATAAGATGGGCACATCATAATATTGTTACACAAATCAAATCCAAAGTGTTTGTTTACTGCTGCAGACAGAAATGAGGAGGAGAAAGGATTTAGGGCTATGGTGACTCTGGTGAAACAATGTCACCTTGTTAACTCGCAGATCTACGTCACACAGGTGCAACAACACACATGTGTCTTGCCAGAATATTATCATGCCTTGGACAAGTCAGGCTTTATGTCAAAAGCCAAGCGTAGAAATGGCAGAGATGCAGGATCACAAGCATCACTGGTTTTTCAGCTGCTCAATGGCATAACTCTCCTATAATCTCTAAATCAGTTACTTCCAGAGAAAATCCAAAGTAACATATTACTTTTCTGGTTTTAATATCTTTTAAGAGATGGATGAGAACCCATCCCTTGGGGAGAACAGTCTACAAGGAGGGAACTCTGCTTCTCTCAGTTTCCTCTTTGCCTGTTTTTTTTTGTTTTGTTTTTAAACTGATGCATGTGAGGACAGAGGAATAAAATACATACACAGAGAACAAGCGCTTTGCGCCCTTTTTGTAGAAGAACAAAAAACTGCAACAGAGACAACAGTAATCAAAAACACGCCTGAGAAAATAACAGCCGCAAAAAGCAAAAGTCATATCAATTGCTTAGGCCTCTCTGCACACAGAAGTTAAGTGAGGTGAAGCGAAAAAGTTTAATTCACTGAGCTGACTAGAATTAAACAAATAAGCCATCTAAAAAGTGGAAGATAAGCTCCTAAAAACCTGCCTGTAATGCACCCTGTCACACCAACTTTAAACTGCTCTTTCACCCACTGTCCCATTCCTTACCTAAAGGCAAGGTGCTCACCCCCTCCTCTTTCGTTTCTTTCTCGCACAAGGATTGCTTCTAGCACATGCCTTACAGGGGACGCACAACATGAGCCAAATTTAGAAAACAGCTCAGTCTTGGTCTTTGCTCCAACACCAAAGGAGACAGGAAAGCTTCAGTTGTGTGTTGAGAGGTCCCTGAACACAACACATCCATGAGGGGAAAACATCACGTCACTCTTCTCTGCCTTGCTGCCACCCAACCATATCTCTCTTTGCAGTGATAACTTTGAGGACCGATCACAGAACTAAGCAAGAGGGCGTCCGAGCAGACACAAAGCCCGACAGATTCGGAACACACCCAACAGAGGCTCTTTCAGACTAAGGGAGGGCTCTTGACAGCCAAAAGGTTTTGCAAAAAAAGCCTCACCTTTAGAGCAGGCAAAAGCTTCCAAAGGCTCAGCTGACAGACATGAGGTATTTTGTAAGCAGCATTTTCTGCTTCCCTTCTTATTCACCAGTGCCGACAAGAAAACATGATGGAACATAAAATTATTCTGACTGATGCCTGTTGATGAATCTGTCACGCATGGAGACAGTCCTGGAAATTATCCTTACTCCACCCCCCTCTAGCATGCCTTGTGTCCACGACCCCTAGGTTATAGAGCAATTCCCGTTTTTTGTGAATGTTTACTGCATCACCATCCCTGTTCAACACGTGCAGGCAAAGCATGGTGCAGCTGGTAAATAGCAAGAGTTTATTTTATTTCTATATATTTTGTGTCACGCAAGGACATGACAAAACATCGTGTTTCTAAAATTAAACTCTATTTATTAATAGAACTAAATAAAGAGATGCCACAATTTTACTTAACTTCAAAGCCACAGGCAGGAGTTTGTGGCAGTTGTTTCAATCAAATGTGTTATTTATCCAGATTCACCCTGAACAAAGCAATATGTAAGGCACACCAGAACTGAAAAGCAACATTCAAACAATATCTCCCCTTCTCAGTTTTAAACACACAGCCAACACTGCCCCATTGAAATATCTTCCAAACAAAACAAATTCCTTACAAAGATTTTTTTAATATATTTCTTTAAACATAATTTAAAACAGCTATGCAAAATAAATAAACAAACAGAACCTACAGGAAACCCTTCGTTCCAGCCCAACAAAAAAGCTTAGCTGAATGCCACACAGTGGTTTTGGGGGCTTTTGGGTTTTGTTTCCTTTCCCTTCCTGACTTGTTTCAGGAAGGGTACCAGAGCAGAGAGACAGCAGGAAGGAAATGAGGAGGCTGGAGGCTACCAGCAGTGGAGAGCTTGGCTCTGTGGGGTAAGCCTGCCCATATTCTACATCATCCCACCTCTAGGAATGCACAGACCCTGGGATTGCCCTTCCTGGTGATTATTTTTGGCAGCATCTTTGTGCTCCTGCTATACGAATGCCATCAACAGCCATCTCCACACCAGAAAGCCCTTCCACCACACGTGAGGATATTCAGATAAACCACAATATTTCCTGAAGTCAGGAAGCCGAGGGACTCATCCAGGTCAGTTTGGCATAACCCAGACATGGCTGTTTAGTCACAGCAGCTGTATTGTCTCCTTGGCAACAGTAACAACTCCTTTTCTGCATCCTCCTTCATGGCCTTGGACTGGACTAACTCCTCAGTTTGCTAAAAGGCTCTCTCAATGCTGTAAGCCACACACCAAGGATGGGGCAGTTTCAAGGCATGTGATGATTTCTCCACCAACATTAGCAGTACTTTATCCTTCAGAAGCCACACAGGCATTGCACAGATGGAGTAGGAGACAAAACTGAAACAAGAGGCTTCTTTTTATTTTTATCCTTACATTGCCCTGTAGACATTCATATCCTTCAGTTACATTCTCACATTACGTTCAAATACTGGACAGGGCCCAGATATCAGCCCTACCCCCTGCTCCAGGGTTGTCCTAGGATTACACCCATGCCCCGCCACAAGTGGTATTGCTGTGTGTCAGCTGCATGAACCTCCAGGCAAAAACCTCTCCACTTGCATGGGCTTGGTATCACAACACGCCTGCATTTGCCTGCTGGGCACAGAATGATTGCACTGTATCTCACCAAGGCTTGGTCATATTTCCCCAGGCTTACATTTTCCACTTATCAGCGTGGCTGGGATTATACAGCAGCTGGCCTGGCAATCCAGAGCAAACTGAATAGGCTGTTGACTCACAGCATAGCTGTAAATACAGCAGTGAAATGTTTGGCAATCTCCTCTAACACTGCACACACGGGGAAAGTAGGTCCCTCCCTCCTGTGCTTCGCGTTCCTGCAGCCCAGGTCTGCTGCTGCATTAGGTTTTCAGCCTTTCACTAGGCGTTTCAGTCAGCTTTCTCTCCACCCTCCCTCCTGCTAACCTATGCATCCAGTGCCAGGGAGCCTTTAATGTCCCCAAAAATTATGTGCTGGAGCCAGAATTGTCACCTCTGTAAAGGACTCAATGGGGTCTTCTCCCACACTTTGGCCCTGGGCAAACAGGAGCAGTACTGCCTACCTTTGGGGTCACTGCTCTCCCAAAAGCTGGGAAGTAAATTTTATGGTTGTTTTCTTATCTTTATCCCCCAGGTTGGTCTGTGCACATACTCACATCTTCTTTTCTCTATCACCCTGCTCCTGCAAGGGAATTTTGTTCAAAATGAAAGCTTTTTTGTGCTTTGAGATCTTGCATACAGCTCTTTAATTTAGTTTGATGAAAGTTTGATTTAGGTGAAAGTGGTGCTCTTTTTCTTCTCCTTTTTATCATACTCTGACTTGATGTACAACAGTCCTGCTTTTAGCAGGAAGTTGGACTAGAGATTCCAGAGGTCTTTTCAAACCATCATGGATGTAATTCTTGCCCCTCGTGGATCTCCTTGGCACCACCACACCTTATGCTGCTTTTTTTAGATAACAGCCCAAACTGAACAGTTACTTCAGGAACTTAGAACTTTAGAATTAGTAAAGGTACAACTTCTGCACACACCCAGGTCATTTTCACAGGCTGCCTCTCTCCTGCTTTTCCCCTAGCCTCCCTTCTTTCCTCTTCCTAGCAGGGAGATTGCTGTGGGGATTTCTTGAGAAACAAAGAGAAAAAGGAATACAAGAAACACAGAGCATCAAGAAGGGCGTGGAATAGAAAACAAATGTATCTTTTGTGTTAATAAATCCGTTTCCCCAAATCTTTACCTAGAAAGCCACGGATAAAGAGACCAGACCTTCCAACACTGTTGCTCTGCAGAACATTCATTCCCCATGCCATGGCACAGGGGGTCTTTGCAGCGCCTGTGAATGGCACCCCAGCAACACAGGATGCTGAAGCAGGCAGAGTTCACATTCAAGTGTGTGCACTGAGAACTCACAAAACAGAGTGGTCACAACAACAAGGTCCTAAGACCTTTTCCCTCCCTTAGAGTTGTTGAGAATGCCTTAAATGATCAGTACAGGCTTTCAACACTTTCTCTGAGATGCCCATGTGGCTCTCAAAGCAAAAAAGAGTGGTAAGCAAGACAGGAGGAAGCAGACAAAACAAGGAAAAAGTAGAAATAATAAAGAAAAAATAAAACCCTCAGAAAATACAATGGCAAATTACTTCAGCTCCATTCACAGCAGTACTCAGTGCTGTTCAATGATCCTGCAGTCATTTATCACCAACACGCTAACAGGAGGGAGAGAAGCAAGGTCTAAAAGAGACTAGAAAATAGATATTCGTAACTATACCAATTGCTTCAGTTTTTCCAGATTATGCCTTATTTTAGTTTCCTCAAAATAAATGCCAGAGCCTGGTTATTGTTTGGTGTTTTCAATTTCTCAGGATATTGACCTTGTTATCTTGACTTATTCCCATCATATATGCTGATAGGGCTCTGTAAGGATCTTAACTAGAGTCTGAAGATAAATGCAGTCCCCAGTCAAGGCTATTTTATACACTTATGCAGGCTCAGTTCCCAGAGTGTTAGAACACACCTCAGATTTTTCTGCCTGCCATGCAACGAAAGACAAAGCAGTGCTCCTGTCCTCACTCTACAAACCACAGTCTGAAGGGATGATGGGCCACGTCCACAAGGAGGAGTCAGAACAACCAACAGGACCTTTGCTTCAAGGACTGACCTGGGACTTCAGCCAAACCCCAATGCTCACTCTGGTGTTGCATCTTCCCTACAAGCCCGAGTCTGGCAGTGCTGTCAGCACCTCTGGTTGCTTCACTGCTGCTCCAGCAGCGTGCAAGCACCTTGTTCCCACTCATCTGCCGTCTCAGTGGACTTCTTGGCACATGGAAACAAGCATCTCACCAGTGGTCATAAGGCAAGTCAGCACACAAGTGGGATCCCCAGCTGAGCTGTTTTCACCAGCTGAGAGAGCTGGAAATGTTGGGAGAAGAAAAGTGACTGTTCTGCCTCTCGTCTTGCCTCCGTGACAGCCCTCAGGCCTGGTCAGAGGGCACAGAGGCAGCCTCCTGTGCAAGGCATGCAGCTAAAGGAGCCCAAAGCACAAAGCCCTGCCAGTACGCAGCAACTTCAACTTGGGAAAGACAACAGGGAGAGAGAGAGTGAGGTTTGATGTGCCTAGCCTGGGTAATGGTGTGAGGAAGAAAACAGGAAATCATTGTTCACTACTCCTCCTAATACAACAAAAGAGGGAAGTCAATAAAATACTTGCAGAGAAAAGATTCAAAAATGAGCATAGTGATGTATTTTTGCACACAACATACAGTGTCTGTGGGAACTCGTAGCAGGATGATGTAAAAGCCAGAGACATTAAAAAAGAACAAGACAAATTCCCACAGCACAAGGTCCATCAGTAGTTTGAACCTGACAGTCCAGATGTTATCTCCAGATTAGAAAGTCTTTACATCAGAAGATCGCAGATGTGCCACTGTTCTCATACTACTTTTCCCTTCACCCCATCTGTTGCTAATTACTGCTGGAGACAAGACACTGGGTCAGCAAGCCTTCAGCCTGACCCAGTAGCAATTTCCCTAGGATGTTCTCACTGCTTGGAACAGAAGAAAGAGTGTCTTCTATCATCTTCTGAGCAAAAATGAGTGATTATGAGAAAGAAAGGGAAATCAGAGCTAATTAACCTAAGTTGACTTTTACCCATCTATTGTGCAGAAAGAAACTGGAGAAGCACATGTGCTGTTGCCTTCTCCCCTGCAACCTATTGCTCTATTAAGTAAGATATCATTCCATCAGTGTAAAAAGGCATTTCCTAAAGAACAGATTTGCAAAGATTCCACTAGCCTAACACGCCAAGGATACCCTTAGACTCTGCTGTGGCATAGGTAGTCTTGTTACTTACAGGAACACTACTTATATAATTATGTTATGTACAGGCCTGTATTTCTGCATCCCATCAAGTCACTGACTTTCAAGTCAAGGAAAACAGACTTTGCTAATGATTCACTTCCTGATTGGTAAGAATAATATCAGAGCAAAAGAGAGAAATCTTACCAGCACAGAAGAAGCTGCAGTTTCAGCTCAGCTCATATGAGGCAGCACAGGAATCCAGTACACTCAGTACTTCACTAAGCTACCATCTTCCAGCTCCCACAGGTCAGTGCATAGAGCAATGAGGAATGGCCACTTAATCCAGCCTGTATTCAAGTTTCAGGATATCCCACCACAACTAAAGAAGAGCCACATGAAAGTGGGATCTTGCTCTGCTTCCCAGTCACCAAAATATCTTTCCCAGTCCACACCCTGCACCCAACCCTGCAGTAGCCAACAACCTCTAAATACCTTCTTCCCGTATACGCACCAGCATTGTATGGGTTAATTATAAAATAAATATTGATAAAATCCAGTCTATCCCACACCCAGCCAGATGGTGCAGCTGTCAAGCAGCTCTGTCAGTGCATAAGAAGAATTAATTGTGCTAGGGGCCCTACTGTAAGCTCTCAGCAAAGTTACACTATAACAGTCATATTAATTTCCATACTTCATTTTCTTCTTGCCATTTTAAATTACCATTTAAAAAAAGATACAATATTTCTGGGATATAATAAAACACTTTCCCCTGATCTTTAGCACGGTTCTATTAATACGCATCACTTAGCTTTTACAGCTTCTCCCAGCAATCCTCATGTGAGACCCACACAATGATTCAGAAAAGGTTTGCCCTCACTTCCTCATATATACCACAGGCACTTTTCTACCACATTTTAATCAAATATAACTAACAAGATATTACTTTACACTGTCATTCAAGATTTGTCTAGTAAAAGAGGAGAAAGAAGCTTACAAAGAGGCACAGATGTGTAATGCCATTTTGTAAGTGTTTCAAATATTTATAAAAAATATATATACACATTGGAAATAAAGACCTGTAGTGAAATACAAGGGTAGTCTAGACAGTCACAATAACAACCGAATTCAGAAAGGAGCTAAAAAAGTCCTCAAATAACAAAGCCAATTCAGAACCATCAGAGGTTCTGAAAAACCTGAAACATCAGGTTTTTCAGAAGAAAATCACTGAAACAATTATTTTCACTCACAATAAACAACTAAGCCAAAGCAACCTCTGAAGAGTCACTTTGCTTAGTAGAAGTTGCTGCAATCAAGTGATGTACACCAGCATCCAGCTGAAAATAATATCTAGGCCTAAACAACTGGTTACTTCATTACACCGTCTTCCTACATCCGATCCTAAGGAACAAGGGAATTACAGCTTTCAGGCTGCATGAAGTTTCTGCATAATTGTATTTTAGGGCACTGAAAAATATGTGCTTTCTAAAAAAACAACAAACTTTATCACTGAAATTTAGTGCGGGGAGTAGAAACACAAATATTAAAAAATTACAAAAGATAAAACAAGAAGCAAGAGAACTGCTACCTTGCAGCCTGGTTCAGGAGAGCATTTCCTAGTCCAGGCATCCCAAATTATCAGGTCACTTCTGCCCATATCTCCATTCAGGCAATGAAGTTAAGATGAATGACACTCAGTTCACTGCCTGTCTGCAGGACAAGCACTCAGAAGCTGTATGAGGGTGAGGACAAAATGACCCAGGGGTTAACATTCTATCCAAGAAGAAGTCAGCCGAAGCTTTAGCAGCTATCCCACAGATGTTCCAGGCCAGTGAACTGCTGATCCACTGCTGAAACCAACAAGATTTGGTGGGTGCACAGGACCTTGCAGAACAAAACTGTGCAAATTTACAGGACAGGGTCATTGTGTGCGGAGGTGAAGAGAAGCAACAAGTGTTCCAAAAGAGGGAGGTTTCTTCCTTCTGTTACTGTATGCTTACCATTTTACAATGAGATGTAAAAGACGTAGAAACAATGATAAAAGCCTGTCACATTCCTACTGAAGTGAGAAGTGAACATCTGTATCTGTGCTGCTGCTCCCCAGCCCCGCCGTAGCCCCAAGGCTGACAAGAAGCTGCAGGTGGCCCTTGGAGACCACCTGGAACAGCTGGAGAGCCCAGCAGGAGCAGAAAGCACCATCAGCTGCAGGAGCACCACTTCTTTGGGATAGCCACTGCTGCCTGGCTTTGAAGTCCCCAGCCAGAAGAGGACCCAGTGACCGAGGGCTGGAAGAAATCGGCCTTCCGTTATATTTTAACCTGCAAATGAGAGACCATGGCTGAGGTCAAGCCTTGGCTCCAGAAGTGTACCAGGGACCTATGGGTTACTGCTGCTGGCTGTATTTCTGCTATCCTCACCTCTAAGTCCTCTGGACCCACCTAACAAGTGGTGTCTTCTTTGTAATGTGTTATAACTCATTCTGGTCAGAGGGCAGGAAAGCAGAAAAAAAATGAGCTTTTCTGAAAGAAGTATGAGCATGCATTCTCCAACGTCTGCCACGTGTACAAATGCTTTCCCCAGAAGGTAATAATTTGTTAGTTATGTAATATAGGATGTGGCTTCCATGCCAGACAGCACAATATACAGAGGAAAAAAAAGTGCACTACTATTTAATCAGATTTCATAATTTTTCACACTCCAAAAAAGCACAAAAACCCCCGTTTTTACATTCAGTTTAAACCAAAGTTCTGTAGTTCAAGTCACGCAGTTACTTGGTAATACCAAGAAGTTATAAAACCCCCACAGAATCTACAATTTTATTCTAGCATAACATGCACCTGTTTTTATGCTTTACTTGACACACACGTGGATTAAGAAATTATGCTTGTCAGGTTGGTGTTGTTCAGTATGTACAGCCCCCAGAAGCACTGGCTGAGAATGTTCTGAAAAAACTTGTTCTTTCATCAGAAAATGGTGATCTGTCAAAACTAAATCTGTTCATGAGAAGAAGGGAAATTCTGAGAAATCTTTTTGGAAAAAGAAAAATGCATGCAAAACAAAAACTTCAAATTGTCAAAATGCCCGATTTAAACATCTTTTAAATGAAGAGATTAAACTAATCTTGAATGCTTTTTCAAGTGCTTATTTTTCAATCAACTTTTTTTCAAAGTTGAAATTAAAATACAGTGCTTCCAAATACTGGAAATCCAGTATTTTCACTGAGGAGTTCTCATGCCCTTTTCCCCACTCCCAAATTATACACTGATTATATTTGAGACACTAACATTTCAGTCAGGATGGGAAAATTTTCCTCTCTTTTCCCCTCAAAATTATTTTGGCATGACGAAAAAAGCCTCTGGCTTTTCTTAGCAGATAGGGAGTCTGCACTGTCACAGTCATGCACATAGCCACACTCTACTGAGTTCCTTTAGGATTAGGATTTTATGGAACAAACCATCTCTAATGAATGTTAAAGATGGGAAATAGAAGATGGTGTAAGAAAAACAGCCATGTTTGTCATAAATTTCAATTTCTTAGAGAACATCGGGGGAAAAAAAAAATCCCATTGCCCATGGCAAAATCTTGCCATAAATCATACATTTTAGAACCCAGCTGAGGCATAGGAATACAAAACGCCAATTTCTGTTTCTGGTGAAAGTAACCTCTGACAACAACTGCAATAAAACAGAAATCTGGTCTCGGGTGAAGCCATCACAGCTGCAAAACAACCAAAACCTCTTTCCTCTGAGCTAAAATTACCACTGCCATTTTTACCCCATGCTCCTGATGTTCAAGACATCTGAAAACAACTTCCTTTCCAGCTCCTGTCAAACACTGACTCAGTAAGGAAAATCTGAAATGCAAGCATCTACCTGGTTGTTCTCCATCAGAACCATATGGAGAAAAGACAGCATTCCCAGGAGGTCCTTACAGAACTTTATTCTCTTACCTGAACTTTTTTTCACCACGTCAAATAGTTTAAAATTTTTTTGGGCGACCTCACCTAGTTGGAGAGTTGTGAGATAGGGTACACTGTAACACTACCATTCAAAATGCCCCCAATTTGGGAAGCACAAATCATCAGAATCATGGTGATCATCACACCCTTTAAAGCCTGGCAACAGCTGGATTTATGACAGCCACAGTAACAACTTCCTGCCTTTTTTATCACACGGAAGCGTGACAGGGCAAAAGCAGAGCTGACAGTGAGTACCTGAAGATGAGTTTCTGCGGCTGACCTCTGGGGTCACAGTGGGCTGTGACATTGGAGTTGTCCCCTGAGACTGACAGCAGTGGGCAACTCCAGCAGGTCACAGCTGCTGAGCACCCAATTGTGCCTTGAAAACCTGAGACATGGGTTATTGCTGTTACCGCTGATAAACGCTCCCCACGGCCATTATTGCTTTTACGATAGTTTTGAAGATACAGTCAGTGCTATTCATGTGATAAGCATTGCCTTAAAGATGTTTTTAATAAATGCATGGCTTGATATTCCTGCTGGTTACCTCCCTTTTGGCTCAGCCACATCCCCTCCAGCTCTGAGACTACTGTGAATCTCCAGCACCAGCTGTGCTAAAGCATTCAGTTTGAGCTGACTCCTCTGCAGAGTCTCCCACCTTCCGCAGGGAGAAAGTTTCAATCTCATCTGAAAAATGAGATCACCCACTACTGCAAGCTTTGCCTCACGCTTCTGCAATGCCCTCACTCCTTTGCACTTGGCCTGGGGCTAAGTCCAGACTGTCAGCTGAGCACAGGGCAGAACAACTGAAAACTCCTGTTTTTATTAACAGCAACCTGTTAGCTAATCAACACCATGAAATAAAATGGCAAAGGGATTTTAAACTTTAGTCAAGACCTACTTGGCACATAAAATCACCTGAAGCACTGATGTTAGTTAAAATGAGTATATCCTGGCTGCCACTTGTGGAAAGGCAGATAAGCCATAAAGGTTCCCTTAATGTCATTATCTCCAAAACCTGCATGTCTCCAGAGCCAGCTGCAATTTCAATTCTTTACCAATTTCACGCGATGGCTGCAGCAGAAGCCTGCAAGCGTGATTCAATTCTGACAAGCAGCTTGGTTTTTTGGGGTTTTTTTTAAAAACAAAAGGCACGTCATGGCTCCAATTTTATTGTCTCTGTAATTTCCTTATTAAATGTGCATGGCATATATACACAAAGACTGCAGGTTTCCAGGGTTCCTTCGCAAAATAAAAACAGAAAACAATGCCTCACTGCCAGTCCCCCAAAAAAATGAGCCTGGAATGTGAGAAGCAGCCCAGGATACGTTTTTTTTTTTTCTTTTTTTTTTTGCATGTTATTGTAAGTAAAAGAAGTTCTTTGGACAAATAAAGCACAGTTGTTGCTGTGCAATTTGATGGCGTTTATTTGAGCTGCATAAGTGTAACTAATTATCCATGTAGAAAATATTTACTAAAGCCATGTTTTCTCCAATACAGAAGATAAAGAATAAACTACCTTTCTTACTTCTCATTTACTAACAGGAATTTCTGAAGTATAAATATTGTTGTCACCAGGAAGGTGATGTTACAGCAGGTAAACCATCAAAAAGAGCATTTCTGTTCCACAGATTCCCAAGCAACCAAATTCCGCAGTCTGTTTTAAGCTGGGCAAGGGATGCAAAGGATGCATTTTCTTCCTTGTTACCCCTGGAGGCAGAGCCCACCACCTCTGCCACTGATTGACTACTGAGCTTGAGGAAAACCTCTAAATGGGCCTTTGGTACAACACTGGATTCACAGGAAACTTCAAACTCATGCACAGTTTAGACAGTATTTTTTAAAGTTTATGCTCTGTTGAACAACAAACATAGATATCCACAAAACTGCTGAAGTTCCAGCATCTTACTTCCTATCTTCCCACAGATTTCAATGTCAGCTGAAGTGCTTAATTACTTTTCAGGATCTAGCTGTAGCTCCCTTAAGCCTCCCTGAGAACCCCCGCCCGGGCAGAGGCTGTGTGCCTGATCAGTAGGCAGCGCGTATTGCCTGTGTACAGCTCCCCTTGTGCCAAGGGACTGCAGCTGAAAAAACCTGATATATGCAGAGAGTCTACCTCCTTCCAGGCAATGTGCCCAGCATCCCTAAACGCCCTCCCCGGCAGCTCAAGCTCCACAGATAGAGCAATGCTTGCACTCACATTAACATACCCAGCAGTAAATATCCGAGCCCAGTAACTTTTCAACACGCTACCCCTTCTGCTGCCCCAAGCGCACCTATAAAATATGTTACGTTCCCAAGCCGAGCCCAAATGCCTACCCAATTAATGGAGCTGTCATTTATCTCAATGCTTTTGACATTAGTATGGCACTCCAGCATCCTGCCAATGATATAATGCCAATAGGATCAGATCTTGTTAGGCAGGGATGCAAGGAACACTGTTTCATGAATTTTTTTTAATGACCTTCAGTATTCCCCCCAATCCAGGCTGTTTCATCAAAACTATAAAAAAGACAAAGTTTCGGCAAAGGCAGAGCTGTTCTTTTCACATTACTATCACTACAGCTGCACTGCCATAAACATCCATGGCACCTTCCCAAGCAAATAAAGGTGACACAGATGAATGTCCCAGAGAACTTAATTCCTGACATAACTTGAAACAAAGAGCCACAGTTCAAGCGTTCGAGGGCAAGGGGTCACCCTGGAAGACAAGGGAAGAAGCTCACAGAAAAGGTAAAGAGAAAAAAAAGAAGCTATCCAGGAGGTTTTTTTTGCACAAAAGGCAGCTGGAAAGAGGGGAGTAGGTAAGGAAGAAGAAAGAAATGATTCAGTGACACAGAAATCAGGAGGAAATAAGAATCTCTACCAAAACACAGGAAGAAAGAGAAAGCCAGTGAGGAGACTGATGAGAAGAAGCAACTGTTGTGAACGTGGAGAGCATCCTCATGTGTCTCGCTCAAAATGTCAAGACAATCTCAGTGCATCCACGGCACATTTAACTCCTGGCGCAGAGGGTTTGCAGTGACCTTGAGTGGGGAGATCTGTTTAAAGGACCGTGAGCTTCTAACATTTAGAAAAGATTTTCAGAAACAACACAGTCCAAGTCCCCTGCATTCCCCTTCTGGTTGTTAACTCCAAGCCTCGTTCCTGCAGTTCTTTCTTTACCAAATTATTTACTAAGTGCATTAACATAAATGGCACCAGAAGATTTATTTTTAATTAAAAAAAGAGGGAAAGAGACCTAAGCACACTGTTAATATTGCCAATGCTTTTCATGACTTCATTAAAAAATAAATTTTAAGATTCACCTTTAGTAGCTATTGTAATAGAGCTATTTTTCATTGACTCAGTGAAATTCCTTTCACATTCCTTTTACTAGGAGAATTAAATGTAAAAGCAGATCTAATTTTTTTCTAAAGCAGATGCTTCCTCCAATAAGGAAGCAAAACAACTAAATTATTTATCTGCCATGTATAGGAATGGTGAAAAGAAAATTAAATCATTAGCTTTCTTCAAAACAGGAAAAGAAAGAAATCTCTCATGCAATACTTGCTTCTTCAGCTAGGAATGTTGCACGAATTGTAGTCCAAAGTACATAGCAAGTTTTTGGGAGAATGGGAGGCATTTTCTGCACTTTCAGAATTGAACTTGTCTGTCTCCCAGGTCTTCTTGCGCTGCCTGAGACCTCCCAACAACTAACATCTCTCCAGCTCTTGGAGAGCATCAGATCTCCAGGATCCCCAGTCCTGAGGGATAAGGTCAGAGCCCAGATTCTGGTGAGGCGCCCCCAGGGATCTGACCCAGGTATTAAAGGGTACACAGCATGTTAAGGAAGCTAAGCCAGGGAGTACCAAAGAAATGCATTTTAACTCTCTTTCCCTTATCTCCCTTCATTCCTTGCGGCAGTCAAGAGAGGAGCAGCCAACGTGGATGCACTGCAAAGCTAAAATAAACTGCAGGTTTCTGAAGCTGCTTCCCGGTAATCCAGGCTTCCCATCATTTACCGTGCATACAAACTGCTGTTTACACCTGCTCAGAGTGCCTCCATGTCCCAAAGTGACAAACAATGGAGCCGAGGCTTTGAGCTAATCCAACACTTGCTGTACAAAGGAGTACTAAACTGTAAGCAACTGCAAAAACCTAGGCAGAATAAACACCTATTTTCCCCCTGAAGGAAGACTGAGTAGCAGAAACAAAAGGCTATTACACTTTCAGATAAATGTACAAGGGATTACGTTTTTCGTATAAATATAAAACAGTGCGGAAACATAATTTGTTTCAAGGACAATAATTCAAATAAGCAAATTTAGATATTCTGTTTCATTTGATACCCACATCTACATTCATTGCAACCTATTAAGCACAGAAAGCTAAAACCTTCTATTTTTCAAGGAAGTGAAGCATGAAAACATTCAGGTTACATCTCTTAAAAAAGATACTCTGACATTAGTGCTTTCATTCCTTTTGTGGTATCACCTACTCTGTCCTCCTCCCTGCGTCCCCATCGCAGAACAGCAGCAGCAATTCACACAATGACCCAAGGCCTTCTAAGCGCCCGTGAGCAGGTGTGCCAACACCGAATGGAGCGCCACAAGGGAGGGAGATTGGCTGGCAAACCCAAAGGGTGTCAAGTCCCCTCCTCATCAGAGAGAGTCCCTTGGCTGGAGGGCTGCCAACCGAGCCCAAGAGACACGACCCAGGCGACCAGTTGCTCTCCAGATCATCTTTCCTGATGTCCTTTGGGGATTTTGGTTCAGTGCCACTCGATGTAGTGTCAATTGTCGCACAGAGGTCTCAGAACAGCTGTCAATCAACAGCTGCAGGGCACAGCTCAGGCAGGCAGAGCACAGCAAAGCAGGGCTGCCTCCGGATACCACTGGTCATGCTGGGGGTTGGAGTAAAATCCAAGTGTCTCCAACCCTGAAATTACAATTATGCTAGCAAATTGAACAGGGCCAGGATGCTGACACAAAGACTAGCACCTGATCATCCACACACAAACTGATATCCTCACATGGCTTTCAGCAATAACTTTCTGCCAACATTTAGGTAAGGCAAAGAGCTCAGGACAAATCAAGGATCACATCCTGTAAGTTAAATGGGGATAGCCAGGGTTACCTTCCTAAGTAGGGCCTGACCACACCATCCATCTCAGAGCTACAGAAAGTACTAGTACAACCAAACAGGAGTAAGGGCTCCTGTCATCACAGTTCATTTCCTGAGCAAAGCGTGCATCTGGCTCCCGTAGCAGTCCCTGAAATACCGCCAAGCGTTTGGATACTACCATGGCAAAGGCAACATAAGGCCCTAAAATACAGAGAATTTTGCTGTCCTCAAAATAGGGGTGATCTGATCACTCCTGCCCAAGCATGAACAAGTAAGCTATTTCTGGAAGTAAAGGATATAAGAGATATACTATGAAGCTGAAGACAGTTCTCAGAAGAGCAGGCAAACAAGCTAAAGCAGCCTCAAGATTAGACCAGCCATGCACTTAGAGCATTCATATTCTGTTTATACAAGGGAACTATTTTCAGCAGGACTCATTATTTAAAATCCTTCACACACTCCCATTCAACGCAGCAAGAAAGGTTAAGGTTTCATTCCCCTGGTGAATTCTCAATGTAATTTGACAAGGGTAAAACATTGTTCTTGTTCATCAGGTTAAATACAGACCCTGTCACATCACCGGAGGTGCTGTGGACACCAGGCTCTCCTACAGTCCACCACACGTTTTGACATTGTGTCTCTGTGTGCACACATTTCTTGCAAGTGATGGTTTGCAACAGCTTTTATAAGATGGTAACGGAGCTGATATTTGTCTCTGCTTCCCCAAGCACAAACTATACCCACTTCCCTCATCACATGTAGATAATGTGACCCAGAGCAATACCTCGAAAATTTGGAATAATGGCTGTAATCCTCAGAGTTTGAGGAGGACTGTGAGACTCAAGCTGCCCAGAGCTCCCATAAAAGTAATCCAGCAATGAGACTACTCTGCTTCTGGCAAAGGATGCTTTATGGCACCTCAAAGGACTGAGGTGTACAGGGTTTCTTGTATCTGTAAGTCATATGATCTGTCTTGTCAAAATCAGTAAGCAAGATCAAATCAGACCAAACCATGCACTCTAAGTGTAACAGAGGCCTTCATCTCATATAATACAATAGCAGTGCATAAATAGCAGGAGTGCTAGCACAACATTTTAAAATACATTTTCACCCTGTACAGAAGCCACAGGTTGGGAACACATTGCCAAGGGCTCATTTCTGCAGATTTCTGCAGCATGCCACGATACCACCAAAGAGGAAAGCATGGCTTTTCTGCTTCCTACCACCCTAAGCACACCTATCTCCATGGATGCCATGCACGTGGAAAGCCCCCTGTGCAGCCTCAGGCAGCTGCAAAAAAAACCATTGAGGAGATGAAAGATCAGCACATAGTCAGATTCCTTCATCCCAAGATTTCAGCTTCTCCTGCCTGGTCTTTGCTCTCTTGAATAGTCTGGTTACACAGCAAAGCCCTTGTGAGTGTGCAGAAGAGAGGGTGAGCCCTGCTCATGCAGGGTGAATTCCTCTGTACTTAAAAGTGGGAGCAGCAGAAACAATAAATGCAGACAGACATAAGCAAGGCTGTGTTTTCATACAACAGCAGCAAATACAAGATTTCTAAAATGAGAGGTGGAAAAAAATTCTCACCAAAAACACATCAAGACCCAAAACAGTGTGTAAGGGCAGCTTCAGTCTGGAAATTACCCTGAAACAGCACAATATCCAGTCACCAAAACCACAGGATGTCACATCAGATGTCTGCTGTCACAGTTCCTTTGTTCCCATCACTAGCTGACCCAACACAGATAAAGCTCAGCTAGGCACTTCTACACACACAGTGACTGCACCTCCCCAAAATGCAGGCACACAATCAGCTCTGGTGAGTTCCTGGGAAAACACAGAGACACAGAGACAAGGGCTGCCGTCCTTTTAATTGATACTGGGAGATGCAAGTCATGTGTGTTTCTGAACAGTCATTCATATGTGATTTCAGTAACTGTGAATAGCTTTCCACAATAATAACCACAATCAGTGGGGGTGTTGATGTTAATTACTTAAGTATAAACACAAAACATAATGAGATGCTGCAATTCTATTTTCAGACAGTTTTATCCTGAACATTAAACATTATTCAGCTTATTAAAAATTTAAAAAAAAAAAAAAATCAGTTTAGCACAGTCATCTTAAGGGACTTGCATATTTTAATCATCAGCTTTAATTAGGCTAAAAAGTAGTATAAATCAAGGCCCTTTTTGAGGCACTCTCAAAAGGCACCGAAAAGGTTCCATTCTTTATCTGACTGAAGTGCACATTATGCTAAAGTGTTAATGAGAGCAAACAAGAGTAACTGAAATCAGTCTCCTGCTAATTTTCATAATTTGTAGTAGAACACTTTTCTAATTAATAATAGACTTCTAGAGACATCTATGTTGACAAATACACACAGGCCACACTTCTTTAACTTTCTGATATCTTTCCTACAGTGCTGATGTACAAGGTGCTTCCATAACTTTCTTCCTACAAGCTGGTTAGCATTAAAAACCTGCATTTTAGCATGAGTCCTCTAATCACATCCCATTGTCCCACTGTTTGTAAGCTACGTTAAATACTGATATTTCAAGACAGAAGAAGTCAGTAACAGCAACACAATTCTACATTCAGATACATGCTGAAACAAATGCGCTTTGCAGCCAGTTGTACCACAGAATTTGGAAGAAATAATTCATTAAAAGGAAAAGGATATTATTATTCAGATTTGAATGTTTTGTGTCTCTTAAATCTACAGCTTAGATGTGCTGCTTACACAGTGGCTGTCACTTGACACAACAGCCCAAGTCACTCGAAGCTGTATCTAGTGTATCATGTGGGAGAATGCATTTGTGCCCCTTTGGTACCCAGGGCCAGTGGAGAATATTATTGCTCATACACTACAGGTCATTAAAGCCCTTGGAGCCTTCTCCTGCTCTCCATCCAGTCCTCTGGCTAAGTCACTGGCCAAGTTTGTCTTACAGTAGGCCTAGAAGAACATTAAGAAGCGAAGGGCAAATCACCCTGTGAAAAGCAGAACCCACAAAAATGAGAGACACACTCACTGTCTCTTTGCAAGATACAAGCTGTTCCTTTGCTTGTAAAGCCTGCCCTCCTGCACACACCAGCCTAAGTAGACAAGACTGAAAAGTAACCTGCCTAGTAAGCCAAAAAATCCATTCCTCTCTGCTCATCAGATGTATTTGATTCTAGCTACTGCCCAATTATAATGTATTTATTGTGATCTAGTGTGTAACTAGAGGTGATGAAAGAGAGGTGCCCTCCAATCGCTACATTTGTATGTTCTGCTTGCCTTTGCTCTAGCTCCCCCAAAACCGGCAAAACCCAAAACACGGACATCAACAAATAGCATCAAACACTAGTAGGTAGAGGTGTTCATTTACTAAACTACACCCTGATGTCAAATCAGCTGAACGCATTCCTTGAGCGCTGCCCACAACAGCACAGGCCTACATTTGAAAGCTTTTGCCTCACCCTCCTAAGACAGGCAATTTCACATCATTTTAATTTCTTTCAAAATCCTGTAATCTCTCTCAAAGCTCATCACTTTTCCAAGCTGTTCCAACCCCTTGGCCCCACCCACATTTGTGCCAGCAGCCCTCCCAGGAGCAGCAGGAGTGAGAAGCAGCCAGCGAGAGGGGAAGGGGCTCACCAAAGCAGTGCAGGAAGGCAGCAATGCAGGCAAAAGCAAGGGCAGGAAAAGTAACTGAAGGCTTAGGATTTTTTCACACAACAGCCCAGTCCTATCAGCTCTGTAAGGAAGATTTTCTTAGTGCTTAACTGCATTCTCTACTAACCTCGCTCATCCTTTCCAGCCTAAACCTTTACTCAGTGTAACTTGGGCTAAAAAAGATGCAGGCAGTGCCTCCAAGGAAGTCTTTCTCCAGGGACCACAACCCTTCCCATGTAACCCTAATTGTTATTCAGTTAACGAGCTGCGTGAATCTCACAAGATGCAAACAGGAAACCAAAACAACTGTGAGAGAGAACTTCATACAACACACATGTTTCTAGTCACCAAAGTCAAATTCTTATTTATCTTAGAGAGGCAGTAACTTTAAATCCCATCACCCAAAAGCTCCGTGTACTAAATTTGAAGGCAATACAGATTTTTTATTTTTAAACACAAGTTTAAGGTAACCACTTATTTCCACCCTGGGTCTTTTAAGAAAAACACTACATATCACAAGGCGTGCCACTAACTACCTCAAGATATAACTCAATGATGCCAAACTGAGTGATGCAGAAGATGATTTTTTTCCTGCCTAACACACAGTAACTTTTTTTAAAATTTAAATTATCTAGTCACTCAAAAGCAGTCCTGAAGTCACTGAGTACCTTCTGGAAGCTTATTTTGAAATAATCCAGAAGAAAGTTAGGCTGAAACATTATTTAAAAACAAAAATGAAATGAAACAAAACAAAAAAAAACCCACACCAAAACAAACAAAAACAAAACAAAAAAACCCAAACCAACAAAACAAACGAACAAACAGGAAAAAGAAAACCCAACAACAACAACAAAAAAACCCTAAAAGGCAAAAATAGAACATTTTATTTGGACTCATGATGAAATATGGTTTAATCCAAGCTGGTTTTAATCAAGAGTTTTCCTCCTGGTTTGAAGTTCCCCATTAGTTCAAAAATTGATCCCACATCCCAAAATGACTGAATCGTATTTTTTTCTTATATTGCTCAAAATCTGGCCTGGCCATCAAACACTAAAATCCCATTTTTCATGTGCATTTGTTTTTTTCCAGCCACTGAGGGCAAATGAAAGGTAGGAGGTTTCCAGGAGTCCTCACAATGACTAAGAGTTTTCTTAACCAGCACATATTGAATGTCTCCACCAAAACTCAGACAACAGCTGGCTGATGGGAAAAATCATGCTGCAGTAGGAAAAATGTCAAACCTCAAAAGAGAGGGGGTTTTTAATTACTTCTTTCTTTTTTATCATAAGTAAAATGAATTATTGCTTGCATGAAAGTTTCCAGCACTTCCATAAAGTCTCTAGCATCAAGAGTTGCAGAAACTATTTGCATCTTAACAGGGATCTGTGAATGTACAGTTTTGTGATAATGACCCGGCTTACTGTTAAACTGTCTGATCCAAAACTAGGGAAATACTTAATAAAAGCCATTATGGGCAGAATTTACTTAAATATTTTTCCTGGATTATTTTCTTGGCTATACCCAAAGATCATTCTCCATAGAGGCAGAAAGAGAGCAAAGAATAGCTTAGATTTTAGCAAGCACTAGGATGCAATGAACAAGGTCAGGTTTAGCAGATTTTCTCTCAGTTCCTTGGGAAAGGGTATCTCCTGTACCATATGCCTCTCCCATCTTTAGTGATGCACAGAGAGACCAGCTGTTGCTCCTATTCAGATACCACCCTATTCACCAGGCAAAAAAGTATCACCTCGAGCAAGGAATGATGCCAGTAGAATGTTATTTTGAAAATGACTGCCTCCTCAATCTATCATCATCCAAGACCAGCCAGAGCAAGCAGGCAGTCTATTTTGAAAATAAATGGATTAATCAACAGAAAAAATAATCCTCTGAAGCCAGGTGGAAAGGGAGAGAAATTGCCAGGGCATGAGAGTTTTACAGTTGTTGTTTGCCTTCTCCACTACCTGGAGATTGATCCAGGAGAAAGCACCTGGTGACCAAGAAGGGTCAAAATGAAACATACTAGAAAATACCCATCCTGCCAGGATGTTTTGCTAGATATTCCACAATTATCCAGAAAGTTGCCTTTGAATCTTAAGGCTTATTGTACAAGTGTGATAAAGTTACAGCACCTCCGCAGTGGGAGATACCTAAGATTCACTATGCCAAGGACACTCAGATTTTAGTATTTCCCATTTTTTCATTATAGTCTCTGCAGATTTAAGTTTGTACTAGCAGCAGAATCAAAGGTGGAAGGAAATAAAAACAGCACAGGATGCAAACCCTAATAGTACCTAGCATATCCATGAAGTCCACAGCAGACCACGTGTCTGCATTACAAATCAGCATTAATACATTCTACATATGTGAAATTTAAGGCACTCAAGTTATGATCCAAAAGAACACAAAAGCACTCTCAAAGAAAACACAAGAACTAAAGTATTGGCTTACTGCTAATTCACTGTGCTACAAATTCCTGCCTACATACAAATAAATGCGGTGTCCTTTAGGTCAGGTAGATGAAAAGTCTTCTACCAATAAAAGGCATCTGTCAAATTTTCAGTACAGAGATTAAAAGCATTTGAAAGGTAAATCTGAAACCCTAGACTGAAACAACACTGTGCTTTCATTTAAACACGTTACTCTCCATGGTTACGTATAAAGCTCTTCACTCACAGTGTAATTTAAGGACCATTTGGACCCTCTGTTTGGAAAAAGGTGCCAAATTAAGGAAAGTGGTGTCAAGTCCAGAAACTTTGTGAAAATAAAACCCCATTTGTAATAGCATCCTGTAGGGTTTTGTTTCAACAATATTAGTACATAACTGTAATGGTGCCACAGCATTTGCCTCAATGGCAAGAGTCCTACAGCATCCTTGTTCCATTTCTGCAGGTTTCATGGAAGTGAGGAGCCTGGCAGTGGAGACACCCCACACTACCTTCTACCATCAAGGAAAGAATCCAAAATACAAATCTGTCTCCCTTACTTCCTCTGCCCATGAAACAAGCTGTCTTTTCAGAATGAGAAAGTTTAACTATAACTTACTCGAAGACCACAACAGAAGTTTCTTCCTACTATTTTCTACATGTACAGGGACTGATAAATTTGTTGATATATCAGGACTTCCTGCATTGGACACAGATATGCCAGGCAAAGAGTTTCCTGATGTCAATGTGTGATATGCACTGAAGCTACAGGAAAGGAGTTAAGATCCTTTCTTATGTTCCTTTCTTCCTGCTAAAGGGATAAGTTGCAAGTGCCACACCAACAATTGCAGCCATCACATACCCTCCAAGTCAAGTAATAAATTATTTACTACAGTTCCCTATTTGAAAGGGAGTCAATTAGTTAGCAGGCCATCAATTAATACTCAGCAAGGAACAGTAAGAAGAGAGGAACTGGTCTGAACAGCACAGTTCTTAAAACAAAGAGTGCTTTTAAACCAAATACCTCTGTGTTCAAGCCAGTATCTTGCTTCACTGAACATCTATTTTAATACATAAGCGGCTACATTTGCTAGCAAGACATCCTGTTGACACCTATTCAGTCCTGCCCTACTTCGGCATGACAGTCTTGTGCGTTCTGCAGGGTTCAAGTGAGTGCTCGGATGCATTCAAAGGATTATAATGCAATGTATTTGAGGGCATGAGGCAAAAGCTTTGTTTCCCAGAACAACATCTGAAGGGCAGCATCCCCTGGAGGATGTCGCAAACAAAGTTACCCTGGAGACAGTCTCTGAGGAACAGTGACAATTCTCCACAGACAAGATGATCTGTTGGGTTGGTATTTGATGTGGGGGGATGGGTGTTGAGTTCTCTGCACCTTGTTTGGAAAGAAGGAAGGGAAATGAAGGTGAGGGAAGGAAAAATTATGTTCAGAACTTATTTCAGGTTCTTTATAATGAGAACAGCCCATCACTCCCCTCTACTACACAATAGCATCATTTTACTGTCAGGAAGTAAATAGCTTTCTCACTCTCTTTGCATGATTTTCTCTTAGACTTTGCTTTCAGCTCTTCAACCTAATAAAAGCAGAACTCGATCAACCTCTCTGCACAAGAACTGAGGACTCTGCATTTATGATCTTCATTTTGCCGAGCCTGACGCCACCGCTCTCAGACAAGGAGCCCAACCAGGAGAAAGCACCACGCATATGAAGCCATGAGAACTCACCCAAGGCATCACAGCAAACTGAGTCAAAATAGACTCTTTTTTGGTTTAATATTGTCAAAGCCAGGTATTCTGCTTTACACATGCTTCCCCAAGAAAAATACCTATCATTACTATTATTTTTCAGCTCTAATTAGCTCTTTCCCACAGCTTTAGCTACTGTTTCTGTTACTTTCTACGTAGCATATCTGGTTACTATCCATCTTACATGTGTATTTGGCTTCACACATAATGCTCTAGAGGGGTAAGCATTATTACTACACAACCACCAATGAATGTATCTATAAAAATAAAGGAACATTTGACAGCTATGCAGCTACCACTTCTGTAAGATTCTCCAATTGCCATATCCCAGTGCAAACTATCAAAACTAAAAATTTAAAAAATAAAAAAAAATAGAGGAAAAAAAAGAGAGAAATCACACACTGCAGTGAAACATATTAAAATGGACTTGGCATCTAAACTGGTTATGAGTCTAACTCTCAGAGAGGTTCATACCCCACAGCTCCTTTTGAGTTCTGTGTTTATCCCTTTAAATTCATTACATTTTTGCGAGTACTGGACAGAATGATCTCATCCACTTGTATCAACTTTTCTGTGCCCTAAGCTTCTCACCATAATAGCGTTCCAGAGTGATATTGGATACACCAGCCCTCCTCAAAAGTTATTCTTGATTGCATTTTGCCAACTGGTCAACAAGGGATAATGAAATTCAACATGTAAGCACTCCCCCAAGAGCTGGAGAATTTCACATCTGTCATATATTTACCATCCAAAAAGAAAAGCCCTGTATTTGTGCAAGGGGCAGGGCTCTGAGAAATAGGGCTGTCACCAGATGTTCCACAGCTGAGAGTCTGCGTAGCCTCAAGATGTGAGGCTAATCAGTGCAGGCCCTAAATAATTAAGTTACTATGCTTTGCAAGAACTGCTGGCTGTTTAGAGGAGAAAGACCACAATTCAACATCCTAGTGAGAGAAAGGCAGAAAGAGCTCATATATTATATAGGGGAATGGGTGACAGCCAGCATTACCAGAGCAGAGTGAGCAGAACAAAATGGAATCCACATCAAGCCAGACATCAAAATAGAGCAGTCCCACCTTCTGGGGCCTGCTAGGAAGATTTAGGCACCAGGGCCACAAATCACAGCAGAGAGCAAATAGTCTAAACCATTGGGGTTTCTACTAAACAGCATTCCCAATCCTGTTTTTAATTAAGTTCTCCAAGGACACTGCACAGAGACTATAGGTTCATCCATTTTGTCCCTCATCTCCTCCATCTTATTGTCTTCCACCTCTTTAATCTAAGGCTCCTGTGAATTCAGGTATGCAATCTGAAACAGAGACTGTAGCTGTCAGGATGCAAGGATGTGCTTCCAGTGCCGCATGACAACTGCTCTGTGTCTGGAGAGGTGGCAGTGCTAAAGACACACCAAATCAACTTCTTACAAATACATGCTCTCAAAATTCAGGTTCAGACTTGCTTTGTTATTAAGGTAAGGCAGTTGGGTTCTTTTAAAATTATTGTTTTATGGCTGTATGATACTGTAACACATGTCTTCCAAGTACTTTTGTCACCAGGACTCAGAAACTCTAAGGTATCTGCTGATGATACAAATTTATTATGTATTTGGCATCTAGCCAAGAGGCCTTTTTTCCCAATCAAATTATGGAAAACAACTAAACATGATTAGATTTTTTTGTCCTCAGAATTCCCCCAGAGCAATATCTAATAGTAAGATTTTTAATTGCACATGCCTGTAAGATTACAAATTGTGATGACAGGTTGGATTTCAAGTCACGACAAAGACACGAAGGCATGTCAAATGTTCCTTGCATTATTCCAAGTTTAGCCAGACCAGCTCTCTATGGGTTTATTTATATAAACAGTATGAAAATTACATTTAAAGCACATATACACACTCATATGTATATAAACACACACACACAAAATGTTAAGCTCCCAGCTCCACTCCAAGCTGACACAAGTAGCACAGCCAGCCACAGCACCTTACTTCTCAACTAACAGGGACATCTCCCCCTGCACCCCACTGCAGAGAAGCGCTACACGAGACTGACATACCAAAGCCAGTTTCCTTTCTGTCATCTGCTCCCTTGATACTAAATCAGCCCTTACTGCAGCCTCCAGCATTTCAGTAATAGAAACAAGACACTGCGAATTAAAAGTTGGAGACAGATCTTCAGCAGCAAGAGCTACAGAGAGGGGGGGGGAAAATTAAAACAAATTCTCATTTAAACCAGCAGCACTGATGGACTTCTAATTGTTCCTAGAAGAGCTTGAAGAGGATCAGTGTACCAAGAGAATAAGGACCAAGCACAATGCTGTAACTCTCAGGGCAGGGGGGCAGTGCACAATCTAGAGAACTCACTGCAAGCACTAAGATTTGACACATTAGCCCACGGTACCCCTCTCCTCCACGTTACTGCAGCTTTCCCCAAAGTAACCCCTCTGAGCTGAGCCAACAGCTTCAAAGGGTATGGAATCACTGACTTGCCATGGGATTTATATCAGACCCCCAAAACTCTGTGTTAAAATGCTGTATTTATTTATGGCTCCACATTCTGGAGATTTAAGAACAGGTGACAATTTGACTGAGCTTCTAAAAGCCATCAGGCATCTCAGTTTCCACAGATTCTGGTATAGGATGAAGTGACAATAACCAAATTACATATTTCTAGTCCTTACCTCTTCCTCTGCCCTTTCTAATGCACAGACTGTCTTGAGAGGGATTTTTAGCAGCGGTGAGTCTTACCGAAAACAAACTTACACCTCAGGATGTGTAACGACGCACCCAACGCTATCAGGCACTGCAGAAAGCAGCAAAGCACAAGGAAATATATAAAAGTAGATGCTGCTCTGAGTATTTCTTCCTTTTCTAAATTCCTTGAGTATATGGGATGCATTCAGTACCTCACTGTAACTAAAAACCCACCAGCCCAGGCCCACGCTTGCTACAATGGGCAGATTGCAGCAGCTGTGTGGTGCTGGCTAAAAACCCATTGCACATCCCACAGTTTGGAGCAGAAGAATGACAGAACAGGGATCATCCTGCCAGGCACTGGGAGGGATATTCCAGGGAGATTGCCGAGTGCAAAACTGTTTGATGAAATCAGGGAAATTCAAAGTGAGGAAAATCTTCTGAAGTCTCTGACATGCTTTTAATTTTTTCCCATACCACAGCATCTTTCCCAGATGAGTTGCTCATTGAGCAGCAGGAAATGTCTTCCGAATTCAAATAAAACCACATTACCAAACATATCCAATTCAAAAAAATCACGATCAATAAAGAAAACAACTGAACGACAGTGAATATGCCATGGGGTAATAAACATCAGATGGCTCTAAGATTCATTTAACATGAGTGGAGTTGATAAAATGGATGTTAGAGAGATATTCTGGGGAACCAGCAGTTTCATTTGCAATAAAGACCTGCTTCTTGCCATTTTTGCTGGGCAAAGGGTGCTCTCCCTAACAGGAAAACAGCAGGCCTGCCCAAATCCTGTGGGAACAGGTTAGCAGCAATTGAGGAGGAGGTACAAGAATGAAAGAGCCATAACTCATTCCCTCACTGTCATTATTCTCTCATTTTAGCTTAGAATACTTCCAATATGCCCAGCTCAAATGTATGAGAATCAGGGCCAGAAAACTCTCAGAAGTAATTTTTTTTCTATCCAACTCCAATGGTTTAAGCTTAGCTAAAGTTATTAGAAAAAGAAAACAGAAATGACAACCCATTTGTGGGCATATTCCATCCAGAAAAGAGGTGTTACAGCTGAGTGGGAAGGATGGGCATAGCAAGCTTTTGCACTTACAAAACCTGGCCATGGCTCCCCACCTGCCCTGCTGGAAAGGATGTCTCTGCCCTAGCATTATGCAGCTGCTTTTTCCGTGAAGATGCCCTTTGGTTCTGCACTTCCCCTTGTGTTACATAGGAGGAATAGATGCATGGCCTCACCAAAACCTCTTCACTCAGCCCAAAACAGCAGGATCTCTCCAAGCCCTGCCAGCTTCCTGTCATCTTTACAACAAAAAAGCTTCATGTGGAAATTAAGCATTAACAAAGTAGATAAGAATCATCAATTAGATAAATTAAGGTAATTATGCAATAGGTGAAAACAAAGAGGCAATGAGTGGGCAGTTATCGCCTCTACTCATGAGGATAAGGAAAGGGAAGCTGCTCACTTCTGCTGCTCTTCCTTTACTGCACCAGCCTCATTCAACCTCGGCTTGCCCCAAAAAACAATCCCTTTGGAGTATCTTGCACGTCCAGGAAGACACAGAACAAGGTGTCTTCTCATGTGTAGAAAGCTGCAGATGTGAAAATATTCCTGGTGCTCCATGGTACCTCTGGGTATTGCCTAAGTACCCGTATTAGTCAGCTTTGACCCCCCTACATTTTTCAGTCCTGGTTGCTTAGGATTATTAACTCCAAAAGGATCTACAGAGAGATCATTCTCATGTTTAATTGGAAAAGTCAGGCAAGCTTTTTTGCTTGGTTTTCGTTTTGTTTTGTTTTTTTAAGTACTTGCATCCAATGTCAAACCATAGTAATTGCATCACTTACATGGAAAATTATTGCGGTTTTTCTTTGGGGTGCTATTCTTAATACCCATACATCCATCAGAATTGAAACAGCTTTGGCCCCATCAATATCCTGATGAGCTGTAAGTTACTGGAACATGAGTAAAACTTATTCAGAGAGTAAGTTCCTTAAAAGTACCCACTTTTAATAGTGATCCCATATTTATTCTCTGCTGAGCTGTGGCAAGGACTAGTGAGGAACGGGGCTGTCTAACAGTACTTGCTAGCCAGGGACTACTACAGAAGAAACAGACCTGGATCAGCGTGGTTGGACAAACTCAACGTCCTCCTGCATCCCATGAGAAAGACAGGCAATGCCCCAGAGACCCTGTCATCTCAGTGAACAGTGCCCCAAGCACACGGCTGATCTTCATTCATTTCTTTAAAAAAATTCACTAGGAAGAAAGTTTTAGCCTGATAACTTTTAAGCACCCTTAACTACATAAGTTTTGATTTTTGTCTTCGGTTTGAAAAAAAAAGCATGTTAAAGGTTTATATAAAAACAAAGGAAAAGGAAAAATCAAGAAGACTTTTAAGGCATTCATTGTCCCCTTGTTTTTCCTCTCCATTACCACCCAAGCCATTTTCAGGTTGGCTTATTTTTCCCCAACACATCAGCTTGATCCCTTTTTGATGCTCTTCCAAAGTGCTGCCACCAAACCACATCACCTATTTGCTCAGCACTTGCTCGGACCAAAACCAAATGCACCAACCATTACATTTGTACAGCCTGAACTGGGAGAAGATTGGAAGGCTTAAGAGGCTGGCTGCAAGCTAAGGTTTCCAGATCGAATCAAGACTAGGTCAGAAACAAAGAAACCTAATCATCCTACTTAGCAACTGCCTGGCAGGTGATACAAAATGAATAGTTAGACTCAGGTCAGCTTTTGAGACAGCAGGTGTCTGCACCACGACACCCATTCATTACCTAGGGTTAATAACTACACAACTATAATTTTTCAGGATTTAACAAAACTCCTCATTGAACAAAGCTATTTACACCTCTTTGTGAGAAGCTCAGTGTTGCACTTTTCAATTCTGTTTTTTAAGAAGTGACTTTTCTTAAAGAAGTTCACTAATAAAAGCATTTTTACAACCACAGTAAAATAAAATAGGAATTAAATTATGGCACAATAATTCACACTTGACTGCACAGAGGCCATTTGGCCTTCGTCTTTGTGTCTGAATGTGCTGGGTGGGAATTACTACACTGTAATTCACATGCTGTCACATATTATGGCTCGGCTAACACTTGAAAAAATCAGTGCACAGAGTTGGTCACTAGAGATCAGAAATCAGTCTTTTCAAGAAATGGTTACAAATGACAGAAGCATCAGATACTGCAGGCCTGAAAGCCAACACAGCTTACCCCCTCCTACTGCTGTGAAAGCAAGCACATTTTCTATTTCTGCAGTTCAGAAAGAAACCCACATGCCCTGCTGCTGTACATCATACATGTCAAAAATCATCAAACATTTAGGATGGGAAGGGACTTAAAGACCATGAAGTTCCAACCACCCCCCCACGAGGGACAGGGGCACCTCCCACCAGACCAGGTTACTCAAAGCCCCACCCAACCTGCTCTTCAACACTTCCAAGGATGGGATATCCACAACTTCTCTAGGTAACCTGTTCCAGTGCCTCATCACCTTCTTAGTGAAGACCTTCTTCCTTATACCTAAACCTTCCCTCTTCTAATGTAAAGCCATTACCCTCTATCTCATCACTACAAGCCCTTGTACAAAGTCTCTCTGCAGCTTCTTTGTCGCTCCCCTTTAGGTTCTGGGAGGCTGCTGTACCTTAACACCAAAGCCTCCTCTTCTCCAGTCTAACAAGCCCAGCTCTCTCAGCCTGCCTTCCTAGGAGAGGGGAAGCCCTCTGATCATGTCCATGTCCTTCTTATGCTGCGGATCCCAGACCAGATGTAACGCTCCAGGTGGGTCTCACCAGAGCAGAGGGGCAGAATCCCCTCCCTCGCCCTGCTGACTGCACCTCTTTGAACTCAGCTCAGGACACAATTGTCTTTTTCAGGCTGCAGGCACACATCGCCAGGTCACATTTTGCCTCTCATCCACCAACAGCCACAGAGCTGCTCCCAGTCCATTGTCCACACAGTATTTGTGCTTGTGACTGCCCCAACCCTGGTGCAGCACATTACATTTAGCTCTGTGGAACATCAACAACCTTCCCATGGCCCCTTCTCTCAGGTTTGTTCAGATCCCTGTGAATGGCATCCCATCCTTCAAGCATTTCAGTTCCACACACAGCTTGGTGTCAATGAGAAACTTGCTGAGGATGCACTTGATCCCTCTGTCCGTGCTACTGATGAAGACATTAAATAGCCCTAGTCCTCATATGGACCCCTGGGGGTAAAAAATATCTTGTTTCCTCCCTATAGCAGGACGATTATATGAGCAGGCACACTCGCCAAAAACTGAAGAAAACAAATATATTATCAGAAAACCCATTTAAAAATCTCTCTCCTTTAAATTTCACTCCTAGTGAAATTTAAACATGAAAGAAATGGGTCTGCACACAGACCTCTGCATCACGTAATGGCTTAAACAAGAATTAAATACTGGATAGTCTTAGCAAGGTTGAATTTCACCCTCTATCAGCTTATAGATTGATCTGTCATCAGATGGGGAACTTAATACTCTCAATTTTAGTATAATGCTGCTAATGAAAGCACTGTAGTATATACAGAGAACAGCCACCCCTTTTTATCAGGAAAAGCCTTCCTCGATCACTTGTTCCACTACGGAAAAGGTGGCACGGCTGCAGGTAATACAAATTGCCAAGAATAGCAAACATTATAAATATTTCAAGGATGATTAATCTTTAAAACACTGAAGTTAGGCAGAAGCCTAGAAGTCAACTTGGCTATTTCACAACTAATAAAACATGTATCTTGTATTTCATTGTGACTGTATAAAGAGTATTGTAGTAAAAGGCAATTATCCACCATTCACTAGCTAACATAACACTTGTACAAGTATAAAAGAAACACAGTATGTATTTTAAGCAGTGACAGTATTTTCACTGTATTAAAATAGTAGCGAGGCAAATGTTCAGCTCACATTAAACAGCACTCTGTCACCAAAGACCAGCCTGCTAGCATCATATATTCCCCCAAGATAGATAATGCTGCTTGCTTTAACAGAATCATTGTCACCAGGCAACTACCAGTGCTGCTCAGTAATAAATATTTCCACTGTTCCCACAGAAACTGGCTCGGCATCTGGACCTGCTAATGCCTGGAGAGATCAGCCTGACCTTGGAGTGCCATCTTTTCACAAGGATGCAGCCCTCGCCACGGCTGTCTCCCAGAAGCATTGCAAAGATGGAGCAGAAGCTCAGAGGGCAGGAACAGGACATCAGACGAGGCTCTCTTCCTTGCAGCTGCAATGACTTGAAAGGACTTCAAATTTCATTTCCTACTCTGCAAATGATAAATTAGTTCAGCCCCATCTCGAACTAATTCTCATATGGAGAGACAAGATGGCATCTGTCCCTAAATGCAGGAAGGTCACTTTACAGCTATGCCACAAGACTGCATAAATAAATTCTTGGAGGCAACTAGATTTTTTGAAGTTTAGAACTGGGCCAGCAGCATCTGCAGTCCTGCCAGTCTGGTGCTGTCAAGTATCAGTATTAAGCCTTAAGCTTCATAACAACACCAGGCTCCAGGACTTGTCAGGCTTTGTCTGATCTACAACCTATTTTAGCTTAAACTTAGCTCTCATCTCCAAAGCTATTTGAAAAACTTTGCTGCACTTGCAACTTCCTCTGGGATCAGATAACTTTTGCCTAGCTGCATTATCAGATTGTCCTGGTGTTGGCTGGGACAGAGTTCATTTTTTCTTAGTAGTTGGTACAGTACTGTGTTTTGCAGTCAGTAGAAAAATACAGAATCATATTCATCTGTGAGGCTGGAGGGAAGTAAGCAAGCATCCACATGGTGTTTAGTTGCTAGCTGAGCTTAAACCATGACACAGATACCTATTGTTTGTCCTGTAATTTCAGCCAGGTTTTGGTTACATGATTGTTTAACTTGTTCTGACTTCAATTTTGCTTAGCTGTGGCCAAGCGTGTGGTTCTAACCCAAAAATAACATTGCTTAAATTTCTTAATATTTTCCTTGATATACAATCACAGCAATGCCCACAGACCATCAGGAGAGAACAGAGTACAACCCATTAATACATACAGAGTTAAAACATATACAAAACAACCCCAAGCAGCTGCAAGACCAGGAAGAACCAATCCCCACAAATGGCACCACACTTTGCCCAAGCAGGATCTAGGATGCTGACAGCTCGCTCTCATGTCATAAGTGGAAGGCAAGAGCTTAGCAGCAGAAGAAATAGGTAAATAACCACTCCTGTTGATTTTATTGCATTTGTAACAATCTCCAACAGAAACTGGGCAATTTGGATTATTGCTTCATCAGAATAATAAGTGGTTGTCCATTTATGGATTGTTAAAAGCAGCAGCGTAACAATGATTAACTCATTCTTTGTTGCCCATCATATAATTAGATACACAGTACAATCCTTAAAAAAAATTTTTCAAATAAATAATAATAAACCAATCTGATGGGATGATAAAGATCTTTGCACATAACAGTGCCTCAGCTCTCTTCCAGAGCCTAAAATAAATGACTTGTTTGGAGACGTGCAAAATTTCACCCCACTGTGGTATCCTTCCTATCCTGCTCTTAACAGCATGCAGTTCTGAATCCCTTTATTTCGATTATTATTTTTGTCCAGCAGCCTGGAAGCCTTAAATCTCAGCTCTGAGCCACACACAAGCACGATAGCAATGTGACAGAGCAGGTGTACTTCTCTCCAGGCTTGCAAACTGAGCTGCTGCCTGTCATGTCCATCTCACTGCAAGTGAACTTTGACAGGGTTCATTTGTGGGTAAAGAGAAATCTGCTTTGTTTGGGGTCAAGGGGAGGAAGGCTGAGGGAGAAAACAGCTGCTCATTCCAGAAAACGCCTCTTGGAAATCCACCTGCTGCAGGGAAAGAGGATCAGTTTGCTCAGGTGTACATGGGGGGGGGAAACACAAACCAAGGAGCACTTTCCCAGGGTCCAGACCTTTGGAGGCTTTTCCCAAAGCATCTTAAGAGGGGCAAAAAGAAGGTAGGGGTGCAAAACTCCTGTCCTTAGCAGAGCCCTTGCAAAGAATGAAAAAGACTTTGCTTTTTTTGTTATTGCTGATGGTTTTATTTTATTCCTTGGTATTATTTCAGTCTATCTTTTGTAATTCTCTCATTTTGTATAACAGGCTTAGTTTTATGCAAAAAATGGATTTACAGGCTTTGCTGTAGCTTAGGAAAAGGGATAGGTCTTGGGGGGCTTCTACACTGCTCCAGGTTGTGCCATATATGCAAGTTGTAAGCTATTTTCTATTCAAGTCAAGGGTAATGAAAGCAGCCACTACACAAATCTGCTAATATCTTAAGCATTTCCCACAGCTTAAATTTTTGGTGAGCTGTGATTCAAAGCAGTCTGAGCAAAACTAGACAGTGCTGTGCCTGTGCATTTTGGATACAGCAGATTAACATCGTCACGGAGGAAGTGCGAGGACTCATGACTTTTTTCCCTTTTATGATTTCTATAGCTTATCAGCAAGATAACATTGTACCAGGGCAATATTCTGGAAGATCACTTTCTATCTTGCAGATCACTGAACTATTCACCCTTTGACTCCACACCTGTCATCACAGCCCAAGATACACAGTCTACTCCAATAAATGAAATAGCTAAACCAAAAAAAAAAAAACCCAAAAACCAAAAAACAAAAACCAAGCCCTCTCAAAAAAAACCCAAAAAAACCAATCAAAACATCAAAACACCACCACCACCTCTCCAATTTATGAGATCACTGGTCTAAGAAAACTGTCCATAATGCAGCTACCACTATGGATGAAGAGGCTGTGTCATGGAACTCAAAAAGGGAATGAGATGTAGCAAGGTCAGTCTGATAAAAGTAGTTCATATCATCTCCAGAAATCACTACAGGACAGGAGTCATTCCAGATCATGAAAGAGGAACTCAAATGCTTGAGTCCTGTTAAGCATAAATCATTAATGCTTTCTGCATGCAGTGAAAAGGGATTACTAAAAGGGAAAATTTAAAAAAAAATTTTTAAAAATATCAAAAAGCAGGGCTTAACTAGGCTATTTTTATAAGTAAGGTGGGGTTGTGGCACGTGTTTAAACAACATGCCAGATTTCTGAGATGGAAGCTGCATCCTAGCCACTCAGAGATCAGAACAGGGCATACCAAACCAAGTCCTTTGGCTCACACCAAAGGTGTTCTCTCTCTACTGTTCAAAGATGGCTACTGCATTTTCACTACCAACTGATCAGATAACCTCTGTGTTGGTTAGATGTCTGATGGTCAGATTTACCACCACTGACTGCCACAACCACCACAGAAAGCACCACAGAGCTAAGGGTAGAAATATTTCTGGGCATACTTCCTGCACCTCTGGAGTTTGCTCATCTGTAGCATAATATGACTCGTAGAACACTTGTGACATTTTCATTTACTGTGACTATCAGGCAGGACTTTCCAGCTACACAGTGGCACTGAGAATATAAAACAGAACTGCCAGAGGCATATTTAAACTATTAATTGCTTTAACTGTTAATATTACTTAATTATAAAGATTTACAAAACATTTACCATTTAACTTTCCTGTAGAGGACCTTTCTGAATACCTTTTTTATTCCATCCTAATTGATCAACTCAGTTTAAACACTCATTCTAATTGTCAAGGCAGTGAGGAGTTTTACTTGAAGAATAATAGTACAGATAGCCTTTGTGCCCAAAAGCGTTATATAAGCACAGGCTGTGCTCTGTAGATATGTTCAGCCAATTACATTTATTTTTCCATCACCTTATTTCCCGTAAAATTTTGTTCCAGTGTCTTAGCACATACACAGAGGATCAGCTGGTAAAGCACAAAAAGCCTGATGAATATTTTAAAAGCAGGGGCCCACAGCTTCCAGACAGGGAGTCATGTCATTCACAAACATGCTTCCACTGGCCTGTAATTAAAATGAGATCCTTGGTAGAGTTCACCTTCCATTTAAGCATCAGAAAAATCAGGCAGCCAGATTTTCCAAAGCTCTGACCTGAACGTTTAATAACTATCACTGCTAATAGAAGCTCCTGAACACTTCAGCACTTGTGAAACCTGGCAGGTTACTTCTAGAGCCTGCACTTGGGTTTCTCATATCAAAAGAACCCAACAGGCCTCAAAATCTCATTTCAAATAATTGCATGTGTCACATTACACTTAAGAGTTTCCTGGCTAATAAAAGAGATCACATTTTTCTGCTACAGCTCTGTATTGGGTTTGCATGGCCAGGTTTTGGGGAGGGGGAGCAGGGCTGGTTGCAGGGGTGGCTTCAGTGAAAAGCTGCCTGAAGCTTCCCCCATGTCTGACAGAGCCAATGCCAGCTGGCTCCAGGACAGACCCATCAGTGGCCAGGGCTGAGTCCATCAGAGACTCTGGTAGCACCTCTGGGATTACATATCCAAAAAGGAGGGAAAAAGCTGCTGCTTTGTGAGAGAAACAGCTCTGCAGACAGCAAGGTCAGAGAAGAAAGAGGGGCAGGAGGTGCTCCAGACACCAGAGCTGAGATTTCCATGCAGCCCATGGCGGTGAGGCAGCTGTGCCCCTGCAGCCCATGGAGGTTCATGGGGATGCACAGATCCACCTGCAGCCCATGGAGGTTCATGGGGATGCACAGATCCACCTGCAGCCCATGGAGGAGGCTGTAACCCCATGCAGAGCCCACGATGGACTGTGCTGTGGCTCTGCAGAGAGAAGAGTCCACTCTGGAGCAGATTTGCTGGCAGGAGGTGTGACCCCATGGGAGAAACCCCATGCTGGAGCAGGGGAAGAATGTGAGGGCTCCTCCCTGTGAGGAGGAAGGAGCAGTAGAAACAAGATGTGATGAACTGAACATGACTCCCATTCCCTGTGCGCCTGTACTGCTACAGGGGAGGAGACAGAGACAATTGGGAGTAAGTTCACTTCAGGAAGAAGGGAGGGAGGGAGGGAGGAAGGTGTTTTTAAGATTTCCCTTTATTTCTCATTACCCTACTCTGATTTGATTGGCAATAAATCTGTTTTTCCCCAAGAAAAGGTCTGCCTAATGGAGCAGTTAAACTCAGAAAAAGAAACCTTTATGTGTCATCAGAATTCTTTGTTTCGGCACTTCAGTCATAATATAACCTGGGAATTCAAAGACCTGAGGTGCAAGCAGGGAGAGAAATCAACATCCTGGAAAAAACCCCACAGCATTAGGAAAACACAGAGACCAAATCTTTGCTATTTTTTCTTCTCTCTTCCCTTTCCACAGGAAAATTTACACCATCTCTCACTCACCATGGGCAAACGGTGTTAAGAGCATTGTGAAGAACAGCAGCTGTGATGACCACATGACTGTGAAGGAGAGCTTGAAAGTATCCCAGCAAACAAGGGGTCAAACAAAAAGGTGAGTGTCCTCCTGCACTTGCTTCCAACACTTCAACTGTTGTTGGCCTTCAATTCACATCCAAAAGGGAAAAAAAAAAAAAAAAAGAAAAATAATAATAAAAAAAAATATCCCACAGCCAGTATCCAGAGTCTGAGACCTATAAATGAGAAGGAAAAAAAAACTGCAGTTAGTAAAACAGTAAGATAGGTGTTTTCAATCAAGTCTTGCTGTGTTTCTTTGCTGCCAGCAGCTGTAAAGGCAAATGTGTCTTCCCCACTCCCAGGCCCTTCAGATGCATGCACATTCCTACATAAAATAGGAAGTAAAACTTATGCCTGTGCATAACAGGGAACCCGTTACCAGTTGGTAGATAACCAGTGCTCTGCTTTCTCTCTCTAAACAGGGCTCCAGACAGCAGTTTTGAACAAAAAAGCTAAAACCTTTCCCTCCCTTTTGCATTTCTGTCATGCCTCTGCTGTGGATGCTAAGGGCAAGATACCAGGCCAGGCAGTGGGATTAGTAACATAGTTTGGGAGTATTTCCACTGATGATATGCCAAAAAGTCTCTCTTTGTTTGAGGCAACCTGTACGGCTTTTAATCACTGAATCTGGACCAGGCTTCAAACCCAAGTAGAGCCCAAAGTCAGCCTTATCCTATAACCAGCAACCTTCAAGTCACTGCCAGCAACTCACTGCTAGTCCAGCTCTGCAGTTATTTATTGTGGAATTAAAATAATGGTCTTGTCCACCCCACGCGCTTACAGGAAAGCACGGAGAAATCTGAATCCGGGCTTGAATAGAAACATTCGCTCATTTAACTGGAGAACGTATTCCAGCTTTCCATCATTTTAATCTCTCCAGAAGGGGCTAGATGGCCACAGTGACTCAAACTTGGCAGGAAAAAAACAACTATACAGAGTTAAACGCGGCAGCAGTTTGAAACTTAGCTCCCCACTGACTTTGAAATTATGAGGAAATATGAGGAATTGAAAAGTACTTTACATATCTGTTTTGAACTCCTTAGACTCTGCAGTCTTCACAGTACTGGTCTAATTAAAAATCTCTCCAAAAATCTCTGATCAACAGAAGTTATTCTTCTCTGAGCACAGAAGCTGTTTTTGCCAACTTTTGTTCTTACCCAAAACCAAATCTGAGCCAAAAAGCTGTATGAAAAAACTGTGCTGCATGCCATTGTGATGTGGGTATATTTCTGAAAGTCTGGCATGACAAAGTAGCCTTTGTTTTGCTTCCTATCTTTACTGATCGACAAAATAAAACCCCACATTGTTCAGAACCAAAGTCTATAAAGAAGCTGTATTTTTTTTTAATAAATATATCTTGCGCTGCCAAGATTTTATTCTCTCACTTGACTCTCCTCCCCAGTCTGTCCCTGCAATTTGTTCATTCAAATGTAGCATTTAGGTTCTGCAGTTTTTTCTCATCTCTGTAAGTAGGGTTACTAAAAAAATCCAAGGTCAATCTACAGTCAAGTGGCTTCTTTATGGACATCCTTGAAATTAAAACTTTGCTCGAGCTGGGACTAATCAAAATGGTCATTGATAATATTAAAAGTCTGTTTTTCAAAAAAGGAAAAGCCTCATGAATATTTAAATTGTACATTCTAAACAGTGATCAAGTTTTCCATTTATATTTTAGTAGGCTACCAGTACACATCAAACTACACCGCTGCCATTATTTATGCATGCTTTTTCTATAGCATCCTCTGAAAAGTTTTAAAAGTGAGAAGTCTTTTGTTCTGCAAAATTTGAAAAGGCATACAGAGATGGGTGAAAGCTCTCCAAGCATAGGTACACTTCCCTGAAGCAAAAGCTAAGTCAGGCAGTGAAGCGGTGAAGGTTTGTTTTCAATTTTTATTTGTTTAAACTGAATCAGTTCTGAATAATCTAAGCCTGTTAGAAAGAGATAACATGGTGCAGTAAAAGGGGTTTGGGTGTAAACTGAAGAAGGCACAAATTAATTAGGCTTCCTGTCCCACAGAAGGGATAGTTGTCAGCAAAATACTTACACAGAGCCCTTTAAATTTTTATCTGTCTATATATTCCTGCATGATAGGATTCTACGATTTTTTTCTATCATCTCATGGGCTGAGGCTAAATGAGCAAAGGATTCACATGCCCTCTGCAAAGTCCAAACACTAATTTTTGAGCACTAATGTCTTGGAACCACCATAACTACAAATAAACATTTTATCCTCCTGGAAAGTACATTATTGAGTCACAAAGCTCCTGTGCAAAAGAGACAACAAGACTAGCTCATCATTATGCACCATTTACTCCAGTTGTAAATTTGACCAAATATCCTCTGCCCTCCCATCCTTCCTGCCAGAGGAGAACACACCAGAGCCATGGCCTGTCAGGAGGTGGCTGCACACCCTGGCTGGCACAACCTTGCCTTTAAACTTGTTTCTAACAAAGGCTTCAATCCCTTCAGGTTAAGCTCACACACAAATATTACCAAATACACAATGTGTCTGGAGACATGCCAGCTGTGTTTAACAACACAGGGCGCCACTCGATTAACCAAATACCTTGGAATGCTACGAAATTCTGGGTGGGTTTGTATTTCACGTAATCAAATAATCACAGTGTGTTTGTGAACTGGATATCTGCAGGGAAACAGCTAGATAGGAAATGAGCGGAACAACCCTTTTTCTTAATGGTCACTCAACCCCCACAAGCAGCATTGTAAGATGCAGAAAGAGGCCTGCAAAACAAAATCCGCTTCATCTTTGGATTACCTCCAAGGAAAGTAAAGCCAAAGAGAGAAACAAGAGAAAAGAGTTCACTATCTCTGAACTGTTCAGTGCAGAGTGTTATATTTATTGATGCAAGAAAGGGATACGCTATCATAGTGAAAAATTTAAGGGCTTGACTTAAGGGGTTTGGACCTCAACCACGAGGATGATGCAACCTGCATTGATTTAAAAGAAAGTTCTTCTGCTCACTGACCCTTATGCCCAAGGGGCTGCCCCTGACACCATCACAGTCTGATCTGCTGCATCACCTGAACCAGAACTGCATGCTGGCAGTTCCCAAAAATCCAGCTCAAAGTGCTACTGACAGAATAGGAGAATGAAAGGAAAATAAGGCCTCGTAGTGAAGAGATGAGCAGTGAAGTATTCATCAAGGCGTTGTTCATAAAAGAGCATTATAGATACACTGACAAACTCAACATCTACCCAAGTCTGTTCTTCAGCAGTTGATGTCAAGCAGCACATGGAGCATTTTCTGAGCTCATCTGTCGACAGTCTACAGGGAGGGTGAAAAAGAAAAGGAAACCAGTTCATGTGGCAAGCAAACAGATAGGCTGAATTCAAAGTAGAATTCAGAGCAGCGCAAGCCAAACCTGTCAGAACTCCATTCAATTACTGCCTTCTTCCAAACACAAGCACTTGCACCTGCACAAAGCTGTCTACCCTTCTCGCATGGCAAAAGCTGCTTCAGGGATCCAGCAATTTCTAGGCAGTCGGGGTACAGCCAGGGGAGGGGCAAGAGGGTCTTACAAAGAGGCCCATTAGCAAAAACCAGATAGAAATGCTGTGGTTTTCTTATCCAGTTTTACTTGCAGTAATTTTCTCCCCACCCTTGAAAATGTGTATAGTAAAATTAGCTTAAACAAATCAATGATACAAGGATTACTTTATATTTCTTAATAGAAAATATTTTGGCACTTATCTCCTCCTTTGGAAGAAGTCACTTACTAAGTAGAAAATAAGTGTGATGTTTTAAACAAATATTGGTTAAATTCACTATTTAGGAGGTGAAAAGTTTGGAAGCAATTAAACTCCGTAAAGTTGATGGTCCAAGCTAGAACCATGGGTGTAATTCCCCATTCTCAGCATCTGCTACTTCAGATAATTTATTTCAGGCAACATATTCAGAGTTTTGCTAAGAGAGGGAAGAGAAATAACCCCAGCAAGAAAAAATAAAACATGCAATCTCTGCAAAATTAAATTAACTGCAATTTAATGTTAGAAAATTTCTTTAAGTAAGTGAATGAGCTGTATTTCCACTCCCATTATGAATGGCTAAACAAAGGAATTGCTGCAATACATGTGGCCCTAAGTTGTTTGCAAAACACTTTTTTTTTGTTTATTTTTTGCAACATTATTAAAAAGGAAAGGTTTTGCTCCTCCAAACTCTTTCTACATTTATCCTATTTCAAATCCCTTTCCCTGTCACGTACTCAGGAAGCAGCTCCCTGGTCACTTTGTGGTAGCAGCAACACAACCTGCCACGTAAAAGGTCACACAGACATTGCCAAGTGTTTAACGCAGGGGGAGCAGGGCAGGAGCAGGCTGCACCCCTGGCATTTCCATGGAACTTCCACATGCACTGTCACTCTCAGCCACTCACTGAAGTTACTGCTATAGAGACATGGTCATTTATGGACAGATTTTGCCATGTACATTTTTAAGAAGTCAGGAACACATTTCTGAGACAAACTGAATTGTCTGTAAACTTTTATCTCTGTCTGCATTCAGCCCAGGAGAATGTTCATCCTATACCACAAATACTTATGAAAGTCAGAGTTCTCACTGAGGTCAAAAAAACAGGCTTTTGTTTCTCCAAATAATGAGCTGTCCACGGCTTTTAGCTCTTCATGTTTTAAGTTCACCAAATGTGAGGAAGCACTGTGAGAGAGCCAGTGAGGCTTCTTTGGGTGACAGGACTCACCAGCTTGTGGTTCAAACTGCTCACATCTATGTCCTCTTTCTGTCCTGCAGACCCTGCTTCTGCTCTCACACCTCTGCTGGGGCTGTGAACTCTGAAGGAAACTCCTCAACCCTCTCACCCAATATGTGCAAGATGGCATGGTATTTCTAAGCCCCTTCGTCCAAGTAAGATTTAAAATGAGCATTTGCACCTCAAACTGCACTTAATGGCCATTTCTGTATATTAACAGTCATTTCAACCACATTGTTTGAAAACCTAAGACCATTCTGCCTGTTATTTTCTCCCCTATACCTGATGAGGCACTCTGGAAAATAATTTTAAAAACCTTAAAAACAAGCGATAATGACAACAAGGCCTAATAAGTTTGTGTTTATCCTGGATCCTCCAGTATCACTGCAGTGCTACTCACACTACCCTGAGGGGAGCGGCCAGGGCAGCAAGGAGCCACTCTCAGCTCAAACCAAGCTCATCAACCACCTGTTTAGGCTATAATTCAAAATGACAAAGAGCTCTTTAGATGTTCTGCGGGATTTGCTGCAAAATAACTCTCAAGTGTTAACTGAGTTAATTCATTTTAGATTAATCAAGCCTTTGGTAAGAGCACACCCGAACACAGACCTGCTGAATATAGTAGCTTTTTTTTTTGTTTCCTGTGTAGGTGAAATAAAGGCTTTTATGCTGCTCCAGAGGTCAGAAGGGGAACTTGAGCTATCAGCTGCTTGTTGGTTTTCCCATTCAATCCAGAATCAAAGCTATTTCAGCAGAAAATGATAATTATACTAATTGTGAAGCCATTCACACATCTTGTGGCTACACATAGAAGGATGGGGGGGAAGTAACAGAGAGAAAAGCTAAGAGCCTTGGAAACATGGTCCAGAAGCTTAGAAAGAATGTACTGAATTGTACATCTGAATATCACAGCTACTGAACGTTCCAGACTTTCTTTAAGTGCCTGCTGGTTATCCTTGGCACTATATTTCGTTACAGATTTAAGAGGAAACTACACCATTCACAAGGTCCCTGCATGTGTGCAAATATATGATAACACATGCAAAATTTGAAAAGGTGCAGAGTATCATGTGAAGATGTGGTAAAATATGCAAATGTTTGTATTGCATTACCACCCCAGATCAACGGGCTTTCTGAAAACTGATTACAAAAAACTTGGTACTCTCACTGGTTAAGCACCACCTGCTAAAGCAGCTCACAGCTGGCAAGAAGCATGTCAGTCCCTCCACTCCAAACCCATCAGGGCAAAAAAAACCTGGAAGCCTTGGGAAAAGCTATGCAGTTCTTCACACAAGCTGGACAGCATCAGAAGCTTCTGACCACATGAAACAGTCCTATGTCACCATCATATATGGCAATCATTACAACGGTGTTCCGCAAACTTTCGGTGAAGTGTTAAGATCTTTCTTGAAAATTTATTATCCCCACATAATACACCATCTTTCTCCAATGTTTTAGTTTACAGCACATCTTTATAGAGGGAAAATAATGCATAGGCAAGCTCTCTTCACAGTATTGCCAACAGTTATGATTTCATTGCAAAACTCAGTATGTGGCAGCTCCTCGCACTAATAAAAATTTCAGCTTTCTTTTCAAGTAAATTTCTCCTTGCAGAGAGAAGCTGAAAAATAGGACCCAAATACAGCTCAGAGGCTTGGTAAACCCGTGGCAAATAAACATAATTCAACATATTTGATTTGAAATTCGCATGACTTTTAATCAAATCTCAGATTTATTTTTTTTCCTGTGAATGATTCAGGATGTTGAAAGTCTGGGCTTGACAATACTCTCACAACGGTTATTTGCATTCCACAGAGCCTTCGGCAATTCTTCTGTCACAAATAAAACATGTGCGGTGCGTGCGCTGCAAATGCAGACAAGCTTATCACCAGGGTCAGCATAATTTTAATTTCCCTTTGCTACCATAAGATCAAGTTTATATTTTGAGGCATCACCTCTCCCACACATACCGGCCCCATTTCTTCATGTGCCTTACCATGGCTGCAATTGTGACAGCACAGATCCTGCATTGGGTCTTGCTTTAACGTGAGGAAGTGACTGACTCCAAGGAAAATCTTAACCAAAGGAAGTGATAGAAAATTCCATGAGAATTCATATAGGGGAAGTGTGATATTGGGACCAGAGGAGGACTACTCCTAAATGCCTCTGGATGCAGCCTTTAAAATATTTTTCAATATTCATCTATCCTCCCTATCTCTCCCTCCCCACTCTGTCTCCTTCATACAACCTTTAATTTTCTTCCTTTCTTCTTTAACTTTAATTGCCCCAGATTGACCAGCAGCTACAGATATATATTGAGAAAGAGTTTAGTAACATTTACTTTCACTACAAGGATGGGATTTGTTGCTGGGCTGTGCAGCAGAATGCAGGCAGGAGCCATTTCTCTTTTGCCTGAATTCATCAGGAGGTGAATAAAGAGCTCATGTCGGTGGCCTCCTTCCCTGCATGCAACTGCCAGGAACAGATGTTTGCGCCCCAAAAGTAGCCTACGTCATTACTCACAGAGATGATAGCAGACCACTTTTTGTGAGCCCTGCAATTCAGAAAGGGAGGAAAGGGCTGCCTTGTGTCCACCTTGGGGCACCCTCCTTCACAGCCCAGCTGGCCCCACAGCTCTTTGGCTATAAAGGTTAAGCAGCACAGTTAAAGACATCAACAGCTACAGAAATTGAGCGCTGCTGAGCCGAAGCACAAAGCCTGCCCCCTCTGATGGCTTGTTTCATGGGACCTGACAGACAACACCACATGAACCAAAAGCAGCAGGATCAGGACTGCATTTCTCGTAGGAAGCAGTACTTATGACAATGCTGGGTTTCCTCAGCCTTTGACTTACTCCAGCTCCAGTCGCTACTTGCAAATATAACTATATGCAGTAATAAAACAGGTATCGCTAGACTGAGGAATTGTGATGAAAACAGCAAGAAAGCTGTAATCTATTTCCAATGTGCAAAATGTGTATCCAGTGCATTTTTTTTCCTGCTCTGGCTTACTAGTCTCTTCTCAAATGGATGGTAGCGTATATTACTTGTTTTGTTCTAAGAAAGTGTAATTTCCTTCACTTTTTGTTCTGATTAGGAAGTTAACAGGCAGTATAAGGAGGGATAATAGCCTTTCCCATTGAAAATGTACTGCTCTTGAAAGAGTAACAACAGGAAACCACCTTACCCACAACGCTATGTATACATGCAAAATATCAAGTGGAACAAAAATCTCTAGTAAATGAAATTAATGGCAAAAGCCAGGTGAATAACACATTTTTAAAGGAGAGTTATCTAGGAAAAAGATAAGTTTAATTGTCTTTCAGATCTGTTATGATGTAATAAATGTCTATTAATGTTTAGCAGCAAATTGGCTTTTAATGATCATTGCTATTTTTAGCTGGTGGGTGACATGCAGTTTAAATATAAACCAGATTTATGTTTTACACACCAGGATGACTTTCTCAGACGACTCTCCTTGATTTAACCTCTTCACACCCCACAAGACATATAATATAATTTTATTTCTAATAGACTGTGAGCCAATAGGATTGTATTTGCTACTACTGATGTTTTCAATGAGAAATAAAATCAATGAGGTTTATGCTGAAGATAAGTGTAAGTGATTAGTTAAGTGTAAGTGGCTTGGAAAATATTAGGAGGGCTACATTATTCAAGCAAATTATGCAAATTAAAAAAGACTCTGGATTGAAGTAAAATCTATGAAAAACTCCTGACCTTGCTGTGTTGGAAAAAAAAAAATCTTAGCTAGAATTTGTTCTTTTGGGAGCGCCTCAAAAATGAGTTTTAGTAGGTGAGAAATTTTGTCACATTTTTCAACACAAGCAGTCAACCTTCAACATTCATACCTACAAGGAAAAAAAAAAAAAAAAGAAAAATCATCTTTTTAGACCTAGAGACAAAGAGCAGCCCAGTAGGTTGCTAGGAGAAAAACAAACAGCACTGGGATGCAGTATAAAATGAGTGGGCAAGTGAGGCAAAGCCTATGCATATACTGACTGGGAAAGCAAGACAGGAACACACAAGCAGCATTCTGCATCATTTTAAAAAAAAAAAAAGTAAGAGATATGCATACAGAAGAATAAAGGTTGCATCTAAATTTCTAGGTGTGGTATTCTCCACTGAGATGCATACAGAGAAACAATAGCAAAAGCAATAGACCAAATTACTGAACAAAAAGTATTTACAGTTCCCTAAAGCAAATGTCTGTGTAGTAATAACCAATAGCCTGTTTTTCCACATTTTACCATGTTAATGAATTCTGTTGCACATTAATCAAGAGTCAAACCTCTTTGATCTTTGGAGGGGAAAATAGAAAGAAAGAGATTTAATTATTGCACTCATTTTCTGCACAGATACTTCTATTATTACTTATTTTGTGCTAACAGAGGTCATCATCTCACCCAAAGCCTAGATATCAAAGGTCCTGGGCATTCTCACAGTAAACCACAGCTTTGTTCCTCCTTCCCCTTTCCTCCCTCATATTATCCAATCAACAAAGAATGGGAGGAAGACGTTCTTTTACAGAGAACAGAGCTGTAGTGAGAGAGGGGCTGGGGATTTCTCTGTGTGCCCTTCAACTCTGAAATCAAGCTTCAGCCAGTAAGTGGACCATTTCCAGCCAGCTTTGATAACAAGTCATAAATACTCAACATTTCCTTAACCCCTACAGAAGCAGCCCTTCAGAACTGCACCCAGTCCAATCTCTAGGGAAAATACCCCTCAAACACAGTTGAAAGACTGCAACTTTTTTTGATCTCCTTCCTAATGAGGAGCATCATAACACTACACACAACAGCGACTTCAAACCTGAAAGGGCCACTGCGTTAGAGCTGAAAGCCAACACTTCTCTTGGTACTACACCGGAAACATTTTATACAAGAAGCTCTGGATGGATAAAATATTTATATAATACAGATCACACACACTCTCTTCCCTTCTGAAATGAAGCAAAGGCCAGATATTTCCAGCTGAAACTACAAGAGGGATCTTAACTAAACAGAGCATTTAAACCTGGATGGAATTTCACCAGGAGCTTCCAGCTGAAGCCTCTCCTCTCACATCAAGACTTGGCACCATCACGATATATATGTCAACCAGCTCTTCTCCAAAGTGACTAGCACCTTAACTCTTGCCAAAGGTATTTTTTAAAGGCTTTTCTTACAAAAGAAAAGCAAGTTTTGCAAAAGAAAAGCTTACTCCAGTAATCATGTGTGCCTTTTTAATGGGTACTATCAAGTTTTTAAACAGTAAAATACTTGGGTGAGAGAAAGGCTAAAATTAATTAATTCCTTGAGCGCTTTCTAGCAGAAATTAATTGTGAGGACAATCAGGACAAACGTGCTTTTTAAAAGAATTGTCTTGGGTGCTGAGTAAGGAATGTCCCTCTTTTGCCCTCTTTTCATGCCTCATAGCCGAGGATCAGTAGCAACCACCCAAAAGAGAAAATACACCTGTTGTGAGGTTCGCCAATATAAGATGTGTCTGTCTCTGTAAGCCTCAAGTTAAACACATTTCTTAGGGACCTACTACATAGTAACAACCACTGAGAAATCCACAGGAAAACTGAAAGCAGGCTTACCACAGAAGGTTATCTGAAGTCCCAGAAAATTATACAGTGTCATTTAACGAATGGAGAGGGGGAAACCCCAAATTAAACCTTGAAAATCCTTCAGTGCCTTTTCCCTTCCCAAATAAACCACCTCCCTGCTTAACTCACCCTGACATTCTGGGATTGTAATTTATCTTTTAGCTAAACTACTGCAGGACTAGTGACTGCATTCAACAACAATGCTCTCATTTGTAGTTTGTCCAACTGAAGCAATGAGCTTCTATAACATTTTACATTTTAAAATACACATTGAATTTAGAATAAACAAGAAAGCATTGTAAACATTTAACTCAGTCACAGGTACCTAGAAAAATCAAATACCATCAAATACAGTCAGACTGGCTGCACCACTAGAAACTCTATAATGAACGTAATTATTCAGTTTCCATTGTTTATAAGGAAACAGCAAATAACCTCGTTTCCATATACCTGAGTGTAACAGCTGTAAAATTTGCAGTAACACCTTTATTTGTGATATGCAATTCCACTTCTGATTTTACTCATAATGCCTTGCTTCCACCTAGATAAAAAGTGAGATGTCTCAGTAGTCAAGGAGTAACATTTAATTGCAGAAGTCACATTCAATTCCAAGTAAGAAATTAAGCACCTCTGGCAACTAGAAGGAAAGATAATTAATCTGATGGATGAGCCTGTCTCTTGTGATATTTTGCAGGGGACTCTGTAAATACCAAAATGCAGTTATGTTTGATAGGCAACATGAATTTGGGGGGAAGAGGGAGAATTTTGGTAACCCCTGAAATGTTCCCTCTGAAAGAAAAGAACCCATTTCTCATTCCTCTGCAGGAGAAGGTTTCAAAAGCACCGCTGCTCTAACACTAGCTCATCTGAGGTCACTGGCAAAATCCTGCTGATTGTTGAAGGAAGATGTACAATCAAGAGAGAGCTTTTCAAAACATCACCCTAAGCCTAGTAAGCAGCAAGTAAAACCTTTGTTATTTAAGGTCACGGCTGGAAGTGAAACTGCAATAAAGTACTTCATTTGATTATCTGAAAAGCAATTCACTGTAAACAACAAACAACAACTCTTTACTACATCTTTGCTTTGACTTATTTTACTGTAAGTGGACTAAGCACTGTGGTTTATAAAACAAGGGGATAAATGACACACAGACATCAACCCTAAATATTTTGCTAAAGAAATCACTCTTCTGTTCATTTTGTTCTCCCTATAAGGGAGATTCACAAGGGTAAAGCAGAAACGCTGGGCTTCAAAAGTAACCAAAATTGGCAAACTGTGCAGAAAGATAGATAGTGTCATTGTTTAGTGCTTGGCACCAGCGTGGATCTGAGCAAGCAAGAACACAGATTGCCTGTGATGGGAAAATCTATGAAATATAAGAGCCAACTGATGGCTAGAAGTTTAACATTAAAATCCTTTCAGTCATTGCTTACCTTACATTTACATAAATTTCATTTCCAAAGCAAAGAGACCCCAAAGAGGCAGTGTCTGAATTGAAAGAGAACTATATTTCAGCTAAGAGGAAGATCAAGACCTTCTGTTGACCCAAACTTAGCATCACAGAAAAGCTCAATATCTGAAATTAATTTTCGCCAAAGCAACATTTTTCCATTTGTGCTTTGCCTATACTGTTAGAGAAACACAGAGGGAAGATCTGAATGTGTTTCGTGAGAGCAAGAAGGGGCAGGCTGGTCCCTGGCATCAGTGTCCCTTCTGAGCAGGCAATCCAACCTGTCCTTTGCCCAAAGCTCACTTGCAGCACAAGCACAGCCAGCACAGTTCAGCAGCGTATCACACACAGCCCACAGACCGAGGTCCCAGCCAGGGCTGCCTCATTATGGAAGAAAACAGAAATAGCATTCCTAAATTGGATGCGATCACCAGGAACAATTTAGCATCAAATGCTTCAGAATCTGCATGTAAAATGCCAAAGCACTGCATGCCAGTAGATTTTAGGCTGTAGATAGCCTTAGGGTGAGAGAGCAAGGAGAGTCCAAATGGGACAGTTTGCTATCAGAAATTTATCACAGTTCACGCATTATTTCCTCCTCCCACATTAGGAATTAAACCCACTGATGTGGGGCTCATATTGGCAGAGTGAAGCAGGGGCAGATGACCTGAGCAAGCACCTTGTCACAGCTTCAGTCACAGCTAGAGGGAGAAAGCCATGTTTGGCAAAGAGCTCCACTAATGTCAGAAGCTGAGTCTTCACCCATCAGGTTCTTGTTGAGTGCCATATTGACAGCAGGAAACAAAAATGCCTTTTCTTGTTAATCAGGTTGGGAAACTTCTAGGAATTTCCCCCCTTCTACAACTGCCCGTCTTTTTTAAAAACCTCCAATATTGAGACAAACACAGTCCACTCCAAACACAAAAAAACTGAGAAAACTGAGTGATTTTACAAGCCTGAGGTCTTCACAAGTCACACCACCTGAAGAGGAAGGAGTTAATCAACTCAGAGACAAGGAAACCATGCTGGGTTACCCTGCAGCAGAGCCAAATTTCACTCTGAGGCACCAGAGGTCCCTGGCTCACATGACTGGGTATGTCAGGACTCCTCAACCAACCTGCACATATCAGGGAAATCCTGACAGAATTACCTTTATCTCCTCCTTGAGAATTAAAATTATGTAAGCTCTCCCTTCAGAACACAAAAGATACAGATTTGCTCTTACCGCAGCATTTCTGATCCAAATGACCTTTTTCTGAATTTTACATTTTCCTGAAAATAATTATCAATTTCAATATTTTTTAAATTAGTTTTTCCTATTACTCAGTTAGAAATTACTTTTTCTGATAATGTTTCAAACCACAGCACTTCATTTTAAGAAACTAAGGTACTCTTAACAGAAGATTTCAGTAGTGTTGAAACATTCTGGCTGATACATGATTTTGATTTAAAAAGTCAATTTGCTGGAGAAAATAGTATCCCCGGATTTTTTTCCCCTTCTGAAAATTGCCAATAACTTAAAGCAATTTTCCCTCTACTCAGAGAGGAAGGTATGTGCAATATAACGACTCAGATCACTGTTGTATAAAATGGTCAGACCACTGGGCAGCCTTCTACAAGCTGAGAAGCGAACCAGGAGGAACCACCATTCTGCTGAACATGAAGGCTGCTGCTGGAAAGCTCTCCATTCCCCCATCATTTCTGTTGTGCTTCCGTCGGCAAGAGGGCAAGTCTTTTCTCCCAAATCCTCTGCCAGTGCAAAATCCACACACATTTTCAGGTCAACTTTTTCCTGCTACCAAAGGCACTTCAGCTTGCATATGGCTCCACCTCTTAAATACCCAGAATCTCCACCCCACCGGGCTCAGCCCCAAACCCACTGAATTTTCCCTCAGAAACCCTCCCAGGAGTCCAAGCCGTTCATTACTGTAAGTAAAGGCAAGACTGAGAGGAGCTAATAGGTGGAGAACAGCTGAGGACACAGACCCCCTAGAATCCTCTTTGTAATTAATTAGAGGTTAGCCACAATCAAACCAGAACAGCTAATCAGTGGGGCTGCTCCCTAGTGGCATACTCACAGCTACCAGTAATAAGGATGAATGCAACATCCTCTTTTGTCCACCTCACCAACTTCAGCGTTCCTCACACAAAAGGCACCAGTGGGGAAGGGAATCAAGGGAGTGGAGCTTGTTCCAGCATTGCCATCCTCCAGAGCCACACAATTACTTCAAGCACATTCCTCTGCAAGACTTTTGCATTTCAGCTGCCTCTACATACTTTAGTTTCCTGCCTGCCTTAAAACATATTCACCAGTGTTGAGCTTTCAAAGGAGTGAGGTGCCAGACTGGAGTGTTCTTTCACTGATCTTTCTCTGACCTAATCTGGGCCTTGCTATTCTCATCCACAAATGATTGATACTAGAGAGGCAGCATCAGAGTCTTCCCTACCATGCATGGCACCACTGCCCAAGCAAACACTACAGCTAAAAAAGCTCACGTCAGGAATAATTGGGAGTAAAGCTCAGGGTTGTCTTTAAAAAAAAAAAAAAAAAAAAAAGAAAAGAAAGAAGACTGAATCCTGAAATGGTTAGCATAGCACTTTTGATCCATAGGACTTCCTTGTGCTTTCCTCTCCACAGCGTTACACTACCTTTCCTTGCAAAAACAGTCAGCACCTTTGATTCATTTTTGAATCCTAATCTTCCAGTCAGCAGCAGGGTTTTATCCAGTTTAAGTGAAAATGTCGGTCAGGCTGGTTCACCCTACCTAATGAAATCATTGTCACGTACATAGATTCAGAGAATACCTGCAGCCCACACTTAAGACTAAACCAGGACTTAGCATTCCTCATCGCCCTTCAGTGTCTCTACATTTTCTCACTGTAATTTCAATCAGCAAAGTTCTTGTGAAACACAGCAAGCCCCAACCCTTAAAACACATTCCTCCACCTCCTTAACCACAGAGTGTCTGAAAAGGTTGTCCCATATTAAGAAGAGGGACAAAGAGGAATGCTCAGGAACACCACCACATGGTTATCAGAGGCAGGACAGAAACAACTGCAGGGATAACCAGCAAAGCCAGAGCTCATCTTCACAAAGCCAGTAATTGTGTCCGTAAGGCCAGCAATTTCAAAGGCAGCCTGCATGAAAATCACTATGAAATGAAAACATGAAACTCGTGTCTCTGTGGTGTAAAGCAAAGCTATGCTGCATCCACAGTGAGAAAATTAAATCAATACTGTTCAGGGGGCAATATTGGGAAGCCACTAACCAAACGAGCAGCAATGTGAACCTATTGATTCTGTACAGCTATACTTCCACATTCCTTTCTTCACCTTCTGAAACATTTCCACCACCTTTCATAATGTAAAACTGAAGACTAAAACTCCTAATTAATACTTCCCAAAAACCTGAAGTCAAAATCAGACAATTACAAGGACCTTGGTAGCATTTATCAAAATACAACTGTATTGCAAAGCAAATGTTTGTCAAAATGCATTAAGAACAAAAATAATTTTTAAAATTATTCTACTTATCTAAATTATCAGGCTGCACACTTGGTTATGACAGCCTCAGGCAACTCAGCAAGGCTACCTAGATGGGTTTGTGACACGCACTGCCTGACTGAAAGCTGCTCCAGCTGAGCACACAGGACTGCAGACAAAGCACATTGCTAAGTGGAGACAAAACCAGGCAAAATGAATGCCTGGGCTTATGTTAATGCGCATCCAGAGGCATCCGATAAGCCTGTCAACCACTGGAGACTCACATGTCCCTGTCTTCCTTCCCAGACAGGTGAAAGGCTTCTGGGGACACACTTACCTTCCTCTCCCTCCCCGCTGCTGCCCTGGTCTCAGGGTGAAAACCAGGGCAGGATTAGAAAAGAGCTGGGGGATAAACACATCGGTAAAACAATAAATACCAGCTAGACAGCTCGGAGGGTCAGGAGATGTTTAGGAAGATTACAAGTTCAAAGACCACAGCAGCAGCAAGTACTGACAGATAATATGTACTGCTCCTTCTGAAAAGCATATGCAAGTTGCACACATATATGCTGTACACAGATACAGTTTTTCGTACAAAACTTTGACTTTTAACCTTTTCTTTTTTTTTAAGACCTGGAACATGGAAAGACCTTACTACTGCTTTCCTATGGCAGAGTGCAACCCCACAGAGCACTGATGAGGAGACCTGGTGTCAGATGCCTCCAAAGGGACTTCCTTAGCAAGTTGGATATTCAGGGGTTTTGGCAGAAGCAGCAGGGGCAGCAAGGGGCGGCACAGGAACCGCCCCCCAGTGCATCTCATGGGAAGCCCTGCCCGTGGCCACTGCCCCACCCTGCTCCCGCCCTTCCTGGTGGAGAGCAGCAGCACCTCTGCACTGGGACCTTCTCTTTCAGGCTGCACACCATTCCCAGGTGGTGTGGGTCCTGCCCCACAGCCTCCACCACCAGGGTCCCTTGGCCCTGTGGCCACTCCTGACCCCAAGGCCTTCCTATGATGACCCTCAAGGAGCCATTCTCCTCCCCCCCAACCCTTGCAGCTCAGCCCCCATGGTGACCTCAGTGCTGAGACTCTCAGAGACCCAGGAGAGGAGACACAGGTCCCAAATGCTTTCAGACCTCAATCCAGGGTCTATCAGCTTGACCAAGAGACCATTAAATTGCTAAGAGAGCTTTTAGGCCACACAGACAGGTATAATGGTTTGCAGAAGATTCTTTATCAGAATATCTTGAAGCCATCACAGAACCCCAGAATGCCCCAGCAGGCCAAAAATGTGGGGAGAACATGGCTGCTGTCAATCAGCAAGTAAAGAGGTCAGACTGCATTTAAATAGTCAAGCAGCACCTACAGAAGTACTCTAGAAACAGCGCAGCCTTAGCCATAGCTGGCCCAAGGTGTACGAAGTTTCTCCCTCTCCTCGAGAATAATCAGATTTTAAACATACCCTTCAGAGAAATGGTCCAGTCATTAACAGTAACTGTTTCTTATGTGCATCAGTAAAAGATGTAGTGCTACAGAGACTAAATGGGACTTACAGAAAAGAAGCTATAAATCTTTGTCAGCCTCTCAGAAATGAATACTTAATACAACTAGCTTGGAGTACTTCACTTCTCACTCAGCCGAGGTACCAATTATGGCACCACTATGATATATTTTAATCACTGTTGTGTTAATGGCTCCCACGATTTATTTTATCCCCTCTCTGCACTAATGACCTGTGCTCAAAGTCTCATGATTCAAATACTTCCCCCTTACAGCTGAATAAAGCAATCTTTTGGATTTTGACCTATGATACTGCTAACCTATTCAAAGACATATGAAAGGACTTCAGACATTTGGACCCACAGAAAGTTTGGGTCATAGTACAGTTACAACACAGCCAGCAGCCATTTGTTTCCCTTTTCTGGGCCCTACTCCTAATCCTGTGTTTCCCTCACTTTTCCTCCACCCTACCCCCCAGAGCTTTAACTTCCTTATCAGCATTTCGATCCTTTCTTTTCATGTAGCAAAAGTCGGTGTAAAACCAACACACTGTTTAGGGCCACAAACAGAGAGCTGCCCACTAAGTCTCCCTCACCCCTTGAGTTACTAGCTGGGACTATTATAACAAGCAGGTTTATAATCTCAAAAGGGGACTCACATTACATGCTCGCGAGAAGCCTCCTCACTTCTACAGAACTTGGCTCACCAAAACAGGACCAACTAGAGATATCCTGCATCCCTACATCCTGCATGTGACAGCAACACATCACTTGGATAACTCTCCCAAGGCAAGGGGATCAGTTACATTGTGCAAAGCGATTCAGGTAGCCTGGATTCCTCCAGACAGGATCAAGGATCAATTCCTCCAGACAGCAGCATTAAAAAGCAGTAAATCAAAACACCTTGAAGAAATCTCCCCTGTCCTACCTAAGCCATGAAACTTGCTGCCACAAGAGGGTGATGAAGCCAATTTAGAAAAGCAGCAGATGTTTATATCCCAGTCCCTAATCCTCAGGAGCTCACAAAATCCTTCTGACCAGGTTGTCCTGGAACCATTTATCAGACAATCTGGCAATCTCTTTGCTGCTCAGGATCTAAGGAAATGAGAAAAGAAAGTCACACACACAAGAACTCTCACATCTGTTGCAACAGCAAGTCGGTAACACACAAGTAAATGGATTCTAACTAGCTTTTGCCACCATACCCCGAGAAACTCAGAAGTCATCCAAGCAAGAGCACATCAGAAACAACTTCTCTTCTATGTTAATGACTAAATATAAACAAACAAGTTACTATTTATCTCTTCTTCCTCCATTTCCATCCCATCACCTACCTACATTCTTTCTTAATTAGGTCTAGATTTTTTAAACATCCTTCCTGCTACCTATCAAGAATATGGGAATTCAAAGCAAAAGGCACTTTCAAAACTTTTTCCTTCATGAAAGATGCAGAGGGTTCAAGGCACAGCGCATCCCATATCAGTCTTTGGAATATCTGGCTATACTCAAAAGCCTCAAGGAAAATTCCTTAATAATTATCCCCAGTGCCCCCTCTGCATGAGAGCAGGTATCTTCATAGTGTCATGGTTTAACCCCAGACAGCAACCAAGCTCCACACAGCTGCTCATTCACTTCTTCCCAGTGGGAAGGGGGAGAGAACAGGAAGGGTAAAAGTGAGAAAAGTCATAGGTCGGGATAAAGACACTCTAATAGGCTAAACAAAAGCTGTGCACATAAGCAAAGCAAAATGAAGAATTCATTCACTGCCTCCCATGGGCAAGCAACTGTTCAGCCACACCCAGGTAAGCAGGGTTCCATCACACACAGTGGTCACTTGGCAAGACAAACACTAATACTCTGAAAGTGTCTCCTCCTTCATTCTTCCCCCAGCTCTATGTGCTGAGCAAGATGCCATACAGGACGGAATATCCCCTGGGTCAGCCAGGATCAGCTGTCCTGGCTGCAGCCCCTCCCCAGGTTCCTGTGCTCCCCCAGCCCCCTCGCTGGTGGGATGGGCTGAGAGGCAGACGATGCCTCGAGGGTTGTGCAAGAGCTGCTCAGCAGTGACCAAAATACCCCTGAATTATTGACACTGTCTGCAGCACAAATCCATACCTGTGACGAAAACTAACTCTGCCCCAGTCAAAACCAGCATTCATACCCAAAAGGCCCTCAACTGTCCTCCATGAATGGCAAGATCTCCCAAAGAAATTGTTCTATTTTTTGCAGAGCATTTGACACCGCTGTGACAGCAGGTACCTCCTGCACTCTTGAAGCCCTGCAGAGCATTGATTATGAAGCACCACCATATTCTACATGAACAGGGGCCAATTTCAAGGCTGGATCATGGCAGTGGCTGAGTAGGGAATGGTCCCATGAAACACATTTGATGGGGTATTTCCTTTTTACTCCCTGCCTACAAACTCTGTGCCATATGGAGAGCTGGCAAAAAGGAGAGGACAGATGTCTGGGGACATTATAGCTACTATGTTAACTGCCTGCGAGTTTATTCATCAAAAGGTGATCACCCTTTGTTCTGGTAAGAATTTAACTTTCTTTGCAGCCTTGAGCAGTTGACAGCAAATCACTATTACACTGTTCTCAAAAAGTACCAGGTGATTTGCAGCCTGATTAAAAGGCAAGGTTCTTGACCTGAAATACCAAACATTAGCCAAAGCCGACAAAAGCAGAAGAACTAAGAGGCTACAGCAGCAGAAAGGGAGATGAATGGAAGCCCTCTCAGCAGCCATGCAGGCTCTGTGCATGTTTGCACACTCAGGTACAACACTGGACCAGGTTGGATGTTACAGGGATGCACAGCTATATGAACAAAAAAGTGCTGCTACACCAAGAGAAGCCTCTTTTTCTGCATTCAGACAAAGGGGAAGTTTAGAGCACTTAAACAGGCACCATAAAAACACTCCCTCTTTTTAAAACAGGGATTTGGATGTGCTTGCTGTAATAAGAAAACAAAAAACCCACCAGAGAACCTATTTACTTTCCACCAATGTTTCACAGAGACCAAGCTCCCCTGAGATGTCCTTTGATTCAACCTGGAGTTCATTTCCTGTGGACTAGGAAGAGCATTAAATGCCCATGTGGTTCTTGGAAATAAGAGAACAAAATCATTTAGAAAATCCCTTTCAACATGAAATCTGCTTCTAGAGTTTGCATTCGGTAAGCAACACTTCCTGTGAAGGAGTAGCCATTGGCAGTACAAATCTGCAGTCTCACAAGCTGAAGATGGAAGTTCAACTGAGAATTCAGCTCACAGACGGGCACAAAGCCCAAAACTTATCACACTGTTTGGAGGCACATAAGAGAGACAAAAAGGAAGTCAGCTTCACCCAACATGAAGCTGAGAGGAAGCTACCCCAGCATCATCTTCACCTGAGCACTGGATGGACTGCAATAGTGAAATCACAGACATTGGTCTATGGGAGGAGGGAGAAGTCTACTATCCCTTTTCCCTGGGAAGGCATGTTCCAGACAGAACTTTGCAACAATACTTAACAGAAAAATCTCAGAAAATAGATGATAAAGTAATTTGGCAAAAGGGGAGGGAACTGGTGGCATTTTCCCCAGATTGGCTACCAACATGCTTACAAATTTAGACAAGCTGAAGAGATGGGACAAGGCCAGCTGTATGGTGTTCAACAAGAGCAAGTGCCAGGTCCTGCACTTGGGTCACAACAACCCATTGCAGCGCTACAGGCTGGGGGAGAGAGGCTGGAAAGCTGCCCAGTGGAAATGGACCCAGGGGGTGCTGGTGACAGCCGCTGAACATGAGCCAGCTGTGCCCAGGTGGCCAAGAAGGCCAAGGGCATCCTGGCCTGGATCATCAATAGTGTGGCCAGCAGGACCAGGGCAGGGATTGTCGCCATGTACTCGGCCCTGCTGACGCTGGACCTAAAATCCTGTGTCCAGTTCTGGGCCCCTGACTACAAGAAACATATTGAGGTGCTGGAGCCTGTCCAGGGAAGGGCAACAAAGCTGATGAAGGGTCTAGAGAGTGAGTCCAATGAGGAGCAGCTGAGGGAGCTGGAGCTGTTTAGCCTGGGTAAATGGAGGCCGAGGAGAGACCTTACACTCTCTACAACTCCCTGAAAGGAGGTTGTAGCCAGGTGGGAGTTGGTCTCTCCCAGGTAAGATGTGATAGGATGATAGGAAATGGCCTCAAGTTGCATCAGGAGATGTTTAGACTGGATATGTGGAAAAAAATTTCTTCACTGAAATGGTTGTCAAGCATTCAAACAGACTGCCCAGGGAAACAGGAGCCACCATCCCCTGAGGTGTTTAAAAAGATGTGTAGATGGGGCTCTTCAGGACACAGTTCAGTGGTGGACTTGGAAGTGCTAGGCTTATGGCTGAACTCCATCTTACAGGTGTTTTCCATCCTAACTGACTCTGTGATGAGTGGATAGGTGTCCTGTGCTGATGAGAAGCCTCTCTGCATACCTTCCCCCAACTGCTATTAAAGGGTTATAAACTTTTACCCAGTCTATGGCTGTAGAAGACAGTGCAGCAAAAAGGCTGCCTCGGTAGAAACAGCCTTCATTAAGTCAGACAGGTAGGAGGATGCCAAAAAAAGATATGTCAGACAGGTAGGAAGACATACACACACACACAAAAGATAAAAAGATGAAACAGTCATTCTTTATGTAAGTACCAATGTGTCTTGGCACTTAGTACAATGTAGAAATGATTGCTCCCCTCCTTGGAGGAGTTTATCATTTACAATGGAAGGGGAAACAACTTTAAACCACGTTCAGGGAAATGAGAGCTGTACAGTTTAAAAGATAAAAAAATATCATTTGCCAGTCTATCATCTATTTCTTCTGGAACTTGATGAAATCTCACCTGCCTGCCTGTTTTGTTTGGGTTTTTTTACCAAAATTCAGGTCAGTCCCTGTCCCTCATTCACAGTATCACAGCCGCGCTGAAAATACACATCAAAGCATCAGCTGAAAAAGTGAGCTGCCAGACACCCCTGCAACACAGGGCAGGCACAGCAACATTTTTCCTTTTTTTTTTTTAACCTGTGTAAAAGGCCATGCTTATTTCCCCTAGAATGTAAATTCCAGCCCCCTGTGAGGTGGCAGAGGGAGCAGGCAACCAAAAGGTGCCATCCCACAGCACCACCAGTGCTGCTCCTGGCACAGGAGTGGGAAACAATGGGTCACCTCCCGCAGGAGCTCCCTTCAGCAGGCGCAAGGATGGCCAGCAACACTCACACACACCCTGCTCTCCCCTCCTGGCTGCTCTGCCCAAGGCCCTTCACACAGGAGGGCTGTTAAATAAGTGATTCTCTGAAGGAAAGAACTTGGGCGCAAAACAGAGACTATGATAATGAACTAACTGCTCACAAGGGCTTTATCTCCGCAGGGGAGGGATCTGTTGGTTTTAAATTCTCAGCCGGTAGATGATGAAACACCTCTCCCCGGGGTTTGCTGACCGACAGTAAACAGCATGCGTGTATGCCTGCATTACTTTTTTTTTTTTTAACTCCTATTATTTTAACATGAGTTTAAAGGAAGCCAACATAGACTGCACTTAATGCAGAAACAAGAGAGTGACAAATGCAAAGCCAAACTTCATGACTTTTCTTACCTGCTGCAATGCCTCCACTCACCTGCTTATAATATATGCACAGAGAAGCATGAACATGGGATGGGAACAAAAAAAAAAATTGCAATATCAGAACACAGGTTCCAAGAGCTGGAACCTCCATGCCTGACACTGAGTCAAAATAAAAAATATTAAAAAAAGAGAGAAAAAAGTAGGGCAAATGTAGCCTATGATACCTTCATTCTCTATGCTTTCTCCACAGTGCTATCATCCCCTAATGCACTTGAATTGCTTCTGTTTTGCAGACCATTACCCTCTAATATTACTGTTCTTTGCCTGAAAAATCGGGATTTTTTTTTTTTTTAAGGGAGAAGAAATACACACACACACACTCTCCCCCTATTAAGGATTGACTGGATTATTTTTATATCTTTTAGGCTTTCCTAGTGTGGAGAAGGAGAGACATCTCCCCTTACAGAATGCTGATTTTTTGGGGGGGGGTTTTGTTGGGTTTTTTTGTTCACTCCATAGCTCAGAGACAAAATCTGAAGCTGTGATTCACATGCAGTAATGGAACCGAAGGAGCTGAGATTTCACTAAAGATACCAAATATGGAGAGTTTCACAGTGAAACTGCTAGAAAAGGCAATTCTGAACAGTGGCTTTCAGCAGCTCATGCTACCAGCAGACCCTGCTCTCACATGGAAAGGCACACCTTTACCCCAGTCACCAGCCTCTCAGGAGCACAGGATGAAGGAAGACTGAGCTTCCACAGCAAAGCTGGAAGAATCCTCTGCTCACTTCAGAAGTGGCTCATTAAACTGTGCTCGAGGCCAAAAACAGCCAATACACCCAAGTGTCACAAGACCGCCTTAGACAGACAAGGATTTAGCCTTAGCAGACATTCTTTCATCATTTTCAAGTGCTGTGTTATGTCCTCATTCAAACTGCACTCAGCCACAACAGAGAAGTACTGACGGATATTAATAAATGGGCAACTGATGCCTAGCTGCAAACACAAAACATGATCTTGGACAACATGGGTTTCCTTAATTAGAATAATAAATTTTAGCATAAAAAGCTCTATTTGCGGAGACCAAAATTGCTTCTACTATGATTGAAGAAAGACTGTGGAAATGAAGCCAAACCAGAAATGGCCTGCAAACAGAAGAGCAATGCTGCCTGTGACAGCAGCTTGCTCATAAACCCAGCATTAGAACTTCACCTGGCCCAAATACCCTGTTCTGAAACAAGGTAACTCACATCATATTCCTGGGTGAACCTGCACATACCCCTAATTCCATGGTAAGCAGGACATCATTTGACCCCTTGTGGGATCTATCTCAACCTGTTCCTGTAGGACACCAGCAAATGTGTGCCACAAACCAGACTGTACCAGCACAGGTTCTCACAGTAATCTGCCCATGAATTGGGCATCTATCTAGCTGCAGGTACACCTCTCTGAGAAAGCACACTTTAAATTTCTGAATCAAGAACTGCAATTAGCAGAGGTGGTGCAAAATCCTAAACCAGTCCCCTTTCCCTGCAACTCTGTTTCCTTCCCTAGCTAATTTTGATTACCTTGAAGAGAAGCAGACAGCTCTTGCGTATCTTGCCATTAGTTAGTTCCAGTATATCCATCTATATTACTACTAACAAAAATGCTTTGTAAAATTACTATCATTTCACAAACATAAAGAATACCACAGATCTAAATAACAGCCATACAACTTTATTCTTTATTTAAAAAAAAAAAAAAAAAAAAAAAAAAAAAAAAAAAAAAAATCAAAGAAAACCGAACAGTATTAATACCACATTTTGAAGTCATTTGGGAGATAAGATGAGTATTCCAAGCAGGCACACATTGCTGCCCTCTGTCCTATGTACCCAAAAGATTTGAATTTTGTTGCAAGTTAACGACAGCACCAAAAGCAGCCCTGGGCAAGCAGTGGACCAAGCACCTTCATTACAGCACTGAAGTTTCAACAGCAAAGATGAGGCAAGAAGAAAAACAAACTAAAAAACCCCAGAGAAACAAAAACAAACCAACCAACAAACCAGCAGAAAATATAAGATTATTTGTAAGAAGTACAGGGATAAGAGGCAGAGAAGCAAGACCCCAGCACTGCCCACCCTCAGACACGCTGGTGGCACAGGGACTGTTGGAAGCCCAATGCGAACGGAGAGAAGAGAGAAAGGATTCCTTGGAACGATTTTGTCCAAATACATAAAAGAGTTATAACAACATATTCTTGAGTACCAGGAAGGGTAGGAATAATAGGAATACTTATGGCTATGTAAAATCCCAGCTAAGGAATCCAGAGAGAAGCAGCTTGGAAAATAAAAGAATTGTGATGTGCTGGAGGTTAAAATGAATAAACTAGTCTCTCCCAGCTGTAAAAACCCATACTATCAAAATCCAAAGTGCCAGGCAAATAATTCTCCATCGATTACATACTACAAAACACAGCACCAAGGCACACAATGGTTTTGAAGGTGGAAACACAGAAAAAGTTAAGGGACTGGTGGCAGATAACAGAGGAAATCACCAGCTATCAACTAATCCACTAGATTACAGCTCCTCTTACTCCATAGACATCTTGCTTTGAGTTTATTCCTTGTTCAGATTACTTTCCAGTATTGCTGCTCCATTTTTAAGCCCCTCACAACACACATGCTGCCAAGATCCTATCGATTTCAACAAAATGGTATGTAGAGCAAGAGGGGAAGGTCAGTGCTGCCAGAGCCTCAGCTTTGGGAGCCTTCCAGGTGGAAGCACAACTACACCAAATTTCTTCCTGCTTGTGCCGGTCGGGTTGTTAAATGCACTGCGTTTGTACCATGTTATAAGGCCCCTCTGAGAGAGGGAAAGACAGGTCAACAGGATCATTTAATGGGGACTCAATAGCTACAGAAGAGAGCAACCCTGCTGGAAGTGAGCCATTGTTGGGAGCTGAGTTACGGTCACCATTATTTCAGTCCCCGGAGAGCTCAGCAGGCCAGAATACAAATTAAAAGATTATAAATAGCACCAAGCAAGGGGTTTTGTTACCATGTCTGAGCCAGCACTGTACTGACCTGCATTTAGGTTTCACCACAAATCTGAAATTCAGCTCGAGCCCCCAAGAAAAGTTCAGGGAAGTGTCAGCACCACCCCACCGGTGGTTGTGACTTGGGATAATCTCCTTACTTTTCTCTCACGGTGCCAGCAGAGTATTTACAACCTCAACTTGAAGCCAGATGTAAATAGATAATTTTGTACAGTCTTAACTGAAGTCCTGAGGTTCACAGAAAGCATTCAGAGCAGCAAACCCGAGTTCTCCAAGGGAAGAGAGAGGGCACAAAATCCCAAACCCGTAAGCACATACAAGCTTCATTCTCTTTCTCCAAGTTAAACTTCACATCCAATTGAAGTGCTTGACATAAGCCACCAATAATAAAGCTTTCTTCCAACCCTGCTTGATGATGAGAAGGTGCATGGAATGGGAGGGGCAAGGCAAGGAGCTGTGATTTGAGAGCCTCTGTCCCGCTTATGCCTCCTGCAACTTATCCATGATATGTCCTTGTCCAGCCTCCCTGACATACTCGTGCTAAAGCTTGTATTTGATTTCATGTCCCTTTTCCAAAGGAGAGTATGTTCTAGGTTATTTATAAGCCTCAAATTGACTTCCTGAGCCTTCAGAAATGTACTTGGGACCAAGAGACACCCTGTTGACCATGACTCAAAGAACTTACTTTTATTTTTGGGTTTTCCAGTTGCAAACCAAAATGTTTTTCCTGGAATAACTTTAGCTGAATGAAGATTTGAATCCTGGCTCTGAGCCCCACTGCCCTAGGTGGTATAATATCAAGTAGCCAGAATCTTCAACCTCAAAGAACTCACGATTTCCCTATAAATCAGCTGATGGCAGGACACCAAATAAATTCCAGTGACTAATCCTGCCTTCACATGAGCAGAGGTCATCAGAATAATGGATCGTTTTCATGACTGGGCTCTTCACAGTCCTGACTCATTTCAAGTATGACGAGCATCAGTATAGCTGCTTTGAATTCATGGTCATGAACCCACCAGTTTCCAGCAAGAGCAGAATGGCTAAAGCCTTACCAGTTTTAAGGTAAGACAAATGCTAAAAACAGACCTCTTAACGCAGTGCTTTCCAGATCAGAGTGGAAAGTTTCTGCTTTTTGATATTCCCCTCCAGAGTTTCTTCAGAAGATCTGTGAAAAGTGACTGGTCTGAACAAAAGAATCCTTCACAATTATCTAGAAGCCTTTAGAAAAGGCTGATGTTAAATGTCACATTTTATGTTGCTATCTCACAGGCCTCAAGGAAGAACAGAGCTTATGTCAGAGTCGGTATTTGTTTTTCCTTCTGCAGAGATGCACACTTCAGTGAGAAAGCTTCTCCTGGAAAGATACATTTCTTAGGCGAGATAGCAATATGAAAAGCGGAATGCTTTGAAGATCCCTCTCTCCCTTTTAATTATGGAGTTTCAGTGTATCACTTGGGGTAATAAAGCCAGATTATGCCACCAATATTCAAGCTGATCTGGGTTTAGCACTCAATAGCTCTTCCCAAAACCCAGGGGATTCAGAAAATCAAGTTGCTGAATATAAGTGAAGGCTGCAGAATCTGGCTCAAAGCGAATCTGCAGAAATAGCAGCCTCTCACCTCTACAGAAATCATTTGACACTAACACCACCACCATCACCACTGCTGTCCTGCTCAAAATGGCCAATCTCCGCTTAATGACACCGATGCTCAGAGACATCTCTACCAAGCAAGGATTCAAAACCTGCCATTTCTCTGGTGCTGCCACCTCTCCTTCCCCACCACCTGCATGGAGTTGGCATTACTGCACACACATGGCTCTGTACCTGCCCTGTGCCACTGCTGCTGTCACACCTAGGCTGCCGCTGCCTGTCCACCCTTGCCGACAGGACGTGTGACTAATCCGCTGGTTTGCAAACACAACCAGACTCGCAGCTCTTCCCACAGGCATTTACCAGCGTATTTTAGGAAATGGTTTGCACAGATGGCAGCAGGTTGCTGGAAAACCGTTTAATCCTCCTCCATGTGCTTTGGAGACAGCATTTTTCTTGGAGCTGGCAATGCTGCCTTGAGCTGTTGTACCAAACTACAGATGTATCAGCCTTGGTATTATTAGACAGTGGTTGTTTGTTCCAAGGTGAAAAAACCCCCAAACCCAAAAACCCTACAACAAACCAGTGCCAAGGCACTTTTAGTAAGCATTGGTTAGTAGGAGCATGCAACCCTCAGCAGGAATGCCAGAAAAGCCCTGGGACTGGCAAAGTTGGGATTACACCACAGTGGCAAGGGTTCCTTCCACACACACTTCCACAGACAGCAAGGGACACAAAGGATGCTTGAGGAACAGTGCTCATATGCCTGCAGCCCATGACTGATCCTGCAGCAAACTATTACTGCTCATCTAGGGACAAGCCCCGTTCTGCCATCATCCCAGCTGGCTTGGGGACAAGGTAAGCCTCCTCTGCTCCCCAAACGACCCAAAATCCACATGAAGGCCATCAGCTGGACATCCATGAGGGACTGGACCCCACCCTGTAGCAGGAGCATGCAGATTTCCAAAGCCCAATTATTTTCCTTGGCTCAGACAACATGCCACAGCATGGCTTATAATATTTTTCCTCCCTAGGGATGTGTCTCAGCATTCCAAACCAGCAGGAGACAACAGCAAAATATTTATGCCCATTCAAAACTATACTGCAGCTCTTTTTCCCCTGGGGATTCACTACCACTGCCCAATCTACAAAATGCCCCATAACCGAAGAAAAAAAACAATAAACCTCCTTCCAAGAAGGACATTCACCTACAAAGCCTCCTTCAACATCCTGAATTCAAAGACACAGAGTATCGGAGATATTTCAAATTCACTTAACCCACTTTTAAAAAGTACAGTCTGTTCAACACTGCAAAAACACATTTCTTTCAGAGGATCCTCAAGTCATCTGTCTGAGATGCTACACCTGGGCCAAGCCACCTGCAGCAGTCTGCCATGAAAAGATGAGAGGATCAGAAAGCAACAGCATAAGGAAGCAGTTATGACAGAACAAAATGTCACGGCACAAACCCTGGACATGCCTTAACTGCCATCTGGAAACAGCAATTTTTTTTTAATTTTTTTTTTTTTTTTTTTTTTTTTTAAAAACCAAACAGCCTTCCTGCCCTAAAAGGCAGAGGGCCCAGCACAGACAAAGACATGCACTGGCACTCAGATCACTCACACCCTATAGCTAGAGAAGTACATGTGGCATGAGAGCACATGTGGCTGAGCTTCTTTCTTACAGGTTTCAGCCAAAAAAATTCACAAATTTCTATACAATTACAGACCAGAAAAATTTCTAATGAAGAGAAAAGGGGAATATGAAGCAAAGGGTCCATTAAAAGCGTTGTGTTAGCAAACAGGTTTTTCATCTCCAGAGTCAGACCTCTCCTATCACTGCTCAGATCTGGTGGAGCATCCAGTGATGGCAGAGGATTTAGGATAGGGCCTATATACTGGAGTGATTTTGTCAGCTTTTAAAAGTGAGAAAAGATGCACATAACTTGTTTCAATTTACAGGCTTTAAATTAGATAAACCCCATACTTCCAAAAACGCAGGAGCCTCGAGGCACAGACACATTTCTGTCAAAGGTGCAACTAACACATGTCTGCATACCTAGCAGGATGCTTAATCAACCTGATTCAAGTGCCAGAAATTGTGACAAGGGAGCCTTGTCCTGCCACAGCTTCACTGCTATTGCTGCCATGATAGACTCGATGAAAAGTAGGTCTCACACTGCAATTATAATGACAATTTACAGTACTAGTATGTTTGTATTTCAGACTTTTAATATGCTTTAAGCTGCTACATAAAAACTCTTCCTAACTAATCCCATCTTTAAAGGTGTTTAAGTGACAAAGAAGCCTAATTTTCGATTATTTTTAGTGGAGCTACCAGTCCTGACAGGCATGCAGTCAGAAACCGAAGGTGTGAGGGGCTTTGTCGGCTCAGAAGGCAAAGACAGCAGATCCTCTCCTGAAGTGCCTGCAGCCACTGCTCAGAGCTCCCCTTCAATGTGCTAGTCCAGGAGCTATAATGCCCCCGGGACTGGCTTCCAGGCAGAGCTGGCAATCCCAGCCAGTGACACCAAATAGTTAAAAAAAGAGGAGATCTTCTTTATAACCCACACAACATAAACCCATAAAAATTCACGTTAAAAACAGAGGAGAAATAAAAAAACTCAGGCTGGTTCCTAGATTACCTAAGCAGCACCCAGAAAGCTGCTTCAGGTACCCTTAGTAATACATCATTGGTAGCTCATTATCTTCTGTAATTTCCTGCCTTCTTAGTGTTAAAAAGCATTCCACTTTGGGCTAAGAATTGTACAGCAGATGTCAATCTCCTTGCTGTGTAGTTAGTGGTGACAAATCTTACAGCACCACCCAGTACCCCTGCTCACACACAGTACCTCAGGCTCATCTCTCCTGCTGCACCACCTGTTTTTTAATGGAAGATTCTTGCATTCTTCTGTTGTCAGTGCTTGATGCACAGCCAGGCCACAAAGATTAATCTCATCATTTGATTTTCATGATTAATTATCTCCTGATAAGCAGCTTTTTCTTCCACCTTTCATGAGAGCAGTTAATGCCCAGCCCTGCTCTTAACTCATCACATCAAATTTGATCTCTTTTATCAAACTCTGACAAGTTGAGAGTAAAGTCAGAAACGAGCACTGCCTTGGCTGCACATCAGCTAAGCTTAGGGACAGCAGAGATGGAGAACTGACAGTCTGTCTTGAAATTAGTTCCAGAGTCAGCCCATGGCCACAGGAAGACATCTCGTGCTACAGGAGAGAAGCTCACATTAGCTGGTTGTCCTGACTCCCTTGCTTTGGCCCTGGTGAAAGGGTGATGAGAAGAAACAAATGCAAACACCTGCACTCTAGAAAGAGAAAGTCCTCCTCTTTCTCTTTCCACCTCCCTGCAGAGCCTGAAGGGATGCTGCTTCCAACACCACCTCACTGTGCCATGCCTTCAAAGTGCCACTGAACCCTCGATCCGGTGACAAAAGAAGAAATTGCCAGCAGGGATTATAGCACAGACAGCAGTGGGCACAAACAACCTAATTTTCCCCAGAGGCAGGCTGTGTATGCTTTTTGTTGTTCAGAGCCATCTGCAAGGAACTGGATATTTGCAAATAAAAGGAGATTAGGACAAGACATTAATCCAGCATCTGCTGCTCATTCATGCTGTCCCCTGAAAGAGAGCCCAGACACAACATTTAAGTCATAACACTCAGTTCTGAGTTGCTGGTAAATAAAAATATTTTAAAAAAAAGAAGAACATAGAAATTAATAAACACACAAAGTTGTGGCATTACTTTTTATACCAACTAAGCCCTAGGAGGGCTGAAACACATGAAGCTGTTAAGAAAACAAAGTGAGATTCCCTTTGGGGAAGGGCAGCTTTCCCTTGGCTGTGCCCACCCACGCACCAAGCCCGTGCAGAGAGGACACAGTATGTCCAGAACAGGGAGGATGCAGAAATGGCAACAGCTTGTCCAGAAACCCCTGTTCTTAGAAAGGCCTCATTTCTTGAAGCCTACCAAAATAGCACAACAGGGCTATTGTTCCCAGAGTTGGATGGCAAAGACTCCTGCTACCCTTGGGAATTGTTTCTGCTGTTGGATGGAAGGGTGCAGCAGAAAATGGCATCCACAGCTTTTACAAAAAGCTCTGCTGTGTGCACCACTACACAAGACAGCGAGGGCATCAACCCAGCAAGATCACTTCTACTTTTTATTTGTTTTCTTCATATTCGCAGTAACTATGCGGCTGTCAGTGCTGCTTTTCTGAGAGAGAAAAAGAAGAAAAAAAAAGAGACGAAAAATAATTTAAGCTTGGGGGAAAACATCCAGTTCAGAAAGACAGATGAAAAGCATTTCATCTCTGCATATTGTCTGGTTTTCTACCAGCAGCCACTTTTCACAGAGGATTTTGCCTGACAGAGCTGATAACCGCTCACCGCTGCTCAGATTTTGGGTTTGATACCTTTCAGATGTAGCTGGCGCATTTGGCGTTCAAAGGCATCGCACACGTGGCACCACCTGCATCCTATGCCTTGGGAATCGAGAACACATTTCACATTACAAACACTGACTGTCTACCACTGCCATCTGATGCTTTCTATTCAGTTTTTTTTTCAGCTTAATTTCATTTACTTTAAGATGGAAAAGAGATGGTTCATTAGAGGCACACAGCCTACTTAAAAACACTGATGAGCTGACACACATTTTCATCGGTTCAGGTTTCATCGCTTTACCTCGAGTTGCAGCTTTTTAGCTGATATCAACAGGCCAGCCCAGTAAGAGCTGCCTTACAGTGCCATCACCCTATCCCTATCCACAGCACCTCTGCAAACTGGAGTATTTCTACCTTATTAGTGCAGGAGCATCCTGTGCTCAGCAAACCAAACCTTCCTGCTGCCAGCATTCATTTCACTTACATCTGGAAAAAAATCAATTTCTTTCTCAAGTTAAAATTCAGGTCAAATTTCAGACAAAAGACCTGGACAGTTAGGAAAGACTCAGGCAGTACGTCAGTGGAAACACTCCTTAGTAATTTCTGGAAGAGACTTGAAGGGATTTTAAAAACATGAGTTTAAAATACAAGGCGGAGCTGATATTTGGTGTCAGTCACGCCACTGCACAACAATGAGGGGAAGGGCACAGAGACACAGCCTAATGGGGTGGCCAGCTGGTGACACACAGTGGGGAGACGTGCATGGCAGTCATGGGAGCAGCTGGGGAGGGAGCAGGGGGTGGCTTACTCCAGCCTCCTATAGCCAATGCCTCCAAGATAGCTATTAAGTGAATTGGCTGCAATTCCCGGAGAAACTGCCCTAACGACAAGCATTACCCACCTCCCTCTCCCAGTGTTGTGAAACCAGCCTAAGCATCACTCCACTCAAGCAACCTTTTGGCATCCAAGTGGCATTAAAGCCACCCTTGCGTTGTCATGCCATTAGTTTAAATCAGTGTTACAGCCAGTTCCCCGATCAATGAAATGCAGAAACATGACTGCAGGAAGGAATTAGCAGCTGTAATCCCATGATTACATAAATCCCTTTGGTCAATCAGTTATTAATGGCTGTTATATTTATTGGGGTTTATAGCAGACCTACAAACCTGAGCCATTAGAAGCAGACACCAAAAAGGACACTGTAAAAAAGCTGTTTGATTACTGACTCCTCACAGCAAGTGCTGACAGAATACAAATTTGGCTCGCTCTCCCTCCTGTTAGCGAGCCTGCTAATGAGCTTGCCAATTAAGAGCCAATCTGAAGACCTTGGAGGGGAAGCTGTCAAGAACATGAACTCCCATGCCTCTGAGGAGCAGCTGCAGGACTGATGTCAAGGGCCACCTTCAGCACTTCTTGCTGATGCCACCTGCTGATGCCTTTATCTCCCAGAACTCATCCCCCCCTCACCCAGGAAATACAAACACTTGTCACACATGCATATTATGACTTCTAAGGCATGGACTTTGAAAACAAACACATGCTGAAGAACAAAAAATCCTCCCTTGCTTCTGATCATTGCAGAGGTTTTACTAGGTCACATGCTAGAACTACTGTAAAAGTACAAAAGCTTTAAAATAATAAAAATGAAAAGAGTCACTAATTACACATCATAATGTCTATCTAATTACTTTGGAATGCATTTTGTATTTTTGCACGTGTGTGTTTCTATTTAAGGAATCAAGGACAGCTTGAGCAAGAGAATTTGGGCTCCTAGCTCCCTTTGGATATTTCTGTGCTTGTTCCTCCCCTCATAAGCAATTAACTTAAAACAGTTAATGAAAGGAAAGGCAAAAGCATAAATCCTACACCAGTCCAAAATCTCTAGAAACAAAACCTGATGACTTTCAGTGGCAGGGACACACATGATCCACTTCAGTCACAGCAACACCACAGGACAGGGTGCAAGCATGCGAGGGCTGCAAGCATGTCACACATCAGTCAAATCTTTATTTCCAGTACACCCACCTGACTACCTTGGCCTGTCATTTAAGCAGGCCAAGATTAAGACAATCTCACCTCAGAACCACTCAATGCTGCATTTCTTTGTACTTTTCTTCCTGCCCAATCCTTGAGCAGGTAACTAACAGTGGCATTTCCAACAGAGAACTGCAACAAACACACTTTCCCCCAAAGGAACCCCCAGTGACTGCTTGTAGAGGTTAAATTCTATTGCAATGCTCATGTCCAAGGGACAGTCAGGAAGCAAACAGGAGCAAGACCCCTGGCCCACATTTTCTTTTGGATTTTTCTGTCCCCCATTTAATTCATCACACCACATGATGAGTAACCCTCTGGAAATAACCTTTAGCAGAAAGCTCTGTTACCTAAATAAAGAAATGCCACAATTTCTCTGAAACCATATCATTCTGCTGAAACTAATTATGAGAAAGCTGGTGCTTAATAAAAGTTTGCTTTAATATGACTTATACTATTCATAAGTATGCTTTGGACAGCATCCAGGTTTTTTAAATTAAATATTAGCAGTCTGTTAGCCTATCAAACAAACCTAAGCATGTCAAGTTAGTGTTTTAATAGTGTTTTTTCTTCTCCTCCCAGCCTAGGTTTGGCTTCCTAATTGACTTGCTGCTTTAAAGTCAGTAAACTCAAAAGTCTGAGAAGAAGATGTCACACTTTCATGGTTTAGGAGTGCACGCTTTGTCTGGGTGATTGATGGATCAGATGTGTGCTGAGGAATGCTGTGATGTTTCTTTCATCATTTCTGCTTCTCATGAGGCTGAGAACTGGACTAGCACTAAACTTCTTTGCTGCTAGCAACAACAATAAAATTCTCATTCATTATAAATGTAAAATCCACCTTGGCGTCCTGAAGGGCTGTTATTGAGCTGACATTACTGTGTGAGCACCGACCAAGGTGTACGTGCGAATTTATCACCAAGGATGCAGCTGAATCTAAGCACCAGGCATGCTGGGCTCTCTCTGGCTCATTACACTCCTTCCTGGTTATTGCCAACCCCAACCTGTTTGGTGAATGAGACATGGAAGAGCTGCACAGACACAGCAGCGAAAGGTCCTTCTGAAACACAGGAAATAAATGGGGTAACATTCACAGATGACTGGTAAAGAAAGACCGAGGCGTTTATCGAGGGCTGCGCATCTGACAAAAGGCACAAATGTAGATGGAGAGCCCTTATTAAAGCAATATTAAATAATTTTCAGAGTGCTTTTCAATTGTAATTATTTACTTTCAGTCCTGCCTAATCAAGTAAAGGACTGCAACATTTCTGATCTCAAGATAAGAACTGAAAGGTAGAAAAGGCTTTCAAATATGTGTGCTCTCCAAAGTGACTAATACAGACTACACACATATTCACACACCTGTATCACATTTTCTAGTGCAAGAACAAGTATTTCTGACTGCAGGCCCTGCCAGTAGGATGTGAAAGTCAGGCAGGTTCTCTAAAGTGCTGATATCACATTTATTAAACATTTTACATATAAAGCTTAGTTAACAAATCCGCTGACGATGCACAAGCCGGAATAAAAGCCTGCTCCCTCTCCAGAGCAGGGCGGCCCTCCCAGATTAAAGTCGTGCAGAAAAGATATTGAAACTCACTGAAGTCAGTCAGGTAAGGGAGCTGGCACAATGTGGATACCATTAGAACAAATCCACCCAGAGGGTCCCAGAAAGAGGACTGCAAGAAATCTCTCGGGATGCAGAGTCCAGTGCACTCAAGCATAAGCAGTCAGAGGAAGAATGGGGCAGGAGGGATGAAGAGCACTGCCAATACCCCCGGGCCCTGAAATAGTAGAGGATTTGTTAAATCCCAGGGAGCATCCCTGGCTGTATTTGGCAAAGTAGGATCAAGCAAAGCCCTGTCAGTGCTGGCAAGTCTGGAGGGGCTGGTAGTCCCCTTCCTCTCCCCACATCTGGGGAACTGACTCGAGGTGACACGCAGGGCTGATCAGCCAGGTACCCCAACATTTCTGTGCTCACTCAAGAAGCCACAGGCCTGCCCACAGCTGAGGCACCAGGGGTTTCAGCAGGACCCAACTTGCACTTCAGTCCCTGCACAGTGTCTGTTTTTGATGTTTGTCAGCCATTTGGCTTCACTCCTCATCTCCACAGCTCCTTCAAAGTCCCTTGCAAACTTAAATGGGGTTGCTGGGTACTTTATTGAATAAAATCCTTCCTGCCCTGCCTCCAATGAACATGTTTTCATTGCAGTAGCTGTATTTTTTTTTTTTTCACTCCATACCATCCACAAAAAAAAAAAAAAAAAAAAAAAGTGCTGTGCTCTATCCAGTCTTGTGCTGACTGCATTACATACCAGCAGCAAGGTGGACTCACAGGCACCAGCTGTGATTTCTCCTCTGTTCTCCACACTTCTAACTTGCACGAACACTCTTGTGTATCTTTGCATTTTAGGCATAGCTCAGAGACTGCTCATTTATCTAGAAATCATCCTCACCGTAATAACAAGCCAGGAATGCCATTTTCCCTCCCTTGCTCTATAGAGAGGCAGGGAAAATGAGGCAGTGGTAACACTGAATAGGAAGGTACATGCCTCAGCTTGGCCTTAGCAAGAATCAAGCCTGGGGCCACCCAAAAGCACAGCCCCCCTCTCATTTGGGGGCTGGGGAGATCAATCACACCTCTGTCCACACCACAGCACTGATGACATTTCACTGGCCAACCTGCAAGTACAGCAGGGATTCAGTCACATCCAGGGAGAGCTTTGCTGCCTGGCCTCACTCAGGGCCCTTTGCAGGACAGTTGTACTTTCCTTTGTTCCCCATCTCTTTTCTTCAAACCTTCCTGGCGTTGCTTTCCTTCCCCCTCCCATGTTCTGGCAGGGATGCTGAATGCTGATGAGACAATACTTGATCCATCTTCAAGCACTTATTTTCGGGCAATTAACTTGGCATCATAGAAGCACTTAAGAAACCTGGCTTTCCGGAGTGGGAGACAACTGACTAAAAAGCTAAGCAAAGTAGTAAATTATTGTCAAATGACTAAAAAAGAACAGGAAAGGGGGGGGGGGGGCGGGGGGAAGAAACCAATGCTTTGATAGAAAACGCTTGCTGCCGTCAGGCCAAATCTGAGATCTGACAAAAAAAACCAATCTAACAGTTTCAGCAACCATTAGCATGAGTCCAATACTGGCCACTATCAATTGTGTCTAAAACAATTGAGTTTTGCCATTCAAGGGTGGGTGCTTTCTTTTCTGACATTTCCTGATTGTATGTCATCAATTCATCCTCAGAAAAATTATCCAAGGCACAGCATCTATCTATCTATTTAGATAGGGCACATTACTCTAATAATGTTCCAAAGGCTTACCAATCACCATGTGGTCTTCCATCACTAACTACGCTTGCTATAATGATTCTTTTTTACTTTCAGAAGCAATAATTTACACATTATCAACATTTTACTGATTTACCTGGTCTTGAATTCAAGTCAGGGGGGCAGAACCACAACAATTAATTCAATTTTTCATAAACCAGAAATTTCCAAGTCTTCCTTTTTGTGTTGTTTTCCTGTCCCCAAAATGACACTTCAAAGATGCATTTGCCTTTCATGCCTTAGATGCCGACATCAGGAATGGGGCATGAAAAAAGCCAGTCTGGCGCTGCCTGAGTCTGGGGACTGCCAGCAGTCCCCTCTGCTGGGCACCTGAGTGCTCCCTCACATTCTCCCCTTGGCTTTGGGAGCAGTGGGGATTTTTTGTAGATCAGAAGCATGTTGATTTTGCAGACACAGCTTCAGATTTAAAGTGAATAAATAAATATCAGTCTTTCCATGCATAGTTTACAGCTACCTTCCACATTTTTAATGGATCTCACTGCAGACCCCCCTACAGCTACAAGAAGCCTACAGATAGCACCATAGTAAGTGCTTGGTTTTTTGTGTTTTTTTTTTTTTTCTTAAAAGACAAGTCAAAGTTTTCCAACTCGTAGTTTATCCTACTGGCTATTCCAGCTACCTCCTCACCTTGTAGGTGTACTGCTGCTGCCAAGGAGCAATGTCCTGGAGCTGGAACTCCAGTGGAACACACTGTTCTGCAGGCACAGGGGCTGCGTTCAGGAACAAACAGGAAAAATGTAGAGACAGGCAAATAATGAAATAAATTCCTCTATTCCCCATGCTTTCAAAGCCCAAATTGAAAATGTTTCCCTTTGCCTCACTAAATTGACATAATGATGTAAAACACCAACATATGACAGCCCACAAGGTGCATACAGAAAAACCTGACCTGCCACCCTTCTATCTGCCAACTCACGCAAAGAAGCAGGGATCCCAGACACCCCGACTTATTCCCATTAAATATTCAGTGTTATAAATCAAGCCCTCCCACCTTATATAAACACATCACAGCTCTTGCACAATAACATCCTGCTTGCATACATTTACATTATTCCCTCAAATGAAAAAAAATTATTCCATGAAACAGTATCTGTGCAATCCTCTTCTAAGAGTTTAAAGGAAACAGAACCTAAAAGAAAGTCACAGAATATCCTTAAGAGGAAATACCTTTAAGGCACATAGTTCAAGGGGGACATACAGCACTTGCAGGGCTCAGGGGCAAACTTGAAGCCACAACCCTCTACGTAATATAACATACAAAAACCCAAAGGAAAAGTACCTGGCTCGCTGTTTTCACCAAGAAATTAATTTTATGCGTAAACATGAACAGTTAGATCACGGCTGAATTATCAGTTGCACACAAACAAATGAACAGTGTTCAGGAGGCACTATTACACCCTTCACCTTCCTCTTGCAGCTCCAGCCCTATCATATACACCTGCCTGCACTGGGCTTCAAGGGCACAAACCATGATATGGACCACTTCAAGCTGTCCCAGTTCCGCTTTTCAGGCTATCCAACACATCAGTTCTGCTGCTGTGAAGCTTTTTGTAAGTACAGCAGGATGGTCAGGGTTTATCCATCAACTTTAAATGCTGGAAAACAAAAATTACTCGCTCTCCTGGACTTCCCTCACACTTGTGGGCATGTTCTCATCTTTTTGCTTAAGTAGGACCACCACACATTTCAGCCACAAGAGCATCAAGGGAAACAGCAAGCTACTTTTAAGTATCTATCTCTTGATTCAAATGGCCATCCTAGGCTTGACATGCCATTGTCCTCAAACATCACCGACAGTGGATGCCTAGCTCAGAGCACTGGGGTGGGACAATCATTTCACCATAGCCCTCTGCATGCTTTCCCACACTCAAGCAATCCAGGGACCTGAAATTAAGTAACACAGAAGGTCTTTTCAAAACTAACTGTCTTCATTAGCACCAATCCAGCTGCAAAAATATTTGTCAAAGCCTCATTAATGCCAACGGGCCCTGCAAGCACACAGGTTTTGTTAAGAGAACCTGAGATGCTGGAAAGGTAGGGTGGGCTTTTCCCTCTGTTGTTCTGGTTTTCTTGGCCTTTCCATCCTCCCCTTAAGTTCAAAAGCTGGCAGCAATTTACAACAAATTACTGTGTAGAATGTATGCATATGCATCTGTGCCACACGACTCAGTAAATTTCTTTTAGGGAAAGAACCCAATGCGAGAGGTCTGGACTCAATCCTTGATGGTCAAAATAGGGCATTTGCTAATCAAAGTCTTAGGCAAAAGATTACATCCAGGCAGATGTTCCTCCAGAAAGGACACAGCAACCATTATATTCCAAAAGAGAATCAAGTTTGGAAACACTTGTATCTCCCTGTCCTGAAGGCCCAGGTAGCACCAGTCTGCAGACTAGAGACCCTCTATGTACCAATTCTGCCTTGCCATTGCTCCAGGCAGGGGAAATAAGGGATTTTACGCCTGGTCTTTAGTACTTCAGGTCTTTAAAACAAGCACCATGCAGGAAAGCAGCACCAGAGTGTTTCCTTGTGATATTTGTACCATTCAGGTATGCAATCACCCAACAAACTCCCCTGCCTACATATGCCAAAAAGGACAGCTCTCTCAACTTTTCATCGTGGTTTGCCACAGGACTAGGCAAGCAAATATTTCTTCACTGCCTTAAGTCCAACAGACAACACTAAGCCATGCTTTTCTCTCTTCTCTGCTCACATCTATGCCATGAGGCTGGATAAACCAACACCATGGTCTGTCTGAGCATCACACATGTGATACTCAAATATGTTACACAAAGAAGAGACACACTCCACATCATTAACTTAGGGTTTCTACTTGCCCAGAGAGATGTATTTTGTCAAAGCCCAAGCTTAAGTCACTCAATCTGCAGTAGAAAGATCACTGAGGAAAAAAACACTTTGCTGGCAAAACCAAAAGAAATGGAGCAGAGAAGGACATAAATCCACAGAGCCTCAGAAGAGGATTAAAAATACTACTTGCCCTCCCCACAGGCTTTGCAGCCCTCATGAGCCTGAGAGGGATGAATTTCAGCACGTTAAAATCCTAAGAGAATACTGAAAGAAATGGCATGCTGGGGGTGGTTATATGATCTTCTGGTTTACCAGAGAATTTTGTGAAGTCTCCCAAGCCTTTCATGGCAGATCAATGAAGATTATTATGGACATCTACACTATGTTGGGGATTTCCAGGTCTCTCAACCAGCAAAGACAAGCTCATGGGCTTTACAAGTACTGCCGACTAGCCTGTCCACCTGTTAAATTTCATGAGCCCTGAAATGAACAAATAACTCATGGAGAATATAAAACACATAATTTTGTTAGAGCAGTTTGTCAGCTCAAAAAAACTCAGAACATGAAGGGCTCAAGGCATATTTTAATTTTCACTGGAGGTGTCACCCATGGAATTTACAAGGTTCATCAACCAATTCAGACCCACACTCATCCTGTAGTATCAGATTTGCTCAGGTTAGGAGGACCCCACCATAACCAGAACAGAGACTTCAATCTGCAAAACTTACATCAGCAACAGGAAAGTAAACTACTACATTTGTATATTCCTTCTGTAATGCCAGGGAACCTCTAACTCACTGAGGTACATACCGAGATGATCCAGAGCCAAAAGATAAGGCCTTTGACTTCTCCTTAGATGCTGATGCAAAAAGGGAAAAAATTGCAACCCAGCACTTTGCAAACTGGCACCCAACCCCTGAAAGAAGTCTCCATATACTCTTGCTCAATGAGAAAAATGGCAGTAGATTGATGCACACTTAAACAGGGCCTTTGTGAATATTAAAAGATCTTTAACATAGCCAAGAACCTTTTCTGAAAATGTTTTGAGCCCTCCATCAGCATAGCATTCTCCTTTTCCCAAGCTGTTTCTTGGTCAAGAGAGAAATAGGTCATATGTCCAAAGGAAAGAAAGCCCCCTAATCCCCAACTCCTTCCTCCAGGAATATGCCTGGAGAGGGGGGGAAAAAAAAAAACCAAACAAAAAAAAAAGGGAAAAAATTATATTCCAATTGCTTCATGGTTTTCCTGTACAGTTTTAATAACTTCCTCCAGCTTGTCCACTCAGTATATCATATTGAGAGTATCCAAATGAGATTTCCAAAAGTTCAGCAGGACTTTTAATTGCCTCACTTAAAATGGTTCCCTGTCAAGGGCCCATGCCAAAAGCAGGTTAGAGGCTTTCAGATTAAGGATATTTCAATGGGTAGCCAGAGATATAGACACAAAAAGCCAAAGCGAGGGAGCACACAGAATTTTTATATACTGTGGCTACTCAGTGTCTATTAAATAAACACTTGGGTGCAATATAGGTTGTAGAGTTTTTAATATCCTCACTGTCTTGCTTCTCAGAAGTTTTCAAAACATTGCTCATTATACATCTTTGTGGAACAGGCAGACTGGGGTTCTTCACATCTCTGTGAACACGCAGACATTTCAACAGACCACGAGTCTGCACAGCACAGAGGTGTCAAACGAAGAAAGAAATAGACTGCCTCCCAGTGAAGTTCAAATAAGGAAAGCATTTAATTATGCATACCTCTCCAATGCTTTGGAAACTGCTTTTAAAGGAGAGAAAGTGTCATAACTCAAAGGTATTTACTCTAATGAAAAACTACAATTGTTCAGGCTGTTTCCAATATATTCAAATAAAAGAAGATGGGTTGAGATTTTTTTCCCTTCAAGAAGAACACTCAGGAAATTACATCCCATCCAACCCTTCCCCCTCATCTTTTTGTCAGCAAATCCTATAAACCCACAAAATGCCAGGAATTAAATGCTAAGGTTGGCAATCTGTCATTGACATATGTTCCTGCCTTTTTTTTCCCCACCAAGTCATGAGATAAAGCTGCAGTTTCAGCCTTAGCATGGAATTTCTTAGCACCAGTTAGTATTTGGTGGCTTCAATACTCCCCCTTCCTTTTTTCCCCTCTCCCTCTTCTAATCAGTGTGATTTACTTTGCTATCCCACAAGCCAATTTTTCAGGAGTCACAACCCAGCTTCCAGATACTTGGAGGCACTCTGCACAAGAAACAGCCTGCTCCAAAGCAGCACCAGCAGCTTCCAAGCATGACACCGGACAGCCCCATGATCCACTGCCACGACAAAATAATTCCTTCCCTTTGGGAAGCCCTCGGCACAAGCTGTCCAAACATTATTTACAATTTCAAGTGTTGCCTTATTTATGGCTGAAATTCTCCCCGTTCAGAAGAGAGAGAGACTGAGTAACTTACTAGGAATGTTCCTAGGGAATGGGGGAAAGGGGGAAATGAGATCACTCATAACTCCAGAAACATTTACAGCTTCTACGCAAAATTTAAAATTGGAGCACTATCAAAAAAAAAGAAAAAAAAATTACCCAACCCAAACAACCTTAATCTGGTAGTTTGCCAAGCTACAGGTGGGTTTTGTAAGGAGGGAGAGGATTCCAGCTTTCTTGTTTGGAGAAGAAAGGCAAGCATAACTTCTGGGAAGATTAAATACTTGAAGTGGATATATTTACACAATATGTGGGAAGTGTGAACAGATGCTACATAGGAGGTCTTTCTCATGACAGCATCTCCAGAACACAAGACAGTTTTTCATTTGGATTCTGTTTGTGTGGTACGGTGGTTTCTTTGCAAGAGCAAAAGTAACTTTTACAAAGTGTTTTGCATTTGGAAATACTGGCTTCTAAGGCTTTCTAAATGCATCTATTAATAGCTTTTTTGGTAGCTAATAGAAGTAATTATTGTTGTCTTCCTACCTGTAGATTCCCATTTACAGACTGACTGCATAAGTGCAAGAGGTGTCATTTTCAGCAGTGACAAATACAGTTGTTCCTACTGACATCTCTCATGGTTACACATGCCCCACACAGCTGCAAACACAGCCCAGACCCTCACCTTCCCAAAACTCTGGCCTACAATTTTGCTTGCGGCAGAGGTTTTTAAATCAATGGCAGGAGATTGTTTCTTGCAAAGATGCCTTGGAAAACAAAAGGCATAGCAAAGCTCACCTGAGACCAGATAGGCAAAGAAATCAATGGGCAAATTAGGAAGAGCAAACAGGACACACACCACCAGAACCTCCTGTGTTTAGTTGGTGTTTGTAAAGCAGGACCCACATCAGTAATGGCAAAGGAATGATATCATGATTTGTTTGGGTACAGCTACAGACAGCATCACTTTGTGAAGAGCTGGCAGCTCCCAAATAGCTGACTTCCAGAGAGTTCAGTTAAATATAACCCTCTCCGCCCAAGCCACAAATAAAATCTATTCCATTTAATGTTATTTCAGCTAAATCTCAAAAGTTAACAGCCAAAGAGCTCCATATTGATTATGCCACTTCCATTCTGATGAAAACAACTTTGAAACAGCACCCAGAATCCAATATTTTCCTTAATTCCATTAAGTTCCGCTACCAAAGGCTTTCTATTTATTTTTATTATAAAGTAGCAATCTCACAGGTGTTCCTCCAGGTTCCAGGTCATCCTGGACATTTACTGGCCCATAAAACAAACACACACACACAAACATATCCCCATGCACACAAACACTTATTCATCCACATATGTTCCCACTTCAATATCCTTATTGTAGAAAAAATATGAGAATATGACACTGAATTTGTTTCAGTGGCTCAAACCAGCAAGGACATTGTGCCTGCTATATTGTTTTCAGGCTGTCAGCTAGACAAGAGTTAATCAAGGCTGCTGATGGGAACACAGTCATTCATGCTGCTTTGTAAAAAAATAGAGAATTTTTTTCTAAAGTGATATGCACATACACAAATACCATATACGCCAGAGAAAATGCCTAGTTAGATAACCTCTTCTACTTCTAACGCTTCACAGTGATTTAGCTCTCTACCCTAAGGGTTTGTAGGTAGATAGGCAGTTTTAACACTCTCCCCTTGCTCATTAAAAATATCAATCAGAAGGGTCTCTCTTCTGAAGCTGAGTGAGCATGATCCACGTTTAAGAAATCAAAACTACTTCCCACTGAGGTCCACGTGGCGCCTGTCCTTGTGCACAGTTATAACTAACTCTTAAAACTGGAAAGATATTTTCTTCCATCTGTCACTGCAGAAAAGCTGAGAAGGGGAGGGGATATCCCAAGATGGTCATAAATCAGACAGTGTTATTTGCTGTGCTTGTATCTTTAACTAATCTTATAAAAAAACCTCCAAAAGTAACATGCAGTTCTTCTGGATACCATAAACTGACTATGGGTATCATAGTCATATGCATATAAGGTTGAGCTATGGAGAGGGTAAAAAGGAGAAACACTGAAGAAAACCATACAGCAAATTGACAACTGAGGTCCATGGTTTTAACTTCTCAGCTGTAGTAGCAGATTTTGATAAGTTATTTTTTCTTGTACTTGATATGGCTCCTTAGCATAACAAGCAGCAAAGGCAGAAACGGAAAATCAAAGAAACCTTTTATTAGGCTCATGAAAATAGCTAAGGAGTAATGGCTCATAAATACAGTCCTGCCCATTTCTTTCATCAGGCTGTCGACCATGAGATACTCTGAATGTTTGCTCACCGTTTGCCTTGTCAGTGGATTTCAGCTTCACCAAATTCAGACCGAGAACCACACTCACTACAAAATAATTCAACTACAAGAAAAAACAATCCAGCAACTCCCCTCAGGTATGAGACAGTACCTAGACAGCTGCAGATGAGGAAGCCAATGATCCTACCTCTGTACAATGACAAACAACCTTCTCCCCAAAGAGGGATTAAGACCAAGAGACAGCTAAAACCTCCTTCAGTTCTGATGCTGTCCTATGCATTGCCTGATCATCTTCCTAAGACAACAGGAGAAAGCCAGTCTGGTAACATTTATAACCTTTGTCATCCAGAAATCCAACTGCGACATAACTCTTACACAATCACCTTTGCCAGGAGAGCATTACTTCACCTCTTGCAAGGAGAGGCAGAACTTCCCATGAAAACTTTAGTAGCATGTTCTAATTTTTTCAGATTTCTTCCTATAGAAAGCCACTTGCTCCAGTAACAATATGAAGCCAATTTATGTTTTCTGTTCATTTGGCTGCATTTTCCAGTCCTCCCACCACATTTGGAGAATAGGCATATGTGGAAGGGAGAAGCCATTCAGTGCCATCATTTTTGACTGGTTCCTCAGCCTGACTGCAAGTTGCACAAGTAGAGTTGCCTAAAATGGTGGTATCTAGTTAACAAAAGAAGTCATGATTTAGTGCCAAATTAGTATGCAAGCAGCTAAGCATGACTAACGCCAGGCTCAAGCATAATACTCCTGTCTTCACAAGCCCACGAACAGCCTTAACCTTTCTACACAAAGAACTGTCAGGAGAGGCACCATCAACAAAAACCAAGTGTGTAAATCCTGCAAATCACACAGGAGGGGAAAAATGAGCTGCAAGAAAAACAATGTATAGACATGTCATATGTTAACCATTCAAAGTAGGTATGAAACCCCAATAATTATGTGTTAGCTAGAAAGGCTGATCTCAAGATGGACCTAATCACCAGCAAGAGCTTCACTGGGTCCAGATGTCCCAGAATTATGCCTGCCCCCACCATCTTCTCTCTTTCTTTGCACAGAAAGTAATTTGGGGTCTTGGGAATATAAAAATAAAAGCACAGCCCACTTCCACACCCAGCATCTTCCTCCTCTGCTCCACATGAAAAGCCTTCCTCTTCCCTGCTCTACCACCTATCAGGTAAACAAAAACAACCAAAAACAAAAAATAAAACAAAAAATAAAACAATTAAAAAAAAAAAAAACCAAGTAATTTCCATCATTTCTTATTATTTCTCTGTACAAGCTACAGACATGGAACAGCACCTACCTGCAGTTGAGAACTAAAATGCTTAATGCAACATTCAAAGCTATCCCAGACGGAGTCCCAAGCAAAACTTCAAAAAAGCCAGGGGGAATAACTGCTATGAGAGAAATCCCTCCTCCCTTTTTAGTCTGATCCAACAAAGCAGAGCAGCACTACTTCCTCCAGAAATATCCCTCAATTCAGCACTTCAAGACATCAGTATTCTGGCCAAATTTTCAGCTCTTTGCTACGCATACTGCGCTCCCTATAATGCAAGGCCTCAGGTGTATGGTGTAAGTCAAAGCTGAGAGTATGAACAGCAGGGCAAAAGCAACAAGTAATCAATCACTGAATGCAGCTTATTCTTTAACACATGTTTTCTTTAAAAAAACAAAAAAGTTCTGAAACCCACATGGCTTTTAACTTTGGTTTGGCACAAAGACAGCAGCTAGTTTCTGGTCACTTAAGCAATGTGTTCCCAAGACCCAGGCTCGCGCCTAACATCACGTTGTCTCAGTTTCTCAGCTCACACAACTTCAACTCAAGAAGCAGCTCCAACCCTCAGCAAACAGATGCCACAGGCTGGGGATTGATCTCAGCTTGCATCCAGCCCCAAGCTCCTCTTTGGGGAAATGCCATGAGGAAAGCTGAGTGGGTGTGAGGGAATGGCATACCTGAATTACCAGGATCAACATCTGGCTCAATTCTGCACCACACTTCTGCTTCTTAATGCTTTGATTTAAAAAGTGCCTATTTCGGGATCCTTGAAGAGTTTAAAGCACGGGAAGAAAGGAGGGATGGGATGAAACACTATTTTTAGCGTTGCAAGAACTAGTGTGTTTCCTCCATAATGATTCTCTCAACTTCAGGGGGACCAGACTTTAAGGACAAACACAGGCTACTTAAAAGTCACTGGGAAAGCCCCTAAGAGAAACAATATTAGAGATACACATTAACTAGAAATAAAACATTAACCTGCTCTGCGTGGGCAGACCAGACAGGAACTGCAGGAGAGGGTCTAGCAAGAAGACAGCACCTGCAGTGGCCACAGTTCAGTGAAGATGAAATAGGGCAAGGAACAGCATAAACTATACAGAAGCGTACACAGCATCACCAAAAGGACAACAATGTCTGTCCTGTGCTGCATTAAGCTTCCCCTGGCCTTTAAAACAACTGATCATTTATTTTTTAAATTAACATTACCACTGTTAGAGCTCCTGCCTACGGCCATAAACCAGATTTTGTCTGACCTCGGACACTGAGCTGACCTAGGTTTGGCTCCTGCTTGGGTGGAAGGATAAATTGGGATCCTGAGCACTAAAGGCAGAAACCGTTGTTGGTCAACTGTGGAAGGGGTGAGCAGAGTCAAACAGGGAGCTTTTAGCAGCAGACAAAGACTGGGTGAGAAATGCTATTGCAAACACCATTAGTCCCCAGGTCTTTATTACAGCAGAGTCACTCCTTAAGTGCCTGATGTCATAAGAGTTATGCCAGCACCACACCACCACAAAAAGAAAAGAGACAGGCTCATAAACTTTGAGTTTCATCTGTAAATTCCTGAGTTTTAGAACTTCTGACTTTGCCTCACCATGAAGCTGCCATTTGAGGGAGATAACAGCACAGTGCATGAATGCTGAGCACCAGCTCAACTCCAAGAATGACTTCAGAGCCCCTAAGCTGGTCCCTTGTTAAATACATCACAGACTCGCACTGAATTGCCTCCCTGCTTCAGAGTCTAAAACAAGATACCAATTTGCTTAATGTGTAAAAATTAAGCCACTCTGAAATGAATTATGAACATCTGCCTCACTAAGCTGAAATTTATTTGACAGAACAGTCAGGAGTCAGATTAAAACTCCAGCCTGTCCAGCTAAATTTCTCTGACTTAAGAAGTTAATACCTTGCCATATTACAGGTGACATGCTTGCTTCGTTCCACTTTGCATAGCTTTAACTGCTGATTTTCTTCAATGCTTTGGCTGGAAACAAAATTACCTACGTACATGTTTGGTATGAACAGTACCATGCAGAAACCAAACCCAAACATCCCTATGCTGAAGAGATGCAATAAAACTTCTCTTATTTTTAAATATATATATATATACACACACACGTGTATGAATATACGAACATATACAGAGTAGTTCACTGGCAGAGTGTTTCATTTTATTTTTGGAAATACTTGGCCTGGCCTCTGAAGTACCAGAACATAAGCTAAAAAATGTTCTTGGAGCTTTCCCTTAGAGAAATAAGAGGTAGTTTCACTCCTGTATTCCACTGTGTTTCTACAAATGGGATTACACTGTAGACTTGTAAGCCTACAAAACTAGGGATCTTTGTTTTCCCTTTCTGCCTCAGTAGACCTGTCACATAAAGATAATTCTTTTCTCCCACCTTTTGTCCACCTTGCCTACCTACAGCTGTATATTATTCAAGATGGAAAATGCTTATAACCAAGAGGTTCTCACCTTCAACCTCACAAATAAATAAGCATTAGGTGTTCCACTTACATTTTGAACTACAAAAAAAACTCTTTACGAAAATTTAGAAAGAATTAAAATATTCAACTACAGTATATTCCATGATGGGTTTGGGGAAAGGAAAGGAAGAGTTCACTGAGGGCTTGTCTACACTGGAAAATAACATTGTGTTAGAATATGATGCTTAATGAGTGCCATTAACAGCTGGTGTCATCTGGCACTGTTCCTATAATTTTTTTTCCAATGACACTTGCACAGATTTGCACCAGCCACAGGCCTCCTTCTCAGTCTATAGGGGAACAGCTGGCTGAAATCACAAATGCCCTCTGAAGGTAAAATATTTTAGGACAGTTCAAACAAAACTGACCTATACATGCTCTCCCAGGGGGAAAAAAAAAAAAAAAAGCTTTTCCAGACCTAAAGTTTACAGTCAGGGCCTTATATACTGAGTACGCAGAGTGGCAGCACCTGAAGAGTGACCCATTCTGCCACAGGCTGACCTTGGGTATAGGATTTCTATTCGCTTCCAACCCACAACCATGTGCATGCCACCTCTTACCTCCTTCCCAACACATCACCAGTTCAAGATAGAGTGAGTGTGGGGAGAGAACAAAGCACAGTCATCACCTTTGCAACTCTTGTTACATTAAACAAAATGTTGTTCCCATGCCATTCTGTAAGAAGTTGTTGAAGACAAATGAAAACAGCACAATGTTTCTTGGTTTGTTACCCTCCTATGCCAGAATTTTGTCTCTAATAAATTAGATAAGGAGCTCCTACACAAGCAGTAAAAAAAAAAACTGTCAGTATTCTTATTTTTAAAAACATGTTTAGCCACTCCTAGCAAGTGGGGCAAACAAGTCATGACATAGAACCTCAGTCTGGGGCCCAAAAAAAAGGTCAGGGAAGGGCTGATACGTGCTGTTCACAAGCACAGGAGTTACAGGATTTCCCTCCTCCTCCACTGAAATCCTGCCTACATTTTCCCATACCTTGTGAGTCAAAATCACTTTCTCCACATAACAGAAAAAAATTCACCCTGAGCAAGGAAAGCCCTGCTACGTGCAGAAGAACAACCACCATGGATGTTTGGGTTACTTAAGACAGGCATGTTTTTCTTTTCCCTGTGGCAAAATTGTTTAAATGCGTACAAAACAGTAGATTGATTGTCATAGGAAAAAAATTACTGCTCCTTTTTTTTGCCTTGCACTAACTTACAAGTCATAAAAAATAATAAATTCAGACTTATGTCCTGATAAACAAAACCGCAGCGGAGCATGGCATAATTTCTCCTCTTTTGCTGCTGCCTAACTCAGCTTTCTTAATTCATGCCATATTTAATCTACGTGTAGGAAATCCACATTTGTTTCTAATAAGAGAAGCAAAGTAATGAGATGTCAAGGAACAGTTTCCTTAGGCCAGAGAGACTTCAAAGGTGAGTCTGGCAACTTGTCCTGCATTTATTGTTTGCGTCAAGCTTAAGATTTTCTAAAGAGCAACTGCCCATTTAAAATAATTATAAGCTGCAACTTAAACCCAAACAGCACATGAACGTATGATAAAACACTTACACCATCGTCCAAATTTCGACATCAGCCCTATATCAGAGAACACATAGCTCCAGATGCTGGATTAAAACAATAAGTACAAGCTGAAAATGAGCATATAATTCTTTCAGCTAATGCAGAAGGGTCATGCTGCTTAATGCAAAAGTAACATTAAATGAAACTATGGACTACATTGCCTCAACATATGAGCTGCAACCACAGCCACTTCTGGTGTGCCTATCAGCTACATCTATCCTGAAGCAAGGGGCAGAGCCCCCAGTAAAAAGTATTTCCACTGAGGGATTTTTTTTTCCCTCATCACTATTATTTTTGCCAAACTTCTGAGTTATGGCAGAGTTGGGAAAAACCAGGAACATGTGACAAAAAAGAAAATAAGACACTCTGCTTATGGCTTACACTAGAGAGCTGTACTGCTCATTCATGCTGAATCTTGCTGCTCCCAAAGCCAGGGCACAGAATTGTCCAGGAAGGGGAAGCCCTTAAAACAAGAGCCACAGCAGAACAGAATAAGCATTAGGTAATACTAAAAATCAAAATGAAAAGGGCTTACCTCTGCACCAATGAATGCAACACAAAAAAAACCCTGCACGGTCCACAATGCAAAAGCAGTGAGGCAAGCAAAACTATAAAACAGGCAGCCAATCTATATATCACAGGCAGCACTGCTAAACACAAAGCATACCTTCTAATTGATTCCATTTTCTAATGTGTGTCTGTGTGCATGTATTTATGAACACATACACACTTTATTGTTTATCATCTTTCAGCACACACTCTGAGTCAGCAGATAGAAGGAAATATGTTCGAGCGGTGTTTAAAATGACACCCTTTACAAATGAAACCATCTAAATCCGGTGTTAGAGAATTAATGAGCTTCTCATGTAAATCACACATAATTTACAGTGGAATTTGTTCTTGTGCCAACAGCCACTTGCGCTGCATAATAATGAAGGCAGGGCTTCAGAGACACACGGAGCTCCCCGCAGCCTGTTTGTGTCCTGCCTCTGCTTTTCCCTGAGCACCCAGAACACCATAAACCCTTTTAAAGTGCAATAATATAAGGCTTCAAATAACATTCTTCAGCTTCCATTTCTCCATTTCTGGCTGAGAAATGCAGCCACCACCAGAACACTCACTTTAAGTACTATTAATTCATATTTAACAACATTTTAAGTTTGAGCACAGCGTAGTTTTGGGTTGAAAACCTGAGACAAACACTAAGCCTTTTTAACACTGCATAAAGCACTACCTCTGTTTTAGGCAAAAAGAAGAGCAGTAACAGCATCAAGGAGTGGAGACGATCAGAGAAGACAACTGCACACCAGTCAAGAAGTACAGCCAATGGACACAGACTCAGTGCCTTATTGCAAACACACCAATTTAATTTGACCTGAATCCCCTTTTTCTCTTGATCAAGAAATCCTCAAAGACCTCACAAAATTAACCCTGAAAAAGCCCATTCCTCTTTTTACTGATAAGAATTTTCAGTCGCTAAACCCCTGACTCACCTCCAGTAGCCTCCTCTCGCTGTGACCAAGCAGGAGCACCCCAACAAGCTGCTGCAGAACAGAGTCCCCTCCAGCGTCTACCACAAACCACCTGAGAGAAGGAGAGCTAAATACCTCCTCCTCATGCACAGCTGAGGCCCGAGCTGAAAGCCATAATACCTCGTTCCTGAGTAACAAGGCAGGGCTGGGGGCCCTAATTCAGCATTCAGGGGTAATGAAACTTCCCCGCTATCTCCCTGAAGCTGTGACACCGAAGCAAAACAACTTCTTGGTCCCCATCCTTTTTCTTTTTTGGTGCACTTGTGTGCTGTGCGTGTTCAAGGGGTGCTTGGAGACCCAGCAAGGCTCCCAGGATGCAGCAATGAAACAGTGAGGGGCATGCATGGAAACACATAATTGTCCTCCCCTCCCAAAGGCACAGATAGGAACCTGCTCCTGTACCACCTCCACAGTCTCTTCTAAATGTACTTACAAGGGCTCCCCTGTCTGTTCCTTTCTGTTACTACAAAGCATTCGTACTTGATGCCTGGGCAATACAAAAGGACATTCACCTGTTCTTTCCTAGCTCTCTGCCCAGCAGCCACACAGAAGAGCTCATTAATAACACCACTCTCCCCACAAGCCCTGGGAGCCCATATTATAAAACCTGGAGGGATCACACTGTCACATTGTGCGAGGCTATGCAGGAAGAAACAATAAAAGCAGGAATTTTTTTTTTTTTTTCAAAACAAAGGACACATTCTGCTTGAGGATGCTGATGGCTCCCAGTAGCAGCAACCATTGCCATAGACAGAGACAAAAGAGCAGCAGGCTGGGAAATATGCCTGGTAATACAACTTCTGTATCTGGGGTGTCCATAGTCCAGTCCCAGCAGCCAAAAGAATATTCTCAGGTAACTGCATGTTTCCCCTGACTTGCATTTTTGCTGCTGAAGGTCCCACCCCCAAGTTGTCATTGGGGCATTTATTACTATTGGACAAAGCAACTGGTTTTAGCAGTACGTGGAGTTCTCCACCCTTCTCCCTTTGTTGCTAATGGCATTGCCTGTCCAATCCTCTCCAGTTGTCTTCACTCTTTTCATATTTCTCTGCCTCCTTTTCTCATTCCAAGCCCTCTCTGCCATCCTGATTGGTCAATAACTTTTATTAGTACCAGTCATTAAACATCCAGCTCTGAGACAAGACCAGGTGCCCAGTGAAACCAATAAAACTCAATGTAGGGAGTACAATGTATGTCTTAGGGATATTAAATGATAATGTACTCCCACCTTCAAGTGGAGCCAAGATTTTACCGAAGTCCCTGCTTCTCAGCTTAATTACTGAAATAAATGAGCTTTTCTTTTTTCACTACTGGTTTGAAAATCCGATGTCCAACTGATATGAAGGTACAACTCTTTTGTCACCACCTTCTCTATTTCTTCGTTTTTCCCACTGAGTTGGCCCAGCAAAACCCCTGGGGGTTTTCAGAAATGAACTCCACTCTGTGAGAGTGAAGACATGATGTTCTGTGCCTCATTTTACACAGCAAATTTGGCACAAGAAGAAGCACACCTGAAATTTCACTTCCATTGAGCTGAAGTGCATCGGCATCAAAGCTTGTACCAATTTCTCTCAGAAATCCTACCAGGCTATCCCACCTGAGCAGCAACTGAACAAACTTCTTCCAGCAGCTACAGAAATCTGGGATTTCCTTCCAGTTATGTGATTTCATAAAGGTATCACACAGACTGGAAGCAAAATGTCCAGGCAGCCCCCCCAGAGCGTGAAGCAAGTCCTGTACTCATGTGAAATACTCATTAAATAAAACTATACTAATAAAGGCCTCTTTGTCTGTGGGTGGTCAGGAAATAATGAGTTAAAGCTCTAAGCAGCCCTGACTTCTCATTTGCTTATCTCAGCGGTCATTAATTGGCCATTACTGGTGGAGACAGAGACCCCTAATGCATCCCTATAATGCAAGACTGGCTGCACATCTCCACATTGTCCTACCCTTAGGAGGGATTCATGGCAGACAATAAAAGTATAATCTCATGCCATATATTCACAGATATCCCCCCCCGTAAAATAAAACCAAATAGGAAGCTAATCCCTGTGAAATGGCACTTCATGAACAGAGCTGGTAAAGGGGAAACAAGCATGCCTTTCCCTCTTTCCTTTCACAGCCTTTCCTCAGGACCCATCCGCTCTTCATTACACATAAGTAAAATTAATTCCTGCTCTTGTATTCCTACTAATGAAGCTTCTCAGAGCAGCCCAGAATTACAAACATTTACATAATGGCTTAATTTTTAGAATCAATTAGGAATTTTTAAGAAGTCATTCCAGTGCCAAAGCTCTGCACCAAGCCAGGTGCTTCGCACCCCTCCCTTGCAAATGCAAGCGAGCTTCCTTTGACTTGCAGAAAGCAGGCAGCACTCCTTTGGCTTTAAAATCCATCAAATTACAAATATAACAGCTGCATAAGCAAATTAATTACCTTGAAGGTTTAGCAGACGTTTCACCACATTTAAGTCAAATTTGGGAGGAAAATAAACAACCACACCAAAAGAAAGCCCACAAAAATCAGCCCACCCCACAGAAACAGTAAAGTTTGTTTAAAATAAAATGTAGTTTTTCTCTAGCTCCCCCAGATTTTGCAGTGCAACCTTTTTTTTACACATTTCTAAGGAAGCGAGAGCAATGCAACCACCCTTTTTCTGGTCTCTTTTAATTGCCTTCCCTCTCTCTCCTGTACCTCTGAACCCAGGGGCTCTTTTCAATCATATTTGAAAGAAGGGCAGAAAGATAAATTGGGTTTTTATGATTTGTGGACACAGGCAGCTGGACAGAGGAAGAGGTGCCAATCAAGACTGCTGCCTAGGGAAAGGCAGGTAAAATTCAGCTGTTGGACACAACTTGAAAGTGGATGGGGACTAATTACTAGAAGCAAGTAAAAAAAATGAAACACTAATGTTTCACCAGAAAACGAAAACAACAGGGTTAAACAGAACAGGAAGGACAACAGGCTGCACACAAGGTCTCAAGCTAAAATCAGCTTCAGTGCCATATCCCAACTCAGAAAACCAGGCTCCCTGCAGCTCCCCGTGTGCTGGGGAGCCTGGCCACACAGTCCTCCCTCCTTCCAGGAAGGTTTTATTACACAAACATTTTCCAGTATGCAAGAAGCAGCCGAGATGACATTTTCTTCCCCTCCCTGTTTGTCCCTGCTCCCACTTTATCTTTCCCCTTCCACCCCCCAGGGACACTGCTTGCATCCTCAGTGTGGTGCTGCTTACACTCTGCTGTGATTCTGCTTTAAGTGTGGTCCCCACAGGTTATTTAAGCTCACAAAAGCCAGGGTGCACCTGGAATCCTAAGGCTATGCTCTGCAAACACACCTTTTCCTTGCTGTATGCAAGAAGGAGTTTTTTAATGGAGCTCACAGCTTTGTAAAATGTCTGAGCCCTTCCTTTCCAAGGACTCACGTTTTGGTTACTCCAACATCCTCTCCTGTGGCCTTGCAGAAAATCATCCTGACATTTGTTTTCTTTCAAAATGCTGCCATGAAGATCCTGTCTGCACCTTGTTGCTTTGACCACATCCCACTTCCATGTTTTTCTTTTGCGGTTACCTCTGTTCCACACACCCAGAATAAACGTTGTGCTTTTAGCTCCAGGGTTTTTTCATGGCTTACCTCCAACTTGAACATCACCTCTCCTGCTACCAAGATGTACTTCTATTCTGCCATGGCACCTTTTCCCCTGAATTTTTATATTTGAAAACCAAACAAACATGTTTTCTCTTACACTAGCATGCAGAGAAGAGACACTCATTTGCTGGAAAACTCTCTCTGGTTCTTCCCTAAACCCCTCCCCTTGCTGCAATGCCAAAGTTAGACCCCACGTCTGTTTTTAGAGGGTCTAAAAAACCACTGTTGGCCTTCTATGCATCACTAAAATCAACACATGCATCTCCACTTGCATTTATTTGGTGGAGTTTTAAATAGTTCCTGCTTTCTGGCATGCTGAGGCTGACATGTAGATCACTGATGTAGATCACTGTCCCACAGCCTCCCTACACCCCATCTATGACCCTACAATGAGGGGACTCTGGGGCAGGCGTCCCTCTCTGCTCTGCAGTCATAAAGTACAGAGCACATCTGGTTCCGATCCATGTCTGGCCTTCCCAGATGTTGCAGGAACTGGATAATATTCGAATAATAACAGTAACATGCCCTGCTGTTTGTTTTACAGCACCTTTGTAAAATATGTTGCCAGTATGCCTTATGTGTTACTTCAATTTGCTCCTTGCTATCTCTACATAGCAATTTTGCAAGAGTCCCAGAAAGCCTGATTTCCCTTAAAATCATTGAGAATCCAGGGGAAAAACTTCTTGTGAGAGCTGGTTGGCATTCCTAGCAGCTCTCTTCCAACACAGTTTTATATCCTTGCTCTCTCCCAGCTGGCTCACCTCCTGCCCTGTTTATTTTCAGCAGAAGGCAGGAGGAGCCCAGACTAATAGAAAACAGGGAGGTTTCTGGGTTTCATCAAAATCCACAGAGTTCTGACCAGCACGGACAGGAGAAACCACTTGACAAGGGGTTTGCAGGACAGCAAAGCAACGTCCAGGGATGCTTGCAGGAGTGAGCCCATGAGACCAAAGTGCTGTTCAACCAGGGCAGCATCCCTGCATCCTGAGGGAGCAAGCATCGCAGGGAGAGGAAAACTGGTTTTATGTACTTCTGAGTTCCTCAGGCCCCTTTGAAAGCAATGCAAGAAACCAATTCTGGGGGAAAAAAAAAGAAAAAAGAAAAAAACAAACCACAGACAGTTAGACATTAAGATTATTTTCTCTCTGCACACTGTATATCTTGATGAGCTATTTGGCATTCCAAGTCATGTGTCTGCAAAGAGAATAAAGGAAGACAAAATGTTCTGCAAATGCAAATATACAACTCTACATTAAGCTGAGTATCTCCTGATATCTCTATATAAAATGAAAGCAGTGCTTAAATTCTAGTTCTGGAGTACCTGAACTACACAGAGGAAAAGCAGTTCTTAAAAAGATCTATTATTGAGCAGTCTGCAGGATGACACATCTGCTTGTTAAAATACAGTAGGCTGGGAAGGCTGTGGCTGTGAGTGATGGATTCTGAAGTACTGCCTATGTACATCAAATCAGATCGCTTTTTGTCAAAGGAAAAACAGAGGTCTGGGAAACTGAGAGCAGGAGAGAGAAGTTTTCACAACAAAAATATAAGAATAATAATTATTAGCTTCCATTGTTTCTACAGACAAAAGGGTAATCACTTTAATTCTTCTGCATCTTGGCAAGCCTCTTATTTCTTAACTCTAACAATTAGCATGCCAAATGAATATGAACCAGGATGCAATTACTGAAGAGCCAGGGAAGGGAGGGGGAGAAAGTAGGACTGCATGCTCAACTTCTTTCACTTTAAGGAACATCTCAGTGAAAACAGCTCAGGCACACTACTAATGGAAGTAAAACACCATAGAAGAAGATATGTGACTCTAGGCCCTCCACTCCCTTTTCTATATGCGCTGTGTGTGAAAGAGAACTATTCCTATCAAGGATTTCATGTTTGCCACTGCACTGTTGATAGGAACCAATAAAAACCAAAGGTTTCTTCTTCCTTTCGTCCATTTAATACATACATACATCTCATGTCACCAGCAGCCTCAAATTTTAACAATTGGTTTCCATAGCTTTTCTTTTTTAAATCAAAAATTAGATATGTGTGAGTTCATATCTTGCAGCTGCATAAGCTTCCAGCCATGAGAAGAGTACCATTTTTACTGAAATAAATAAGTTCTTCTAGTAAGTTATTATTCCTATCATTTTAAAAATGTTTCACAGGAGGGAAAGTAAAATCTAAAATCAGTTTTCAGAAATGAAGATGAAATCCATATACTTAGCGATTTTGTTTCCAACTACTTTTTCCTAGTATCGATCTTTCCCATACAAACTGTTACAAATGGGCCCCCTTAGCCTCTGAAGGGGAGGGATGGTGGCAGGACATTCACAGCAGCACAAGGCAGTCAGTGCCAGAGGACAACCGGGAAGGAGGGAGGACTTCAGGATTAATAAATTTGAGGCTCTATATACACATAGGTCACATGGTGATTTTTAATCTTTCTCAGACTGCAAAAAATTTAAAAAATGTTCCAGTCAAGCTCATGTACTTCGTTGTTACTGCAGAGGCCTCAATGCTCTTATGGCCATGAAGATCACCCAGGTCAGAGTGGTGGGGGTGTGTAAATTTGCAGTGGGGTCAGGCTTGCTCGCAGAAGGGGCAAGGGTTTGTCGGCAGCTGCTCAGGGTGGACAAACCTTTGGCTTGGCGTGTAAGGGTAATTTTGCACTTACTTCCCTTTTCTAGCATAGCACATACATATACATTACCAGCACAGGCATGTGCATGGTTATATAAACCTTCACAACCAAAACACTCGACTCCTCAGCCGTCTTTCCCTGGGGAGCAGATGAAAGAGCACAGACAGATGTGCACCGCTGGAAGCTATTTGGGAACTGCAGCAATAAGGGTGATATCAAGAAACGACTGAGGAGAGAAAAACAAAACCACACGAAGCCAAGGCCAAGCGGTGTGTCCACCTGACCCAGTCAGATTGATCAAACAGATTTGCTTTCAGTTAAAAATGACCTTAAGTGGGGTGCTATCAGTATATATACGTGGATACATAATACTCATTTTTATAGTGAAAACACGCAAGGAAGAAAAGCCATGAGAGGGTTCCTCCAGAAACCCTAACTGTGAACTTCCTGGCATAGCAGCAGCTAAGCCCCTGCCTTAATCATGCATGTGTTTTGCATTATTTTTTATTGACTTTTCAAACTCATAAAATGAGAAAATAAAAGAAAATCTCAGCGACTAGTCACACAACCAATCTTTCTGGTCCTATAATCCCACAGACCTCTACAACACAGTTTTATGTTAAACACCTGGGTAATCCTGTTGAAGTCAGGGAGATTACTCATGGACGTGAAGTCAAAGACGTGACTCCCAGGGTGTCCCTACTGACGGACAAGGCACGATTCCCACGGAGACCCTCTTGAAATGCACAGCCATAATGGTGGTTTTTCTTTCCACACTTTTTTGAGGGAAAAGCTAAAATAAGAAGCAACGCAAGCATGAGACGCATCGGCTGCTCATCTCAAGGCTCTGGAAAATCAGAAATATCTCAAAGGCAACTGGGGAGCCGGGGATGGGATGAAATGTTAATGCAACCCTTATATGACCCACAGTCACAGCGTAAGAGCTAAAGCCATAGTGGATTCTAGCAAAAATGAATATAACCTGCAGCATCTTTACAGAGACTCGGCAAAATACAGGAAGGTCACCAACTAAGTAAACATCAAACGAAGGATTATCCTAATTTATAAAGAAGCAGGACCAGGAGGAAACCAGGCCAGGCAATTTCCATCTCCACTGAGGTGGGATCATATCTACCTGTTTGAGCTGAAGGGAATCGACTCCTTCAATAATAATTCTGCTTAAGGTCAGTAAATATCACTCTGATGCCCTGGAAGAGACACATATTTCACAGACAGCTTTTTTCTTTTTCCTGTTGCTGATCTACAACTCTAGTGTGGACCACTTCCAGCCGTGATTGTTGTTTAAAGTCACACAAACCCAGGTCTGATATTTCAAGCATCTAGGTTTGGGTTCTTTAATTGCAACTTTCTGTGACTTCATGATTTATTCATCTCAGGATGCACTCAAAAGCCTAACGTATCGCTGGCGTTCCCGCGCAGCACACTGTTAGCTTTAAAATTTCATAAACCACCACGTACTTGACACGTTGAAAAGTTAACAAGGGTTATAAGGCAAGGAAAAAAAAGCATGCTGAGCTCTGATCAGCTCAGCCCGCAGAACTCCAGGCTTTGCAGAAGTGCAGCACACAGCTTGGTATCAAAAAGGGAGACTCTATTACAATATTGTCTTTATGGCCCATGCTTCCCCATTCCTCAGCTGAGCTAAAATACATGTATCCTCTTTAATGAAAGCCACGCTTACTTCATACACACTGCCTGTGAACTATCAAACAGGGTCTCTAACACATAAATTAAGTCTTGCTTGCAGCTTTTTTTAAAGACCTCTGAAAAGAAAATGGCTTGTGAGGCCACTCACTCCTACGTGGCCACATGAGCAGCTAGGAGACACCAAAAGCTGCCCTTCACCCCCATGCTAATCAGTGGCCACCTCCACATCGGATTCAGGGTGCTCTGGGGAAAGAGAGGAGAAACCCTGCACATTTGGAAATGAGCGGTATCTTAGCCCAAATGACTGTGCAGGATATCTTATTTAAAAGAAGCCTCTTTGCAGAAAAGAAGTGCCAGAAAGTTCATCCTGAGGAGGTTTCTATGAGGGTAAATTACAGTTCTCAACCTAGAATCAGCAGAAAAGCTTTACAGGCAGACACAGACAATGTCAGGTAGAATAAAAATACATACATAAGTATGACTTATGCCTTAATATACAATGCCTAACCAACATCACAGGCATCAAGTTGTACCCTAGATAGACCCAGAGACTTTTTTTTTGTGTCTACTGAATTATCCCACCAGTTCTTGTGTGTTCTCCCTGATGCCTGGAACCTCTGCTATTCGCAGAGCAGGTCTGCTCTGATGAGCAGGCAGTAAAATGTGAAATACAAGGTAAATGTCTTTTCATCTCACCAGTGATGGTGCAGCTCTCTCACACATGCTTGGGCTCAGCGTCAGCAACCACAGGTCTCCCTCGGAGATGAAGGCGCTTTGACCATACTCATGAACCACCCTGAGAAGGTTTAGAGGATAACAAAACTGCCTTTCAACCAGTTTTCAAGTCTATAAACAGCATTTTCAGAGCAGCTTACACTTCTGTTGTCCTGTGAATGGATTTCTTCAATGGGAAAGCAACAACAGTCATTCACTTTCACCCCAAACAAAACAAAAGGACCACAGCTAAACCAGAAACCATGTGTGTACAGCACCAGAATATTTGATTACCACTTCTGAAAATATACCTGCATAGCATGAAAAATCTCCCAGCGGACCGCGCTGTGCTGTGTTTTTATTTTACAAATGCAAATTGAATTTAAGCAGCTTTTGCAAAGCCTGTTTTGTTAAGAAAATCAGCCAGCGGTGATGTAGCCCTGCCTCTGTTTTGCCTACATTAGCAAGGACAGGCTCCAATCTGCAGGATGGGGCAGGGGGCAACAAACAGGCAGGCAGTGATTTGGTTTCTACACCAAACTCAGAAATTAGGCAGGCCAGTGAGAAATTTCAAGCTCACTTAGTGAAAACTAAGCTTGTAAGAAAACACATATTCTTACAAAATGGGCTGCAGTGGGCTCTCCTTGAAAAGCGACACTGCAAACTCAAACAGAAGTATAATTTAATAAAATGCAGCAAGATTCAGGAGAATAATAAAACCTGCTGTGATGAGAAGACTAAATGAAATTGCTTCTTCTTGTCCATTATACCTTTATTTTTGATTAGGGAAACAAAAGCTGGGAATCAAAATGTCAGGCTTTTTCATCCCCAATGGGTTCCTATGGATACTGAAAAGGGAGAAAGTGCCTTGATTCTGGCCAAGATAATTAGCATAACTTCAGAGTGAAAAACAGGTAGAGCCATTAGCAGCAGTCAGGCAGCTCACACATGGGTGCAGACTTCTGCAGACCCTTTAATAAAAAGGCCAATCTTATCCCTAACTTGATTTTTAAAATGAGTACATAAAAACACATTTATTTCATACACTTTCCATGACACTTCATTACTTTCCAGAAAATTATATGCACTGGCTCTCTTTTCTTACATGCTAAAATATACACCCGCACCCCACGCTGGCTCTTGTTTCATATGCCCTGCATTTTGAAATATGGAGTAGAAACCTCCTCGGGCAGAGAGGGTAAAGGAAATGTATGACTCAATAAAGCTAACTGGCATTACATGCAAAATTTTCCTTGTGCAACGCTCCCCAAACTCTTACCCTCTTTCTGCTGAGGCCATTAAAGCTGTTAAGTTGGGTTTCTTGTAGTTTCTGTGCCCACGCTTCTCAAGCAAGAAAGGAAAGGCTTATTAAAAATCTCTGATCCTTCCTGAAACAATACGCACTTGCATCTGCCCAAGTGTTTCAGCAGCAAGCACGCTGTCACAAGCACTCTCTCCATAAATCTGTCATCCCAGGTTGACTCCCTCCAAGTGCCACTTGATGGAGAAATAAAGCCATGTCACTGGATTACTCTTTTAATTACTCTTATTTGGGTGTCAGTGGCACTCAGAAGGCCAAAACCCCAGCTTTGTTGAGGATTTCTTTAGCCATCCACATGTGAAGTTCACTAAAGTAAGATACCCTGGAGTCTCCTCTTCCAAGCCAAAAGGTGACTGTGTTGGTGGTGGTGGTGTTTAAGAGCAAACCATGCCTTTAGATCACTCTGTAAACTGTCAGTACAACCGCCTTTCACTAGGACTACCACGGCCTATATGGATAAGATGATTAATCATTTCAATCCTACCAGCCATTATTTCTAATTAAAAACCAACCCATAAATACCTATTTTATCACTAGGTCTGTGTGGCAAATAAATTCAAGTGGTCAGTAAAACACTCACAAAGGAAATTACATTTAAAAAATGACTTTTCATTTCCAAGTGTATCTTCCTAATTAAAATGGCTGTTTCCCATACATATCCCCACAGCACAGTTTGCAATAATTTAAAGAGTCTTTGAAAGCACAATTCTCAACAAACCCATTAAAATAACTTCTTACCATCATCTGTTCAATGGAAACGAGAGCATTTTAATATTACACCACACTTCTCAATGTTGACACTTTGCTGCTTCTGTGTCTCCTAGCCAGGCGGTGAAAAATTAAAGCACGAGCAAAAAAAGAAACATGCAAAATGTGCAACTTCCAAAACAGGCAACTTCATACATTCAGATTAATTACCCTCCAGTGCTGATGACAGACGCAAACCTCTATGGGTAATTATATCAAACCTTCTTTCCAGGAACATCTCAAACCTAAGCTGTTCTTGGGGCATCTTGGGACTTTCCTGGTAAGGAAAAAAAAAACCCTTTTTTCAATAGTGCAAGGACACTGCTTAGAAGAGCTCCCCAGGGTGGGACTGCCAGGCCAAGACACTGTGTGTGGTCGGCATGAAAATGCAGATGTTAATACCCTTCTAATCATCACTCCACATCTAGCATAGTCATAACTTACTCTATATACAAGGAGCTGTTACACAAACTCCTCTGCCTTTAGGGACCCAAAAGGACACACTCTGCAGAAAGCAGAGCAAAGTCCTCCATTCCTTATGGGGCATGTGGCAAAGAAATGCAGCCCTGCTTCTTGGTATATAACCCCAGTGACGAGGGCAGAAAACAGGACCCAGACTTTTAGGGGTGTTTTTCACAGCATGAGTTCCCAGAGGAAGAAGCAGAAGGACAGTGCTGGGCACAGGCAATGTTTACATTGCAAAGGAAGGAAGGAAGAACGGTTCAACCGAGACATGAAATAAGGCAAATCAGCAAGCAAAGCACAAGCTGAACTACCATCTATAAATATTTGAATTATTCTATGCAATATTTCAGAACATAACAAACAGCACTGGGATTTATATTAAAATGATCCTTCTGTGTTGTTCCTGTATGTGTATATGAATCATACATATTCTTCTTTAGATGCACTGCATATAAAATTATAGATCATATAAAAAGGTAAGGACCTGAGTTTCAAAAACACTCACACACATTTAAATACTCACTGTCAGCAGAGACTGCTGGAGACATCAGCTAACTCTTTTTGAGGACAGCAAGGATGGCAGAACCCACCACCATGCTCTTCAATTTTGCTGATACACAGCCTGGATGTGAAGACTTTCCCAAAACAAGGCCACTGCACTTGCACTCTTAAGTGTGTGCTAAACGCACTTGAGAAAACCTGACCCTAAATGGCCAATTTTACCTATGCTGATTCTGCTAAAAAACCCAACAAAGCCATAACTTAACATCTAGCCCAACCACAGCACATTTGAAACATTTATAATGTGCCATATGTATTACTAGTTATTTATTCTTCAATATAAACACTTAAAAAATTAATTACACGCTCTGTCAGAGCTGTCTAATACATAGGCAATCTCAACTATAAAACACCGCTGTGCTCTTTTCTATAACCACCCCCACCTTTTCAAATTACCTTCAGATGTTTGTTAAGGGACATTAATGCCTCTAAAATCTAGCAAGAGGTAAAGTGTTGCACTCAGCTGAGTACCATGTATATAATTCCTACACCATTAACTAGCAGCCACTAATTTTATCCTTAAATGACAACACAATTTTATGGGACTTTTCCAGAGACCAATTATTGTAACTCTTACCTCTTTGGGAGGACACAAAGAAACCCCCTCAACTCCATCAAACCAGTCTATCCTGAACTGCAATTCTTCAGCTCACATGGTTTTATAAGGCTCTAAGTGCAGTGCTGTGGGGGTTTACAGAGTGATTCTCCAACTGCCTGGATGGACACACAGCAAGAACAACTCTGGCAAACTTGCCTTTAGCATCACTTCCACTGAGATGCAAAGATCTCCTTGGGAGTAACAAGCAGCCAAACGCACAAAGGTGCACTGGACAACATGCACGGGAAAGCTGGCTTGGATATACAGCTGTGTGCACTAAAAAAGGAAGATACCCACATGAATATAAGTAAAACTTAACAGATGACCTTTCCAGCTTGGGATCTGCCGAAAATGATCTCTACACCTTGGAAATTATGCAGGAGGAAATGAAGACAATGAATTTAGCGAGAGGTGTTTTCCCTATTTCATTAACTGCAGGGTGATTACCAATCAGTTGTGAAAGTTATTAAAGCAATTTGTAACTTTAGGCATCTAATGGCATTTATGCAGGAGAGAACTAGCAATCAACGCTACCTAATTCAGCTTGAGGTGTTTCTGTTTTTTAATATATCATAAACGAATTATGGTTGTGCCTCTAACAATATGCCACATCTGAATCTGGCTCTTAGTTTGCACTTTAATATCTACATTTTAATCTGAACTGACAACCAAGGATAGCATGAGACTGTTTCTCACCCTCCTTGCCCCCTTTTTTTAACATATAGTCAAGAAACTCCTCAACACCCTTGTTTTTCTCCAGAATAAATAAAATTCCTCCTGAATATGCAAAACTCCTAAAGAAATAGAGACCTGTTTACTAAAATATTTTGCTCCTGCTCAAGTGGGACTCCTTAATTCCCTCACTTGAAACAAGATGCAATAGAAACAAGCCTGCAATAAAGCCAGATGAAGGGTTGCAGGAACAAACATGTGTGCTTTATTCCACAACTAAGTCAATGAGACCTCATCACCCAGATCTTCCTCTACCTACTTTTCACCCTGTCCAGACAAACTTTTCCTCATCATCAACCTGAGGAGCTACTGAAGTTCATTGAAAATAAAAGCATGGCCAGCCAAACGGAGTAACTTTTTACAAATCGCAATTAATTAATGCAGCAAGCACAAAATGCTTATAGGAATCAGTTACCCGTTAACAGCTTCTTTCATGTTTTTGAAATATGGAATAATTCTGAAAAAAAAAAATAAACATCATATACTTCTGCCTATTTGTTTCATAATTGTCCATTACAGGCTATTTCCACCTACAAGAATATGGGCAAGTATGTTCACAGTTGGAGCCCTTTTGCAAAGAAATAACTGAAATCTCAGTTGTCTGACATTTAAATATAATATTGACTTTTGAATTGCTATTTTAATGGTGTGTCTAAGCAGCATGAATACAAGTGTGTTATGCAGAAAGAAATGTATATATTTCCACCACTAAAAAAAACCAACAAAAAACCCCAAACAACAAAAAACCCCACTCCATAGGATTATTTTGACTGCAGTAATCTTATAATTGTCTTCTCTACTTTCTAAGAATTATCTTTTTTCCTTCCAGGTGTGGCAGTAAATCTGTCTTTCGCTCTTCATTTTTACAGACTCTAGCCTATGGGCATTTGCTGAGGTATGTGTCTTAATTTTTGACACCAAGTACTGCTGCATTTGTGAAGAAGGTTTTAGAAAAGAGTCAATCAGTTCTGCATGTTTCTGCATCCCCACAGACATAACACAGGTACTCAAATCAAAATGAAAACACCCTAAAAATTATTTTCTGTTGTTTTAGTGACTTGCCACCAAGCAGCTATTGCACCAAACGGGGAGATCTGCTGGCTCTTGATACCTCTGCAAAAAGGTATCCCCTTTGGAGAGTGGTTTCTATGATTTAAAATTTGAGACATTCAATTCATTCCTCTTTACACTCAGCAGGTTTAGGCATCCAATCTAAAAGCCAGGTGCAATTAGTGACTGCAAGAAGTTGTTAGGGGCAGGGTTCACAGGAGCGTTTCTCCACACAGGAGAGACTGAAAAATCATCCTTATGTTCTGGAATTTTCCAGGCTCTGCCATCTCTCCATGCTGAGGGAGAATGAGCACAATTTTTCCCTTTAAGGGTTTTCATTCTACATCCACCAAAAAAAAAGCAGTTTTACTGCAGGAGAGGGAAAGGAAGGTATGGTGGGGCAGATAGTAAGTTGATTTGAAAATGACTGAGAAAGGCTTTTTCTCCCTACTTATAACTCAAGACTTACTGAAGTTTAAAATTTGAAATGTTCAGGTTGGCTAATCCCCTCTGGGGCTTTGCATTACTAGTAAAAGTTATGACAGCAAAAAGACCTGGATTAGAAGTGGTTACAAACTTCAGCTTTCTGGGAGACATAATGGATGGGACAGCACACAGGAGAAAGAAATTTCAGAAAAATTCCAGTTTTAATACCACGACACAGGTAATACTGCAAATCCACTCTGCTGTTTTGACTTCTTTTTGGGGGCATTATATCTATATATATAAAGTGGAGACTTTAAGGCACACCTGAAACAGTGAATGAGTATCTGCATAAGTAAAAGATACCCACAGGGTAGCTCAGTAAAATGGGCACAGAAAGGAGTTATATTGGGATTTTAAAGAAAATCAGTGTCTGTTCCTTTGCAGGCATGAGGGAACACTGCACTGCAGGAGATAGAATAAGGGAAGCATCCTCCCAGCTGTAACTCCAGTGAACCAGGACATGACTGAAGGGGAAACAAAAAAATGTTAATGGTTTTTCAGCTGTTGTGACACGCAGCAATCCTGCCCTGTAACCCAGCAATCCACACAGACTCTCTCCTCCTCGCAATTGCATCCCATCATGAAAACCACTGAACCAAGTTCACAGCCTAACATGGACAGTTCCAGTTATCCAACAATTCTGTCCTCAGGGAGAGAAAAAAGAAAAGAAAAAATTAAAACCAAACAAAACAAGGAGAGACAGGTGAAAAAATACTGCAAAACCTCCAAGAAATTAGTCTGTTTTCAAATAGTTATGCATACAGCATTTATGTATGTATTCCTGGTGGAAAAAAAAAAAGAAAGAAAAGAGGCACAAGCTGTAAGATATTCATTCTGGGCATTTTCTAAACTGCCTCTTACTGCCTTATATAGCAGTGGTTTTATTTGTACATTGTGTTGATTTACAGCCTTCCCTTCTAAACAAGAAAAAAACCAACCCTGCCTATTCTCTGCAAGAAGGGTTAAGTGTTTAAACTTGTCACTTCTTTAGAAAAATTATAAATAGGTCTATGAAGCCAGGAAGAAATAAAAAGAGGGGGGAAAAAAGAAGTCTTAAATGGGTAAGTCATTTCAGCAAGCTCTCTACTATCTCTTTTTCACATTACATGAGAAATCTAATTAAATTCTTCAAGGGGGAAAGGCAAAGTAGTTCTCAGGCTGACTATATTTGACCTTTCTTCCTTCAAGGTGACAAACAAACAAACAGGACGCTAATTATTGTCTCAGCTTGAATTTGCACATGGAAAAAAAATCAAGTTTTGCTTAGCTAAGACTATGGGGAAAGCTGTAAACTCTCAAGAACTTTATAGCTCATCTTGACTTTCTTATGGCTTTTGATGTCCAAAAAAGCATTCACTCAGGACACTTTCCCCAAGCTTATAGCTGGAGCTGAGCTGTGAGCACAAGCATCCAACTCCTGTCAGCTCCACTCTGACCTGAAGTGGAATTCACTTGGTACAAAACTCAGTGTGATTACCACTGGGTATATATTGAAGAACAGCCTTGCCAAACATTACTTTGGGCAGAGGGGAAAACACTGGACTTGTCTCATCAGCAAAGGAATGGAATCATTCAGTCTGAGTTTTGGAAGAGCCATCAGAAGACAAGCCTTTTGGTCTGGCAATGTTCCCACTACAAAGCCCTTGATGCAAACCACGGATTGTGGTCACCTCAATGACTGCTCACACCACACTCTCGGGTTAGAAACCCCCTCTGAGGCTGCCCCAACCATGTCTCCTGCACCTTTCTATACAGCCATGTGGGCAGCAGAAATGAAAGTTTAAGGCTGCTTCTGTGTAAAAACAGCATTTTCTTTCTCTCTCTGACCTTGAACTCTATCAGGGCACACATCCCCTTTAATCCTCTTCAGGGAAATCCTCAGCCTGTTGAAGATGATGGCAAACCTGCCGTCATCAGCTTGAGAGTGGGCCAAGACAATACCCTTAAAACTTTTGGAAAATTAAAACCACCACGGGGAACCATGAAACCCAGCAGGAATGAGAAGTCCAAGTCCCAGGCTCTTTCCTTGTATAGGTGTGCTTCAACATTTCACACAGTCAATCCAATAGTTACGTTCATCAATTAAATAGTATTAAGCCATGGGAGTTGCTAAGATGTTCTACTTGCAAAGCGTTTGCGATGTGAGTATCCTGATTTCCACACAAAAGCCAGCTCTCCACCACACAGACAGGCGGGCTTTTTGGTGCAAAGTAGCACGAAGATTTGCTGAGACAGGAAACTCAAAGCAAAGAAAGGAAAATGTTCCCTTAATAGCTGTTGATGTCTGCATGGTACAGGTATTTGGCCACTGTCATGAATTTCTAATATGAGCCGCAGCATCAGAAGGAGTTTTACTGAATACAAACACCATGGATGTATCCGCCTGTTCACCCTCCAAATGAGATGGATATATGCTTCTAGCAGCCATGTCATGGGTTTTGAAGAAGAACATCTCACTGGAAGGAGTGGGGAAGTCCTGCTCAGAAAAACACCTGCACAACACGGCCCAAGCCTGGGCTACTTGAGTATTGAGTGAAAAATGAATCAAAAGCAACAGGTCAAGGCACGGTGAGAAACACATGGAAGGAAATACAAACAAAAAGCTATTAAAAGAAATCAATGCCACAAACAGAGGAGAAATTACCAATGCTTCTCCCAGTGCCACTGGTTGTTTGCTCACCTTACAAAAGCTCATGAGCCATATTTTGCCCAGTAAGGCAGGGTTCAGCAGTGAGTTTAAAAAAAGTCAAGTCGAGGGTCAGGAAATAGCTCCTCAAAATATAAGCTGTTAGATGCAGCACAGAAGTGCTTTTAGAGACATAAAAAAGAGTTATGAAGTGGGTTCTTTACAACATGTTGGGAAAGAACTTTTATTTGGTGAAACTGCACCAAATACTTATTTTCCTCCTTGTTCTATGCACTGGCACTTAAGCTACAATGAAAAACAATCCTATGCACCTTTAAATATTTCATTGTTTGGATCAAAATGGCTCTACTATGTCTAAAATGGACAGAAGTTTGTTTTTATCAGGAGATACTGCAGCAAATCTTTTGGAAATCTTTTATCAGTGTTCCACTTTGCAACAACCCTGCCGTAAATTTTACCGTGAGGAATTCATTACATAATTGGATGTGGCTCTACCCAATTTATTTTTGCTTCCTGAGAATCCAAACATAATTCATGATTCATGTATAAATTATATCAGGAGCAAGTGATCTGAGTGCAAACTGCATATCGCGTTAAAGAAGACTGAGCTGCTCAAATTCAGTATGTAATATTTTCATTTTAAAATGGAGAACAAGTATGGGAAAGACTTTTGAGCTTCCCTCAATATGTCAAGAGTGAAATACAGCAAGCCCAGAGGGTGAAGCCTCTGTCAAGCCAAGACAATGGAAAATAAAAATGTACATTAGTAAACACGCAATTTATATGCAAACTTCAGTTATACCAATCCAGAAAATGTTAATCAAGACAATCAGCCAGCAGGAGCTGGCACTGAAGAGTTATATATTGGGGTGTGGATGGAGATATTTTCCAACTTTCTTTTTCCCTCTCTCTCAGCAGGTTAGTGTATTAGCCAAGATAGCAAGAATAACATGAGTTTCTGAATACTAAACTCTATGAAAAGGTTTTACACCCTTAAATGTCGCTAGAAATGATGCCTCCTATCTTCAAAAAGGCAAGACAAAACTTCTGACTTTGCTTTTCTCTCTACCTTGTGTTTTCCAGAAGGGCAAAACTGAGCTGGAAAAGCTCCACACATTTTGACATTTTATTGAATCTCCAAGAAGATGCAAAGTATCTTCTTAGTATTATGCAAAAACAAAATTCCCCCCAGGAAACCGAAATCATTTCAAAGGCAGTGAAAACAAGTCAAAACTATCTTGGAAACAGTTTTCCATCAGTTGGCCCACTACAGTCCTTCTGGCAGCACTGAAATGTTCCATTTTCTCCTCTAGTCCATGTTCCCTTGATAAAACAGCTCTTTGCTAATCTACCAGTGAGTAGTGTGGAGGTCACATAGCTGCAAAGTACCCAGAGAAAGCAGGAAGGCAGGGAGCTCAGCAGGCTGTGGAAAAGCCATGAAGCACTTGGGAAGGACCACCCAGCTCAAGATGAGTGAGCCAAACTAGCAGGTTTTAACAGCATTCAACTCTTCTGCATGATCTGTACTAGAAGTGGCCTTTCTTTTCTTAATTTTTCCCATTCCCCCCACAAAAAAGATGACATCTTCTGCAGCAGCCAAATCCTCTTCCCTTTCTACCTTTCCACTACGGGAAAACAGTTTCAGCTCACCAGCCTTATGGCAGCACCAATGGGTCATGCCTGGAGCCATGGCAGAAATGGCATTTCCCAGCAGAGAGATCTCACCCCACCACCAGGGAGCATCTTCCTTACTGGGGCCAGGGAATCCTCCCAATGGGACATGGGACCTACAGGCTCCTAGGGTGGCACAGTGCCCTTAGTCATGGCTGAAACCTACACAGACTAGAAGGACAGAGAAAGCCGTAAGAATATAATGACCACATTTTTGCTGAAGCACTGAAAAACACCTAAGGGGGCTTTAAAAGAGGCAGGCAATAATCAGCAGCACTTTTGCTCCAACAGAACCTTCATTTTTTCACAGAGCTACCTACCAGTCACATCTTTGAAGAGAAGGAAGCTACAGATGGGAGAGGAGAAGAGAGGAGGCAGTGACCCAAATATCCACACTGATGGAAAAAGTGAGACTGGGAATACAGGGAAGTCTCACTACAGGAAAGCCCGTGGAGGATACAGAGAATTAATGCTTTATCCATCTGTAGTTAGTGAAAAATAGGTTTAAGTATTTTAGGAATTCACTCCTAAGCATTCTTTGAAGGCCTGATTCAGCACCCGCTGCACTCGATTTACCCACGTAAGTGCAAAACCACACACTAGAAAAGAAGTTACTTTAGGCTTCGTGAGACTGAAAGAAAGCATCAGACTTCTTGCACCTTTGAAAGTTCAACCTAGTCTTCCCAGAGAAAACCACCAACAAAAACACTGACCAGTCTTTCCAGCAGAAGAGAAAACATTTTATCCATTTACAATCCTGGCCCATTCAGCTCCCAGCATTCTGCATTAAAATACACCAAGGTTTTGAAAGTCAGAAAACCACCTAATGCTACTAGGCACCTCTTCATAGCAAATTATTTCAAAGATGGATGTGGAAAGATCTTCATCATGTTGTTCTCTAGACTCATCAGGAGCAGAACTGACCTTGCAGAGTCATTAAAATGCCAATGACCTACCATTAAAATACCAAAATGCCACCACAGCTAACAGGGGCATAACATACTGGTATTTTTAAGTGAAACACCAATATAGAAGTGTTTTGAGAAAGCAGTTGGAGGCTACTGAAATACCAAAGTCCAGTCATGGGAAGACAACACCCACAGCATTATGGCCATGGCTGACTGCAAGGTCCTCTGCTTGCTGCAAATCAGAAATGTGCTGCAATGAAGAAAAACAGATCACATCTCATCTTTCAGAGGAACTTTTGGAAAGCAATGGCCGTTGCTAAGAGCCACGCCTTTTCCTACATCATGAGGGGAAAATTATCCAGTTAAATACACACACACGTAAGAAATATTCCAGTTTCTTATTTGCAAACAGTGGGAATAATTTCTATTCCAAATTAGACCTTTGTAAATAAATGTAGAATTACAGAGGCCTGCTAGGAACACCAGCGAACAGCTTGACTTACAGGGTTTCAAATAAACCAAATCATGGCACTCAGATCATATGAAAGCAATTTTTCTGTGGAAAATTGGTTTTGCAATCTCAAGCTCTGCTGTAATAAAACTCCCTATAGTGTATTTGTGTGTCCACTGATTCCAGGGACTGATTTGTGCTATATGTTTGCAATTATTTGGTAAGGATATACCAATGACATAACTCTTATGACTACACAGGCTAAGCTCACCTCTTAAAGAACAATGCTTGGAAGTGTTTTCCTTCTCATATTAATCCTCCATGCACTTTAAGTAATTTATGGTTACTTAAAAGTTTTACAATTCTAAAAAGTCTTTGTAGACTAAACCAGATGTTAATCTTCATTTTTAAAAAGTGTTCTTGAACCCAAAAGAGATAGCACCATTGATTAATAACCAAATTTTCTGTCATGTCATCTTTGAAGGATAGTTAAGGAAAACTCCCTTGTGAAATGTACTTTTGAAACATTACTGATGTCTGAATTTCTTTGATTTTCCTCGCTCTCCTTTCACTGCTTCCACTCCATAAAAGCTTCTTTGCATCTTCAGAAATTGTCTTATTAAAAAAAAAATTAAATAAAGTTGCTAAGTAAGTCTGGCCCTTTGACTAAAATTACAATTAACAAGCTATGGGACTGAAATCCATCCCCAAAGCAGATGCATGAACCCAACAAAGTAAACTGGAATAGCTACTGTTGACCTCAAAAGCACCAGCTTGGCCCGCTGCAAACTTTACAAGACTTTTTGGAGAAGTAAGTCACTAGACACCCATCAAGAAATCAAGCAAGCTATTTAAGGTTTACTCTTGCTATATCTTTTAGATAATATGAGAGCCAACATGAGCTATCATTAGATTGGGAATTTTTATGGCCTCAATACTATCACCTAATACAAAGCACTACATGAGACGGCCAGCTATTAACGAAAGAGCGTTAAATATTTAGACAGCTTTGCTGGCTTGTAAAATAAGCCAAAATTAGTGCCTCACAGTATTGCACTCCATTAGGATATTATTTTAAAGGTTGCTATAAGCAGCAGCAATCCCTACAGCTGGGATACAGGCAAGTCTTGTATTCCATTTGCTGAAAGACCTAGGAGTGTTGGCCACTGACATATGAATTTACATTCTGGAATCTGACACCCCCTCTTGAATCACTCAACTGTTTACCCTCCTCTTTGTCATCTTCCCGAAATCCTGGTAGACACAAAGCATCTGCCAGGAGGTTATGCTGAAATCAGCAGGCAGGTCCCACAGAGGAGCTGCTCTGATCTGTGATGGCTCCAACCACACAATGCAACTGGCACCTTCCTCAGTTTGCTTGGTGCTCGTCAGCCAAACAGGAAAATGCAGTCTGATTAGAGGCTGCTTTTTCAGCGAGTGCCAAAATAAAACTTTCGCCTTCCAGAGGGACACATTATTAGTGATTATTTCTCTCGAAAACCCTCTTTTCCAGGAAATCGTCTTTTCTCTCTTCACTTCAGAAAGTTTACACACAGCTTTCCAGGATGTCACTAAAGTGCGAGCAAACTATTTACATTCCTGCCATATGTCTATTGATACCCTGCAGCTGTCTATCTAATTTACAATTAGATACCAAACTCCTGCTTGCGTAACCATTTGCATACTTCCCTATTACATGTTTTTAACACAGTTAAGTAGATGTCATTTTTTTATTTTTTAAATCTAGCTTATTTTTTCTTACCTTAAATTTGTTCATGCCTACACATTTCTCTCAGTAAAAGGGGAGAAGGATTAAAAAATAAGCATTCAGTGCCCTGGTATTGACAGGTTGTAAGAGAGACAGTGATACCTCCAGCCCTGGAGGTTTTTAAGGTAACAGCCGCACAAGTCACCACCAAGCTGGTCACATGCAGACAATTGTCCTGCCCTGATGGGAGACTGGACCTGTAACCCCACAGATCCCATCCCATCAGCTCTCCTACAACTCCCAAATCCTACCATCCTGGCAAAGAGAAGGAAACATCATACCCTACTTCCTTCTGAACAGAGTCCCGAGACATACACCAAGAAAGACAGCCCTCTTCCCTAGGAAACCAAGTCTGGTTGTGTTTTCAGAGCTCTACAGACACTGTAGGCATTAAAACTCCAATTCTGTGTGCCTCCATATGCCTGTTTTTAAATTCAAGCATGTGCTGCAGCTGATTTCATGAGCAGAGCACCTGAACGCAACAGGAACACTCCTTAGCTGGAGCCACATGTGCAGTACCACACGTGAAGGAAGCTACGCCACTGGAACAGGGCCCACACATCCTTCCACTGCCTCCGTGGTATTTCCTCAGTGTAGATTCAATATTTAACCTGCAAATGCTCCCAGAACACACCTTTTCTAGCTCAAAGGGAAGATGCAACTGAGACAATATGTAAACTCCATGTGTGCATCCACATGCAGGCTGAAAGCTGGAGCACAGAAAAGCCCTTTGGGAAACCATGGACGAGCATTGGTCTTTTGTGTGTGTCTGTGTGTGCACACAGCTGCTCTAAAGGATGAGCAAATTCCTCACTCACGTGGTCTCCCCCAGCATCTCCTCATAATTGTCATGCAAAGAAGGATGCAACCTCTGCAAGGCCTGGGGAAAACCTCAGCATATTTGTCTCTGCAATGAAAGGCTGACAGGTATTTTTCCAGGGCTCCAGGGGGAAGCAGGGGAAAAATTAATTTCCTAATCCAAATAAAAGACTTGGAGATTTTAATTCTTTGTTCCATACCTGAACTACTATTGAAATTATATACACATATCAGAAAAAAGCTAATCAAGTTTTCCTTTCTGATGAAACAGTATTCTAGAAAGAAAGTTGTTTTAGGTTAATTAAAGTAAGTTACAGTTGATGAAAAGAGAAAGTCTCACTTTCCTCTTTTCCTATTAAAACACAGTAAGAGTTACAACTCTAAATGCAAGACACTGAACACAAAAAAATATTATCAATTCTGCAACTATCAAGAAGACATTCTGACATCTTCCAAATTATTTTTGTCTTACTTCCACTCAAAAGAAAACCCCATTGAAATTAATGAGCTTTAACAAGCAATTCTGTTTTGAAGAAACAGCTTTTTCTAAGAGAAAATTGTTTCAATGGATTTTTTTTTCTGTTTTGATCACTAACTAATTATTCGAAGACACTGGAGTTCTCTGATCCTGGACATATGACATGGATTATAGTGAAACCAGCTGGAGATTAAATTTCTAACTCACATATGGAGCTCATGACCCTCTTTATGAATCATCACACCGTTTGTTTAATATTTAATGCAACTCTTAGTTACTCTGAAGAAAACGTTGAACAACAGGGGCCCATAAAATTAAAATCACACAGCAAAATCACAGCTACTTGAAAACCCTCTCTCTTCTTTGGGACTTCATCACAAATCTGTCTGATCTAGGTTCATTAAGTTTATTTTTTCACTCCCAAGACAGTAAGATATGATGGAACACTAAAATTTCATATAAACATCTTTGATTACAGCTTCCAAGCCTCAAGACATCGAGCCTTGCCTTTCATGCAAACTTAGGCATGGCAATATCTTGAGATTAAAAAGAAATATTTCTGAGCACGCTAATCTATTGAAATCTTAGGAAGAGCGGGAAATTAAAACTGTTCAGTTCTAGATATAATTTTACTATCTTAAATGCATAGACCATGCACACTGAAAAAGCAACTGCCTCAGTCATGATCTCCCTTTCCCTGGCTCCTTAATTCACCAACTTGAACATTAATTCAGAAGACTATAAGTAGCACCTCTCAGTGAATGCACACCTGCTGTCACAAACATTTTATCTACCTATTTTGGCAAAGCTCAAAGAAATATACTTTTTCTAAATACATTTGCACAGCTTTCAAAAATTGCTATGGTGATAAGTGCTCTTAAATGCGTTGTGCGAGAAGTTTAAAGTTTCACCACCACCAGCTCATCTGAGCAAGGTCAGCAAAGCCAAGCCAAAACCCAGCTCCCCTCCTATCAACCTGAATCTGCCTTTTGTTCAAAGACCTGTTTCCACTCAATATGAGAAGACACCTTCAGCTTTTTTCGTAATTCTTTTTTTTTAATTGTCTTCAGCTTCCAGACCAAAGCACAGATTCACATCCAATCCCCAAAAGACATCGAAAGAGCAAAATCTCTTTCCCGCCATGTTGTTTTCTGGCATCAATCATCTCTCTGCCTTCCCTTTCTGTTCCATCAGTGCTCCCACTCTCACTTACCCTCATCATACCAAAAAATTGCACATCTTCTCACCCCTAGATGCCTATTTCAACCTGGAATGGATCGATACAGCATTCATCAAGTCATATAAGGCTCATGTGGTTCTCTGCTAATAATTCAGTATCAGTAAGCATGATCTTTGCAAACCTCCTTTCAATGTAATGGCTGGTTGAGTGGATTCGGTGTCTGGAGTTGTGTTTTCACATAGCGTAGAGCAGAGCACTGTGCATCTCCGAATCTGCACGTGCTGCAAGTGGTTTATTCATTTTCCAAGAGAAATGCACACAGCTGCAGCCCTGACTTCTGCACAGCCTCTCTGCCTCAGCCCTGAGCATCCACAGAGCATTAGCCTGGCTGCTGAGGCTACTGTCTCTGCAAGCTTGAACCCAGCTGCAGGGTTAGCTGTGGAAACAGAAATCCCAGGCTGCCCATCTACCCAAGCAGGGCAGCAGCACCATTCTTCCACTGAAAACACCAAGCACCCACTCAGTGGAAAGAACAGGCACCTAAAAGTGATTTTTCTACCATGAAAGCACCTGTTGTGGAGTCCTCTGCTGAATTATGTATGTAAGCACAGACCTCCCAAGCCCAGCAACACTGTCCTTGCCATCTCTTGTGGCTCTGCAGTTTGCGTAACTATCCCAGCAGCACCTACTTGTACGCTCCCCAGCAGAATTAATTAATGTTTGCACAGTACTTTGAAGATGAAAGTACTAAGCGACTGCTAAATATCAGGCCAGATTCTCAGCTGGTTTAAAAAATAGCATTTGCAGTGCAGCATCTGGGCCGGCAACCACCCTGGCTCATTAGAGAGACTCTGTAGCAAATGTGGAGGAAAAAAAAGAACTGAAAAAAAAAGAAGAATGTAGAAAAGTAAGAATATATGCAGAAAAGTAGTACTGAAATAATAACCTTCATGCTTTTTGCAGAGTCCCTCCTGCTGCAGAAGAGTACAAATCTGCAGAGCCACGACACCGTTCTCCTTCAAATCTCCTTAAAACTCACCTCTGCTGAGATGCCTACAAATCATTCAGCACTGATTAGCCAGCTGATGTACTGTGACTTCTGCACATTACACTTACTATAACCATCCTGCTCTTAATGTTGGCCCACCCCATCTGTTTACTCAACCTGCTGCTTCTTTCCTATCCTCTGCCTTGAGCATTTGCAAGTTTTTCTTTCTCTTATTTGGTGTCAGGCCTAGCATAGAGATTCACTGACACTGACAAAATGTCTTTCCAGTCTTTTGCAGGCTCCATGCAGCAAGGACACACAAAAGTCAGTCTCAAAGGGTTAGCCTCAATAGGTTCAGATCCACTTACTCAGTGTGCTCCAGTATAAAATGGTTGATCATGGAAAGCACCCCATGAGGTTTACGTCGTGCACATGTTGTACATAAAGCAGTTGTGTGCTTTTACAAAAGGCACTGTGATCCTGCAGTTCAAAGGCTAACCTTACTGCTTATGCTATTTTTTTTTTCTTAAATAGCAGAAATTGCTCTTTAAATCGTAGATATGGGGCCCAAGAAAAAAGAGAAAGAGAGGGGAGGAGGCACCTGCAGACTGCACTCATCTGATGTCAGGACACCACGACCAATGGCAGAAGCAGCTCCGTCAGCTGGACATGTGCAGGATGAAGCACTAAGCAGTGAGTAATATCTGAACATGAGGTATCAGAGTGAGTCATCTCATTGATCGCAGAGGGACTGATACTGCATGACTTGGAGCTGGTCAAATCTCTTATCACAGCCACGTGATCCAGAAGCCAAGCTCAGGCTCACTTCAAAAAAACAGCTCCACTTATTTCAGTGGGAAGTCATGCATGCAAAGGGTGCAGATACTCCTTCCATGGCCTCAGCAGACCTTATATTTTCAACTTGTTCAATAAATCAATCACATGCACAATTCACAGAGATATGAGAGCCCTCAAGCTTTTTCCCACATGCAACAGTAATACTCTACTCACTCAAATGCCTAAAACAGCAGTGGACTTTTAGGTATTTAAATTAAAATATTACATCAAAAGTAAGATTCCGTTCTGCCAGATTCCAGAAAGTGCTACAAATCACAAGGACACTACCTTTGGAAGAACGTGGTTTTTTGGTTTTTTTTTTTTTTTAAGGAAAGGTGAAACCAAAGATAAAATTGGGGCCAGCAGCCTCAAGTTTTTCATCTGTACTCCCTTGGTATTCCCTGATCAAAACATGAGACGAAAGGATACCCCTACCCACCTGAAACCAGGGAGGCTGTTCATATACACACTTTGCAACCAAGTGGGTTAACTTCCAAGCCTTGTGCCTTGGGCAAAGCTGGATATTATTCCATCTGGTTGCAGATCTTTCTTACCCAGTCAGCTTCGTGCTTCTGCTGTCCAAATGAAGCCTTTCTCCATTGAGAAACATTCCTTCTGCCTCTTCAGCATGACTTAGGCTGAGGCTCTGCACTCATAGCCCTAATCTCCACAGAGCTGGGATGAGATTTTCAAAAGCACTTAGTGTTGACCCACCTCTGCTCCAAATCAGTCTGATCATATTAGGTTAACTATATTTAAGTTTGGCCATGTATATTTTGTCATAATAAACTTACCCCAAAGAAATGCTGCTGCTTTAAAACAAGATTACGAGACCTGCAACTATATTTATGCATCTCAATGAAGAATCTGATTTTCCAGTTTCAGGTCTGTGGCATTATTTTGGAGCACACTGAATATTTAGTACTGGCAGAACAGAGGTCAATGCAATTATGTCCCCTCTAAACTGAGTGCTAAAGAAGCACTGCACTGGAGACCTTAAGGCTCAAAACTCAAAAAACTAACACTTGAAATTAATAAAGATCTCAACCCAGCCAGAATGAGCTTTTTTCTTCAGTGTACATGAGTGACTTTGCACAATGAATAAATATAGGACTTTATCTTTCACCTTCTCCATCTTTCCCCCCCCAAAGAATGGCCAGGCAGTGAGTGTTTCTAAATGGTACAAGAAGTGACTGTCAGCTGTTACCAGCTTATTTCCAACACACAAACGCTGGAGAGCCACTTCTCAACTTAGTCCATATGACACCTCCAGAAAGACCACAGTGATAGTTGAGGAGTTTTGGCCATGAAGCTCATACAGTGTAGGACTAAATGTACTCTTACAGATGAGTTGCTTTTTTTAAAAATTAGTATGTTGAACCTTCTTCTGCTGCATTTTCCCTTTTGATATATATATTTTTTAACCGAATCCATAATTGGTCTATCTAAATGATTGACACCAAAGGTGAAGGAACAGTCTGTTAGTCTTGACTGCTGGAGTAATGAATAGAGAAGCTGACATGTTAAATTTCTTCACCTCCAACTGGAATTATAAATTATAGACTTCTTTTACATTATCATAATACCAAGTTCATCTTAAAAATAGAATGATTCCTTGGGGGTGTATTTATAGTGAAAAAATACATATCTAATGCTGTACTTAGCATATCTTCATATTTTAATAAAATTGGATTGATTGTTCCAATTTTGTTCTTATTTTTGGAAATTAAAGAGCAGAATCAGATCATCTTACATTTTTTTACAAGGTCCATTGCTTTGCTCCTGCAGGACATTCTAAAATTTTCAAAAGCTCTCTGTAATTTAACATATCCTCCTGCTCTCCCTACAGCTACTTGGCACATTGCATCTTCCCAGTTTGGCCAAGGGCCACTTTATCTGAGTCTGTACAAACTTTGCAGGGAGTGGAACTGAGATCTGAAGAAGTCTGTGGAAATAAAGTTTCTACCCCATAAAACCCCTTTAATTCAGCCTTCATCCCTAAGCAAACAACTTCTGCGAAACAAATCATTGTGTCCAAATGAATCAGTTTGTGTGAAAGCAAACACAGCCCATCAATAAAAGCAAAGCAATAAACCACAGGGAAATGTCTCCAAGCCAGATACAGCACATTTAGACTCTCAGTGTGCTTTGCATGAGAGGGAGGAGAGAGGGCTCTTTTAACTTTTGTCTAAATTAGACGTAAGTTCAAATCATGCTGGTACAAAATCTCAATGCCCAGCTCCTAATGCTTTAACTGTCTGTGGAAGCGCAGAGAAGACAAGGATGATCTGCATTGTGGGATACCAAGAGGAGGTGGCTCTGGGGAGGGGGTAAATGCTGTCGCCCAGGCCCCAAGCCCTGTCCTCCACCCCAAGGCAGGCCCAGGCAATAAAACTCTCCATCTGCCCCAGATTCTTGACAGTAGTGCTAAAGTCAGAACAGGGGCAAAGGGAGACACCTTGGCCACAGTTCTTTCTGTTCATCTGAGTTTTCTATACCTTTAATGTACACAGCCCTGTCAGCAATGCTGCTTCCTACTGACTATCCCACAGGAAAAAAATCAGCCTCAAGTCATCTGCATGATGAATTCCCCTTCAGCTCTCTTAAGTGCTGCCTGCCTTCAATTACATTGGTGTGCCTTGAACTTATAAAATATTTTCAATTTCCAGAACAGTTTTGACATGGGCAGAGAGGAAGGGACAGCGAAGAACAATACACTTCAAATAATATTTGGCACCATTCAGGATTTCTTTCACCTCAGAAAAAAAATCCTCTAAGACACAAATAAATGTATCTTATTAAGTTAGCAGGATCTTCTCCTAATAGTGCAATTAGCTTTCATAGGAGATAGGCCCATGTACTGTCTTGAGAATAGATTCTCAGGCATATATAAGCATGTAATATCAGGCACACTTCTCTCAAATTAAGGGAAGCATTTGTCATTTCCAGTGCTGACACTGAAAAAGCAGTGTTTTAAATGCTGTATTAACATAGACTCCCAAGGGATCTCCTGAGCAGTGCCTCTCAAAGAGCAAGCCCCTGCACCAACTCCTGCAATTCCCTTTTCACTGCCTGAAGGAGAGCACTGCAGGGGAGCATCCTTTGCATGGGAGGAGGCAGCAAGACCCCAAACACTGCAATGAGCTTGTTAATAAGTCATGGCTGAGACATCTGGAAGACTTTGAGACTTTACTTCTTGCAGCCACATAAGGAGCCTCTGCAGCAGTCCCATCCCATCCTGAACTCCCCACAGAGATCCAGATCTCACCCCCTCACTCTGTTGCTGTACTCAGTACAACATACACAGACCTACCTGTGCATCACCTACCACTCTGCACATTAGGCAAAAGCATCTGTGTTTTACTTCACTTACTGCAGGCTTGGTAAATTGTAGCCCTTATCCATCAATAGGATGGCCTTCATTAGTCTGTTCCCCATCATTTAACGTGACTATAAGCCATCGCCAAACAGATTACACTGACTATTTTATTAATAACCTGTATTCAGCAAATAGGGAAGAAAATGTATTATTCTGGTGACTGTTTCATGTTTGCACCAGAAACATGAGGAAAGTGTGCAGAAAGTGCAAGGAATGCAAAGTCACCACATGGACTCAAAAAAAAAAAAAAGCTAACAAATACTGCCACAGCATATCCAAGCATGCAGTGCAATCTTTAATTGCACACTTACAATTAGTATGATGCCGTTTTGTTGGTATCAGCACAGGCTCAAACGCCTGATCCTTCCCACTCCACAAACCCTACGAAGCGACACAATCTACTCTAATATCGGGAGTTGGCCATTTCTGTAACCCAAAGAGAGGCAGCATCTCCAGAGCATGACTTGCATTGCGGACAGGCGAAATCACCTTCTGAGGGTGTCCATGTTTGTCAACTAACCAGGACAACAAGGCTCTTCACGCAGTTATCCTGGCAGAGATGCATCCTCACCCAGCTGGAACCCCTTGCTGATTCTCTTGGGCTAGGCTCCAGGTGGGGGACAGGAGGAGAGCAGTAACAGCGTGCAGCACTGCACAATTTCCAGCCTCTCTTCAGCCTACGCTGTTTAATATCTGGAACATCTAATAATTATTATTAATTGCACTTAACTGCAAACTGTAAAATAAATGTGAGGATTGCACAAATAAACTCCGGCACACCTGCAGCTTAGCCCCTGCTCTTCACTTGGGTTCAGCTTTACTATGCAAAGTTTGACCCATCTGTTATATACATACTAAAACCAGGCTTGCAAAATCCGTCAACCTGCAAGCCTTGGCAACAAAACCAGCCCAAGAGATGTAAGCGGCACTCTGAGAAGATACTCCCCAGGAATTAGATTTTGTAAACAAACATTTCAGCTAATTGCATTCTTGTTCTCAGTGCAATGAAGGCCCCATTTAGCCAAAGCATTTGTCTACAGAGTTTAGTTTCTTCCATTTAATGAACGTTGATCCTGTCTTAGCCTCGGCTGGTATATCATCAGGATCAACATGAAATGCTAATGGAGAAAGATGCTTAATATCATTTCAAGTGTTTAAGTTACAACTGCAGCTATTAAGGCAAATCCATTTTACCTGTTCCTCCTCAGGCTCCCCAGTGAGACAGATTTAAAAGTTTCCATGGGGAGAAGTGATTCATAATGGCTACACAGTTGAGAGAAAAAGCCTTTCACCATTAATTACAGCCAGCATTTTCCAAACCCAAGCTGGTCATTTCGCCGGCACAACACATAATTAGCAAGGCTCATTTTATTTCGTTGCCTTCACAAATTAGTTCACTTTTTAAAAAGCAAGGTGGCTGCCTCCAGCAGTAAGGATATAACCATGCCAACCAGACAGAAAAATAGCACTTTGTCATCCACTTGTAGTCCATTGCAGAAAAATCCAACAGGTCCCTCAGTTTCCACTCCCCTTGCTGGTTCAATGCAGGAATCAGTGTTGCTCCCTGTGGCATCCTGAACATGAGACTTTGAGGTGCACCCATGTAAGACCGTCACCACCAGTCCTGTGAATGTGATTCTTGGCCATGAGAGAAGCTTCCTCTGTTTCAAACTTTCCAACTGCTCAAAGTGCAGGACCTGCAAGAGCCAGAGCAGTCAGGAGGAGAAGGATGCTTCCTGCTCCTCAATCCCATAGAGCAACTGCACTGGGTCCCGCTCCAGTAGCATCCAAGGCATCCTCACAGTGTGTGCGTTGGACACATCACAGAAATAGGAGGAGGGGATGATGCACTGTAAGAGATGCTGGACTCCAGTTGCCCAGAGAGAACACTCACACATACCACCTGCATTTTGAAGCAGGACTGTTGCTTTCTTTGCATGGCTCAGGCTGCCCCTCAACTTCCTTGAGGAGCAACTTCTCCATAGCAGAGGCTTCAGGGGAATGTGCCTGCCAAAATCCCAGTTTTGAACAAGGCACCCAAAATACTGGTTGGAGCCCCCGGCACCCACTAGATAGAGCATGCTGCTGGAAGCTATTGTTGGAAATACTAAAGTTATCCTCATGCAGATTTTAAAAGGCCACTATTTATGCATGTAAATTCTGAAGGGCATTAGCAGCATCACTGACACACGCTGACAGCCAGCCCAGCTTTGGGAAGGGAATAAGCAGCAGCGACTGCCTGAATAATTGATGTGCTTTTACTCTGCCCCATGGCCCAGTTATTACATTGCTCACTCTCTTCAACTGCCTGTGGTTTCTAAATTAATTAGAAATCTTAATGTCATGGCCAGCCAGTTTAAAAAAAAAAAAAAAAAAAAGACATCAAGAACAAAAGAAAAGAGTGCTTCTCATGCCCTTGAGCCTTGGGATTTCTTCCTTCGGTCTGGCCACGCAGGAAATAAAAGCACGGTCTCAATTTCTGCAGCTCTGGACCCCGCTCACTGGTGCTACCAGCAGCACAGCATGAAATGCACTCCATCTGCAAAGAGCCCCCACTGCACAGGGGTGAACATCCCCACCAAGGTCACTGCCTCCATAACACGGGGCAAAGCCTTTCCTGGGGCTGGCTCATGCACAGCAGCTGCCGCTTTTCACTGCAATGAAATACATCTGGCACATCCCTAGCCCAGCCACTGCAAACCAGGGCCACGCAGCACCAAAAAAAGGGACACCGCTGCAGTCCGGAGGAACCAAAGAGCTCGTGGCTGTTCTGCTCACACAGCTGGCAAAGCTAAATGACTCTGTGGGACCCTGCTCACGGGATGGGAAAAAAGTGTGTGTGACTACCTGACCTCAGAGAACAGGAGATCAAATACAACAACATGACTGGCCATTTTTTGCTACATACCCTTACCTACTTACAATATTGCTTATGCGAAACTTTAAAGCAATACCTATAGGTTTTAAGAAACCCAATGGGAGTAATTCCCATGTTTGAGCCACATTGCAAAAGTGTGGGCAGTTGTGTTTCCAGGCCTCAGAAAGCATGCAGCCATGATAAATCTGGGCATGTTTTTAATCTCTTACTTGCAAAAAGAAATGCTGCTTTTTAAAAAAATCTCTTTACAACTGTACCAGAAGCATAAATAAACATAAATTACTGAACATGCAGATATAATTTTAAATTGCACAGATAATTTAAACTACTATTTCACCTTCTTATAAAAAGCAATGAAATACCAGTGAAACTCAACAGTGTGGCACAGTCTTCGACTTTGCCAAGAAACACATCACATCATATTGTAATCTGGACCACCTTTCTGTTATTCCCCTTGGGAAATTCATTATTTTAAAGGAATCTGATTTTTCAGTCTTTCTTTTTGACATGGATAAACAGAGCATCAACTAGTCTGACTCTCAGTAAAGTTATCCTGTATCTCCCCTACCTGTCAAGTGCCAAACATGACAGACCCACATCAGAGAAGTAAGTTGGTGATGGTGGCAGAAAGCATTAGAGTTTTAAATGACACCATAAATCTGAATAGAAGTATCCAACAATATGAATCCCATTTGTTAGCATGTGGAAGGTAGCTTGAAACACTGTGAGCCCAAACCACAGAGAATATGGTTCTCTAAAAGTTAAATACATTCCGATAATGAGTTTATTTGCTCCAAGAGCTTCTTCTTCTGTCTGCTCTTTTTCCTCTCCTGTCATAATTTTGCACTAAATTGATGCATTCAGAGTCCACCGCAAAAAAAATACACAAGGTTCCATGCAAGTTGCAAATTTAGGCCCTTTCAGTGTTTTTCAACATGCTTCCTGAGATAACACTGCCATTTGTAGGGTGGAAAGATGGACTTTGAGAAAATGATAATGCTGATACATGGAGAAAGCAGAATTGCTCCACCCTATGATTCGTCTGTGTTTGTCTTGGCTTCATACTGCCTCTAAAATGCACGTGCTAATTATCAGCAGGATGGCACTGCAGATGTAGTGAACACAAGATGTCACTCACATGCATTTTTCAAACCCCAGCAACGAAATGAAGTGTCTTGTAAAAACATGTCACGTGTTCATACGGAAAGTTTCCTGACCCCAGCAACATCTGCTGTCTCTCTCTCTTCACATCCATGTTTTTAAGTCTCACTAGACTTGCTTTGCTATACTCAGATTTACAGACCTGCACATTAGATATGCATTTTGTTTCTCATACTGGTATCTACCGACATCTCTTCTTACTTTGAAGTCATTATATTAATTATTACAAAAACTTACTGAAAGGCTCAGCTCATGTAGATCCCTCTAGATTAATCAGAGCAATAAAGAAACCCTACACAGACTTTAAGGCAGAGGAGGGTTCCTGGTCTCTCTTCTGGATCACCATACAGCTAAAAGGATGCACCAGCTGAAGCAGGACCACCACTCTTCAACACGGCCAAGCCATCCTCGTCCAGCTTTTACACCACTTGCCTCCAGAGAGGAAAGAGTGCAAAACCACTCGAGGCCCTGTAGGGGTGCTCACCTCTCAGCCCCGGAAACAAGGTAGAAGAAAATACAGGAGATGGCAGCAGCATGGAGCAGCACAGCTCTTCTCACTGCTTTTTGGAGCCTATTCTTTCAAGATGCAGCCCCCGGCAAAGTGTCTCATGAAAGTTTGATGAACAGCATTTTGTTTAACACCAGCAACTGAGCCCCAGCCCTGCCGAGCCGCGTTGCCCAAACAAAATGTCACGACCCAGGGGGATCAAGGAACTCGATTGCAAGAGGCAGGCGTGCAGGCAGCAGAGGAGCTCACAACCTCCGGAGCAGGGTGCAGCACCCCACGAGTTACTGGGGCACTGAACCGTGAGGAGGCTGCTGTAACACTCTGAACACTGAGCCTCCTCAGACACTTGCCCAGCAGGCTGCCAAGCTGCACCAGGCAGTCTTGCAAACACAGCAAAGTCTGCAGCCCTTTTTCCATTGGCACATAGAAGCCTTGGGATTTTTTCCCCTCTTTTACCCTTTTCACTTCTACATGCACTGAAAAAATTCACAGTATGCTCTTCCCTACCATTTGCTTCAGTATTTTCATGCTCGGCTGCTTTTGTTCCCCTGTTCCCTTTACATAAAGGAATATTCTCAAGAAAAAACTGTGCCTGCATAACTGAAAATACACAAAACCCATATGCAGAGACGGTGCTGGAGGCTCATGCAACGTGATCAGGTCTAAATATTTTAGCATAGCAAACAAATGAGGCTAGACTGTATGGTCCAGTAATTACCTTTTCTTGTTCTTCAGGTGCTAGAAATCCACACGATATTTTTTGCAAAGTACTATATTCAACATTTCTGGAAACAAAGAGAAAAAGAAAATAATTAAAAACCATGTATGCTTGCCTCTGAGGACTTACTAGGCACTCATGAACTTTCTGCTGTACATTTACCAGAGGATACAGCAATGAACAACTGATTTTGGTCAACAGACCTGGTTTTGAAAAGCCTGTAAGAATTTTTAATCTCTGTGAAGCACATCTCTGCATGGGAAGACAGTACTAACACATAACTGAAACTGGTCAGATGAAAAATCAGTGGACAATGTCACTGCCAAAAATTTTTTAAAAAACCTTAGAGATTCAAGTAGTTATCAAACACATGCAGGTACATGAGTATCTCTTCACCACAATAGACTCAAATGTGATCTGGATAAATCGTTGTTAAACCAGACAATTTATCTGAGGTTTTTAGAGGTTGCTGCACCAGAATAACAAAGACCTAGTTTAGTTTGAAAAGAAGGCAAAATAAAGTATGATTGCAACGACAGTAATTGTTTTTCCTCGGCAGCTACAATTTAAAATTTCTCTGTCCCTTTACATCTTCAAATTTCTTCTAATTACAGTGTTAGATGCTAAATATAACATTAATTGACAAAACAATGAAATGGATGGATCCAGGTCAGCCTCCTGGAAGTGTTGGTTTTATTAGGATTAATTACACATGAAAAATTGCTCCTCACAGTTGGGATTGCTACAGATGAAACTTCAGTGAGAATCAGTCTTGTCAGAGTCAAGCTGGATGGCACAGGTCCCCAGGACCTTATCCAATCCCAATGAAACAACTAGAAAACAAAATTAAAAACCCATGCAAGGGAAACAGCAACGAGTCCTCCTGCCTGAATTTTGCTTCCAACATTAACTACAAACCCACCTCATTTTCTGCAATCTGTAGGGGAGAACACAGGTCACGTCATTTGAATGAAGTGTATTGAAATGAAAAAACTTTAAAGGCTGATTAAAATAGGATCCAGTGTTAAACTGGAGCCAATTGTTGCAGCAGTGGGTCCCCAGGCCTTTCCCAACCAGGGCTGTAGCAGAGCTTTGACCCTGCTGACATAGCTCCACACCCTGGACCACCCTACACCTTCAAAAAGTTTCAGACCAAAACAAATGGTCCTGGGGCTCCAGTTTCACATCTTAGCTAGTCCAGAATGGTCTTACTTTAACTTTCAATGGCAAAAAAGTAAAGTTGCACCCCAGCTTTAAGCACTCCTCAGCAGGTCCTCCCCTGAGAGCATGAAAAGAACGAGGCCGAGGCATTGGTCCCTAATACATAATTCATCTAATTTATGTACTGAAGAAGCAATTGCTTGCATTCAGTATCCTTGGAAGTCAGACAAGTAAATTAAAACTTAAAACAAGGCTTGAGCGTCCAGCATGCATGCTGCTTTTTGAGTGATTTCTCTATAATAGGCAAGTATGGATGCTCTGGAAGAAAAAGAGACCTATTCCATGTTGCCTGTCAGCAAAACTGCCTCTGTAAGCAATAAGCAGGCTTTGGATTATCTAAGAAATTTACAGGCAAACTCGGGGTAAGGCCAGTTATTCTTCCTCACTGTACAAATGAAAAAGTCTCTAGATGTAGAGACTACACCCATTTTCAGCCTTGGATTTTGACCAAATATATACAGTTTCAGTAGGAAAAACCACTTTTATAAATGCAGAGCAGACCAGGCAACACCTCATAAGGGCATCCATATACTTTATTTCTAGGAAAAATGCCATTTGTTTAGAGTACTCTACTTGTGCTTTATAGCAAAACCTATACCTGGTTCCAAGAGGCTTTTGGAGAATAATTCTCATTTGATGGTAGCAGTACAGAGCAGAGAAATTGCAGTTTGCCTAGTTTGAAGAAGTTAATGTTTGTTACCCCATTGCCTTGAAATGGCTTCTTAAATGAAAGTAAAACAAGATCTTTGTTTCATTTATGCTACCCTACATTTTACTTCTGCTTGGAGCATGAAGGACTAGAGATAGCACAACATACTGTGGTTTATGGCTCTTCTGTGTCATTTTAAGATTCAGCACATGCTCTTCTCCCAGCTCACCTTTATTTTATCATAATGTGAGTGTACTGACTGGTAAATTTTTCTTGCCTTCCCTTCCCAAATGCCAAATGCATAACCTTGAGTTGGCCTCTGCCGTATTCTATTTCTATGCAGATTTCAAATGCAGATTGGGGAATTCTTGTTCTTATTAAAATAAGAAGGGAACTATACAGGGATTCCTGCAAGAGCAAAGATCTTGCAAAATACTTGTTAGAGAGTTGGTGCTGCTCACTGGCAGTGGCGCACTGCAGGAACTTACAGGGATTTGGCATTAGCCCTAAAAGGGAGAATAAACATACTGAAGAAAGACATGTTGCTTTATCTCTGACTCCTACTAACACTCAGAGCAGTGCAGCTCCTGCCCTTCATCCAGGGGAACCTTGGCTTGATCTTTTACTGCTCTCCACACCATTCAACCTCCTCCCCCTCAAACTACAGTGCTTCTCAGAAAGCATTTGCTGCTTCTTCTCCAGTTCTCCCCTGGTCATACTCTGCCTGGACAATCTGGAAAGCGGCTTCACTTAAGATGGTAAGGAGAGGGGAAATCACCTCTTGCTTCATCCTGTATTACCCTGGAGCTCTACCTGCCAAGTTTACTGCTGAATGAATAATGTCGATATTTCAACATAGCCCATTTTTGCTAACATGGCTGCTGGTGTTCATGTGGTTAAATATTTCTAAATCCTCTGCTGTGGTGAGTAATGCATCCACCCAAAAAGGACAAGGGCACATTGCTCTGCATCACTAGATGCCACTAGAAGGGTAATTAATCTGCAAACTGGCATGCTGCTGCACCTCCATCCCAAACCAGAAGCTGCTAATAAGGAGAGCAATGATAAACACTTTCTGTTTGGCAACAGCAAAGGCTGGGAGGAGAATCCATCAAGATGGGATGGCTCACCCTCAAGCAGCTGTCTTCACTGCAAAAAGCCAAGCAGTCCAACTTCAGTCGCAAATACAACAGAGGGACCCCCAAAAATCACACAAAGTTTTAGGCAATCAGTAGGAGGCTTCTGAAAAAGCCTTGTTTGCTAAAACCTACCAAGCACCTCACTTCTGGCTCTGCAGAGGCGAAGGAGTGAGCACCCAGCGCTTTGTTTTTGGGGATGAAAACCCACATGGAGCAGCACTGCAGCACTCCCGGGCATCAGCATCTCTGCATCAGCCCAACGAAACCAAATCACCAACTTTCACCCACAGTGACTTAATTAACATGCACCCTACAGATTTCTCCAAATCCTCCGCACTGCCATCCTCCATTACCAAGCTCTTTTGATGAAAGTGATTAAAGCTAACAATTATAATTTCTTTTAGAGATGCCCCTAGAGGCTTTGGCGAGGCTCAGACTTCATTGTTCACAGAACACAATGCAAAGAAATCTCTCTCCTGAAGCGCTCATCCTCCAAGAAGACAAGGCAATCAAGGAATAGCAGAAAGAAAGGCATGGAGACAAAAAATTGTTGCTCAAGGTCAAAAAGCAGGCCTCTGACAGAGCTACAACAAAACCCACTTCCCCGGGAGTACTCATGAGGCCATGCTGACTCTCCAATACTAAGCTGATCAAATAATACTCTTTATTTATCAAGTGTGAAGAGCAGGTGAAGCAGTTCACAGTGTTACTTGCTGCTCTGATTTTGATCATGTCTTTTTGTGATGGCTCTCCAAGCAAAGCTAGCCATGACAGTGAAAGGGTTACCTCCCCTTCACATTCTGAAGAACTGCTTCCCATACTTTTTCATGCAGATTACTCAGAAATCAATCTCCCCTTCAAATTTTTTATTCTTCCATCAATGCTCTCAACAAAGAGTGATTGCTCAAGCACCCTTCTCAACCTTGCACTTCCAATTTTTTAAAGAATGGTCAATCTCAATATGCATAATTATAATTGCAAATGGATCGTTTTATCTTGCACTCTTCTGTTTTAATGGGATTATGTACCGTCAAATCTCTACAGTAACATTTAAACTAAAAATGTCCTACGTCATTCATGTGTGGTTTAGATAGTTAAAACATTAATATGCAACCTGTGATATTACAAAAGGTTAGATTTCTAACTATCTGGCCCAGTTATGACACCATAAATCTGATGTAGTCTTCACTGATTGCTAGAAAAATCTTTCCAAGGCAGTATAACTGTAATTTGATAGAACTTTTTGACATACAATTCATCAGCAAGAGAGTGGTTCTGTTGTGCTTTGCACAGGGACAGAACAAAGCACAAGTGTGCAAAGCGAGTGAAGCTTTTAGTCTTTGCAAACAACTTCAGTGCATAAAATATTAAAAGCAATGCTAAACTAATCTCTGGCAAGAAGTGCAGGCAATTCACTACAACTCGTATTACAAATGCCTTTGGTTTACCATTTAAAAAACATTAGAGTCTACCATTATGGTTGTGTATCATAGAGCTGTACATTAACCTCTGTAATTTTCCAACATGGTATATTGCAGTAACACAAATTAGACTATCTGGCAAAAAAAACTTTAAAAGACGCAATATTTAAAGAGAGCAGACAGGAAAGCTCCTCGCTCCTTCCTGCCAAAGACAGCAGGAGAAAGTCCAGTCCTCTTTTCCTCAAAGCAAATGGTAAAATCCCATTAATTTCCCCTGGAACCGACAGATCCGCAGCATCTGGGAAAGGACTCAGTCTAAATACATTGCAGACATAACAGATGAATGATTTGGGGGAAAGGGGTCGCCTGCTCTCATTTTAACACTTCTGTGTAACAGGAACAGAGCAGGTCATTTCTGTAAGCTTGAAAATGCTTTGTGAGCTTTCAGTAGGATTTTCCCTTCAGCGTTTTTTGCCTTCTGTCTCCGTTTTCTTCTTGTTCATATGCTTAATGGCTTTCAAATCTGTTGAGCGTACGAGATGCTTAAAGCCTACACTTGATATTTACTGTTGTAGGACCCACATGGATGAAATACTGCTCTCCTACAATTAATAGGAAAACATTTACATCTCACGTATTTTGGAAGAATTACATCTTTGCCACTAAGAAGCAACTAAATTTTCACATGGACATAATATGGACGTTTTTGTAGCAAGACATCTATTTCAGGTACTGAAAAACAATCATAATAAAATGCTCATCGTGTTTGAAAATTATTCTAATTTCCATGATGAAATTGGTCTGCTCAGAAATACATCTAATGACTAAACCAGAAAGATTTCATTCGGTTTTGTAACCATTTTTGAACATTTCTTTCTTTTCTTGGTGGGATTAAGAGACTTCTAAAAAAATGCAAAAAACTAAGAAAGAAGAAGGAGAACACAGCCCAACACCAAGACAGCCACACTCACCTAAGGCATGCTGGAGTCCTGCTTCTGCTGTGCAGGATGCAGAGCACACACTCAAACCTTGCCACTTCCCCTATGAGGCCACTGGCTTGCTGCTCTCCTTCCTATAGAACTACCTGGCTCCTTTCCCTCACTCTCCACTTCTAACATATCTGAAACTCCATCCAAAGCCATACGCTTCTGTTAAATATATTGAGTTTGAGGAGAAAAAGGTCAGCTTCATTTTGTCTCAGCTGGCTCTAGCTCCCAGCTGTCAGGACCAACGGGTGCTGGGGTTAAGCGAGACTTTTTGAGCCTGTCTTTGAAGCAGAAAGCAGCCATTATTTCAAGCTGGCATCCCAGAGATATTTTTTTCCAAGCACTAGTTCCAAGTGGTTTTTCAAGCAAGCAACCAGGCAGCTATGTGAAACCCAGGATCTGGTATCGGAAGAACCAGGGAGCTCCCTGCAACAGCGAGGCATTTAATGAGAGAGGAGAGGGGAGCCTGGAGCCCTGCCAAATCTAATTCTGGTTATACGTGCCACAGCTGGATTTTTTCAAGTAGGGGCTATTACACTGGCACACTGCTGACCAAAGTCTTCTGTTTCGTGTAAATTCTCTGCAAAGACCTTAGGAGATAAAACTGATTAATCCTAATTAAAATGAAAATCAAGGAAATGACACAGTCTGTTGAATCTACTTGATGAATCAAAAGCTTCCCTCATTTCTATGTTAATTGTCTTTTTACAAATGTGCAGCTCTCTCATACGCACAGAATAATGTTTTCATATTTTTCTTCACTTGGAACATTGCGGGACAGATGTTACAAAGCAACCAGAGAGCCATTCTGCATTATCAGGCCCCTGCAGAAGTGCCTAGCTGGGTGCAGACTCCTTTCTCAGACTTCTCATGGCTTTAAAAAATTTTAAAATCCCAGTCTGCAGCAGTGCAGTAGCCCAGACACGGAAGCTAGGAAAGGACTGGCACGAGGCATGACACAGCACCATCCAAGCATGCTGAAAGGTGTGCAATATGTCCCATTAGCATAGAGCAGGGAATACACCACAAGTTAAATTTAACCAACACAAACATGCCAAATCCCTGCTCTCCATTTGCCTGAGTCCGATAACACTTCCATGAAATATTGCCGCTTGAGTTTTTATCAAAAGCCTACTTACACATAATGTCGTATCACAGAGACGACATTTGGGAAAGCAATCAACCTGCAAAGGCATTCTTGAAGTGCAGAAATGCAGAACAGACCCTTTCAAGGACAGTTCAACTTAGGATGTGAGTGATTTAAAGTGGAATGAACAGGCACACTGCTAACACCAGCCAATTAAGAGGTGGAACGCATTGAAAGGTCTCTATAGATATGCATGTAACACATTAAAGAGATCCACATTCAGTTTGTATCCAGTCAAAATCACATCTTGCCTCAACTTGTAGGGGGTCAAAACTAACCTAAGTGGTAAAGGCATACTGGACAAAACCCAGAATCTGCTGCATTACTTGCTTAGACACCATTTATTGTGGTTACGTTTTATTATACAGTAGTAAAAAATTACAAGGCAACATCCTGTGTTATTTCCCACTGGGATAAATGATACAGATGTACTATTAAACCTCAAAACCAGCACCAGTCTGCCAGGCTACATTCCATTTGTGTCTTTACAATGTGTCAATAGGCTGACATTTATGCCTTTTGATGGTAAAGCGAATTATGTTATAGACATTTAAATATGCCATAAAATGCCTAGCACTGCACAAACCTAGAACTCTTCCAGTCTTTACCAAAACAACACACACAAATCGAAAATCCCACCAGACAGAAGCATTCAAACTTAGGACATATCGGCTTCCTTTTTTTCCATGCTAAATTGATTTTTGTATTGCTGTCAGCCACAGCTGGGGAGGCACTCATGAAGGTCTGCCACAGTTTGCAGCCCAAGGGCATCCTAAGCCATGGAAAGACACCAAAAAGGGATGGTCCTACAGGGATCTCACTGCAAGTCACAGACTATATGTGAACTAAGACATGATCTCAGCATGTTCAGTGGTGCTGAGTGTTTGAGGGACATCAAGTTCAGTAATTCTGATTTAAAACGAGCTTTCTCTGCTTAGTCATCACCAGCTCCTTTGAAAAGGCCAGCCTTGTGAGAAATCAAGACAAAACACTCGAATACTGGCTATTAAATATCCTGCTTGTGGGAAATGTCAAGATAAAAACATGGACACTAGCATACAGTGGATATTTTAGGCCAATCATTGTCTCCCCTTAATGCCATCTGCCAAAGTTTGTTAACATGAAATGACACTCTAAGAAATGCAGGTGGCAGAACCAGACTGGGGAACACAGAAATTCATCCTTGGGGCTAGATGGTCACAATCAAAAAGTCCATCCATGGCCTAATTACAAGGACTCTCTGGGGTAGATGTAGATTGGGATAACTGAAGTGATGCATGGGGATGCGTAAACAGCAACACACGATGGGTTTGGTCTAAAACCAAAGAAGCCCCAAGGCTGTGGTTGGAGCTTTTTTTTTTTTTTGCATGCATCTAATTCCTTAATAATATAAAAGATAAGCAAGAAAAATGAGGAGTTCAGAAATATGCAGCCTGGAAAGGCATGCTGGAAGGAGGGCTACATGCTCCAGTTATTATCCCTCTAGCAACTGGCATGCAAGGATAAGGAAAAGTTGCAAACATACCAACCCCATAGCTTTCTGCAGGGATCACATATTGAAATTATTATAATTGGAATAAGGGGTACCGATGCTTCAGGGACTTGTTTAAAAAAACATCCTTAAAAAGAAAATTATCATAGAAAACAATTTTGGGGTATTTTGCCTCAGAGAACATTTAGAGCTTAATGCATTAGAAATGCAGCTGCATCAGATACTGCAGCAGGATTGTCCATGATCAAGCTGCAGGCAGGAAAATGCCAGGCTGAGGCACTTCATTACAGTGCTTACCATCAAAATGAGACAGAAAGTGGCTGCTTCTCACTCTGACAAGTTTTTAATTGCATCTAGAAATTACCTTCTACTTTAAATTTCATTCCAAAATTGTGTCTAATAGAGTCTGCTCAAGATGAGTTTGTCACACTTCTAAATAATTATTATTAATGTGACACTAACATCTTTCGCTGGAGTTTACGCCACCTAAAGTGTCTTTCAAAAAATGTCCTTATCTTTAAACTTGGCACCAAATGTGACTAAAATGCAGGATTATTCTAACCTTTTAATTCCAAGTGGTTTAGCAGTCACAGTCCTCCAAAAGGTGAGGCTTTCTGTTTTGGTGGCATTAGTAAACATCTTTTGAAGGACAGAAGAATACCTTCCCACATCAGAACACGAGCTACACACATGCACAGGATTAGAGGATACTCATAACTGAGAATAAAGGTTATTAACAGGCCCTATTGTCTCAAGACAGCACAGTCCAATCTAAAAGCCCCAAGACGACCAGATTTTCAAGAGCATCTTCTTCAAGCTTATTCTATGAGCTTTGCATCCTGTCAGGGAAAATATCACATGCAGTCCCAACACAGTGAAGATCACCAACATTGCAGCACTGGCAAAGCATGGACCTTGGAAATCCTGCACCACCAGGATGTGAAGCCACCAGAAAAGCAGAGGGTCTCTAGGCAGGTACCCTCACAAAATCAATTACCCAACAATCTGCTACACAAATTCAATGAGAAACCTTCCAGCTAATGATGAAGATTTTAAAAAGGAAGGAGAAAAAGGCTCCTGGAAACTACACAGTCACACCCTGAAAAAGTTTTCTTTTGATTTATTACAGGGCAAGCCATCCCACAAGTTTTAAAGATCTGTAAATGCAGCTAATCCGGACATTAAAGAACCTCTGTAAATGTCAAATAAATAAATGAAATGTAGCATGAAGAAATCCATGAGAGGAAGAATTTTAAACAGTGTCTCCTCATACAGTTAGTATGCAATATTAGGATTCAATCACCTTTTTCCTGGGACGTGAAATCTGTATAAAGACTGGTATATAAAGACATCTCTGGCTACAGTTACTTTGGAACTGACTTCAACTATCTTTGTTTTATTACCTCAGATAGCATGATGTCATCAGAAGCCTTTTAATGTCTTTTAAGACCTTTTCCAGTTATTTTTAAATTATTAGGTGTGAATATGTGCATGTGTGTGGCATTTCTTTATTCCTGCAGCCATGTGATAAACTGCAGTGCCACAAGATAAATTGCATTCAGTTTACAAATTTGACCTCCTCACTTGAACTCTGCCTGCTAATCCATTTCAGCTGGGACTATTTCTAATATGCCATACTTCCGAACAGCTTTCAAACAGCTGTAGGGGCTTTCTTTTTTTATGTGTTTTAAAATGGATTTCACATTAGAAGTATTTTCTTCTTTGCACCAGAAAGTGGAACAGATTACAAGCAGACAGACCCTGGCTCCTGGCAGCTCCAGGATCGTGTCAGACACATCCCAAGCCAAAAGGGAACAAGAGCTGCTCTAGGTGTACAGGAAACTTTTACGGAGTGGGGTGCTCACACCTTTAATTGTGTGCCCCCAACAATATCTGCCACACACCTGAAATCCCACTAAAATCCTCAGGAGTCATCCTCCTGCATCACCCTGCAACAGTTTTAATGAATTTAGACACTTAAACCTGACCTTCACCTATGTCACCCCGTGTCACGCAGGTGAAACATCACCTACCATACAGGGCTCTCAATTAAACCACGGGCTGTGCCACTACCTGCTCAACTCCGGGCAAGCAATCTGGATAATCCTCTGCTTCCAGGAAAACTTCTGCAATTAAGAACAAATGCCTCAAGTTATGCGCTGTGGTACAAAAACAGTGACTAATAATCAAACCAATTCTGGGTTTGCCTTTGGAACAGATGAATGTATTTTAATTGTTGCAGATGTTAGTTTTCTAGAGGTAGCACAGAACCAGCTATCACTAACACACGTTTTCTCTGTGTGTTTGAGAAGTGCACTGCTTTTCAACATCCTAATTTTTTTAAAAGGTAAACGATTAAAATTTTGTTTGCAGTTAGCCAGAATACACAAATCATCTCCCAACTACTCACCACAATTTTTCACAGAAAGGACAAGAGTAAGTTTTTTAATAACTTGCTTAAATATCCGTGACAGAAGAGTCCTACTGCTGCCAAGCTGCCACTTGCATTTGCCACACCTGACCAAACAGCAAAACTGCCACTTTCTTGGCCTCTCCTTGAATCTTAGACAAGATGGATGCTTGGAGTAGCACTTCTCATTCAGCTGATGGGTACATTTTACTAAGCAAAGCAACCAACTGCACAGTTTAAGCAAAAGCTTAACTCTACATATGCTCTGAGATACCAGGACCCACCAGCGCATGCTGCCACACCATCCCTAATACAGGGTGTAAAGCTCAGCATTACTCCAGCACAAGGAAAACAAGCCAGCCCCCTCCTCAGCTTCAAATAACCAAGAAGTCCTAGCAGCCTCCATAAAACTAATATGGATGAAAATTAAGGATGTGGTTAAGGGCTCTTGCCGGAGTGGGGTCTTGCTGTATTTTTCCAAAAGAAGTTTGATGGGATCAGATATATAAACACGACTGGCTTAAGCAATTAGAGCTGCATTTGCTATAAACTCTGCAATCAAATATTCATTTCATTTTGCAGTGTCATCAGTAGTCTGACACGAGTAAAAGCGAATTAAAAATGCAGGAAAGTATTCCAGGTAATCACATGCTTTTTTTAAGGAGCTAAATTACTTATTTAAATTACAGAGACATACTGAATGGGATGGCTGTGAGAAAAACCTATTGCAGGAACTGGCAGAGACACTGGCTTCGAGTAAATCAAAACTTCTGTGTGATCATACTTGATAACAAAAGCACCAACCAACAGGGTGACTTTTTTTTACCCATTCCAAACCCACATTATAGATACTTTCTACTTCCAGAAAACTGCACTGAATTGAAGCCAGTAGTTAAAACTTGACTATCTTCTAGGCCACGTTGGTTTTGGTTGATATGTTTTCCACAAGTTACATAAATTATTAATCCTTCCTGAATTAAATAAAGAAAGAAATAAAGACATTAAGAAAAAGTGCACTTTTCTTAGGTGATCCTTTAAGGACATTCTGCACATGAAGGTCTCAATGGATAACACAGTTTTATTTACAGTTGGTTTGTGTTTAGATATATGAAAGGAATAATCAACTCTTCCTTAACATGGAAGAGGAGATCTTACTAATGGTTTGACCTGAAATGAAGACAGCAGACCTCTAGTAATTAGAACAAAAAAATGCTTTCAATTTCCCTTCTTTTTGCATAAACCATTACAGAGGTCATTTGGCCAAAATGCATCAGCTGCTGAACACCACAGAGAAATAAATCTGTCTTCTGAGTCTGTTCTCCGCTGAACTCACAGAGAAACCCCATTCCTGACAGTGCTTCTTCATTGATATGGAGAAGCATAAACACAGACAGTATCCAAAACATTTTACCAGAGCAAGAATATTGGTTGAAAAAACATCAAGTGAATGACAAAGGCAGACTATAATTGTTTAAACAGTATGAAGAATTAAAGAAAGTCACTAAGCAGAATATTGAGAGGCAGAATGTTTTCATCCAGTATTAGATTTATCAGTAAAAACCCTGGACAGAAAAATTAAAAAACATTTGGGAGAGTTAGGATTGAATACCACTTTCTTGATTGAGTGGAAGTGCTGGTGAGACACTAATGACCTAAAAGAAAAGAAGGATGGGCAAACCCATGGCGGCTCCCAGATGTCAATGGCTGCTTCACACCAGATAGCTGGGGGGACCATAACAGCTGAGGTGAGAACCGCCCTGAAAGGCCGTCTGTACACATACTTGAGCAGCATCACAAGTCATGTTCAACATCCTCAAATAGTAATTTATTAGGTGGCTGGAATCTCCACGAACACATATCAGACACATTCACACCTATTCCCACATCTGAAACAAGTGACTTCACAAAGAACCACATTAGGGCAATAAAAATGACAGCAACTGGTCTGAACTGGGACAGCAGAAAGCCCTGATGGCTGATGTACACTTACCATGTTAATTTTGAACTGCTCTAAGAGGTCCCCCTGCCCCCAGTGCTAAGCAAACCCCAAGGCAGTGGGTGATCCTAGAGGATACACACGAGGAGCTGCTTGCAGAAGCCCATCTCAAGCCCTTGCTCAGTGCCAGCAGCACAAGGACTTCTTTGTAACACCTATCTTCACAAGCTCCAGACTGTACTTCTGTCATTCACACGGTACCAGCAGAGAGAGCATAGAAAAAGAATTGGGCTTCCAGCATTGAACAAAATGTAGCATATAAAGGAAGCTGACAGGAAGGTGTATTTTTGCTGAGCAGTATCCGATAAATAAATTATAAAGAACTGTAACTGCTAACTATTAAGAGACAGATTTATATGATAGCTAAAGCTTTCATAGTTGAGGAAGGAGTGCCTAATAAAATGGCATAGCTGTGATTTAGCATGGTGTTTAAATTCATCGTTACATATATTTTGTATTTCCGACTGGTCTTCACTACCGAGTCATATATTGGCTTTGCCTGATATACGTGTCCTTTTTTGCATATGTAATGAACTTATCAGCTTCCAGTAGAAAAGGCAATTTTAGAGCTATCTTCTCCCAAGGTTTGTGCTTAAATACGCTGGATGACTCATCCACTGTGCTAATAGACACGGCGAATCCAACAAGGTGAAAAATGTTAAAGGCTGAGATTCTGCACAGCACAGTAGGAGGATGAAGAGCACAAAGACATTAAACTGAGAGGGACTGTCTTACCCAGAAAGGCTTACTGGGAGTGGGGAAAAAAAACCCAACAAACATCCTTATGTATTTTTATCATTTGCTAGGAGCTTATAGGTCCTTCCATGTCAGGCCTTGATCATCCTTGCTGCTGCAAATACAAGTCAGGGCTGCTAAGAAGGTAAATCCCTGAGAAACACAGGCTGAGGTTCCCCAAATTGGTCCTAAAGCTTTCAGTCACCTGGATAAAGTGGCCGAGACTCCCAAGACAGCTTTCATCATCCACAGGAGCCAATGGGGATTTAGCACATCTGAGATTTGCAAGGCTGTGTTCTAAAGCCTAACTTTGGGCAGCATTCCCCTGAATCCTGGCCCAGCTTCTCCCATTTCCAGGCTCAAAGGGACTGATGGCTCAGCTGCTCTGGATTTCTGTCTAACAAGAGGATTTGAGCTCACTGCTCCAGCCACAATGAGTGCAGTCATTGCTGGTCAGTCTGTGCCCCGCTCCAGAAAGAGGGAAACTAGCGGTAACTCCTGTTGCAAAATTGTTAAGGATGGGGGAGAGCTTCATCTAAGTCTGACTGCCTTTCTCAGTGTCATCGTACAGGTTTTACTGTAGCCACAAAAGCAAAGGAATCTGCAGGACTTGGTGTTGCAGTTACACCACAGAACTACATATGAAGACATCATCTCAGATGAATACTCCAAGATTTCTTTTTTAATGAAACCTTTTCCCCATCTTTTCCATAAATATATAAATGAACAAAACCAGAAAACCACTACAGAAACCCTTTGTCCACTTGCAATGTTTTGAAAATAAAACCCAAACCATGTTTCTATTGGATTTAATTTATGCTGAAGCTCAAGTGAACATTTAGGCAGCATTTATCATCTTCAGAGCACTGTGCAAATGCAAGTTAATGCATGATTTGTGGTTCTGCTCAGTAGGTCTGCTACCCTCTAATTCCTGAGTATCTCCATCCTTCAGCCTGACTTGAATCCTGCACCCTGGAGAGCCAACAGCCACCCACCACCCCGGCACTGGCAAGCTGCAAATGTTTCAGATCAGCAGCAGGTCTGGACAGTATGCAGTGAAATCCTGTTGTAGCTCATCTCTGTTTCACTGCAGTTCCTACTTCCGAGTCACATCTCAGCTAAGATTTAGTTAACACAGCTCATAAAATACTATTCCATCTATCTAAATAGCAAAGAAAAGGGGAGGATAAAAAAGGCAAATAAATAAATGTTTTAGAGATAAGATCTTTTGGAGCATTTTAGCAGCTCCTCTTTTTTCCCCCAAATAACAGAGGACTTACACTTATCCTCAAAGATGCTTACAAGTCAGCTTTCTCTTTTAATCACAGCACTTCGGAGAGCAAATAATCGTAATTGTCTTGTACATTGCTGACTACACCAAGAGGAATACAGCAAGGGATATGGCCCAGAAAGGAGCTGGTACATCTCACATCATCAGGAATGAGTAAAACAGAGGCTACATTAAAAGGAAAGGTAGAGAATTTAGTATCACTGCAATAGGAGAAAACACAGTTTCTGACATCTACCAAATATTGGTCTTTCATACGTAGCATATAAACCTAAGTCCAAGTGAGTTCCAAACCCAATGGGTTAAAATAAGAAGTTGGATAACAAAATCAACCACTTGTTAACATAGGAAAGGCAACTGTATTCACATGAACTCTGACAAGCCAAAGGTCACTCCTGCTTTTCTGAAAGCAATAACGCCTCTGGTATTTTCCATGGGACTTGAACTAGGGACTGGATGGAGGGCAGGCGAGGCACAGGCCCCTGTTTACAGCAAAAGGGCAAAATTAGAAATAATCAAAGGGTTAGAGAAACCATTTGATAGTCTTGTACTGCAATCAGAGCCGTACTGCTCTGAAATTGTCTTTGGGATATTTGTTACACAAAATACTTCAACAGCAGGAAAGCCTCAAAGTGCTTCAAGGCTTCCAGGTCTTTGAGGGCAACCAAGAGGTTTGGCATTTTTGACAGCAGGCAGGAAACCTTCTGAGTAATGCCCTGTGTTCATTAAAGTCGTCATGGCAGGATTTCACATGCTTCCTGCAAATATTAAACCTCAGCAAGGAGTAGCAGCACAGACAGCTTTCCAGGAACTCCAAATATCAACAGGCAATTGGGAGGTAAAAGGGACAACGCGCCTGGTGCTCCTCCCACAGCTACATTCCTTCTGGCTAACACAGCGGTTTCATCTTTGTATCTTGGGAACAGAAGCTGAAAGCAGGCAACTTGCCTGAACCCTCAAAAGGGGAAACAGAATTGATTTGCACATACTATACCACAATGTTCCTTTTTCTCCTATTTCCTCTCCTGACCTGCACCATACCTAAGCATTCCCACCTAGCAAGGCTGCTCAGGACCCTCTGAAGTCAAGGGCAGAGGTCCTCAAATGAAAGCCAACTCTAGGATCAGGATCTGTATGTATCAGTCAGCACTTTTTCCTGCCATCAAAACTAAAGAAAACCCAGAAACTGTGTACACAGAAGTAATGAGGACAAAAATGACATCTCCCACCTCTACAAGAAATGGACAATAACACTTTGCATCACAAGGACAAGTGGAGGCAGGACTAAGACTGTATCGATCATTTCCCCTGCACTTCCTAGGGCATTGAATTGCCTTGAAAAGCAGCAGCTGGCACCGGGCACGGATTAATGGAAGGTGAGGTGGCCGTAGCAGGTCCCTACGGGCAGCAGCAGGGACTGCTGGCCCCACTCTGGCACTTTCAATACAAGGATGACTAGCTTCAGCTTATCATCTGTTTCCCTTGCTTAAGGCCAAAAATATGCTACACTGCATGGTGAGCCCAAGGGGGAGGCTTTGATAGCTACATTATGCCTTAGCCTGGAAACCAGACAACACTCGGAACATATTTGAGAGGGAGGACTGAGCAGACATTCCAATTTCTTCACAATGAAAAAATCTCCATAAATACCATTAAGGCATAAAAGAAAGCAATGGGACCCCAAAACACGCTTGTTTCGAGAGTCCACGTGAATTTTTTACACCTTTTAGCCATTTCATTTCCCAGGGAGGAAGAACTGGCACTGGGAGGCAGCAACACAGCACTCTGTGGGGAAATTGGACTCACATAACTTCTCAACTCGACTGGGAGGCAGCAACAGAGCCCCAGCAAGCTGTGTGGAGCCACTTTGCATCTGGAACCAAAGATGCCTTCCTTCCCCAAGAGTCACCACGGCAAGGTCAGCAGGCACTGCTCAGCCAGACTTTCCTTCCTCTGCTGTGGATGGAAGCCAGCCAGAGGCAGCTCAAGGCTTTGGAGAAACCAGGAACCCCAAGTGCCAGTTACGGTTTTTTCACAGGTAAATAAGAGCAAAGCGCCCAGAGGAGATGCTTGGCCACCGAAGTGTGTGGAGTCATGGCACGGGACCGCTCTGTTTACTCCAGCCAAGGAGTCCCTGCAGAAGGTTGGATGCTATTTTTGAATCCTGCAGGCTGATGGACAAATTCCTGAGGCAGAGAGCCTCACAAGGGACTCCACCGCAGGAAAATGAACGCAGCTGTGCAAGGAAAAAGCATATTCAGCAGAATCCAGCAGGGCTGGGAGGCACTCAGAGCCCAGCAGGCATAGCTGGCAGCACCCAGTGAGATGAGAGCAGGCAAGTGCCGGGAGGCAGCGGGCACTCAGCAGCACTTCAAAGAATCATAGCATCATGGAATATCCTGAGTAGGAAGGGACCCACAAGGATCATAAAAGTCCAACTCCTGGCCCTGCACAGCACCACTGAAGTGGAGACCTACCAATTCCTCTGCTCCAGCCCCTGGCAATGGGAACTGATTCATAACTCTGGCTTTCCCAAACTGGATGCTCCCACAAGAATGATGCTGGCTATTTCTCATGCTGCTACATGCCTTTTCTCCTTCCTCCTGAAAGGCCCTCTGCATTGCTCCTTTCTATTCAATGCACACATTTCCAAGAGCTTTCTGTGAAGACCTGAGCTGTCTTGAGGCAGAGGTGTTAAAAGTATTCACGCCTTCTCAGTCACCAGCAGCACCCTTTTCTCGTTTGGGCACTCCCCCTCCAACAGGAGTAAATCTGAGAAGCTGAAGTGAGAGCTGGACTTCCAAAGGAAAGCTGAAGAGAGAACCAAGGATTTCCACTGCAAAAGTTTAGCGCACATAAAACCACGACTGAAGTCAGGGGAGCTCGTGCTTCAAACAAACAGAGCACAACACACACACACACTCTCTATGCAGGCAGGTCTGACCCCAAACCCAAAGCCAGTAGGCAGAGCTCTCCAACCTTGACTCTTCCATCTGCAGCGTCACCCAAGTAAATACACAGACAGATAGACAGATATTCTGCAATAGTCAGGAGAAAATAAACTCATCACTGCTTCTAGAACACAGCAACACATCTGAAACAGTACAAAGGAGTCAAAATTATGTTAACAATTGTATCCTCAGCATTTCAATACTTGGCAAGTAATAAAATATGAGGCCAACAGCCAAGGGAATACAAAATACTGTGAAGGTGCTCACTATATATCCATCGTCCCTTCTTACACCAGGGGGACAACAGTTTGGTTTGGGGGATTTTCTTTGCTTGCAGGGGGAAAACACAAAGCCACAAACAGCAAACTTTTGAAGTACAGAGGGGAAACACAAAGCGAGCAATATAAAAAGATACCAACCCTTCCAGTCCATATTTAGGTGGTATTTACAACTACAGCTGGTTGGGGAAAAAATAATAATTAGGCAATCAGGTCATTTTTAGGATAAAGCATGGCCCTTTGACGACACACAAATCCTCCTTCTGCCAGACACTTAACCTATCTTTGAAGGCTGCAGAGAGCTGACTAAAGAGAAACACAGCATTTCACCATTCACTCCAAATTATGCTTGTTTGCTTGTTTACTGGATTATTTTCAAAGGCTGCAACAGAGGCATAGACTGCCTAAAGGTTTACACTGGATTTCTTTGTCATCTTGCTACATTTAAGGCCAGAACAAAATGAAGGGGCTTTTTCCTTCTTTTTCATGTTTGTTACAACTCCACTCCGACAATCTGACAGCATGTTGTATTGCCTTGGGCAAGGATACACTCTAGTAGGTTAGGAGAAATAAACTGCACAGTAACATCTTATAACCATCTAAGTTGGTTTTCGTATTCAGATCTTAATAAAAGAAGTTACAGTAAGAATTGAGACCAGCACAATGATGTTCATCTGCTACAGCAGATGATCCCAGACAATTTTCCACCAAGGGCTCACTACCTTTTCTCCTACAGGATTTCTAACAGATTTGGAAGGGGTCTGGCTATCTCATGTCCTTGCCCAAGAAGGGACACCATGAAATCAGCAGCACCTTGCTAGAAGCCTCCTCCGGCTGGTGCTACGAAATGTGAGGGAGCAGCGGCGCTGCTGAAGGTGGCACAGCGTGGAAAACAACGCGTGACCGCATGTGGGTTCGTCACGCTCCAGGAATTACAGGACAGCCAAGGTGAGGAGCATCAGCAAGGATGCACCAAGAATGCTGGGTTTTGGAGTGGAGCTACATCCAGGGCCTTTGCCTGCCACAGCACGCACTCTGCACAATGAGCACGCACACAGCATCCTGGTGGGTTTGTCCTGTGCTTCAAAAATCCTCTCTGCTCCTGTCCTTTGAAGGCTACAGTTGCTTCCTGTAGCCAGAAAATGAAGTGACAATAGGATAAGTAAATTTGAGCCTCCAAAATTCTGACACGTGGGTATTAGAGTAAGATTCAAAACATTAAAATCATTGTTGAAGGATAATCTGACCTGCATAACCATACATTTTCTCATACAGTTATAATCGTTTCCAAGGGGGAGGGTCAAAAGAAGAAGAAAGCAAGCATGAACTGGAACCATTTTAAAAATTCATGTGATTTTTTTCTTATTGGAATTACCTTGATCATTAATTACAAAGACATTGTTAATTCCAGGAGAAGGTGGAATAGGAACATCTACTTTAAAAATAAAATTAAGGAAGGTATGTGGTAAAGCACCATTCAGACTATAAAACATGAAGATTTTAAGCTTAAGCTCACAAGATCTTAGGGTTACACTTATCCTTTGCAGGCATACAACATGGATTTTCAAATTATTTCCAAGGGGTTAAAGAAAAATCAGTTGTGATTGAAAATAGGGAGTGGGGGGAAGACACCAAATTTGCTTGATGTTTAGAGAAAATCATGTGTTTACTACCCTGCTTTCCACCCACAACAAACACACGTTTTAGCAACGAACAGTTGGAGAAGCAGAAGCTGCCAGTGAAAGTCAAACACGACATGCAAAAGACATCTTATTTTTTTCTTTTTTCTTTTATGCTAATTCAGAAAAGAAAAGCTTCATCTTTTAGACCCTAGGATTAAACAGATAGCTCTGAGTCCCTCATTATCAGATCAGCTGCCACCCAGGGAAACCACAAAAAATAAGGATGCAATTTTTGGCTTTCTCTTGAAAGGGACCATGACCCCTCCTCCTGCCCTGAGAGAAGCACTCCTGATGCCCCAGGCAATACCCAGCCATGCCATGCTCTTGCCTCACCACCAAAGTCATGAAGGGAAGAGCTGAAGAAGCTGCCAAAGTGTCGAAAGGGCAACATGCTGCCTCCAGAATGCATGGCAGCAACTCTGGCCACCGGAAACATGTACATCCCTTTTATTGCCAACTTCCCACAAAGCAAATGGATATTTCAGCTATTCCAACAGATCATGAAATTCTGTTTAACTGATCTCCAATCAGCTCTACAGTGATACATTCCTGAGAGTCAGCGGAGCCCTGCTGGTTATGGCAACTGACAATTTTAGAGAAAGCAATTCTGAGAACCAGATAAATTTGCTTTTAAAAAGATTATTTAAGAGCCACTCTGTCTAGTATGTTCTATGACCATTCCCCAGCAAGTCTAATTGCAGACCTTCAAGCAAACATTTTAACATTTTGCTCCAGTATCTGTTCAAGCCAGGATGCAACAAAGTTTGTGGAAGCTTCAACAATGGCTCTTGATGGTGGAATAACACCTTGAACTTCTCAAGGGCATGCCAGGTTAGTTTTTCTGCTACTCCATTAAACTTTTAACACAGCTTCAGCAAATAATGAGTTTACAGACTGGGATTGTTCCCAAACCAAGGTACCAGCAGACAGTAATGAAGTAAAAATGCAAAATGCCCATTGGTGGCATAAGTTACACATCACCCATCAATCGTTGCAGAGACTGACAGTCATGGGAGACCATTTCAAAGCCAATACAGGAACTTTATAGGCAGGAAAGGGTCAGGATGGCAGTAGTGATGAAGTGGGAGGAAAGCAGCACGCGAGCTATCATTCATTATTTTACTACTACCATAGTACCCAAAAATCCCAGTGGAGTCCTAAGCTCCAGCCCGCTAAGTACTGCACACACGTAAAGGAAAACCCCTTCTGCCCTGAACAATATATATTCAATAAGTCTGAGGACAAAGACCATGAAAGAGGCAGTGGCACTGTCCCTGTGGTGCAGATGGCCAACCAGGGCAGGAGGAGGTTATGCACCTTGTGCAAGGTCAGATGAAAAATCAATGTTGTGCGAGCACAGGTCACCTGAATTGCAGTCTGGAGACCACTGCAAGGCCAGCCCTCCCCACTCTGATGTCTGGGCCAGCACTGCTAAATGCTGTGCTTACGTACTTCGTGCATCCTCCTGGAATGCCACTCTCTGCTGCCACAAGTTGGGAATTCATCAAGGAAATCCCTCTGAATGCGCTGTGAAAAACTGACTGTTTCAGAACTGCACTCTGAGACTCTCTCAGGATCTTTAGACCCAACTGATACATGAGGTAGTCAAACAGGTAACAAGTGTGGAGGAATACATGTCCCTTGAGGGATGCAAAATCTTCTGACAACCTCACAAATCAAGACCGCTCCAGTTAAAAAACTCCACACAGCATTTGGGAATCACTCATTTTTAGCAAAATTACCTAAAAGCTGGAAGGGCCCCATTTGCAGAGAAAACTGTGGCACAAGCCAGTAAAACCAGTGATCCACAACAGAAGGAGAAAGAAACTCAATACTGCAGTGCTCCCTGGGGAAGCTTATCCTGGCTCAGAAGGATGGCTCACTAGGAGAGGAGAAGAATTAAATGCAGCAGCATTGTTACCCTTGGCCCCTAAGTGCAAGGCCACGCTATGTTCTCTATTTCCATTAACTTCACAACTATTAATATCCCATTCCTCTCTGGTACAGTGGAAGATGGTGAGTTCTTATATTCCAGGGATTTGAAAACTGACCCAAAATCAGTTAAGTTAAAGCCTTACCTGCTGTGAACATGCTTTACTGTAAATGGTAAGATTTGAGTGGCACCTCTGTAGCAGTCCTCTGCACTAACTGTAGATCAACTGGATATTTTATACACTTTTATGAAAGGATTTTTCAGAGCTAGACATCCCTTGTTTCTTAGCATCATCATAGCAAAGAGAATATACCTCATCATTTTCCTTTTCTGTCAATCCAAGCTATTTATCACAGAGGCTAAGAGTTGACCCATTAATGGGATAAGGATTTCTAATCTATCAAGAATATATGCCAACAACTAATCATTAGATCCTCTGTAAGCCTATACATTATTTACTTTTGACATTACACATCATACAGCTTTTTTTTTCACTCAAAATCATCCCTAGACCCACATTACTCTTGAATGGAAGAAGATGGCTACAGAAAACTGTTTAACACCAGAAGAACCGAAGAGCCTGTATCAGCTCCTCAGACAAGATAAATCAACAACAGCCACTGACCTGATTTCAGTGGCACTAAGCTAATTTGCATCAGCTGAGCACGGGACCCATTATCAATAGATTTGGAAATGAGCAAGCAGATGCAAAAAACTCATTTGGCATTGCAAGAGTGGCTGTAAGAGGCTCTTATGAAGCTTTCTTACTGAGGGTTTGATTTTTGCAGCCCCACTAGAGAGCATCTAGTTTCCACACTGGGTCTGAGGATCAAGTGCTTGTGGATACTATGGCACAAGGCTCTTCGAAAGAATGGTTACCAGTATGGAAAGGGTTTGTCACGTGCATGATTTTCATGCACACCCCAAGGAACCAAGCTAGCTCAGAGAAGGACAGAGAGGGGTTAAAGCAATGATGTACTCCTCCTTCTTCACTCACATTACCCATTCTCCACCCCAACACCATCCTGCAGAGCTTCAGCTCAGAAGGGAGCTTGGTCATCCAGACTTGTTTATTTTTACGGTTCTGGAGGAGATGATAATCCAGACTCAAGTAAGAAGATAACTTCCATATTTAAACAGCTACACATATTCTCAGCCTATTTCAGGAGCACAGGGAAGATAACACAGAGCTCCACTTTCCAGGCTTACCATGTTAAGAGGATAAAAAGAGAACTCTTGTTAATACTTGTGCCTAGACAGTAGAGCATTATGGCTTGGATTCACAAAGGGATTTAGAACTCTAAGTCCCGCTGAAATCAGGAAATGAATGGGACTTAGGGTCCTAAGGGCCTTTGAGAGTCCCAGTCTAAGTGCCTCCTCCTTTTGAAGCCAATGGGAACAATGCCATGGCATTAAACAAGGGCAGAGCCTGCCCATGAAGATTTAACTCTATTAAAAGACATGGGGTTATCTGGTGACAAACAGGCACAACACCCTTGGTGAAGAGACTTCGGCCTGAATGCTTTTAAAGCTTCCACTGCGCTCCATCAAACGGAGCTGAAGCAAAGTCCATACACGTCAATGAGAGCTTTGCAGTGAGATTAAGATTTCAGTCCAAGTCCTCGAGTCAGAGGCAGAGGAGTTGTCACTGGGAAGACAAACTGTGCTATTAGCAAGCCTGGACCATGCACTATTACTGCATAAAGATCTTTGGGTAGGCAGGCAACAGTGCACAGTGGTGTAGTTTCACCCTTTGGTTTTCTGTGATTAAAGCTTGGCATGCCCTAATCCACACTGACTTTAAAAATATTCTGTGAAGTAAATGCAGTCATGGTATTTGCACTTCATTCATTATTGCTATTTTAAATACACTTTCAATACAGATCAGTGGCACGTGCTCTTATAGAATGAAACAGGGTCTCCCAATACAGGCTGCACCAGCACTACTGAAATTTTCTACACTAGTAAGGAGAGAAGAAAATAATCTTACCCACCTTCTGTACCTTCTGTACCTGAACACAGCACAGGAGAAATAAAGGGCATTATCTAAGCAAGTATCAAGTGTTTAAGTATTATTAACTGCTACTAAGCCCTTCATTGTGCTGGTATAGTATGTCCCTTTTGCTTATACAGCATCAGAAAGCTTCATAATGTAAGACAAGGGGATACCAAGAAATGACCTAATGGAAATCACATTTGCATGGTGAATCAAAGATCTTTCCTTAAAAAGCATCCCTGAAATCTTCCAGGGTGTGCCACAGACAATTTGACACAGGGTCAAAAAAGATTCATCATCACTGTAGCAATGCTATCTCAACGTCCAGAACATGTAGCTAAAGCTACCTCTGTTCTACCTAGTCAGGAGAAGTGGAGGGAAAAAAAGAAAAAGGTGTTTTGTTTTTCTTTTTTTAAAAAGGAAATCAATAAACACCAGCACTTCATCTCTGCTCAATTTAGCCCTTTCTGGAAGCACAGATAATTCCTGATGGCAGTTGTCCAAAGTGTCCAAATTCAGACAGTCTGATAGCCCTTTCAGTAGGGTTAGTCCTGGTGGAGACAATAATCAGGCCTCCCACGACGAATTTCATTCAACGAGCGGTGCTGATTACGGGAGTGGTTCAAATCATCACACAGTATTGACCAGAGATCAATTTTCAGCTTGAGGTATTGTGGAGAACATATAGTACACAGCCAAACTAAAGGCAGGGAGTAGGAATTCAATAGCCTACCCAACCATGTCAAATAAAAGCCTGAACAGATAGATGCTACAATTTCTGCCCCCTGAATCCCATGGTTTTAAAGGTACACACTATGATGAAATGGAGCCTGAGGAACTGTATTTCATCATTACATTTTGCTGCATCATTAAAATTACCATTTGGTTTCTCCACCCCAAATTTACTTCAGTCGATGTGATTCACATTAAAAAAAACAGAAGACAACTTGCTCAAACAGCTCTCCCTTTGATCCCCTCTTTCCTTAATCAAAATTCTCTGAGCCAGGTAAAGACAGCCCTTCCTGCTGCAGGTGCCTCATCCCCCAACAGTACAATGTTTTTCACCTCTACCCATGCCACGGATCACAACTTTCAGCTCTGACCCCACACCACCACCATCTTTTGTAAAGGGGGAACAGACAGTGATGAAGTTCCCTGAAGACCCCATACTGCCAAGCATTGCTGCATGCTTCTAGCCCTTAACACTTTTAAGAAGAAAAAAAAATATACCTACGAGGTAAGGAAATACAGCATGTCCTAAAAATAGTCAAAGAAAGAAAAAGGCGCTTGAGAAGGGATTCCTTTCCCAGTTATGCTCACTGTCATGTGTATTACAGGATCACCAGCTCTGTAGAGCATTCAAAGAGGAACCAGCTCTGTGGCAAAGAAAAGAAGGTCAGGGTCCATTTTAGGACACACAGTTGCACAGGTCTCCCTGACAAGTACCAGCTCCCAGGAAAACAGCCTTCCCTTAGGGAAACCTGCACCAAAAGTAGTTTTCTCCCTTGCTTCTCCAGCCCCCATTGCCTAGTTGCATTCCTCAGCACACAGAGGATGCTGGGATTCAGCATCACTGACACTGGGAACAGAGGACGGGAGGGAGGGCATGGGGCAAAAACAGACATGTGGAGCCTTGCACAGACCCTCCCAAAATGTCTACAGACACCTTCTGGATGGGACAATTTGCTGCAGATATCTGTGCAAACACACAACTTGACAAGGCAGCATTGAAGCAGGGGGCTTCGACATGGGCAAAACATATTTTACTTGCGGGAAGAGAAACTGGGAATCAGGAGCAAGTGTGGGACTTGGTCTGTTCACTGAAAAGTTTTGGTGACTCTTAGGATGGGTTTTTTCAAGTGTGCAAGGGTAGAGAGCTTAATCTTGTAGAGATCAGGAATTCTTGACATTTTTTAACAAAGATTTTTTTTCAACTCATCTATTATTTACAGAACCTATTTTACAATTTCCACAGGGCTCAAAGAACAGTAATACAATGTGTCTTTTAAAAAGGAAGAGAAACTTGAAAATGGTTAATCTAAAAATCACATTGAATCACAGGAAAAGTGAATTTAGCAAAGTCATTGACTACCATTATGCTGTAACAAGCTGTAATGTAGCAAGGAAGGACAGATTTCCAAGCTTCTCCCCCTGTCTATACCCAAGCCTAACACAGAAAATAATAAACCAAGAGAAACTCCCAAGCTAGAGAAGGTTAAATTCCAGTCCTTCACAAGTCAGCAGCTGTACTGAGTTGACTTCCCACAACCACAAGCAAAAAGCGGGAGCTTATGCACATGGCGCATTTCAATGTTCCTCATAAGATCCTACTGTTTCTCTTTACTCTCTCATTTTATGTTTTCTTATTATTTTCTTTAAGCTATTAAAGTCCTCCTACTCGCACGCATTTGGTTTTTTTCAACTTTAACTGTTCTGGAGTCCTTCCTGTGTTTTCTACAGCCTTATTCCTCTTAGTCTTACTAAGCTAAACATAAAATCAAACCTAATTTGGTCATGAATGGGTAAAGAAATATAACAGTGGTCTAGGGAAAACTGTATTAAATTATCCCAAGCAAACCTAGCTACAAGACAAGAACTACCAACAGGAATTAAAAATAGGGAGTTGTCAGAAGATGGTTTTGGGTTTTTTTTCCTTTTACCTATTTTTCAATCTGTCAAAAAGCAAATATAAAACAAAGACCAAAATAAAGTAACTATGATAAAATATAGTGCTGAATGTTTGAAACAAGACAGCGAGTTCAGTTTTAAGAGACTCAGTTTAGGGATCCCTCATCTACATAAGCCCTCAAACAATGATGTGTTCTAACAGGGTGAAGTGCTAAAATGCATCTGAGCTGCAAACAGGGGATTGGTATCCTGCAGTGACAGAAAATTACTGCTGGGTGACAGGGCCTGCAAAGTTAAATTGTATTGCTTTAAAGGAGAAGAAGATAAGAGTACTGCTAGGAAATGCAGGCTGCTATACAGTAGAGTACACTGTGCACACACCAGGATTAGAAGTCCCTCTTACTATTCTGCTATTGTAGTGGCCAAGGCATGCCAAATGAATTAAGGAACTTCATTATGACTTAGAAGAAGAAATAATTTCAATTTAATTATACATATATATATATATACACACACACACATACATGGCCTGGAGCTTTACAAATCCCAGAATTCCTGTTAAGCATTTAAAATATTAAATGAGAAATTTACCTGCTATTTTTACAAGTTGCCCTCTGCCCTCACAAATAAGAGATGATGTGTTCCTGCTTTTCTAACCTCAACTAACTACACCAGTTTTTTCTGAAGATATTCCTGTGCCTTCATTTTCAGCTCCTCCATTCTGCAGTGCTTGGTGTTATGGTGTAGCACTTTTCCCAGGGTTTCCCCTTGTATTGTAATGCACCAAACATTTGGACTTTTCTACTTCTTTTTACTATAAAAAGCATCTTTAATCACCTAGATAGTAGTTTCAAAAACAATTATTTGCAGTATGCAAACTAATTTGCTATCAGATTTTTTTTTAATGCTGTACACTTGCCCTTTAAAAATAATATCTTTTATTTAAAAAAGAAAAGCGAGTAGGACATCTAATAAGTGTGACCCACAAGATCTCCAGTCTGCTGGAAAATCAGAGCCATGGCACTCAACTGTAATTGTTCCTTATCTTCTGAAAAGTTCATCCACAGCTGGCCATTTTAGCTATCCAGCGATAAATTTTAAAAATATGAATTTTCGTTTCTGTAACATGAAAGTCTCTGTTAATTGAACAAATTCAATCAGCCATCCTACAGACTGGCCAAAGCTTGCATGGAAATGAAAAAGACTGAGATAAGACAAACAATTCAACACAACTCCTGTTTCTACATGAAAAATTTACTGCCAGTCAAAATGTCAGCACTCGGGGGCACATGGAGATTGCGAAAAAGCTGTGATTGCTCCACACACACAATTTAAGCAGATTCTTCTTCTTGCTGTTACCTCTGCACCTTCCCCTTGACGTGATTTACAGCTAGCCTGATGAAGCTCAGCCAGCTATGGCTGAGATACAGAAACAATCTGGTCCATCGCTGAGAAGCACTGAGCACCTCCAAAACCTGTTCTGCGTTAACCTCTGTGCCTACTGATGGATTTCAGTGCCCCGGGCTTCAACTGATCAAGGGTCTGTCAATACTTCCCTGGAAACAGCCTCTCGTCCTGCAGCACAAGGGTTCATTTGAAAGACCTTGTGTTGATTGCTAACATGTGTCCTCACTTACAATATTTTATTTCATGGTGAAATTCAGATGCAGTTATGATTTCAAGTTTTAAAACACTGTAGCAGTGGATTTGAATGGATAAGCAGACTAAGCATAGTTAAAAGTCCCACTGGGAAATCTTGAAAAGACTAATTTATGAATATGCAAACACTTTCATGTCACTCAATCCTGATAAACTCCAGTTGCACGAGCCCACGAGATGAAGGCAATCTGATACTAAACAAAGCCACAAACTGCAAGAATAGTAGCTTACAAAGGATTTATACTGAGGAATTTATTCTGTGCAGGTTTCCTTTCAAACACACTGCCGCTTGCACTCTCCTTCTTTTCCAAAGACTCGTATATTGTTCTTTTGTGACCACTTTACTCCTCATAGTAGTTTTTGACATCTGCATTAAACTACCCTATGTATTCCCATCTTTTCTGCACTAAGTGGCATAAGTAGAAGAAAAGGAAGCTCTATTTCTCCTGACACACACAAAGTCACACAAATAAAAATACTGTTACAGCTGAAAGGAAGAATTTGCTGTTTGCTTTGTTTGTATTTAGAAAGCTTATCACAACTAAAAATACACCTTGCCTGGCAATACTAAAGACATGTTAGTGGCGATGCACAGGATTTGCAAAATTATTTCACTCTAACTTAATGCTGCAATCAGCAGTAAAAGGACCATCAGTAGCCTGAAAGGGGTAGGGGCGATTCCAGACATAGCCTGCATTAGGAATGCAAGCCGACAGGGAGCATTTGGAGCAACCACCCCTCAGAGAGATGTATCATTAAAGTTAGGACACAAAACCAGTTTGGTTATTGACAGCCAGGGTGTGTGTCCTACATACTGCTGTGCATGGTCGGGGTCACATCCTGACCCAGCTGCACACTTGGATTCAGTGCCTCTTCAGCGCTCTCATCCTTGTCCTTGCTGTCATATTATTCTAAGTATTATGGATGATAAACCAGGGCCTGCTGAAGCTGTGACTAAACCTTCCACTAGCATTAAACTGACTTCACTGAGGTCAGAGGAGAAAAAAATCAGACCTGCATTATCACACAAGGTGGCAAGAGGCAGGGAATGGCACAGATATGGCAAAACACGGCAGCTTCTCCTCGGTAGAAGAGACACCAGAAAGCCCCACAACCCAAGCAGCCAGCAGGAGAGGGGATGTGCCCTCCAGCATCTCTTCAGAGCAGGAGACAGGACTGATTGCGAAGCTTCAGATCACAGAGTCCCTGTCAGTACATCCGTCCCTGGACGTCAGCAGATTAAATAAATACGGCCACACAGGTCTGCAGGTTAAATGGAAAGATGTTTATTGGCCCGGACTGCAAGCATGGGGTGGGTCTGCTCCTTTGAAATCTATATGTTTAAACTTTACTTCCTCTCTCATTAGCCTGATTTGAGACCACCACCACAGTGCTATTTTCTCATTTGGCCAAATGCACATAGACCATTTTCAGAAATGTTTTTTGACCTTCAGAACAGACACACAGCGTCTTTTCATGGTACCTGCGGCTCACAGAGATCACACACAGCTTTGGAAACAACTCAAATCAACACGTTAAGAGCAGTCTGAGGAGCCAGGTCTGAGCAAAGGATCATCCAGCACTGACTCCAAGGACATCCTGAGATCACTGGTGACCATCAACAAAGCAGCAAGAATGTGGTCAAACCAAGACTACTGCCAGAAGTAAAATCTCCATTACTGTGCTCTGTTGAGGAAAACTGAGAAAGTTGAACTAAAATGCCTTACTGGTGAATTATGGCCAAAGCTGAGACACTCCAGTCAGAGAAGAAAAGCAGTCTGATCAAGGTTTTAGCTCAGTTTTGTCCTTTGCTTAAAAATATAAACAAGTGTTTGAATGCAAACAGTTGACCGTGAAGGAAGAAGGTTGATCTCTTCATGTTCTCTTAAACTTGCACAGGAGTCCGAAAGAGCTACAGAACACAAAAAGGCAAAATTGTTTTTTTAGTGTTTAAAATACATTAACCCAAATAATGACTCATTTTCTCCTTGATTACTAAAAGATGATTATGCACATTAAAGTATTTTGTGAATCTGCAACAATAAAAGACTATGATGACATTTTAGAGAATGTGAAACAATTATCCTTCCCTAAACCTCTCATTTAAAAAATAAGGACTTTTTCTCCAGAAAATTACTTCCTCTCTCTGAAGAAAAAGATCTTTCACCTGAAAAGATAACCTTATGGTCAGCAGAAGGATGTGTGAAGGATACTGGAGAAAGGACCAGTATCTGCAGAAACACTGATAAAAAAAGAGTGAGTTCAGGTACTTGAATGTGAACACAGCAAAAGTGCAGGCCCCACAAAAGTAGGGGGTTGCCACCTGAAAGCAAAACTCCTGCCAGGCGTACCCTCTAGATCAGGGTACAGGAGGTGGTATCTCAAAACAGTGCTCAGACAAAAGAAAATTATATCGAAGATGTTTGATTAGCAATGGCACTATTAGAGGTGGGCCTTTCCTCCCTGAATGAAAAACGTTAGCAAAGACCACCAGTTGTGCTAAGAAAAAGGCTTTCCTAAGAGCAAAGAAGTAGAAATATGGGAAAGCTCAATCCACACCTACACTGTGGTGAAGTTTCTCAGCCATGGCTGAGGCATGGAAGGTGCACATAAATTCAGTGTAAAAGCAGATGTAGGAAAATAAAATGAGGATAGAAGTCCACATGACCAAATTGCGAAAGTCAAGAAGTCAAACTGGTACCTTTTAATTCTGCTGGTATCTAGATCCAAGGCAGGTAACAAGGAAAACAAGTATTGATTTGGGCAAGTAAAGTGTATAATACAGTAACAAAAGGAATTTTCCCCTCATAACATGGAAACTCATGCCCTGAAGTAATCAAAATGCATCACATACAGGAGATCTGGAGATCTCAGAGTTTGTACGTGGAAGGGCTGCTCTGGGGAAGAGAGGAGGACACCTGGTTTCATGGGTCACCCAGCACGCTACAGACAAATTAAACCAGATACACTGCATGGAGGCTCCCAAAAATAAGAGCAAGGCCTTCAGCTCTTACTTCTTAAAAACAGAAGAAAGTAGAAATGCCTCCCTGCCACACAAGAAGTACTCTGAGAGCTGAAAGAGGCAGGCACCAAATGAGGAGACATCAGTGAGACTCAGAGCTGGGGGAAATCAGAGAGGAAAATAACCATTTAAGAGCAGCTGCTCCTCAGACAGAGTGGCAGCTCTTCCCTACCTGGAGGACTTTGCCACATCTGTGTGTAGTAGCAACAGCTGCTGCCTTTGTCTGGGAAAGAGGATGCTGAAGTGCAGGAAAACCAGAGAATATGCTACCAACAGCTCCTTGCCACCCCGCCCCATGTTCAACCGTTTCTCCAGCAGCTCTCAGCTTGCTGGAATTCAAAGCGTAACTCTTGCACCACACACTGTAACCTAACAGATACCGATTTTTACACAGTCTTCTTTATATATCTTTAAAGAGTGTATTTCTGGAATGCTTATGGCATATCCATTCTAGTAATGAGACTGGAAGATAAGCTTTTTGCTCCCACACTCATAGTAAGTTTAATTCATGGGAAAGTTGTTGCAACTTGATACTTTGCCAGTCTTACACAATATGTCTTTGTAACCCAGACCCTCTCAAGGACGGACAGCTGCCCAGAACCCCACAGCAGGGACCCTCACAGGGTTTATGAATGGAGAACCCTATTTAGCTGACCTGCGGGCACAGCCCTGATTGACAGGTAGGTTTGCCCAGGGGTAACCAAATTTTGGGGTACAGGTTTCAGGAAGAGCTTTCCACTGGGCACATTAAATGCTGGAGGGATGGGAGGGGTTGCAGCCCCCATACCTACCTGCCTCTCCACCTCCTGGGGTGGCACAGCTGCAAGGGTTCCTGGCATTCAGACCATTATTTCCCAGCAGTTTCCAGGCTAATGAGTCTCAGACAAAAGATTCAGCTGCCCAAGGGCTGGTGGCTAACGTGGAGCCACCAGCAGCCTAAATACTCACTAGGCTCCTTTTATAGTCAGCAGAGATGGAGTAAATATAGTCAGGGGAATTCAGAGAGTGATTCATCCTGACCCAGACAGAAGTGTCCAAAAGCATGTACAAAAAGCAAACTGCTTGCCAAGAAGGCAGGCCAGCAGAAACGATGCTTGTACTCACAGCCTCAGCATAACTTGTGTAGCTATTGCATAAAGATGTAATTATGTTTCTTCTCAGACTTCAGTTTAATTTTGCAATTAATAAAACAGATGAAAAGGATCAAATCTCACCCTTCACGTCCAGGCTGCATTCCCAACTTTGAAAATATAGATGGAACACACCTCAGCATACAGACTCTGCAAACAGTCAGCACACAATGCTCTGCCCTCCTGACAGAGCACTGAAACTGCACCAAGGTGCTGGGTAAGGTCTAGGAAGCTGTGGTACAGACAGGCATCAGTTCAGGTTTTTAGGAAGTTTATAACCTAGGGAAAAAAAGAGTGGGAAATCATAGAATCACTAAGGTTGGAAAAGCACTCGGAGATGCATAGAGTCCAACCATTAACCCAGAACCACCACAATCACCACTAAACTATGTCCCTAAGTGCCACATGGTCAGTTTTTAAACTCTCACAGTGATGTAGATACCACTACTTCCCTGTGCAGCCCATTCCAACTCCTGACCACCCTTGCAGCAAACAAATTTTTCCTAACATCTAAACCTTCCCTGGCCATTTCCTCTTCCTGTTCCATGTTACCTGGGAGAAAAGACTGACCCCTACCTTTATACAACCTCCTTTCAGGTAATTTTAGAGAACAGTTAAGACCCCCACCTTGGTCTCCTCCAGACTAAACACTCCCAGCTCCCTAAGCTGCTCCTAATCAGACTTGTGTTCCAGTCCCTTCCCCAGCTCCACTGCCCTTCTCTGGCCACACTCCAGTACTTCAGTGTCTTTCTTGTAGGGAGGGGCCCACAACCGGACACAGCACTCGAGATATGGCCTCACCAGAACTGATTACGGGGCAATGATCACTGCCCTGGTCCTGCCGGCCACGGTATTGCTGACCCAGGCCAGGATGCCCTTGGCCTTCTTGGCCCCCTGGGCACAGCTGGCTCATGTTCAGCTGCTGTCGACCAGCAACCCCAGATCCTTTTCTGCCAGGCAGCTTTCCAGCCACTCAAATTCTGCAAAGGAATTTTCCCCATCAGAGTCTATTGCCTTTTTTTTTTCCATTTCTTTCTTTATTGAGCATATCTAGCTCTAGTGCAAGACACATTCAGATTTGGCCATGAAAGCTGCAGCCCATGCACTTTGCAATGGGGCTTTGGTACTCTGGGGAAGGTAAGCGGGGCCTTTTTACATAGGTTCACAAATGCTGCCTGAAAGACCTGCTAGAAGAGCCCTCTGCCTCTCTCCACTGGTGAAGCCCAGCATTGATGTCACCCAAGAAGAGCCATCACTCACACCACCTGTCCAACTCTCCTATAGGCAAGCGGCAGAGGCAGAAAGGGGCTTTTCCAACCTCACTGCACAAACACAAAGAGAGTAGAAAAACACTCATAAAAGTGAAGACCAGGCAGAGAAATGAGTAAGAGGGGAAGCAGCCAGAGAGTGACTAAGAACTACTTTACAAATAATCAGGCTGAAGCTGCTGGACATGGAGGCTGGGGCCCAGGCCACCTGAAAGTCATCAAAACTGTGCCCTTTTGAAATGCTTCAGCTATGCGAAGGCGTAGGCTGAACATCCTCTGCAGAAATTTAAGCAGGGAGGTGTAGAAACAGAAGGAATAAGGCTGGGAGCCAAACTGGGGCGTAGGGGGTGTGGAAGGAAGGGAGGATAAGGCACTTTGCTACATGTCACCTTAGGAATGTGGCTCACAGGGCCTGTTGTTTGGGTTTAGAGTTGCACAAGAGGTTACAAAGCTCCAAGAAACCCCAACGAAACATGCAATATGTAAATAACTGGCAGCTGTGTTGCCACAGAATGCCCAGCTAAGAGGGGGTTCACTTGGGCTAGCAGCTCTCCAAGGGGAAAGGAAAGTGGAGTGTCTTTTCCAGAGGTGTTACAGTTGACCAAATTTTCCATTACTCAAAAAAAAAAAAAAGAGAAAAAAAACCAAAAACCACCAAACAAACAGAAAAAAATATAAAGAAGTAGACAAAAAAGTGCTTGACCATAAATACGGAGTGGCCACAGCACGGCTGTGGTGAGCAACACTGGAGACCGTGAAGATCAAAGCTCAGCTTCAAGTTGGAAAAGCAATGCCCCTGTTTGCAAGGCACAGAGGAGATGGCAGGGTACAAGGAGCTCCTGTTGCTGGACTAATATTTGGAAACAAATTATGTCATTTGAAAATACAAGCTCTATATGCTTCACCAAGAAGAACAACAGCTACAAATACAATTTAAAAGCTTTTCTTCTCCCTTTCTGTTTTTTGTTGCCCAGTGTATGTAGGAAAAGGAGTGAGGCTAGCTGGGTGGGACAAGAAACCTGTGTCCAGACACCGAATTCATGGTCAGAGAGAAAATCTTTACCAAATCTTTTCAGACACAGTCTTACAATTGGCTAAAACCAGCCTTTGGGAACATCTGTTTGCTTCCATACAGTTCTCATGCATACTTAAAAAAATTTTTTTAAAAAGTAATAAAAGTGAACGAGTTTTTTTTTTTTGTCTACTCATCTCTTATAAACATCCAAATTACTTCCTCTCACAGACAGAACTGCTTCCACACAATCAATAGTGGGTTTCACTTGCATGTGGTACTATCTGTGTAGGCGGGAAGAGTTCAGCAAAAGGTGGCAACGTCATGCACAGCCTGCCTGATATATGGAAAGCTATACATCCCTGAAAAGCCATAAGGCGGCTTCCCTTTGCTCAGCTGAATCAGCATGCAAATTTCACTCAGATGAATGAGGCAACGGCACAGGCAGGGTGTATCACTTCAGATTTTGGGACGGAATGACAGCTGGATAAAGCCATCCTGGATTAGTCTGCTACCGGGCAGATTGTAGCACGGATACCTTGGATGATGGGGCATTGATATTTGCATACTGCACGGGAAGACAGCTAGCGCCCTGTTTGCACAGGAGATGGAAGGAATAATCCTCTCTTACTTTGTAAATTACATTCTTTATCCTAACTAAAGAGGAAGAATGAAACCTCACACTAATATTACTATTGTGTTCTTGGATGCACTCACTCGAAAAAATGAAACAGTTGCACTAAAAGGTACACATTCACTGTGCTGGTCACTCATTTGCAATCCCATTTCCACACCACAAATAACTACTCTGCTTGCTGCGCTGTGTTATCTCCACAGCTATACACATATATGCTAATACACCTGCAAAGGCATGGCAGGTGAGCATCCCAAATCCTCCTGTCAAATGAATGGAATACAGAAGAGATATCTGAGAAATAACACATGTTTAAAAAGCACCAAGAATTGGGCAGAACTGAAGTGTCTGGTCGTATCAAAAACATAATTTCCCGAATGACCAGGTTCATTCCAACACAGACGCTGAGCAAAACCAATCACTGACTTTGACACAGGGATGTGTCAAAAAGCAGAAGATAGCCACATTGTTCTGCACATGCAAGAACCTCTAGTTATTATTTTATTATTATTTTAATGCAGAAGCAGTTGTCCCAGTGCTTATTATTTGGCTGAATGAGCTGAAGTGAGACTCCCCGGGCAGCTGCTGACATAATGAATGATTGTGTAGTCAAGCCCAGAATGTGAATGATGAAGAATTTTGAAAGGCTCTGGAATTTGTGAATAACAAAAGTAGCAACAGTCCCCAAAATCTCACCATTTGTTCTCAGCAACAAAGGAGGACTCAAAGGCCTTTGTTTAACAAAATGATTCAAAAACAGGATATGAAAGGAATTAGGGGTTATCTCTACTGGCATAATACAGCAAGCAAATTGTGTCCCCAAGTAGGAAGAGTTATGAATGTGTCCTGTTGAACATATTGTTAACTGAATTACTACGGTACTGTTTCTTTTATCCCTTTTCCAGTACTGTTACCATGTTTCCTGTGTCACTAATTCTCAAGGTCTTAAGGCCTTTCAACCCAGACGCTGCAAAAAGGGAGCTGCTTATTCCACAGGAACTTTGGTCCTCCAATGTGCAAAGGGAAGCACCTGACCATACAACTCAATTGCTCTCAGGGTTTCCATCATGATGCCTTGGCATATCTCACTTTTTCACTAGAATTAAAAATAACTACAGCTACAATTATCTAAAATAAATATTCAATTTCTATTTTTAAAAAAACCCCAAGAATCACAACCCTATGAATGGCCTCCAGTATGGGACAAGAGCTTGATGGTGCAAGGCACTGGATGGGCATTGGAAAAAGACAGCCACGCTCCAAAGCAGCTGCCTTTCCCCTCCAGGGGGAACAAGCATCCCAGTTTTGGAACACTTTCTGTGAGGATTACGTATGAACTCAGTGAAAGACGACTGAACCTGATGAAGATTCATGCCACACTGACAAGTGCTATCCAAACAAATATAAATTCAATTAAAAGACTCTGTTGTGTGAGCAATAAACTGAGAAGTGTTCTGGATCAAGGAGTGGAAAGGCAGCTCACCCGTGAAGGTTGTCAGGCATGAGAAATTAAGCCAGCAGACACAAGCAATGCTGATGCTAAAACCAAAGGCGGGCACCATAAATCAGAAGGATGGCACTCCTGCACAGGGGGACAGGGGACCAACACCCACTGACAGACAGATACAGCTCTGCTCCCTCCTCCTCTTGTTTGGGACCATCAGCTGAGGGGCTGGCAAGGGTCTAACCTCCTGCAGGCTCCACTGCCCCCTGGATGAGCTATGCCAAAACCCCAGCCACAACACACACTTTTAGGGATAAGATCAAGGACCCCTGCACAGGGTGATTACACTGGTTGTTCTTCCTTGCATTTAGGCATTAATTTTATTAAACCATGCACTTCCTACTGCAGCAGCCAAAGTCAATACTACCTGTGGTGTCTCTTTTGCCAATTGCTATAATGCTGTAGCAGCAAGCAGTGCAATAAAACCTGCTTGTGCTACCCTGACTGCCTCCAGTCGATGTGAATTTGGCAATCCTTTCAAAGGAACCAGGTTTGCTTTAACCTTGGGATGCTACTCAGACCTAGAAGAAAAAGTTGTCCTGACATTAATTTCTACAGGTGCCTCATCAGCTCATCCTGTCTCTCTGAGGAAACACCGATTAGACAACAATAAAAATGCAGCAGAAACTCATGGCTAAAGAGCATCTTCAGTTCCTGGCCTCCTTCAGTCCCCTGGGAAGTACTCGTAGAACAAGAGAGACTCATCAGCATATCTTTAGAAAGACTTCAGTGCACCTTTGCTGACACTGGGTGTTAGGTATTATATCTGAAAATTATTTTTTTAATGAATGACGAAATTAGCACTAAATATTCCAATTCCAGCAGCTCCAACAGAATTTTAAAATAAAATGAAACCATGTGATTCATGGTAAAAAAGATAACAAGAAATGACAGCCACACTGAAAAATTGCCTAGAGAACATAAGGTGAAGAAATCTGCTATCAAATTGTCATGCCCAACATGAAATAAAACCCCTACGAAACAATGCAGGCCTGAAGAGGCTGGAGATGTATGTTTTCCAAGTAGTGACGTCTCCTGAAATACGGTTTAACACCTGTTATTAATCCTGCTGCCTTGGCACATTTGCACCATTACTTCTTCTTTCTCAGCTACAAATTCAAAGGATCACACCTGAGCCTGACATTAACCCATGCAAACACCACAGTCAGAGCTCACCCATCCTGTACACTCAAAGGGAAGCCTGCTATATAACTCCATTCTGTTTAAGAAAACTCCTAATTCCAGTCCCAGACCTATCATCCCTCCCTGTCAACTCCACTTTAGCAGTCTGCCTTCACCAATGGTAATTTATGGATACAGATATATGGCATGGCAGTGACTGTATTTTAGCTGCTGATTTCTGTTGCTCTTAATGTATTAAGCCTCCAAAAAGGCAGCAGAGGAACAGTTTTCACTACCTCCATTCTAAAATTGCCAGAATGGTAAATAAGCACAATAGAAGTACTGAAAATACAAGAAACTGACAGAAAGTAAACAAGTAAAACATGGGAGAAGATGCCCCCAAAGAGAGCTGCTACTCCCAGCTCAAAGTTCTCCACTTATTACTGATTTTTGGCATCACTTCCTCCAACACCACCTCTTGCCATCTACCAAAATTTAGCAGAGATTTCAACATGCTGAAGCAAAAATATCTCTCCACTTGGTTCTGCCACATCTGAAACAAAGATCCTAATAGCTCATCTGACAAGAGTGTCACAACCTTCAAACCATAACATCCTCCTTCAAACCAACCTTCAAAGTGATAACATCCTCCAAAGAAATGCTGTATAGGAAGAACGCAGTGGAGCCACATGCTCTGGGAAAGTGGATCTGCTCTTACCATTTCAGCGCCTTCAGCATCCCATCTGCACAGTGACACCAACAAGAAGATACAGTGCCTGTCCCAAAGAGCATCCCACCAGCGAGACATGGAGGGAGGTAAAAGCCAGGAGCAGCTTGGGGAAAAATCAAGCAGAGCTGGGTGCTGGTGACAGCAGTGCATCCTTAGGCAAGAATGCTCATGTGCCTCCTTTCCCAGCACCACCCTGCCAACATACAAAAAGTGGGTTTAGCCCCCGAATTTTTCAGCTGCTTCTGATCTCAGTGAACATTAATGTGTGGACAATAGGCTTAGCCCCTATGTCCCCACTGCTGTGCCCTGCAAATGACCTTTAATTGGCAAGGGACACAATGGGACACAAGGGCCGATTCAGAGCTGCTCCTGCAGACCATGTCACTTCTTATTTACACTTGCCAAAGCACAAGCACCACTTCCCCGGGGACAACAAAGAAAAGAAAAAAAAAAAACCAAAAATGTATGAATTTACTTCGTTGGGGCTTCATAGGAAAATGTGAAAGATTTGGGCAAAATGGAGCTCCAGTTGATCTTGGTAGTGCAGTGCACAAGCAGCACCCACAGAGCAGAGGAAAGAGATGAGCGCCATGAAGGGACATCCTGGCATAAGATTTTATTTCTCCAAGATATCCAAGGAGGGTATTTTTACCTTATGCAATAGGAGTCTATTAAATTTTGTGTTGCAAATTTGAACTCTCCCAGTAGTCTTCAGGAGCACTAAAAAAAGGAAAATCTCACTGGTTTTCCACTCTCTCTTCTCAAATTTTACAGCAAAATAAAAAACAACAACAAAATGAGCTCTGGTCCCCAATGAAAACAGTAAACTCTAGTGCACTTCCTCATGTTGGAAGTCCTATTCCCCAAGCCCCTAGCCCCTTCTAGGTCTATTCTCCTTCCATCTCTAGACAATTTCCCTCTCCTCCCTCCACATCTCATGCTGAAGATATTCTGTACAATTTAATAAATATGGAGAGTCAGCTAAATGGTGGCTGTGCATAACCCGACTCCAGTATTCTGTGACTGCACCTCCTTTAGAACAGCCATAGGCTAAATAAGTAAGAAGGAGCAATTTTCCCTCTGGGAGATGCAGCACCTTTCCCATGGCCAATCACCATTTTATTATGCTGGTTGCACAACACATTTTGAGGTTTGGAGCATGCTCTGAAAAACTGCAACATTTGTTCACACATAAAACTTTCCCAGAAGTAATACAATACTAAATTAGCTATCATTTCTTCAAGTGGGTTGCTTTTCTCTTCTGCTGATGATTTTTATGCTCGTGGTGCACATTAAAGGTAGCCTCACCAGACAGATATAGTGCATTAAAATGGAAATGTCAATATGGTGAAACAGTATGTGTCACGTTAAACAACATTATTATGTGTATTTATGCTCCAGGAAGCAATGACCACAAGATGCAATGCAACAGCAACTTTATCTGCCCATTAATAAAAACTTGTACTTCTGGCAAGTCAGGTGTCATGGCAATGTACTGCATAAGGCCTATTACTGGCATCAGGAATGCTCATTTATAAAAATGCTGTATTTAGAACTATGTGTTATAGTTACAGAGCAGGTCAAGAAGATAAATCCTGGAAATAATTTTGCCTTATAAAGTGAATGTTTAAAGTCGCTCATCTCGTACAAATTGCTTACTGCTTCTTAAATTTTCAAGATTCTTATCATAGTGACACCTCAGCTATGCACACTTGGGACTCTAAAACTTCAGAATGATCAATGGAACATTCCTTTCCTGCATGTCATCTCAAGCACCCACCAAAGAGGTCAACCTGGAGCCCACAGTGGTTTCAGTTCATGCACAGCTCCAAGGCAAAAAGCATTTAGATAAATTGCCCAGAACAGCACAATCATTATTTCACTTGTATCTGACCTAAATACCTGCATTTCTAGACTATTTTCTCTCTAGATACAAATTATTCCTGCTTAAGATATTAAAAAGCAGACTTCTATAACTCAGCCTTAGTTATCTGAGCTTAAAATTCAGGGAATTACAATTATGTTCAACAGACAGAAGCTCCCTTCAAACCACAGGCTAGAATAATCGAGTTAAAATGAGAAATGCCACAACCTTTCAGATCTCCAAAGCAGGGAAGGGTTTATCTAAGCCACCACCAGTTCCCACTAGCTCTGCCACCACTAGGATGGGAAAAAAATACAGCGCTATTTCCCAGGTGGCCCTGAGAACAGAAGTCCTTGCTCAGTGCCAAGGCTGTTGCTTGGAGCTGGTACAGCAGCAATGACCTTAAAATCTTGCTCCTTTGATCTTTCTTTACCAAGACTGCTCACCCACACAGCACCGTGAGCCAGCAATTAAGCTGACTGGCCCAGGGAACAAGCTTTCTGTGCCCCTCACCTCCTCCCTGTCCTCCTGGATCATGGGACAGTTTTGTGCATGCCCTAAATATCAGCAAAGCTCTTTTCCCAGCAAAGGGAGGACGTTATCAACATATTTCACTGGGAGGTTCTGCTCAACAGTTCAGTGTGATTCAGATCACAGCGTTTCCCTCCTCTGCCTCCATAATTTCCTCCTTTTCTCAGGGACTGGGAGGGCTGCTGAAATCTCAATGACCTATTCATCTTGTCCACATCTAGGAACAAAACTATCTAAAGGAAAACATAAAATTATTTTACTGCAAGGCTGTGTGAAGAGATCCAGATAGGACCTCTATTCTACATGAAGACTTGAGTCCAGCTTAAGTGGCCTTTCACTTACTTGCATGAGCAATGCAAACAAAAAACCATCGTGCTACTGGGAAACCCCTGTTTTACATTTTATTTTCATATTAGTAAATGAATGGAATTAAAAAAAAAAAAAAAAAAAAACAAACACCAGATCCACCAGGTAGAACATTTAACTGGTAGATAAAATTCTCTGAGAACTTCTTCACACACAGACAATTATGACTAGGTGTCTTGAAGGGGGCAGGCTCAGGGATGTGAGCATCACTTTCTAGCCTGTGCTCCAGCAAAAAGCTTCCTAGAAAGCCAAGGGGACTGAAAATCAGTGAAAAGAAGGTGGCAGCATTTTAAAGCATTTTATTAGCCTTTGAGGAAGGGCAGACCAAGAGTCTCTTTTACTGTCATGTGTTTTCTCATGGTGCCCCAAGCCTTGGGAGGGGAATGAGCACCCAATGTCTGCTCACCCAGCTCAAGCAATTATCCTATAAATTGTGCAGGGCTCTCATATCACTTAGCAAGCACACCTTCCACCACCAGCACCACTGTACACTACTGTTACAACCACAGACACAATTTCAATGGCTCAGGAGGAGCACAGCCAAGCGGGAAGGGAGCCAGGGCACCTGCCTGACTCAGTGTACCACCTTGCTCCAGCTCCACACCTGTAAGACAATAGAATGGGAAGATTCCCATGCCAAAAATTCATGAAGTGATCATCTGCGACAACAAAGAGGGTCAAAATATGCCAGCAGACAATAAAAGGCTCCTCCTATATCCAGGGATGTTCAAATTTCTGTTTCAGAGTAATTGTACTTCCTCATCAGTTGCAAGTTAAATTTTCTGTTGACACTTCATGAGCAATGTCAGGCCATTTAGAAACATGAATTAAACACTGAAGTAAAATTAATAAATAATTATTATCATAAATTATAAATAATCAGACATTTTGACAGCTATCATACAACTGCTACTAAATGAGAACAAACCCATCCCTAAAAATTAGCCAAGACACAGACAAGCAATGAGCAGCTGTTCATGTTTCCATTTTGAGCAATGAACAAGTTTTAACAGCGTTTGTCTGACAGAACCGTCACCGTCTACCAAGAAAAAGTGAAGCAGCTTCAAACCTGATATATGCCAAAATTCAGATGTCCAGCTCTTTTCACAGTAAACTAGACAGTAATAAGAACAGGCCCAACTGATCTTCAAATTACTGACAAAAGAGGACTGTATTTAAAATGAAGAGCTATATTACTTCTTAGTAAGGAAAACTACAAGTTGAATTGCATCACTTATGCACCAAGATAGCTGGATAAATGCAAAATATATGAAAATATTGCACTTCATTTGATAGCAGAGACAAATAAGAAATGCTTACCTGCACAGCAAGCATCTTTTTACAGATTGCTTTAGCACCATCCTGATGATGCATCACACATAAGTTTAGAAAACTACAGACCTAAGCAAAGATTTACTGTATCAGCACTTGGGGAGTAGAGTGCCATCAAAGTTGAACAGCAAAAATGAAAAGCCACTTTGGTGCACGCATCTCAGTCTCCAAATGGAGCAGGAAGCACGGCTGGGAATCTGCCAAGGCCGCCAACTCCTCCATTCACCCAGAGAGACTAATGGCAACCAGAAGAATCTTCGGAAAGGTCAAAAGCAACCTCACTTAATAAAGCTCATGCAGCTACAGGCAAGGTACCAGTACATCAAAACTAACAGATTGATTCAAAATTCTCCCTGCTGTAGAAAGCTGGGTGATACTTTTTGAGGCAAGAGTCTGATTCAGCTAAAACTGTACCGATCCCAGCTCAGAAAAGGTCTCAGGTCCATGCTCAGATCGAGAGCTTTACAGTAGGAAAGTAAGAATTGAAGCCAGCTCCCAAGGGACACATTTATCCTTGGCTCCCAGAGCAAAACAGATGACGTGAACTCATCACCCACCTTAGCAATAAATGCAATAATCACCCTAGGGAATTTACACCAGCTTGGGATCAATTCACACCGGAACAGGCATCCGCTCTGTTTTCTAAATCCAGCATGCAATTTAGCCTCTGCCAATACGGCTTCATTTCATATTAAACTCAATGGCATTTTGCTACTTAAAAACACATTTATACCATCAACTGATATTTCACAGAAATCAAGATTGATGCCACCAGACAGTCTGGAATATAAACCAGAAGTACTATAAAAATCACTCATTGAACAATTACTTGAGACTTAGGAATAGTTAGGAGAGGAATCATGAATCTCAGTGCAGCAGCAAACAGCCTCTCTGCAGAGATGTCTGCAGCATCCCACAGTGAAATATCAAGCCAACAAATCCTTCCTAAACCAATCATGGCTGTTTCCAACTTCAGAGCCCCTTCTTCGGGGCTGGCAAGACTCCTTCCCCAAACTTCAAAGCTGCAAGACCTCAAAGATGCTTTATTGGGTTTACACTGGCCCACAGACCTAATATATGAGGTTGATACTGGCCAGCAGCCCATGGATTCTCACACCTGGCCAACAGACTCCTGCAAAAGCTAGGCTTTGCTCCAGAAGCTGCAATCTTTACAACTGTTTCAAAGTAAGTATTCAAGTCTCTGAAAGTTTTCCCCTTTGAAGAAACCTCGTGCAGAGGCTGGAGAGGTCTGGAGGATCTCTGTAAATAAAGCTGGTGAGAGGGGGGATAAGTGTGTGTGTGTTTGTTTAGGAGGGTTATGTTACATCCTGTACATCACCCTGTATCTTAAAGCAGGAAAATCTGCTCAGAAATGCTTTCAGAAAGAAGCAAAGAAAAGATTTTGAGTGGAGAAGAACTAAATTTAGCAAGTGAATCCCTCAGCTTTTCTATAGTATCCCAAAGCATGCTAGTTGGCAGCAGTATTCAGAAAACAAACCTTTAATTCAAATATTTAAGGTCTAACGATTGTTTAAATACTCCTAGAAGTAAAACAAGTTCCCTAGGTTGATTTTTTTTTTACCTTTTTTTTTTTCCCCCCGCTTGTCCCAGCATTTATTATTATAGATTTCTTTTAATCACAAACCACCAGGAAATTTCAGACCCACTCTGGATTCACGACATGAAGCCAAGGGCACTATCTCATCCACAGACCTCCATCCTAGGAAAGCAATGCTTCAAAAATGTTTTCACAGGCACTCAGAACCTTCTAGTAAGTTTAATATTGTTCTCACACTGAGGCTGTGATTCAAGGCAGGAATCCAGGGTAGGAACATGCCTAGCTTTAACCCTAGCTTAAGCTATCCCAATGAATTCCAATGGAAGAATAATGGAAGTGGGAAATGGTAGTCATGCTCCTGTACCACTACTTACAGCTAGTATGCAGCTGTATTTTTTTTAATGCTCTAACATTAGAGGCAGATTTTTGAAAGACCCATCTCCCAACCAGCCTATCTTTAATGATTTTTCTGGCTGGACCCCATCAGCAGCCATGGAAGCTGGCAGAAAGCAGACAGCAAAGGATAGATGAGGATTGTTTCAGGAAAGAGTAATTTTCACCCAACATAACTCTTCAGCAGAAAACATTCCTGCCATGAGGCACCATCCTGCCTTCTGAAAGTGCATCCAGCATTTCTGCAAAGAAACCCTTCTCAAACTCATTGCTGTGAGATTTACTGCTCCGCCTGCCCCAAATGTATGGGTTTGTGAAAAAAAAAATTTAATCCCTCCCTCGCAAAAAAAACCATAAAACAAACAAAAAAAAAACCCTCAAACAAAAAAGCTCCACACTAAACAAAAATATTTTTAAAGGTATGGAAAAAATGCATGACAAGAGAACAGCTTCACCTGAAACTGAAATCAAAGACTGTTCTACATGCAAGGCTTTACAGACACATACCTGGACAGTCAGCAGTAGCCAAGCTGGAGGCAAGAACAGCCCTTCCCAGCAAGCAGGATGCAACCAGTCCCCCACAGAAGAGCCTTGGATCACTCTGTGGGAATTTATTCTGAAAGTCAGATAGGAATTGATCTGCCCACTTGCCTAAGGAGTGATAATACATGCTGTATTAACTGCAGAGTGCTTTTCTTCTCCTCAGTCTTTGTAATTAAGACTTCTATATCACTTTAGGGAAACACAGCTTCTTATGTATTGCCTTACCTTCAGAAACACGAATGGCTTCCATGGTTTCTACTATGAAACAGAAAAAGCAGCGAAAAATAATCCTGGGCCAAAGGAAGTAGACTTTAAATTCTACATAGGAAACCTGCAATCATTTCCGATTATCAGTAGCACCTAAGCAACTTAGTAAAACAAACTCCCACAGCTTCCACTGGTGGGTCTGCCTCTAAAACTGCTAAATATGATTTTCATAAGTCCTTCATTGACATAAACACACAAATCCCACTGACTTATAAAGTGCCCTAAGTGCTACCAGAAAGAATTTTAAAAGGTGTTTAGGCTCCTATTTCATCCTGAAATCAACAAGAATTAGCCACAGACCTTCAAAAATACTCCCCAAAGGCAATGAAGGATTAAACTTTCATGTTATTTAAAGGAGGTTTTTTCAAAGTTCATGAATTACCGGCCATTTCAGTTCCTATCCTCTAATGGATGAGAAAAAAAACCAAACAGGAAAAAACCACATTTTCTCTTTTTCTAGCAATGCTTTTCTTTACGTTATTGACTTTCTGAATCACAATGAAAGTGCCGAACTCGGAAGCAGAAAGTAAAGGTAAGTCAGTAGAAATGTTTAAAAAGCTCACTAAGACACGGAGCAAAATATCTAAATTTATAATTTCACTAACATATTCTGTTCTGAAACATTGAGGGGTTTCCTCACTTGGTCTCACCAACACAGAAACCCACAACGCAAGTACTCTCATTGAAACATCACTTTTATGGCCACTACAGAAGGAAAGAAAACACTGATTTTAGAAGAGGGTGGGGTTTTTCTCAGATAAAAAGACACCTATGCAAGAATTTGCTGTAACACATAGTTTTTAAATGGGGGATATTGTTGTTGACTAAGAGGATTTAAATAGCTGCCTGGGCAGCACAACCTAAATGCTTCAGTCTGTGATTCTATAGGGAGGGCTGGAAATCAGCGTATGGCATCTACGATTTCCCAGCATTCAGGACCATCTGCAAATCCTGCCGAACAACTGGCTGCAGCAACAAATGAATACCTCAGGAACTCATAAGATAAAGTCTTTCAGCTCCGGGAGAACTGGTTCGGTGATTGTGATGCAAACCATCACCAATTGCGGCAGCAAACACGGGGAAGGGGTAGGCAGTGGAGAGCTTTGTCCGTCTCTAAAACGGGACGCATTCCTGGCTAAATGCTTGCCCTGTGGATATGCAGGGAGATGAATGCAGGGAGATGAATAAAGTCAACAGCCCAGAAAAGCTCAGCTGGCTCCGGCCGGCACCCAGGAGCATCACCCTCGAGTAAACTTGGGAATGGCATAAACTTGTGCCCAGCCTCCTTAGGCTTCCTGCAATGGAGAAGATGGAAAACTACCCCCTTCAAGGAATGGCTATGGATTTTTAAGTCTAACATTTTAAAATGCAGTGATATCTGTAATGAAAGCATGAAATAGTTTACTGAACCAGTTATAAACTTCTCTCCACAGAAAACATAAAATAGGAATATTTTCCATAAATATTCTGTGTAAAAAAAACAACCAAAGCTATTTTGGAGAAAATGAAAACTGTGTTTTACTGCCAACATTTCTGATTAAACAATTTACTCAAAAAGCCTATTTTATGATAAAACAAAACTTAAAAACCCTGACATTATTGAAAAACATATGTCTTCTGCAAAGATATTAAAAGCTAGGTAGTAAATTTGTGCTCCATTTTATTCCTTTTAAGGTTAAACAACCTTTTTCTTTTAAGAGTAAACTGAGACTCGAAGTCCAAAATTACTGCTTTTAGAATGCAAGAGTGCAGTAGTTTCAGATCACAGTTCCTGCACCAATTTGTTCAGAATATTCTTTCTGACTCTAAACACACAGTTATCAAAACTACCAACACAGAATATTTTTACGTATTTATGTTCTGTACTCAGCAAGATCACGGCTCATGCAGGAGGACCAATTTGGGAAGAGAGAAAAGCAGTGTGTTTTGCTGTGTTAAACTGAAAAGGAGGAAGAGAATTTGCTTTGGTCACGATTTGTTGCAGGAGACCTGCTCCCTGTTAGCAAGGGATATTGCTTTATTTCTTGTTTCCCTTCCAGCAATGAAATTGGTGAGGGATTTTTCACAAGGGTATGTACTGATAGGATAAGGGGGAAAGGCTTCAAGCTGAAAGAGGGTAGATTTAGATTAGATATTAGATATCAACTTTTCTAGCTTCTTGTGTGCACACACTCTTAGTATATTCTTTTCCTTATAAACACAAGTGACTTTCTCCCTATTTCTTCTCTGTTTTAAGGCATTTTTCTGAAGGAAACAGTAAACTTCAAACACATAGACCACCACCCAAGAACATGCAAATGCTACTCCGAGCAAGATCATGTGGGTTCATTGCAACCTGGCAACCAAGACAACCAACATTTACATGAAAAATTCCTAACTGTGAGGTGCAAAAATTTTCTGGGGCAAGAGCTCCACATCAACTATTGTGCTGGCCCATCCAAGGCACTGCTGGTGTGAACAATGCAGGGACTTTGCACCATGCAACATGTGAGCCTCTGGGCCAGTAAATATGGCTAGCTGAAGTGGCTTAATGGTTATTGCATTACTTTCAGCCAGGGGCATTTAGATGCAGGGAAGCATTGTGCTGTGCTTGTCAGCTGGGAACAGGAAGGATGAGCAAAAGGCTTTTTGGCAGGGCAAGGAGGGATCAGCCCCACAACTACTCAAGGGGATCTCAAGGGGATCTGCTGCAGGCTAGTGAAAGCCACAGTGAGCCAAAGCCTTACTGAAGCCACCTGCAGTGCCAGCCCGGGTGAGGGACACTAAGGCAGGCATTCCTCCCTATGGAGGAACTCTCCATCCGTGCATGCCATGCTCTCTGGAAAGGAAACCCCAGCTCATGGCTGCACCAGCAAGGAGCAAGCAGGCAACTCAGCAGCATTCACCTCTCACAAACAAAGAAATCTGATCATGCTCAGTAATTTCCTTAGGATAGATTGCAGCAGAAGCCTACAGCAAAATTAACTGGATGTTCTGTCAAAGCCATTAGACCAGGACTGAACTCAAAGAAAATTACGTTCACTGATGCCTTCATATTTACTTTAGAATGCAGTCATTTTGATGGGTTCATGAGGTAGAAGATCTCATTTTATGAAGGTCTTAAGGGACAAAAGGAGCAGAAATATACCATGCTGCTGTCTCAGTCAGCAAAATGATCACAAAATTACTTTACAACTGACTTTCAAAACTACAAATCCAGTTATTTTGAGTAATTTCAGCCTTTTGAAAAAGATACATGGTGCTTCAGGTTGACCAAAAAAGCAACAAACTCGATAAGTATGATTGGGACAATTTTCCTTCCTTGTAAAATGATGTTTCTGCACATAACCACCTTCGTCTCCTTCAATTCAAGAGCAACTTAAGGAGCACAGCCTACCAACCAGACAACAGAGAACAGACTTAATTTGCAATCAAGCCATGAATCACCCCAAAATCTTGTAAAGATTCACTAGGTACCAACCTAGGCCTCCTTCACCTCTTCATTAATAGCTTCTATCCAGAATGAGCCAGACACCTAAATTTCCAAAACTTTCGATCCCCTTCCTGGCAGCAAAGGCATGCACCAGTTCCCTTTTCAGGGCAAAGATACCAACATCAGCACCAGTGAGCAGCATAAAGGATTTTCCATGCTCTTTTGTCAAAGAGCCTTGTCTGTAAGGCCAGGATGGAGCTTTGGAAAGGCTCATCCTCCCTGCGGTGCCAATACCACCCCAAAAGGTGTGTTTTTCATATGGAAGAATGGGAAATACAATTCACTGCCAAACACAACAAACAGGGGCTTACAGAAAGCTCGTAGGAGGAACTGCTTTGGATATAATCTCTCCTCTGCAAGTCCAGCACAGTACAATTAGAAAATAATTTGGTGCAATACCAGCTCCCTGGCTGCAATTACTGTGTTCCCCAGCCCTGAAATTACCACAGAGCTCCAAGTCCTGTTTGTATGCAGGAGCTGTGCTAAGGAACAACAAAAGCCCTGCTGCCCCGTGTTGAGACTTTCCACGCTGACTTTACTCCTGCAGAAAAACTTGCTGTGAGCGCAGCTGGGTGTACCCAGCAGCAATGGTAAAAAGGAGAAGGACTTTTTTGTTATTTTAAATACTTTTTGCCTATTTCCACTTTCAATACTTAAAAGGTGATGCCCTTAAAATAATATTAATAAAATATATATAGCAGTCCACTTTTCCCCTTCATTCAAATTGATTAATTTCTTAACTTCTGCCTCTATCATATTTTAATTTTGTTTTCTACTCTTTACTTATTTGTGCAGCCATTTTTAAACAAATCCTTTGCTCCATGTAATTTAAAATATAAATAATAAATAAATAAACAAACATCAACAAAGCCCCAGGAATTTAAGGAAAGTGAAATTGAAGAATTTAATTAATTTTAACCCCACTATGCTTGCTATAATGCAATAAAAGCAACACTGCCTGACTGCCGACTGCAGCTAATGCATTACATCTCTAAAAAGGGCGTCTTTTTTGCTCTGTCCAAAATATTTTGCCTTCCTCAAGCTCTTTCAAGGGAAATCCTCCACCATTACAAACTGAATATTCACTTCAGGAGCTTAGGGATGGGGCTGGAGTGGCATTGCCTGGGGTCACCCATGGTTTGCAGGGAAAGCCAGAGCCACTGTCCAACCAGAGCCAGGAAGAGCTGAGGTGGAGCAGAAGCCAAGGACCCCTGACCTGGCCAGGGCACAGACAGCAGAGATGCTGCTGGTTGATGTCTGAGGCAAGAAGGAGCTATTTCTGCAAGCCCCAGCAAGCCCAGGAATTTCAATCCCTTCCCAGGAATCCACATCACGTGCTCTCAGCACTGCCCTGACGTCAAGGACAACCTGAATTAAACTGAGATGAAATAATTAGGCAAAACACATCTTGTAAAATTATCAAAGTACATCTGATATCTGAAGCGCACAACGTTACAATAACTGCAACATCTGCATAAACTGTCACAAGCAATAGAAATAAATGAACGTTGCTGTTATTAATGCTGAGGTTGTCTTTAAACCCATTAAAATCACCATAGCCTCAGACCCAGGGAGGAGAAAGGTGGTGTATGACATCTGTGCTGATCACAGGAGGAATCTGGTCAAGCTGGTAGATACAGTCTTTCAAGCAGACAGAGGGCTCAGAAGAAGCTATTATTTCTGGATGAAAAAGGAGGAGGATAGGACTGCAGCAAGAAGCTAAAAACAAATTAAGAAGGGAAGAAAAAGAGAAAAAAAATAGTGATTCTGCATTTCCATTTTGAGCAAAACTAAATCACCCTCCTCACAAAAAAAAAAAAAACCAAAACCTAGAAATCAGTTTTTTTAAAAAAGTAAGTAAGCATGAATGTGGTTCACTATAAAGACATGAACTGGGAAAAAATAAACAATAAAAAGGAAACTCAAAGCAAATCTTGTGGTCAGATCAGCATACTTACATTTGTTGTAATTAAGATTGACTTTAATGGTTAAACGTTGGTTTTGGCATCCTATCTCCTGCCCAGAAGCATACCTTTAAAATTTCTGACTAATATTAGCATTTCAAATTGCCCAGAAAGTGATACCATCTAAAGTTAGCACCCTGGGAGCTGCAAAGCAAATAGGTAAACTTGGGATTCCTACAGGAAAGACAATGTCCCTGGAAGAGAGAACCATATCCTGCTCTTGTTGGTTCTGCAAACACATACACGCAATGCACACAGCCAGGTATGTAAAGAATAATTTTATCACTCCAAGCTGAGGAAGATGTATATGTCTGTGTATATTTGTATATATATCTGTGTACATATGAGTACAGGAGTACACACATGAGTATTTAATACTCATATATATATATATATATATATATATATATATTCTCTGTATATATATTTTTTGTCTCTGCATCAAGTACAGGCACTAAGGTATCAAGCAAAGGTCCACCCTCACACCCTAGTAAGTGGTCTAGCCCAAGCATCCTGCCAGTGCTGAGCCAGAGTGGGACACTGCTGCTTTTTCCCATTGAAGCGAGGACCACAGGAGGCTCCTGCAGAGCACAGCAAATCCGTTCTCCAAGCACATTTTGATGAATGCTGAACAACAGGGGAAAAACGTGGCACAGAGCAGGAAGCTGGGCGATTCTGAGGGCCCCTCTCTCCTGCCTAGATGCCAAATACCAGCTCCAGTGCCCCACACTGGGATCTGGGCTGACTCTCCAGTGCAGCAAAGCATTAGAAGCTGCTAATCATGAAACTTTCTCTTACATCACAGCAGTCAAAAACACGTAAGTTGTCTCACCAGTAAAAGCACCCAAAAATAAATTAGGACTGGCTGCAGCCCCATGAGGCTGCCAGAGCTGCACCTGCCTGCAAAGCAGACACACCCCGAGCTCTATATAGGATACACCTAAAGCCCTATATAGGCCACACCTAAAGCTGAGCTCCTGCGAGGCTGTTTATAAAACTGTGAAGAGCAAAAAAAGCCCAGCAGACCAGGTGTGAACCAAGAGGTGTGCTTTCATTGCTGAGAATCTTCTCTCCACCATAGGTAGCAATCTTGTTGGATACAAAATTAAATAGGGAGGGAGAGAAAGGGGCAAAAGAAGCTCTGCAGTGCCAAAAGCAACCCAAATAACACAAGTAACCCAGGTAACACAAGTAACCCAGCATTGACATGAAAAAACGTGATTTTTTTGAGGGTTCTACTCTTTGCTGGGATTCACAGCACACCACTGCTCCTTTCGTAGCCAGCAGCAGGCTGCTTGCTCACCAGCTCTCAAGCAAATTGGTTTGCTCCTAGGGGCAAAAGCAAGTTCTCTTCTGAAGAAAACCCCGGGACTCAGCTTTTAAGGATTATTTTCTGTACTGGAACTGTTTATTATCTAAATAAATTTCAGGTGGCTACACATCCATCCTCCCTCTGATGACCTAACTATGTTTCCACCTGAAGCTATGATGGTTTGGGGTGCACGTGTGACAAACACTCCTGACAAAAACAAGTCATCATCCAGCATTTTACAGTTAGCACTCCTGAACATAGCTGTGCCATTGCCAAGCTCTTCTTTTTAATAATGTATCTACCGTTTGATGCTGTGAAGATCTTCCAGCATGTAATTAAGTCCAGGGAAGTCCTGCAGGCAGCAGTAGGATGAAACTGATACAGTGCTATGTAAAGTCTAGCATGTAGGTTATACAGTTGGTGGGTATATATAAATATATATATGCGTAGAACATCTTCATTCCTTTACACACCCATGCCTTCTCAACATATTATTAATAGCAGCGGAGCTTGGAGTGCTGCATACGTAGGAACACTGTTGATGTAACATTTTGCATGTTTATTCTCAATGGATATTTGTGATTAACTCTGCAGGGCACTTCTTTTGTATCTCTGTTGAGAAAATATTATTAAATGGAAATAGCCCCCCTTCTTGCAGGTGGCCTGCAGATTTTGTGTGCTGTTAAAAGATTAGTTACAAATCAATCTGGAAAACAGGGTAAGAAGGACAAGTTTTAGTAATTTAATTAGAGCTCTGATACAGCACAGTCCGCCTTTTGAAGTTCTCCTTTTTTCTAAGGAGCCTGCTGACACCAGAGGCCAGAGACTACAAAATCACTCATAAAAATCTCACTGAATTCTGTGAGGTCAGTCACTCACCTATAACTTGAGTGGCAAAATATTTGATTCCTGTCAATTGCAGCCATGACCCGGGATACAGATGAATGCTTCTCCATATAATTTTTCTTAAGAATTCTTCGGAAATTCATTTACTGTGTCAAAATGTAATGGTCAAAATGTCATGCTACAAAGAATAAAATCACAATCCTCATTACTACTCAATGAGACCAGTGAAGTTGATTCACCAGTGTTTATATATATAAAGTTGAGCACTAGCTTCTGATTAAAACTAAAATGATAAGAAATGAGCTGAAATGTCAGCCACCATCCCACAGCTCATCTACAGCATCACACAGATTAGAATTTTAAAATGGGATATAAAGAAATATCTGCCTGCACACAGCATGAATATGGAAGGAATTCAGATACCAAATCAGCATTCCCAGCCTTTCCTCCAAAATTCTGTAGCTTTTTCATTAGCAAGTAAATAAATATGTGCAAGAGCCACACTGTGCTCCAGCAATGTATAAATGACCTACAGCAACCCAGATAAACAAATCTACATGCACGTCTTTTCCTCCCTCCCCAAGACGGTTATTATACCCTTTCACTGACTCAATGAGAATAAATTCAAACTCCTACAGCTTACTGAAGGTAAACCATCACAAGGCTAGAAATGCCATTTTTTGGACTGTGTGCCATGATCCGGAGTGACCAGCCCTGCCCACTGGGGCACCTGCACCTAGCACAGCAGTCCTCCTTTCCTTCCCCAAAGCTTAGCCAAGACAAGACACAGACACATTCCTTTCAAAGGAACTATGTGAGTTCAGCCTCAAATGCAGGGAAAACACAACTTCATCACCACCACCCTACAAGGAAACTCTTGTCCACCATATAGCCTTGGACCGCCCAGTGAGACAGCTGCCAGGTTTCAGGGGGCAAACTCTTTGCCTCTGGTCTTCGTTCCATGGCTTTTTCTGAGAGACTGGATCAACCCCAGTTTGGAAGCCATCCGTCACTAAATCAGTATGGGATCCTGCACTATTAAGCCTGTAAGATCCATGAGCTGTGTGATCAACACGCTCAGCAGCACTGCAGGTCAGCCCATGGGTAACTCTCAAGTTGGAAATGTAAAGCCAAAAGCTGTCATCAAAAACTCCCTAGGTATTCACCATTTACTGGAAGTTCAGTGGTCTCAGTACTAGGCTGCATTTGCTTTTCCTCTAAAGCCAATGGCAGCACATTTAATGATTTACTGTAATTTGAACTAAGCATGGCTCACAAACCATGCTGTAAATTTAATCCCTATTTCACCTAAGAGACAAACTAAAGTTTGAAAGAAACTGCTCAGAACAAGGCAGACCTTTAAGCAGCTCTGCAGTTCACTGAATTTGGTTACTAAAAGAAGATTAAAATGAGAACGAAGGGGATAAATAACTAAGTTAATCCCTATGAGCTTTCTATGCAGTCTGTCCTGACTTCCTGCCACCCCAATGGCATCTCAGGTATTCAGTTCTTGAAAGTCACAAAGCAGCCCCCAGAAGACCAGGTGAGTGATTCACAGAGTAATAAATGCTTAAAGACAAGAATTTTGGGAGTCTTTCCACTTGTATTTGGGTGCCATCATTTTTAAAATCCATAATTATAAGTTTTCCAGGAAGTTAACAAGGTGAAGCAGCCAATGTGCCGAGACTGCCCTAGGACCACATAAATCTAAGTGACATGGCTGATGAAAAAGAGCATACACTGGAAGACACACAATAAAAATTATGATAAATTGGCAGCAAGGGGGTTTTCACCTGGTGCAACAGCATAGTATGAAACAGTATTTCATAATTTGCAAATTCCTTCACTCAAACTTTATCCCAGAACAGCACGCATTCAGAGTACAAAGAGAGGGTGGAAAGTAGGCTTCCTTGGTATTTCAGAGACCTCCGTTCTTATGATGGGTCTGTAAAGAATCAACATTAATGGGGTCCTGACTGGAGTTCAGATTCTGGGAATTAACACGTTACCAATAAATAATAAAAGCCAGCATGAGAGAAAGAGAAATTTATGGCCTGTCACTGCATAGAATGAAGCAAAAAATAATAATTAAAAAAAAAAAACCAACAACCCAGAATACTGCTTGCACTACTATTCCTGCTGATAGAGCTGAGATCTGCTGGCTGTCAAAGATGGAGACATTCACTCTTTTATTTGCATCACTGCTGCTTGCACCAAAATACTCAAGAGTGTTGGGCAGGATTTTGATCAGCATCGTAACACATTCTAAATAAAGACAGAGTGCAATAAATCCCCACCCACAGCCCACTGGCACTATCAGCTCTTGGGCTGGATGGTCAGACCTCAGCTGTGCTGCACCACACATTGGCAAACGCTGGCTGCTCAGAAAGGCAGTGCCCAACACTCACTGCTGTCTTCAACCAGCTCGGCTCTTAGTGAAGCAAGTGTGACTCAGAGCCCAGTGTTGCCAAACTGGGACACCTCCTGTGAAACTGCTGCTTTCCGTACATTATTTTTAGCTTTCTAATTATACAGTTACCAAACATACCAGGAAGGCTGAGTGGGTCCCTCCTTAAGCGGGAAAAAAAAAGTGGCAGCAATATGAACTAATTGAGATGGTTTCAATAAAGCCCCCAAAAAAAAAAAAAAGTGACTACCAGCCTACGAGGTGATAACACACCAAAACCCACAAGTCTGACAGAACAAAGAGATCTGCAAGAGCAGTTTTCAGGTAGGCTAAGCAACACAGAAAAATGAAGGTTGGATGCAAGACTCCTGGGGCCAACTCCCTGCTATTCTCCACCCACAGAGAGCATGGAAGACCTGAAAATTAAACCATAACCTCTCCATATATCCCAGGGCAGGGGCTGACATTTCCAAGCACCTGGTGAGCTGTCAGCAGCCAGAAGAAATTGGTATAATAGACTGTCTATCAGCAGTTAAGTTGTATCATAAGCTAGTAATAATATCCTATGATGGTGCCTTTTAATTTATTTTTAGTGCTGTAACACCCAAAAGCCCAGGAAGAATACATTTCCAAATGGGTCTGCTGGCTCACAACCTCATCGCATTTCTTCTCTAAAAGGGTTATAGGCTGCTGGCTTCAGGGTAAGGAGGACTGAATATTTACAGCATGGCAATTGCTGGGGATAGCCTGAGCCTCTAATCACTCTGACAGTGGATCCACCCTTTGTCATCACAACATGAAGCCTGATTGCTCTTTTCTTCCAAAGTTTAGCCACAAATTTTAAAAATATGGATACAGTGCAGTTCCAATGCCTCGTGTGAAGTCAAATCTGAGAGGAGGTTGCTGTCTGATTTTCAGATTTCCACTGCAATGAGTTATTTCAACTGCTACATGGCAAGGCATGTCTTCTCAAAGCCACACAAACAAACTGCTAGGATTAATGGCTGCAGTTTGCAACATATTCCCTTCCCTGCTGCTGCATGAGTTCACAGACCATGGTAGCCGTGAGTTCACACTACATAAAGTTATCTTTATATCGTTCAAAATTACAGAAAATCATTACGTGTTAAGCCACCCAGTTTTTCTCCTCAAAGCTCTATCACATGAGTGAATTAAAAATTCACACACAATTCTTCTATCCGCTCTCCCTCAGGAGGCTCCTTCCATAACCATGTGATTCTTAATGAAAACAAAAACAAGTGAACAAAACGCAGCCCAGACTGCCTCTGGTCTGAACTCCCTCCTCTCCCCACCAGAGCCCCATAGCCTCTCTTCTCACCTGGCTGTGATGTCCAAGCAACCTCCTTCTATCAGCTTTAGGACAGCTGGATTCACGCATACCGCATACCTACTTCCTCCCCAAGATTTTGTCAACAGGAAAGAATTAAAAAAAAAGAAGTTGCTGTAGAAGGGCTTGTCTTTGGAGCGCAGGGCTGAAAGGCACAGCACATCACAGAATCCAGACAACACAGCAGCTCCTCCACATGTGCTCTCATCTTGCTCACCTGAAGCTGTTAGTTCTTTTCTTCCTTTCTTTTTTTTCCCCTCCACTTGAAGGTTACTATTTCTGCAGGCCATTGATGTGCAGTCAGAGAAAAGGACTTTACAACACCAAAAGAGAAAACCAGAGCGGGAAAAAGGTCACACTATTACATGTCAGGAAGCTTGTTTGGTCCAGTTAGACCTTCTCTGACTGCAGGTGGTAATTTTACCTTTCCAGACAGCAGTTTACCTTAAAATAAAATAAAATGTAGCAGATGTCACCAAAAATTGCGAACTGTCAGAGTTCCCATTCACACAGCCTCTGAAAATAAAGGCTTATCACACCACATGGCTGCCTAAATTTCTTACAGCAACGACATCACTGGCAGCATCCCTAAAATGCCAGCTTGCATCCCACTGTCATACAATTATGGGCCACCTATTTCCAATAGCCAATTCAATGAAATAAGAACAATCTCTAGAGTAAACATGTATTCTGTTTCCAAATCTAACCACATTTAGTACTACCTGGCTTCAAATGGGATGAAAAAGACATGGTTGCCATGCCTAAAAGCCATAAAACAGCTCGAATGGGGCCATTGGGAAGATGGTGGGATTTCATCCTTCTACCTCCTTTGCTGAACCAATTTCAAAGGCACTGAACACACACTAAGAACCAAATGTTTTGTGCCAGCTCTGCTCTTTCAGGATCAGCACAGCAAATGCAGGTCTGTGATAGGAATCAAAGAAACACCAGACTGGATCTCCGTCCACATCTTCCACAGGCCCATGTCTTCTCCCAAGGAGACAATGTTCAGACAAAGACCAGCTAGTGCTCAGCCCCCATCACCACTATGTGGACAAGGGAGGCCAAAATATGATTAACAGGCGAGCAGAGATGAGAAGGATAGGAAAGCTGGCAGGAACTCTAAAGGAAAATACAGCAACACTGAATGCACTGTAACGGCAATAAGAATCATCTCAAGAGGACTGGCACAGGAAATCTGCTAAGCTTCTCTATAGAGAGATTTCATCTTATTTCTTGAGCAGTCTATTTTAAGACAATTTCAGTGACCTTACTTAACAGAGATTATGCTGTGTTTCAATTAATTTTTACAGCATTATAATTAATATTTTGGTGTCTGCTGCAAAGCACGCTGAGCTGTGTAAAATCCACATGCGCGGCGAGATGACAAGTGCTGTTATCGAGGCGGAAGGAAGGAGATAAGAGCCCTCCAGCCTTGCCTGGCAGGGCAGAGCAGCACCCCTCCAGATGACTGCTCCTGTGAGGGCCCAGTGCACAGAAACGCGGCAAAGGTCAGCGATCCTCCTCAAATAACCCAGCCCGTACCGCTAGGGTGGGGATATTTTCTCTAGCTAATGAATTTCCACGTGCACCCGCACCACAAGCAAAGCTTCTCCCCGCCACCTGCTCAAATAACTGAGCCCCAGGAGGTGAAAGCAGCCAAATCGTCACAGCTCAGACACATGTCATTTATGGAAGTGAAGTCTTTTTTTCCAACTCAGAGAGCCGACCCTTAGCTCATCTGGTCCTGGTCAGACACACTAATTCCTCTGTATGCTGATCACCTCTCAAGTAAACCATTCTCACACTGCTACACAGGCTTCTTTTTGCAGGGCTCATTTCTGTTTCTGTGTCATCCCTGGGCTGGTGGGCAGGAGGACAGAAGACATTGCATGATACCATCCTCCAGCACCTGCAGGCTCTCTGCTCCTGACACATTGCACCTCCAAACCAAGAGAGATCCAGCAGCTTCACCACCCTCATTCACTCAAGGAAAATTGACTTCTGTGCACCCACATGAATAAACAAGACTAAATTGATGGGACACTGAAATAATTCCTTAAGTTTCTGGGTGTGCTGTTACTTCTGGGGCAGTGTTTCCCCTCAATGCAACCTCAAATGCTCCACTTCCATTTCTACTGTTATTGTTTCAATGAGTCCCAGCTGCTGATGCTTTTACCAAGCAGGATCATAGCACAACTGCACAAAAAGATTCACAAGCACATCAGCTGCACTTTTTAAAATCCCAAACTCAAACCAAGAAAATCTTCCTAAAAACTCTGAACAATGTGACAACTGAACTGTGCTTCACAAAATTCAGCAACTGTGCAACATTTGAGCACAGCCACGAATGTACATTCAAATCATCTCAGCCTTTGCAAGAGATTTTGGTAGGATGCTGCATGGGTGAAGTAACACCAGCAGCATTGCTAGAGGCTGTTCAAAACGTTCTTGCTGAGTTTGTAACAAATCCTAAACCAGGAGTAAGTGAGGGCAAGTAACACAGTGAAAAATTCTAATTATGACAGCACAGCAGTGGTAATTTGTGGCTGAAGAATGATCTGGCATAGAGGACAAGAAGTCTAACTACAAGAAGGGGTTAACTCTCTGGAAGCAGGAATGCCAGGGACAGAAGGACTTCTTGCAAGGGAGAGAAGTTTCCCTGAGTGATGAGATAAGAGACAGTCTCAGCATTGTTTTGTAGCCATCCTGGGGCTGAGCTCAGGGACACCGTTGGGCAGCACAGCTGGGCTGGGGGTGGCCCACGCAAATACCCTTGGGATCGGTGCTGGAGACAGTGGATATAAGGGATTTGCTTGTCATGCATCTTCAAAGACTCCCTGTGGAACCAGGTATTGCAGGAGGACTCTGCACACACATTTAAACACAAATGTGTGCTTCATTTGCCATGATGGGTACCACAAAAATTTCCTACTAATTTTTTTGCACAGTTCTCAAGTGGAAAAAAAAAAAATATAACAACCTCTAATAGCATGTATCACATTCGAAATCCTGGCCTTACCAAAAATACCATTCAACAACAAACTCAAGCCTACAGTCCTAACTGCAGGTTACTTGTATTTGTGGCCAGATGAGTTATCAGTATTGACTCTGGGCTTGAACCCCTTCAAGCCACCAACCAAGATCCATTTTCAGGACAAACCCTTATCTTGTTGGAGTTCTTCTACCCCAAACCACTTCCAGTACTACCCAACCTATCCAGAGCAAAGGAGGTGGGGCAGCAGCCATATGGGCACAGGTGGGGAACCAACAACCAAGCAGCGACAGATAAAAGAAAATTAGGTGTTGCCTAATGAACAACATGAACAGGTGCAGACACTGACCATTTCTTTGTTTACACACACAACCTTCCTTTTAACTGGAATGGTGTAATAAATTGAAATATTCAGGACATTGCAAGGAGGAATAACAATCACTGTGAGCTCCAGCTTTACTTTTTCCTCACTCTGAAATCAATTAGTTGTGCTGCTGACAGAAGAAACTGGTTTGCATCTCTATGACATGCCAAACAGGAAAAATTAACTTTAGTGAAATGCAAGGACTCTAACTTAAACGTAAAGTTTTTGTCACATGCTTTTGGCTATCGATGACTTCCTTGCCATCACATTTAGAAGCAACATGGAATATGTCTTATATCTCAGGTTCAGAGTGACAAAGCAATCTCAGACAAAGCAAGGCTCTCAGGTCAGCTCAGCAGGTTGCATACAGCTGGCCTGTTGTACCACAAGAGGTTTTGTAAAACACTTGTCACAAAGCAGAAAGATGTGTGTAAGCATGGAACAAGTATTGTAGTTTGAACAACCATACACAAAAGGAGAGTATACAAGGTGCTATTTTTTGGCAAAAGTTACATATAAAATGGAAAGAGTTGAACAGAGCTCTTGAAAGCAGGGTGGGAGAAAGAAACTTACAGATTTTTTCTAAGACTCACTGCTATAGGAAAATAAATGATAGTACACAGTTGGTAGTTATTCTGACCATAAAGCCTAAGAGACAACCAAAAAACTAGTACACTTACTGCAAGATCTCAGTTCTCAAAGTATTAACCATTGTGCTGCCCTCTTAAAAGTGGATTTACCACAGGAAGGAACAGCACAAGAGAACAGGAAGGAAAAAGAAGAGCAATATAAGCATTAGGATTCAAGTATTGATCCTATCACAAGGACGAAGCAAATGCCAATCCTATATATTTTCACTTCCCCTCCTGTGAAATTATATTTGCTCTTGCACCCTCATGTTTCAGTGACCTCTTAGAATCAGAGAATTATTTAGGTTGGAAAAGATCTCTGAGATTGAGTTCAACCCAGCACTGCTAAGTCCACTACCCAACCATGTTCCTAAGCACAACTACACATATTTTAAATACCTCCAGGGATGGTGACTCCACTGCTACTCTGGGCAGCCTATTCCAGTGCCTGATAACCCTTCTGGTGAAGAATTTTTTCCTAATACTCGATCTAAACCTCCACTGCTGCAACTTGAGGCCATTTCCTCTTGTCCTGTCACTTCTTACCTGTGAGAAGAGACCAGAACCCCACCTGGCTACACCCTCCTTTCAGGGAGCTGCAGAAAGAAATAAGGTCTCCCCTGAGCCTCCTTTTGTCCAGATTGAAAACCCCAGCTCCCTCAGACACTCCTCTTAAGACTTGTGCTCCTGACCCTTCACCAGCTCTGTTGCTCCTCTTTGGACATGGCAGAAAGATTCATGAACAAATAGCCTTGAGAGCCAGAATTGGCAAAAGGCTTTCCTGCAATACCACTTAAAAAAGGGTGACATTGCTTTACAATTCACTAAACAACATATTTACTCACAGGCTGACTACATATGTTGTACTTAGATGTCACAGCAGATTACTCACTAATTACACTAGGAAAAACCCAAGTAATTACTGCAGACTCTTTCCTCTGGTGCAGAAGAGGTCGGAGCCATACATTTACATGACAAATGATCACGCCTACAACTAGCAGCGGCTGCTTCCAGAAAAAAAGGACCCCTCCTTTGAACAAGTGCCATTAAATAATCCTTGGGGTTTTTTTTAATACACTAAAAGCTCAGGATGTATCAGAAATGCAGAGACTGAAAAAATTAGGAGCTCTCACTGCTAAGGAGTCAGTTTGTTCAGGCCAATGGTGCAAAAATCAAATTGTTTCTTAACATTTTATCTGATATTTCAGGCTGATAAAAACTTCTGCTACTGAATGAAGAAAATCATATTACCAATGCTGACATTCATCAGAAATATTTTGAACTGAATATGTGAACTGCTTTTAACTGAGTTTAAATCGATAACTCCACTACTGTGGTTAGTTTTATTGGATTGTACATTGGAATAATATAATTTCAATTATGTTATGATGACAGTATTACCCTCCGCTATGAGCTGTATTTATTCAGCAGGAAGGTGAGATATGCTACTTCTTCATTTGACAAATCAGACACACCATTGCTCTTAATGCTATTTTACTGAATGATCACTGCAGATTTACATGGCTACACATGCACCAGGCTCTTCCCTCAAAGAGTCAACACCTTGAAAAACCTTCATCTTTGATGGCATTTCTTCTTCCTTTCAGAAATAAAGCCCTGGAGGGAAGTTCAAATGCAACCATACAAATCCACACAAACCAGCATATGTTAAGTGCCTAGGATCCTTCATGGCTGTTTCCAGAGATCCAAGCAGGGGTTTGGAAGCAAGAGAAGATTTGTTTGCGGGGGGTGGTTATGCTTATAAACATTATTTATACATGCAAGATGACAGCTAAATCCTTCTCGCGTCTCCCTGGTGGAAACGCAAGAGGGGAGCAGCCTGTCATCTGCTGTAAGCATTTGAATTTTTTGTTACCTGTAAACATTCAGCTGTAAAGTTGGAGAGAAAAAAACACTTAATACGGATTCAAGGCTCATTTTTATGTCTGCTCTCAAAAGATTTTCATTTTTAAAGCATAATTTCATAGTTTAACTTGCATAAAATTTGTCTTTTTCTTTGTCTTGTTAATATCCAATTGAGTTTAGAACCACAAAGAAGTGGCAAGCAGAAATAACTCATCATCCTAAAACAGCACTTGTCAGAGGTGAATTTCAGAGCACCTTGACAAAGGTCATCAGAATCATTAACTGCATTTTACTGGGGTTTAGATGCAATAAGGAGACCAAACCCAGAAAGAATGACGAACAGACACAAGGCAGGAATAGAATCCTGCTCTCCAACCTGGCCATGGGAGCATTGCAAACTCATCCTATATCATAACATTATGACCACCATCGTAGATGTGCAGTACAGACGGTTTCTTTTTTCCCCCAAGCACCACTGACCTGCAAACTCTCAACCTCCATTCCTGTAACACCTATAATCAAGTGACTCTTACTTTCCTTTGGTGTACCAAAAAGCAGAACCACTGAGTTTTATCTAATTGTTTGACTAATGGTCACCAAAATCACCATTGTCTTCAATTACCTTAGCAGGATTAAAAAGGATTATTTTTTCCTTTGCATGGCTAAAATGCTGCTGAATAGATTTCCCAAAAAAAATCAACAATCAGCTTTTAATTCCCACATTAGCCAGTGATATTCTCTTTCCACTGACTTGGAATCATGCTGGTTTTTCATCAGCAGGAAAGGAAAGATCTCCTTCCTAGGAGACATCCAGATTTCATTACTTCCTGTACTGGGGTTCTTCTGACCTGTGATAAATGCACCATGTCTTGCTCCCTCCTGCATTCACATTCAACCTCTCCACATAAACCCTCACTTCTGCAAAAAGGAGCATCAATTCAATGCACATTTGTTCTTTAGATTAAGCTGAAGTGGGACTCTAAGAGCCCCAAATGGCACCTGCTTCAGTTAGGTCTCTTCTATTCCAAATACCATTCCCAGGGACATCCATGTCCAAGCACATTGCTACTGCTGCAGTCTAGCCAACAAACTATTAGCACTTTGCAGACTTCAATTTAAGAGCATCAGCGTGTGACAATTAGATATATTAAATTCTGTTAGGCCAACAAAACTTACGATTTAGCTAACAGAACAATACCAATAATTTATATGTAATTTTTTATCAGCAATTAGTCCGCTAGACTTCATGCTTTGATCATGATACTTGTGGGTTTCACTTTTCCAAAAAAACCCATTACAGATATGCAGGCAAGTGCCAAGTTACACCACTACCTATAATTTCATTCTCCTTGCTGCCAAACTGAGCCTGGGTCTTTTACTATGCGTACAAATGCTAATTACAGCTCAACACTAATGCTAATCCTGACATCTGCTAATTAAAAGATCACATCTTCTGCAGAGTCAGCAGTGCTATTCAAATGAAAACATTAATCAGTTTAAAATTTAAAAAAAAATCAATCAACAAAGCAGGAATTTTAGTCCTTGGTTCAATTAATATCAAAGTGCAAACCGGGAGCACTCAAGAGCAAGTGTCAGTACATTCTTTGAGAATATCTGATGTTCAGTGAAAAGAGAAACTTTCAGCACTGTGATTTCTCTGTTCTCAGTAACTGTCCACTTTCATACCTTCTTTAATCCTCCCTTCTCTAAAATCACAGCACCTCAGAAACTCAAGACCAGCCCATACCAACATCCCATAGTCAAACCAAGGCAAGCATAGTTACCTACATGTGTATATTCAAATATCTAAGAAGTCCCAATTAATCTTCCTGGGACCACTCTCCTCTACAGCTACACATGGACCTACAGGATCAGGGCTGTCATGGACAACTACAGCCCATAAACACACTCACTAACATCTTCGAGAGGACAGTCCAGATTTACTTCCCATTTCAGCACACACAGTAGGCAGGGAAAAAGGATAAAAAGCAGGATGTATCCACTCCATGAAATAAATATTGAGATCATAAAACCCCACCAGTCTGCACATGCCTGGACCTAACACACAGGGCTCCTTGATTCACCCATTCCTACCTCAAACACTGCTGCTTTTACATCTTGTCTCCAGTCCTTGTTTTTCCTCTGAGGCGTTTCCCACCTCCATCCATTCATCCTGGAAGAGCCTTCCTGCATGGCAGCTTCACGCTCTCCATGAAGTCAGCTGCTACTTTCCACACCCTGCTTGCTGATTGCTTCTTTGGTTAGTTTCTTTAGTGCTTAGAAACCATGGTACAGGTGCTCCACAGACAAAGTAGCTCTGGTCAGAGTTTGGATTATGGGGTTATCAAAGAACCAGACAGACTACTCCAGTTTCCAAGGAAATTGGAAGAAAATGGTAGTAACTGGAGGTTTTGAATAGATGAAAAGAAGATGCAACCCAGTGGCATCCCAACAACAACAGTCTCCTATGGAACAACCTTTTAAAAATCATGTTTAGTAAGTGCCAGAAGTATGGTAAGTCATGGTAAGTCACCTCAAAACCAAAAAAATTACCTTGTCTTATTGGGGCAGTACTTCTGCAACCCTCCAAAAGAAAGAAACAATTACAGTAAAGGAAAAAGCCCATGAGCAGCTTCCAAGGCAGTACTGGGCAAGCAGAAAAATAAGGCTTTTCACTCATTTAGCATGCTGCTACTCGAAAGTTATTTAAAATAGGCTGCATTGATTTTGCTGGAGCACAATAGAAAAAAAAAAGAGCTCTTTGAATTTTTTATACCGGTTAATATTTGTATTTATAAGGAAACCACAAATCGAGTTTACTGCCTTTTTAACAATGTTAATATGAAAATGCTCTTTTGATGTATGATGCCAAGGTTTCCTCCCTTCTTTCACCTTCTCAGATACATGCCCTGCAATTGCCATCTTATCTGCACTTTAAAATTTCCACTCTAGTGAAGTCTTACACTATAATACATCTTTAGCTAATAATATACCGCAGCCAGTTATAAATTAATCATGTTGATAAAAGGTCTAACAAAGTTAGCAGTATCATTCTATAACGCACAAGCAATATTATCAAGTCTTATTTGAATAGAATAGGCAATTCAATCAAGAAAAAAAGGTGACAGAGACTTCCGACTGCAAAAGAATCTTAAATCATTAATGAAACTAAGAATTTAATGTATGCAAATTAAATTATATATGCATATTTCAGTGGGCTAAAAGTTTTTGTGCATACTTTACTTGGGAATCTGTCTTGTGATACGATTAGAAAGAAATGGTGACAATTCAGATTTTTTATTACTTTGGACTGAAAAGTGTTCATGTAATTTATGTTCACCTAAAAAGGTACAAAACCCCATCAATTAAAGCCAGGCTGCAGATGGTATAAATAGACTTCAGCCCCACGGAAGGTGCTATAAGCACTGTCTCAATACGCCATTTGACGTTCAGGTCTCACTAATCTCCACTTGTAAAAAGAAAACAAAATCTGGGGTTATGAAAAACTGGGCACCAGCTTGCACAGAATTCAAAGAAAATAATTTGAGACCTCTCCTCCTCTGGTTATCAAATTCAGCGACAGGTTCAAAAGTTACCAGGGCATGACATAGAGGACACTGACCTGTACAACCATTAAATAAGCTTTCTCCCCTGGCAAATCACTTTTAAAAGACAGGAAGGGAATAGGAGATAAAATATTAATCTTATTGATTGTACTCTAAAGAAAAAAAATTGGTAGAATCCAATTGCAGAGGATATGACAGTTTTTGGCTACTAAACATCTCTTAAAATTACTATGTTAAACTTTTTTCCCCTTTTTAGTAAAGCAGGCCAAAGAAATATTCCCCTTTCTGAGATCAAACCAATATTTTCTGCTATAAGCCATTTACTGCGAAGACGTAAAAATCAGGGCAGGCAATGGACCCCTTAGGAAACTTTCTGACCCCCAGCACAGATAATTTTATTGATGAAAATACACACATTTATGTTACTACACTGAAAGCATCCATTGAAGCTCAAGGCAGTAAATGAGAAACAAGATGTCATTTTCCAGTCTGAGGTAGAATTTACTAATTTAATACCGACTCCTTTTTCTTTTTTCCTTTTTTCCCATTTTTTCTTCTTTTCCCCCAACAGATTAACAACACTCCCAAAGAAGAAATCACAGCAAAAGTGAAGTACTGAGGCAGATGTGCCCAGTGTGTGGCACCACTTCCAGCTAACACAGAAGTGGTACCCATGGAGCCAAAACTGACCAACTTCAGCAGCTGCGCAGCACCAGCGACTTCTGCCAAGATGCTGAGCCCTCCCCATCCGAGGTGAAAATCTGTTTTTAGGCTCAAACCCAGCAAAGCCAATGCTCAACTGCAAGGGAGAATTTAAGCCCTATTAGTGCATCCATATAAATGCTTTGTTGAATTAAGACTCTGCCCATTTACACCTCTTCCTGTTATCATTTCTCCCTGGGCTATCACTAAATCACATAGGATCTAATGACCTAATTAAAACATTTCTTAACACTCACAGCATTTTTGATGCCAGCTTTCAACATGACTAATGGCAAATGAAGGTTAATAACTGGTAATTATCATACCCCTTTTAAGATTTTGTTTTTAAACAAAAGAGTGAAAATATAAAAAATAAATTACTGCAAGAGAAGAGCAAGCATACATGCCATTCCTCAACAGTGTTAAACACTATTCACAAAAACAGTAGTTTTGGCTATAAAGGTCATATATTACAAACATTTAAGGTATTGTAGCAGGATGAATCTTAGACACTGCACATTCTCAGAATTTCAGCTTTAAAAAAGCCACCTGTAGAAAAAGCTATCTAAATACTAGTTTACCAATATAGAAATCAAAACTGATATCTTGCCAAGATACAGCTATTGAAGTGCAGAAACAGCTATTGAAGTGCTTCCTGTAACTTTTCATTGTTCTGTAAACAAGCTGCTTCTTTGCTACTACCGTCCTTTCATATACACATTATGCCAACCAATCCCCATGGCCCATTTTTACTAACAGAGTTTCAAATTTACATGCTTTAAAAAACAAATGAAGAAAAGACAATCTTTAAAGGAATAATAATAAAAACCTCCCACCTAACATGACACTACAGAAGCTTGAGCAGCTTCATGAACAGTTTATATTAACAGCTGCTGTAAAACCAGTGGGAACACAAGCCTACATTAAAATAGTATTCATGGTTTTCACAACAAGAGGGGAGCAGATCTGCAGAAATACAAAATAGTATTCAGAAATGAGCCAGTGCTTGGACTTGTCTATTCAAGTGTGTCCTTCAGGAGGAAAGGCTGCTCATAATGCAACACCTCAATACAATTCAGGTTCAATCAGTTCTTACAGAGGCAGATGCTAAGTTGTACTGAGCAGAGCCTCTAGAGTACAACAAGCTCTAACCAGAAACGCAGCTTGCTCCAGTAAAAGGAAGATTTGTTCAGAGTTCAAATTTTCAAATATTAGAAAAATCACTGAAAATAAGATTTGACTAAGATACCATTATGTACCATGTTTAAATCCCTTGAACCCTGGCTCTGTCAGCAAGTGCTGCCTGCGAGAGTAACAGAGACAGATTTTGAACTCACACTTAGGAGCTTTACAGATCTACAGCCTTCAAATTGCTCCAAGTTTTTTTTTTTTTTAATGCTAATCAATTTTATTCAAGATGAATGCACATGTATTTGTGATTTCAAGACAATTTCTGGAAGACATTTGTGCAAAAGCACTTCACTTGTCCACTGTAGTTAGGGTACAATACTGACCTAAAAGTAAGTAAGGATGTTTGGTGCACTGATAAATCCCCAGCAACTGCAGCAAAACAATAGGACTATGCTGTAAACAGACACACACACATTGTAATAAACACACAGAAGACTATGGAAGGCATGAGTATGCTTCATAATCAATGACTTGAGGCAAAAGGACCACGATGAAGGGCTACCAAGTAACCCTGAATAGAAAATTCTAAATCCCCTGAATCAGAATTGTTCATTTCCAGCTAAAGTGGCTAAAGATTTCAAGCAATATTATCCCTTTTTTTTTCTTTTTTTGAGAAAACGAGTCATACAAAATCATTCATTGGATCTAACTCCATATTGCTTTCCTCCAATTTCTTAATTAGAACGGACAATTATTACCATAAAGCACAAATTATTTTAAAGCCACGCTGAAGTAAACACCCAGCAACATCTGCTTTGCTTTCATTGTTCATTAAAACTTATTCAGAACAACAGAAGTTTTGAATGCTCCATCACTAGTTGTTATTCTGTATTTAAATACTTCGATCAGCTCTCCTCTATGCAGAAAAAGCAACATAGGCCATTTTACATCAAGACTAAAGAACAAAGAAATCTTCCCTTAGTCCTCTAATGAGGGCAGAATCATCTAACGGTACCACAGAAATTACATCAGCTGTTAAAAAAGAATACAAAAAACTCAGCCATCAGTGTGAGACTGCTACAGAACACTTCTACAAATCCCCCCATCTCCATCCAGTTCAAAAGTCAGGGCTGTTCAAGGATTCAGTCACCTGCTTGAAAAATTAAAACCAACAGTATGGAGGAGAAACCAGCACCAAGTAATTAGGAACAGGGTGAGCAAATTTAGTGCTACGTATTTGTAATATTGATGGACTCAGGCATGTGCTATGCATATATACACCCCTGCTTTTGAGATGAAAGATGCAGTTTGCTGTCACATCTCTTTCTCCAAAGTTCTGTACCAATTTTAAAATGAATTTGCATGATGCTGGGGTTCGATTCTGTTAATTTTCACTGGAGTATATTAGAAACAGCAGGAAGAAAGAGAATAGAACACGCCTTGCTAAGTAAGGTACCATACAAATATACCTATAGATAATCATAGAATCAGCACGGTTAGAAGACACCTTTAAGATCATCAAGTCCAACTGTCCACCCAGCACTGCCACTGTAACCCTATAACAACTAAACCATCACCCAGCACCAGATCCAGACACCTCTTGAACACTTGACAGTGGATCCCATCAGGGCCCAAAGACTTACGAGCGTCTAACTGGCACAGCAGGCCACTAATCACTTCCTCATGAATTATGGGGGCTTCACTTATCTCCCCATCACCAACTTCCAACTCTCAGAGCTGGGGGTCCTGAGGACAGCTGGTGTTAATATTGAAGACTGGGGCAAAGCAGGCATTAAATACACATGCATGTGTATATATATACACATCCCTACTCACACATACTCATGTAATATATATATATGTATGCCCTGCTCAGTGTTCCCTAGGGCAGGAGACAGCCAAAACACTGGGGACTGACCTTCAGAGCACCTAAGATTGGAAATGAGAAGGTAGAAGAGAGACTCCAACACCCCAGAGGAAACATCATACACATTTTGAGCAGCTCTGCATTGTTCCACAGTTTGTTGCTACTACTACACAGCTACACAAAAATTAGCTGTAAACCAGCCAGAAAACCGATCCCAGGTGAAAACAGCCTAGCAAGAGCCACAAATTCAACAGAGATTTTAAAATTAGAGCTTCATTTCCCAGCTTGGTTGCCCATACAGCCACAGAAACAGATGGGAAATGAAGAGGGTTGATTTGGGGGTGAAGGGGAAACAGTCAAAACTTGCACTGGAACATCTGTCCAAACTGCAGTTGCAGCTCTCAGGGACTAAAGAAAGAAGGGTAGAAAAAAATTTTTTTTTTTCATAGCTTTGTTAGAGAAATCATTGATTTGTGTGGAACTAGGAGCTTAGGGCTGCATTCTGGGAAGGTCCTCTCACACCAAATGGCTCAGCATCCCAGGGCACCTACCCAAGGGATGCCTTCCCACATGAGATCTCCCAGCATCTGCCTTTTCAGCATCTTCACAGATTTTTATGTTTTCAGTCCTTGAAGGAAAAAGGGAAAGCAGAGGTGTAATTGTTCAGGTTTGCAGGTTACTCAGTGTTCTGGAGGAAAAAAAGTCATTGAGGTACAAAATCCCGTAACAGGAGTCCCACTCAACATTCAGAACTGCACAGGTGCTAGCAGGAGGGATCACTCGTATGTCACCACACTTGCATTTATTTTTGTGGTATTTAAGGGACATGTCTTCCACCAGTTGAAGTTAGAGTTCCTCCTGGGCACAAGCTCTGTGAAGATCAGGGGCCATTTCAATTCCTCTCCATGCACTTCCTGATGGATCAGCTTTGCTGTGCCAGGTACCAGCTTATCACGCAGGTTCACATTTAAATTGGAAATGCACTGCAAGCCAAGGAGAGTAATTTCCTGGGGTGGGATTCACCTCCTCCATCTTAAGGTATCTGCAATGTAAATGTCTCTATCTGAGTTTGGCACCTTAGGCTCACTTTACAGTCAGTGAAGAGAAATAAGCTGTTTAGGATGCGATTCATCTGACATATTTTAAAGGTCTATATGAGAAGGAAAGGAATCATGCCTCAAATGTGCCTGCCTCCTTCCATTAGACAGAAGGTCATTTTAAATGATTAGCTTTCATACAGACATCTGAGTTGGACCAGATAAACAAAACCTACCTCATCTTTCTGCTTTTAAAAAACAAAACAAAAACAACAAAAAAACAAAAAAACCCCACAAAAACTCATGAAAAATCCCAAACAAACAAACACAAAAAACAACCTAAAAGCGCACCCAAAAAAAAAAACAAAACATGAAATCAAAACAAAAGACCGCAAAAGCCACACATGCTAACGGCAAAAGTGGGATGCAGAATAAAAGAATAAAATTATAAAAATACCAATTAGCTATTCAAACAAGCCAGAACAATGCCCGCTTCCTGTCCACCACACTTCAGCACTGCAATAAAAGCTTGCTAATGAGCCTGTTAACCACACCAGACTTATTCACTGCCTACAGCAGTGACCAGCTGAACGACCACCAAACACGTCCCAGTGGATGCTCTCCAGCTGCAGCAGCATCTTGCTCTGTGTGGCTCAGCCCAACTTACTATCTGGGCAGACACCAAGAGAGCAAGGCAGGCTGCTCACCAGGATGGTTTTCTAGATACTTGACCAGCCCAAATAACTTTTTCAGTTATTTCAGGAAGACAAAAAGGCAAAGTTGCAAGAATGCCATAGTCATCAAAAAGCAGCCAGCAGAAGCTCAAGCAATTTGGAGCCAAGGTTAGTTGTAAGGAAAAGCTAAGCATTTGTCATTATAAAAAATATACACAAGCAGGATCAAGCACCAGCCACTATTTCTGCATAAAATAATTTTTTTAAAGTTTTGTATCTTTATTCTTTTCATATCCAAGGTATAACAGGTATTATTTCTGGAACAACAACAATTTCTAAGGTATCTCCAAAATTCACAGGCTTTGGCACCTCATGATTTTGGTGAAGTTGCTGTACACATGCAACTTCCCAAATATCATTTTTAACCAGTGAGATACTTAGAGCTGTCCAAAGAGAAAAGACACAAAACCATAAAGGTCAGCACGGGGACTGAAGGAAGTTCAGCAGACGAATCACGGGGCACGAGGGGATTACACCATCACACTTGTACAACTGAACTCAATACTTCTACTCCTGGACCTGCCAGCAATGGTCCTGTTAATCATAATATTATAATATACACATAATACATAAGAGGTGCATAATAACTTCTAAGTTATTAGCTACTGGTAAAATAAAGTGACAAGATGTACTTTTGAAAGAAACTTTAATTTCCCCCTTATTTTAGCAATATTATGAGTCACTAGTAGATTACTTTTCAAATATGTCTCTACACTGAATGAAGCAGATATTTGCAAGCCTCTTCAAGCAGATTCACCCTTTACTTTTCCAGGCAGCATGTTACATGACTAATGAACAGGAAAATTCAAGTCCCCAACATTCAGCTCTCAATTAGAGGCTATTTTTAATTAGCTACAAACACTATATCCAAAGACTGTATCAGCAGCAACTGGCCTGAATCAACAGAGTTTTTGAGGAAAACAAAGCGAGCCCACACAAGAAAACCTCATCTGGCCTTCGTCCAAGCATGCAAACTAAGAGACATTTCCATATCACTTTGAAGATTTCAGTGCATTGGCCAAAGCCTTAATAAGGCAAAGACAACTTCTTCTCAGTTTAAAAACAGAAACTGTTTCTTTACTATGCACTTACCTGACAAGAACGGTATAGAGACAAGCACAACAAAATCATACCAATATGAGAAAACAGGAAATACATTTTTCATTCATCAGATATCCTAAATGTAAATACGATGAGAACCGATCAGCAAGATGGTGGGAAAACTCAAAAGGGAAGGAGAAAAAAATAGAAAGAGTCTGATCCATCCTTTCAAAACCTCTCACTGCATCCCAAAAATGGAGGCCACCACAACACTATCTGCTCATCCTCCTCCATTGGCACACGCCAATATCATTTTTGCCATGATGTGACACCAGCACCTAAAGCTGAACAGCCAAGTGCAAACGTTGCAAGGCAACATCAAGATTTCACAACGTGATTTATTTGTGGCTCCCAGCAAGTCTTCCCAGATGATGAAGTGTCTTGCCAGCAGCTGAAATCTTGATACTGAGACCACAGACCTGCATTAAACAAAGTGTTGCTCCTGCTATTATTTTATTCTATCGTGTTCATGAGTGATGTCTTGATTAATTTAAATAATTGCTCCATGTTACAATAGCACCAGTAGATACACATTGATCATCTTTACCATACCCTGGATGCCTGACACAATGAGTCTGGAAATGGAAGTGGAGAAATTAAAGCAAATGGAGTCAGCATCCCAGCTAGGAAAAAGCTGGAATAGCCAGGAATCAGCCCCTGCTTTGCTGGGAGAGAAGATACTTGTCAGGACACAAAAGGATCCTCGTTTCTCCACCAGTCAACAGAAAATTAGCAAGGAGGCTGAAAACTTAACATAATTACAGAGAGACCTTTGAACCTTATTACTGCACACACACACAGGTTTAACTGTATGGCTGTCATTAGTCCCTTACTCCCTAACACAAATTAGCCGTGTTAGGCAAAATTAGGCAAAAATTCAACAGGAGTATAAAGCAAAAAATGTTGCCAAGTGGAATAATTAGCAGGCACTGCAGCAGGACACCCTGTCCTGCCTCCAACACGGGAACTGTCCCCTTCTCATAGGTTTTGTAACATCTGGCAAAATGGGTTCCCTGAGTCCTTGAGTGATGCTCTAAAGAGGAACTTTCCCTTCCTTGTGGCATTTGCCTAGCATTAGTTTTTGCCACTGAGAGTGCTGGCACATCTGGCACCTTCAGCCTCAAAGTCCACACAACTGTACAAAGCCCTCACGTTCTGCACAGGTGACTTCCAGACAGGGAAAAGGGGCTACAAAACACCTCCTGCTCTCACGCACCTTTGCCAAGGGCAACCGCATCTCTCAGCGTAGGAAGCATCACTGGTGCTTTCAGAACGTGCACCAAGCCAACCAGCACACTCAGCACATGTGGAAAGTAATTTTTTTTTTAATTAAAAGAAATAGCTTAACTTTAGGAGCAACAGAATGCTAGTAAGGAATGCTACCTTCCTTTTCTAAACAGCCACCCTAGAAATTTATCTGTGGTGGGTTTTTCATCTCATTTTTGAGTCCCACTGAATGATCAAAATTAGGTGAAATGCTACAGCTCTGCAGCACTTACATTAAAAAAAACCAAAAATATTAGATATTACAACAAGGTGTCATTCCCAATTCAGAAACAAATTATTAGACTCAGCTCAGAAACAAATACATATGGAGTTACTTAGACCAAGTTAGTTCTATAGAAGACCAGATGTCAAGTAGACATCAGTCCATTGAATTTTCCATCTTCCTGTTCCTGTCTGACTTCTAGCTTAAGGAGATCATAATGGGACCATTACTTTTTCCAGAAGGCTGTGCTTTCATATGTAAATTTCATCTCCATAAAGACCATTTTAAAATGTTTGGTTTTTTTTTTTTTTAAGGCTGGATTGTAACCTAGCTTTCATGCAGGGACCCAGATGAAACAAGGCCTGTCTGAGCACCTCACTGAGTGTGCTGGTCTTTGACCCATGGCTCTGTGCTTGCAGTTTCTGCTAAAAAGACAACTCATACCCAACTGCAGATGTATGGAAGAGCCCCTTAAAATATGATGGTGGGCTACATGCTTACAGGCCATATTCTTCCTCAGTGCACCATATACACAAACCACCTTGCAAGGAGAAATTAACCCCAAAGCTCAGGCAAACATCATGGCAAAATATGCGGGGCTCACAGAGACATGAATTCCTGTATTTTACACCGAGCCTCACAAATCCACATTCGGCATCTAGTGGGATTAGCTGTGCACTAGGACAGAAAAATATATGCATAATTAAAAGTTATTAGGAAGTCCTGAGAGCTGTCCAGCTCCTAGGAAAAACAATCTGCTTAACCAAAGAGCAGGGAAGGCAAGTAGCAGGAGTAACAAACATTGGAGGACTCCTAAGTCGGCACCTCAGGGTATCATTATGGCATGGAGCTCACATCTTCTCTCAACTCCTGTAAGGAAAGGTTTTGGGTTTACCTCTAGAAGGAGAAATCACTTAATCCCCATCTAACCTGATGGACAGACAGCTGCTGTACAATGCAGGGAAGCAGTGGTGCAGATGCGGATTGATCAAAACACAGTTTTGCAGCAGAGGCACTCTGGGGCTCCTTTCCTTCAAAAGTGGGCTTCCTCTTTCTTTTGCAGGGGAAAACTAAGTCACTCAGAAAACTCACACATCTAGGCCTCAAAGATCACCACAGCCCATTACTGACAAAGAGAGTTTAAAATAATATACTTCCAAGTACTCATGTTCTCAGCTTCATATCGGGAAAAGCAAGGCATGTAGTTCTGTGTCAGCACCTGAAAAACCTGTGCAATTCATGCGTTCAATCAATTTTTATCCCTGTGAGTTGTTTGGAAAATGATAATGAAGGTAACTGTTTTGCTGGAAAAACAGATATATACCACTGTATGTCCAATAATGTTTCAAAACTGGAAGCCCCTTCGGAATATTTTTTTCCCCTGGAGAAGTGTCCCATGGCAGCTGAGCCCAATACAAAAGCTTTAACTTTCAGCTGGCAACCAAACCCCACAGATCTGTCAGTTCACTCCCTCAACAGGATGGGGGTGAGAAAACCCCATCCAACAGGATCAGAGTGAGAAAACTCATGGGTTGAGATGAAGACACTCTAATAGGCTAAACAAAAGCTGTGCACATAAGCAAAGCAAAATAAAGAATGCATTCACTGCTTCCCATGGGCAGGCAACTGTTCAGCCAGGTAAGCAGGGCTCCACCACACACAGTGGTTACTTGGCAAGACAAAAAGCCATTGCTCCAAATCTCTCCCACTTCATTCATCTTCCCCCAGCTCTATGTGCTGAGCAAGATGCCATACGGGATGGAATATCCCCTGGGTCAGCTGGGATCAGCTGTCCTGGCTGCAGCACCTCCCCAGGTCCTTGTGCTCCCCCAGCCCCCTCGCTGGTGGGATGGGGTCAAAGGCAGACGAGGCCTTGAGGTTGTGCAAGAGCTGCTCAGCAGTGACCAAAATACCCCTGAATTATCGACACTGTCTCCAGCACAAATCCCAAACACAGCCCCATACCAATTATTATGAAGAAAATTAACTCTAGCTCAGCCAAAACCAGCACGCTGATGGAAAAACAAGGAAGATGAGAATATTTACCTACATTTCACATTTTCTCACTGCTGGACACAATCCAAGAGGTTCCACATGCTGTGGTGAAGCCTCTCTTCCTTAGTCTCACTGATCTGGAACTATCATAAAACAGAGGACTGCTTAAGGGCATCAGCAGTGATCACAGGAGTCAACTACCATCAACTACATTAGCACTGACCACAGGAGTCAAATTCCTGTTTGGGGATTTGTGTTTGTGGGTTTTGGTTTTTTATTTCTACAAAATCTAAGCATCTAAAAGCTCTAGCTAAAGGATAAGATTATTGATACAGCACTAGATATATATGTGTGCTTTACTTGATATGCCAAACCATATGCCAACAGGGAAGTCCTGAAGCGCATAAAGCTTCTGAAAATAATTCTCAGCAGAACTGGGGCCTGAATCTCCAACATACGATAATTTCCCTACATCCTATTCTCACACCTGTGCACTTGTGTTATCTTCTCCCCCCAATCACATTGCAGCTCCCTACACAAAAAAAATAATAAAAAGCCCAACCCCCAAAACACGTTGCACAGCTGTCTCACTGTCACATCTATTATTCAAGAAAGGTCTCATTGAATAAATGTCTGTTCAGAGGCTCTAAACAAATTTCATTTCTGAACACCACTGTCTGCAGCCCAGCAGGCCATTTCACCAAGATAAGATCACACATTTAATCAAACGCTTCAAAAAAGAAATACACACCGAGTTTGCTTAATAACGTCAAATAATAAAAGTGCAGCACTGGCAGCATACTAATTTTTAGTGTTCTTTCTTCTTTGAGGGTTGTCTCAATAGTCAAGGTCAACCGTACATGGGATTTCTTCTAATTAGGGCTTCTGGTAATGGCTAGACCTGCTTACTCTCACCACTTAGCCATGGTTTTCCTTAAAATGAAGACATTTCTCTTTCATTCTAAATTAAATCACTGCAACATCCCACCCAAGTGCGACAGACAAAACTGCATAACTCTGCTAATTCAACAGAGGACATAAATGAAAGAAACAAAAACCACATCTTTGTGGTCAACAAGGAATCACCCACATAAATGTCTATGGTATAAAAGTGATTTACAGGGAAAAAAACCCAAAACGTGATTATCTGCTGGATGTTTAAGTATAGCTCCTATTGCAGCACAGCACAGACCTATTTTGAGTTAGAAATTGGGAGTTGACTTGGCAGCCTTAGGCCAAAATACACTTTGCCCTTTATTTTATTGTAGTAGTAAGAGGAACCAGTTTAAAAACCCAGCATTCTGTTACTACTACTGCAAAACACATCTGTATTACTACGGACCAGACTTCCATGGTATTCTTCACTAACTTGCCTATTACTCTGCCTATTAATAATTATTTATTTATGCATTCAAGTAACCAGCTTTACCACAATGACAACTGCTGAAACAGCCTTCGTCCCCAAATTACATGAACTTGGGATAACCGTGGACTCTTGCTGTGCTCAAGCCTGCAGCTTGAAAAGGGTCAAACAAAAGCTGGCATCCTCACCCTTACAGCCTGGCTCATAGGTTATGCTGGGCTGCCCTTTGCTTGCTCGGGATGAGGGAGCAATCAAGCATAAAGGCATTGGAGAAGACAACCCCCATCTGCTGCTCCCAAATCTTAAGACAAACAGTGAGGCAGCTCTGAGATGTATTCCCCACCATATCCCATTCTCCCTGTCAAAAACATCCCTGCAGACATTGTGGAGGTCCAGATTCTCCCCCTGAAGAGGAAAATTGCAACTCAGTTTAGGCTGACATAAATAGCTGCTTGAGTCTACTGGCAAACATCTTTCCACATGTTTCAAACATCTCAAGTTTCACCCAAGGTTTCAGCTCCACTGCAAACACAGGGCTGCTCAGTTGGGAATATACTCATGTGCTCAGTGATGTGTGCCTATATTTCTCACCAAAACAAGGATACTTACACAGGTATCACTCCCTTGTTGCAGTGGATATTGTCTACCTCGACTTCAGCAAGGCTTTAGACACTGTCTCTCACAACATCCTCACAGGCAGACTCAAGGAAGTGTGGATTGGATGAGTGGGCAGTGAGGTGGATTCAGAAATGGCTGCACTGCAGGTCCCAGAGGGTCGTGATCAGTGCACAGGGTTCATTTGGAGGCCTGTCACTGGTGCCGACCCCCACGGTTCAATAACGGGCCCAGTTAATCAGTGACTTGGACAGAGGGGCACATGCCTCCTCAGCAAGTTCACTGATGACACAAAGCTGGGAGGAGTGGCTGATACCCCAGGAAACCATGCAGCCCTTCAGCAGAAATCATCTGAAATCCAGCAAAGGCAAATGCAGGGTATTGCACCCGGGGAGGAATAACCCCATGGAGCAGCACAGGCTGGGGCAGAGCTGCTGGGAAGCAGCTTCACGGAGAAGGGCTGGGGGTCCTGGTGGACACCAAGCTGTCCATGAGCCAGCAGTGCCCTGGTGGCCAAGAAGGCCAGTGGTGTCCTGGGGGGCATTAGGACGAGCAGTGCCCACAGGCACAGGGAGGCAATCCTGCCCCTCTGCCCTGGTGAGGCCTCAGCTGGAGTGCTGTGTCCAGCTCTGGGCTCCTCAGGACAAGAGAGATATGGAGCTCCAGGAATAAGCCCAGTGGAAGCCAAGAAAGATGAGGGGTCTGGAGGTAAAGTAAGGTACTGGAGCATTTATGGAAGAAATTCCTCACTGTGAGGGTGGTGAGGCACTGGAACAGGTTGCCCAGAGAAGCTGTGGATGCCCAGGCAGTGATTGTTCAAGGCCAGGTTGGATGGGGCATTGAGCAACCTGGTCTCGTTGGGAGGTGTACTGCCCATGGCAGGGGGTTGGAATGAGATGATCTTTAAGGTTCCTTCCAACCCAAACCATTCTGCAATTCCATGATTCTCTTTCTCTCACTGAGATACAAAAAACATGCTAAGAGAGCTGGGCCTGTTCAGCCTTGAAGAGACTGAGAGGGGTCCTCATCAATGTCTATGAGTATCTGAAAGAAGGTGTCAAGGGGATGTTTCCAGGCTCTTCTCAGTGGTGCCAAGCAAAAGGACAAGAGGCAATTGGCAGAAACTGAAGATGAAACAGGAAGTTCCATCTGAACATGAGGAAGAACTTTTTCACTGCGGGTGACTGAGCACTGGAACAGATTGCCCAGAAGGACTGTGAGTGTCCCCTTGCTGGAGATATTCAAGGGCAGTCTGGATGCAAACCTGTGCAATGTACTCTAGGATGATCCTGCATCAGTAGGGAGGCTGGATCAGATGACCCACTGTGGTCCCTTCCAACCTTACCCATCCTGTGATTCTGTGATTTCAGCCTCCCTTTTAAAAACCGGCAACGTTGTACAGAAAAGGGCTCCCCACTCCTGCAATCAAAAGGCCTCGCACAGACCTTAGAAAGACTCATTGCAAATTGGTGACCTACTTAAGGAGATCTATAAAGCGCATTACGATTGTAATTGTGGATCCCTTGTCAGAAGGTCACAAGTTATCCCTCTATGCAGCGTAATTGCTATATTTCAAATACCTATCAGGAAGAATTTTACTCAAGGAGGTATGTGTCGTTTTGGAGTTGTACCAAATAAAGCAGCAATTTTAACATTACTGTCCTTAAAAAAAAAAAAAAAAAAGGCACACAGACACTCCACACACCTGCATCCATTAAAGATAATCCAAAATGACATTTTCTTGAAGAAGTCTGTGCTGTGGGAATTGCAAGTGCAGTAGTCACATCATAATTTCCCTCGGAAGGAAGTGGGATATATACATCAAATTTTCAAACTATAACAGCCTGTGATTGCAATATCCAAAATCCAAAGGAATGACATTTTAGATTACACACACAGTTTCAACGAGGTTGAGCTGAGACACAATGTCCAATATAGAAAGCTGTGGTGTGCTGGAAGCAAGAACTGCTGTTCTCTGGATACTCCAGATAAGCCATCTACTACACGATTACAGACCAGTTTTGTATACCTCTAGACAGACTTCACATTAAAAAATCATTCAGGATAGAATCCCAAAGTCTTTTGTAAATACAGGGAAAAAAAGAAGGAAGACAAAACAAAAGAAAAACCAAACCAAAAATGCAAAAGAACACAGCAACAAAAGTGGAAAGTAACGATTCACATTACATGGCCCATATGGGTAAAAAAACTGCAGCATACATCTTGCTGAAACAAAAACACCCAAACAACAAAAACCTGTGCCCTTTGAAGTGAGTGGTGGGAATTTGCACCATTTCAAAATCACATTTCAGTCAGCAACACACACACGCAAAGGCAGAGTGAAAGGAGTTAACATGATCCCTGAAATTCTCAACTGTCTCCATCAGTGAAATGTATTCAAAAACACAGCTACAAAGACTGCCTTTTTTTTTTTCTTTCCTCCAGCAGTCTTTGGAACAAAAAAAAAAAAATTAAATTAAATAAAATTGTGGGGGGAGAAAAGGAAAAAAGAAGAAAGAGAAAAAAATCCAGAGAGCTATTGAAAATCTCCTTACAGGGTCAGCTGTCACTGGAATGCATTTGCGTATTCAAGGTACCCACCCATGCAGAACATCAAAAACTGGGCTTGGGTCCCTCCCCTATTCTCACGGGTTTAAGCCACGGCTTGGTTTGTGACACTGAAGAGTAAGGCAGTGCAGTCCCTCTGCAGGGCTGGTAAACACAGACCCGCCGATCAAACAGAACAGGGGTGCTGCTCCTGCTTAAGGCTTCACTTGTCTCCTGGTGTCCTCCAGCACAACACACCGGGTTTATTGCTAAAAAACAGCTCCCAGTGCTGGGCTCTGCTGAGCGAAATTCCCCATCTAACCTAGGCCTGCCCGAAGTTAGGCAGCATACGTGTAGCTAACATGCCCCTTACTCCTTGCTTGAAGGAAAATGTTGACATCCCCAAGTAAGCTGCAAACAGCACTTCTGCAACACAGTGAAGCTTCTCTTCCTCACTGTGAGTGCAATGAAAAAAAAAATCTCATTAAGGCAGGCTTGGGATCAGCAACTTCAGAATGGAAACAGCCTGCTACAACAAATAAGCAAGGACCAGCACTGACTCTGATAAAACCTGTGGTTGCTCAACACATCTGAAAATGCAGTTGTTCTATTTTGTTGCTGGACTACTAACCAAGCAACTCAGCTAAAATTTTAAAACTGCAGAACCATGCACAGGTTATTGTCCATTATTGCACCTACCAAAAAGCAATCAAAAAATAAATAAATAGGGAGGGTCTTTCCAGCAAGAGAATGAAAAAAAAACAAACCCAACTCTCTACATTCAGCACCATTATTTCACACACAGAATGTATGTATACACATACACAGGCATATGGATGCAGGTACATATGTTCTGGGTATAGGTGCAATTCTTAGATTGCACCTATACTCAAAATTCATTTTCACTTCCCTGAGTTTGACAAAAAAATCAGAACTGTGTCTGTTCCCCAAATCACGTTCTTTCTATATGTCTGTGTATGTGCCTGCACATAATAAACGGATGCTCGAAGACTGATTTAGTCAGAATGGTCCTATCCTCCGAACTTTAAACAGCGTTCATTGATGCAGTGTCCTCACCTCTGTAAGCAGATTCTTGCTTCCCGTGGAGCGGGAAAGGGACTTACTGTAAAAACTCATATACATTGCATGCAATGACCCTTGCAAACGAATTACTTGCCATTGGTATAAAACCACTAAGAGTCTTATCCAAAGGGGCCAGGTTTAGACTAGACCTCTTTTCAGAACAGTGCTGTGCAGTGCTGGCACCTTTGAGCAGGACTTTGCAGTAGGGCAATTCATGGCTAAATTTTAAGCACCACTTCTACAAAAGCACAGAGAGTCCTATTTTATTTCATTTGAACTTTGCATTGCTGTAAGAAAACGCTCATGTTGGTCCTTTGTATTTATGACATTTTACTCCAAGTTTTAGAAACGCATAGCTCCGTTCCAAAGTTCAAAATCAATGACTATACCTGATATAAATCAATGCAACTGCAATCAAATCAGTAAAGCTCTTACAATTAATAGTAGCAAAGCTATAATCTAACCTACTCAAAACACTGTGCATAATATTTCAAAGCTGTTCCCTGACACATATCCACTGCAACGAATCGGAGTTGTGCTACAGGCCTCTGAAGCATTAGGTTTGTACCCACTGAAATAATTCCTGTGTAATTACTCATATGTCGACCAACATATGTTAAAAAAATTATTTTCAAAAATCCTGGTAGAGTGAGCACCAATGGATGCTCTGTAAAGGTTTATTACTCTTAGGCATTTAAATGAAATCTACAATTTCACATTGCCTAACTGGGACAGCTGCCAAACTCTGCTTTGCTTTCTTCAGAATGGTGTCTATTCCATGACCCTTGAAACTGAAAGCTGTCAAGCCTCAAACAAAAGCATCTTGATTTTAATTTTTGACTGTTTTCATGAACACATTTTACAAGTGTACACAGATTTCAACTCGTCATCTGTGTTGGTTGCTTTGTTCAGCCTGAAATGCCACCTCTGGCAAAGATGTTACAAAACAATTGGTAGAAACTTAATGCTGAAGCAGGAGAATGTTTTTGAAAAGATACCACATCTGAGATTCTGGAACTTCTTTTCACAAGATTCCACGTCTAAGATTCTTGAGCATCGTCCCCTCACAGGGAAGCCAACAGAAGTATTCCACTGACTACAGTGGGAACTCCCATCACAGATGCAGCCACACCTCCCTTGGATGGGAGTGGGCCTGAAGAAGCAAAGATGAAAAGTTTAAAAAGGGAGAAAAAAAAAAGACTCAGAGGAAAACAGAGGTTTCAGGCAGGCTGGAAAGCATCCCACACTGAGCACCACTTAGTAAGTAAAACTGTGGTCCAGAACACTATTAAAACGAAGTTTTCATTGCCTGAAAAAGACTAGCTACCTTGCTGTAGTTACAGATGCCTGGTGCAATGACTGGTAAAAACATCTGCCTTACAGGCAAAATCAGAAGGCTCTCTGAAAAAGACTCCTGAAATAAAAGCTATCGTGCCAAGGTGTCCTTAGAGAAGTTGTCTTAAAAATGAACACTTAGCTTGCAGCAAGGAATTTCAGACTGCACTGTAGAGATTATCTAGTGAGGAACGTAAAGCAAGCATTACACTGCAAACCTGGAGGCCAAAAACAGGCAATGAGATAACGTCCTAGATAGAATCACATCACAGATTTGAGTAGGAGGTGGTTTCCTTGCCATTAAAGTAGGCAAGAATTAAAAGTACATGTTTAAAAGCAAAGTTCTTCTACTTCATCAGCCTGCTCTGAGAGCTTCCACTGCCAGTAGGCACTAGGATTAGATCAGGGAGTGCTAGAGCATCTCAACACCTACAGAAACAGGACATATTCACATGCATCCCAAGTAGGGATTAAAGAGCCTGACATTAAGTTCTGGTGAGGATTGTAGCAAACATTTGGCAAGGCAGGCATGACACCAGGAGATGAGGCAGTCAGAGGCCAGCATGTCACGCTGTCTTACTGGGACAGGTACATTCCTACAAATACACCAGTGTATACTGAACTGCTGCAAATGACAATTTCTAGCTCTCCATCCTGCAACAGAAAGCACTGCCTAAAGACATAGCAGGGACTGAAATGTAGATGTACACTCAGAATTTGGCATCATGGTGCATTTTTCATATTCACATCCCAGCAGGAGGGCATCTATTGAATGAGAAAAGGACCAGCAGGAAAGAAATGGTAGTCCACAAACATCTCTCCAGAATGTTGATGCTCACTGAGTACAAAAAGCACACCATCAAAAGTGGCAGAAAAAAAAAACTTATTTTGGAGGGCAGTCCTGATGTTTTGGTATTGTCTTCAGCAACAGATCAGTATTCTGATGTCTAGCTCTCAGATGATCAACGCTCCAAAAGACATTAATTTTTGAGTTGTTCTTCCAAACCTCTTGTGATGTGCAAGAAGACTCCAGGGAATAAAAATTTTTATCAAAATCACTCCAATCACAGCATTGGGCTGTTTCCACTACCACCAAGTAACATAATTACAACAGGGAAAAAAAAAGGGAACTTATTTAAAGCATAGAAATCCTTGTGCCCATCCTCCATGCTTTAGCTTTTCCCTGATCCATTCTTGCCCCCTGAATTCCATCTCTTTCATCAATCTTTAACCCATCCTTTAGACTGTGTCACACATTAAATAGCTTCCTAGTCAATCTACACCAGTTCCAACACTATTAGTATTAAAATTAATAATAAATCACCCATTCCTAGGACTTCTCCATTTACAAAGACTTCCCTCCCCCGTGTGCATGAATAAATGTGTTGATGATGCATCCACTCATGCTCTGAATGTGAAAACCCTGACGGCAGCATCAGGCCCTCCAACTGAGTGCTGCCCAAAGCTAAAGGTCATGCATACTCCTCTTCAGTCCTGGCTGATAAGTCGCTCTACCTGCCTCTAAATATTTATTTGTTTTTCTAAACAGCCCTGCAACGGTGGGGAGCATGCAGACACCCAGCTCATCAGGCTGGATGTGTGTGTCTGCGTCTTCACCTACAAACCTGCTTGCACTTCCCTCCCATCCAGCAAAGAGCACCAGCTTCATGTTTGCACCAGCAGGCACAGGGCAATTTGCTTTCTGTTTCAGGAGGAAAAAAGCCTTTTCTGCAATTAATGCTTGGATAAGCAAGCTAAGCACCTCTGCCACATCACCCCCCACTGGGAGGAACGACGACGTGGTCCCCATAGCATCCCAACCTGTGGGATGCACAGACAAGCAAACAAAGGAGGGGGGTGGAGGGATGGACCTGGCAGGCACTCAGGGACAAATTCAAATATCCTAGGCTAAGCCACAAACGACTTCATCTCCGGAGGGCACCGAGAAACTGAAACACCAGCTCCCACTTTTGCCACAAAAAAACATCTCAGTGAGGACTCGGCAGCTTCAACTTAATAAACACCACTAAAATCTCACTGCCCCACAAAACAGCACTCGATGTTTTCACTATCATCAATCTACACTGTCATCTATCTTGTTCTGGAATTCAATGCAGAACTAAACATAGCTTCTCCTAACCACTCCAAGAAGAAAACAGAAAATATGTATTTATTCAATAACAGAAATTATATGGAACTCACAAGACTAGCTTTATAAAAACTTCTGTCCTTTTGGAAATAAAAACACCAGAGATTTGTATCCCCCTCATTTTTTGCTAGCAGGTAACAAGAAAACAGTCACTTTATAGTAAATCAAGCCTAAATAAGGAAGAAGTACACTTAAAGAGCAGGAACAGAAGCAGCCTCAACCACAACAAGGGGGACTGACTCCTGTTCTCTCAGAGCAGTTGTTTGATCTTTAGGAAAAAATACAGCTTTACCACAGAGCCCTAACCTGAACTTTGTCATCCAACATTGGCAGGGGTGCACAGACTTTCTCCCTTCCCAATCTGGTATTCTTAGGTGATGACTGCAGACTTTTTGATAGCAGTCCGTTTTAACCTGCAACACCTGGTTCACTCCCATTAAAAAAAAAAAAATTCCATGGAAGAATTTTTCCTAATGAATGCACAGTAGAAGCTTGTTCGTATTGCAAACCCCTGGAAATGATGATAAATGAGCTCTACAAAGCACATGCTACTACTCAATACCAAGCAGGCAGCATTGGCTGCGCTCTTAAGAGACAGCATTCCACAACGAAAATGGAATTTATTTCTTTTTAACTCCAGGGAAGATTTTTTTTTTTTTTTGTTGGTCAGCTTTGAAAATTTTGATCCTACACTCTGGAATAATCAGTGCTATAATACAGACAGAAACTGCAACCAGCAGACTACCTATCTGCCTTATATCAAGAAACAGATGGCATTTTCGCCCTTTTTCTTGCATCTCAGCCTCCCTCTAAGCAGCTGGCTGCCTGGAACCCGAACTGTGAGAATGGAAATGGCAGTAACTCCTAAGGAGTGATCTAAACAGGAAAGTAAATACAATAGACATGGGTTGTTTTGGCTAAAGCAATAATGAATGCTACACTTGACAAGCAGACAACAATACATTGCTGTTGGCCAAAATATGAGTTGTTTTAACTACCGCAGAGAAGAATCTCATGCCTATCAGGAATGGGAGAGAAAGAGAGGCTTCTTTCCTACCTCACCATCCCTCAAGCAAAACTAAACATCTGCCTGTCTGTAGGGGAAAGGGTGAGGAAAAATCTCAACTAAATGTATTGGAGGTCACCGTTACTTCCATGGACAACTCTGGACACAAGGCTGCTGATCAAACTCAGTCCTTGAAGGCAAACCCCCAAATACTCAGGGCATATCTCTAGGGTACTGAACCCACATCTTCATTAGCACTAACGAGCACCAGCTGGAGGCAGGCTCCTTAAACTGGGAAACAAGGGTTGCTCTCTGGCTGATGGCAGGGAGGAACCATCAGCCTTACAACCGTATTTCCAAGTTAACCAGTCAAAAGATGATTGTAAGGGGAACACAAATAAATAATGAAGGGAGCAAAGAAACAACGGGTTAAAAGGAAATAGGCATTAAAAACGCAATTTTCGTTGTTCAGCCGTACATATCGGCCCTTGCTCAAAACAAAATCTGCTCCTATACCGTTACGAGCCGGGGAACGCAGCCTCCGAGGCAGGAGGTGGGGAGCTCTGCACATCCCTACCTACACTGTACGTTTCGCTCCCTGGCTGCACGGGAAGGCGAAGCTCGCGTCTACCTGTAACCCGGGGCTGCTGGATTCACACCGCTACCCTACCCCCTCACATCCACGCACAGGCAACCCCCAACACACACCCCCAATTCGGCAACAGCCTCCCTCCCATGCCCCGATATCCAGGAAACCAACTGCTTCTCGAGGCACCCTTCAGCAATCAAACAGAAACGCAGACCCGCGAGGAGCGGGCATGAAGACGGGAGAAGGGGGGAGATTGAGGAAACGTAATGAAACTCAGGAATTCCTCAGTGTAACACCAGCAAACCCCCCAGTCCAACGTGGTGCCTTTCATAGAAAAAACCCAAGAGAGAACAAGAACAAAACCTACCAGGTCCCCTCCATCTCCTCGCTGCCTTTGCCACCCTAGCTGTCCACAGCCAAACCAGGCTGGAGCCTACAAGGCATTTCCAAACAAGATGCACACCCCTTGTCTCCACTGTCGCCCAGCATGCAGACCCAGAGAGATGCTCCCCCGTTACCTGCAGGTTCTAGCCCCCCTGAAGACAAACTATCCTGATTATAGCATAATTCAATCCAAGCGTGCGCCCAGGGCGGCCGGCACCCTTCAGCCCAACGCAAGCGGGCAAGGGTGCAACTGAGGGCCAGGCAAGGGCTGGTGAGCATCCATCCGCTGGTCAATTACCTTTAGTCACCTCCGGCTCCTGAGATGCGAGTCCCCATCAGATCCTCAACAACCTGCAGCAGGGAGCTGCTGCCACAATCCAGCCATTAAAACCAGCGGTGGGAGTAGGAAGCAGACCTGGCCACAGTACCAAAGCCCCCAGCCAGCAGGAAAAGGGGGGGATGAGAAGCACGGAACGTCCCTCAAGCAAGGAAAAATTTAAAAATAAAAAAAATAGAAAGAAGTAAAAGTCTTTCCTTTTCTGCCGTGTTCTTCTGCTACACAAGCTTCCTCCCGGAGGATGAGGGTGTGTGGGGATGGGGGAGGCGATCGCTCCCTCCTCTTCCCCGCCGTCGCCGACCACTCTGGACGAAAGCCCCGCTGCGATTTACCTCCTCCAGGTGGGCAACTTCAGAGCAAGGTGATGTCTCCGGAGCCGGCACCACCGGCCAGGCGATTCGGATGCGGCAGAGTCATTGCCTGTGCTGCTGCTGCCGCTGCTGCTGCCGCCGCTGCTGCTGCTGCTGGGGAAGAACAGCCGCTGCCGAAGAGACCACCAAAAAAAAAAAAATAAAAAAGGAGAGAAATCTTCCACCATCCCCCTTTCTCTCTCTCCCCTCCAGCACCAGCCGCTCTTCGCATCCGCTCCCCTGCCCGCGGCCCCTCGCTCCGCCGGGGCTGGGGGACACAAAGGCGCCCGCGCAGAGGGAGGCGGGTGGTCCTCAGCCCCCCGCGCTCCGCAGACACCCTGGATCCTTCCTCCTCTTCCTCCTCCTCCCGCTGCGGAGACCGCCAGCCCCGGCGCGGGCGGGCGGGCGGGCGGGCGGAGGGGGCGGCTCCGCGGGCGCGGAGGGGGCGGCTGGGCGGGCGCGCCCCGCGCGGTGCTCAGCGGGCGCGGGGGGGCCGCATGGCCGCCCCGCCGGCTCGGCACGGCTCGGCTCGGCTCGGCACAGCGCGCACGCACCGCACACGGGCAGGGCGCTCCGGGGCGGCGGGACCCGCGGCACCCGCAGGGCCGGGCCGGGAGCGGGGAACGGGGCCCGAGGAGGAGGCGGCGGCGGGCGGCGCGGCGCTGCTGCCCTGCCCGGCGGCGGCCGCACGGAGCCGGGCGGGCGGCGAGCCGAGGGGCGGGGGAGCGCCGAGGGCCCGGATCTGGGTTGCGCGGACGCGGGCTCCACCTAGCAGCCGGCCGGCACCGCACCGCACCGCGCCGCGCCGCGCCGCACCGCCGCCCCTTAGCCCGCACTGCCCGCAGCCGCCCCTTAGCCCGCACCCTCCGCAACCCCGGCCCCCGCCCGCCGCCACCTGTCCCGCAGCCGCTCCCGGGAGGATCCCGCACCGCCCGATTGGCCGCTCTGCCCGTGGCTCCCCTGCCAGGCAGCCAATCGCAGCCTCCATGCGGGGCACGGACCCACTCCACACTGGATCTCCCCCGTCCCGATTGGCCGCTCGGACTTCTGTCCCCGTCCAAGCGGCACAGTCCCCGTCCAGCTGGGGCACAGACCCATCACCTGCGTGGTTCCCTCACTCCCGATTGGGTGCTCTGCCCATGGTGCCCTTCCCAGAAAGCCAGGTGCAGCCTGGATCTCCAGCACAGTTCCAGTCCCCACCTGCTTCCCCAGATCCCGATTGGCCTCTCAGCGTGTTGTCCCCAGCCAAGCAGCCCATCAGAGCCTGGCTCCTCATCACGGACGGTCTCCCTGCTGCCTGGCATGAGGATGGGGCTCAGGGCAGCCTGGCATCAGCTGGGACCAGCAGGACACGCTCCGTTCCTGCCCTGGCACCCCCAGGAGATGAGAAACGTGAATCTCATCATCGCCAGAGGGTCAGGAGCCTCCAGGAAAGAGACCAAGAAGCCTGTCTGTGCATTAATGTTTGTAATCTTAAATCCTTACAAGGGACTTCTGGAAATAATGGTGCTTGGCTGGAGCATGATAAACACTTTTCTCACAAACCAAATTGTTTACTTTTGGTTTTTGAGGGAAGGACCTAAACAAATCAGGCTCTTTTAACAACAAAACAAACAAAAAAGAAGAAAATGGTTGTTTTCTAATTGCCTAAGTGCTGGTACATGCAACATGCCACACTTTATCCCAATGACCAGACCTACTTGGGGAGTTGCTACTGCACTCCCAGCTTCGACTATAGCAAAGAGAGTTGGAAGGGCCCAAATGAGGCCAGCCCAATGGAAGATCCAGTGAGTTTATTACCCTGCTCAGCTTTTTCCTTAACAAGCTCTTAGGTATCCTTGATGATGGAGACCTTGCAAGGCCATCCTTGTAAATGGGATAAGGGAATTAAGTAATCTTGTTTGTTAACTCGGACCATGAGTCAAGAAGATGCTCACACATGTTCCTAGTGGAATTGCTAGTTAGACAGGCACAGAAATGTGTATTTAAGGTTAAGAACTGCTATTCTCGATGCATTGATGTGCCGTGGAAAATTAGTACCAATAAACATAAGTGCTGTTTTCCAATAATAAAATCAGGGCCCATTCACTGACTGCAAAAATAAAGGAAGAATATTGACTGTGGTCAGGGAAGGGAAATCTAAAATTTTTAACAGATCTGTCTCAACCATTTCCATTTCCAGTAGATCTCTGCCAAGTCATGTTAGAGAACACCTGTCCTTCCCTCCGTGGCCGCAGAACAGCCCCACGAGTCCAAGTGAATGATGCACAGTCTTTTACAATCATTTCTTTCTAAAAAAAGTAGATTTTAAAGCAATTAAAAAGCCATTGTGCTTTGGACCTTACATTTGGTTCACCAAAATTATCATCTCCAGTGGGAAAAGCCCTCAGAGAATCTACTGGTTCATCTTTGGGAAAGTCCTCTTTCGTAACAGCCCTTCTTCCAGGGTCTGCATGAAGGGGAAAAAAAAAAACAAAACTAAATGAACAAGGAAAACAACAAACACCCTCCCCCCCAAAAAAAAAACCCAAAACAAAAAACCCAAACCAAACTTTCCAAAACTCTAATAGTGCTTCTGCTGGGATGCTCAGAGATATGAGATTCTCCAAGACGTAATTACCTCTCTGATGATATTCACCATTCACCACCCATGCTCTGGAAACGAAACAAAGCCCTACAAGTTGAAATTAGATTTCCTCTATATCTTTAAGATCTGTTTTAATGCAGAAGTGAGAATGAAATCAATCTTTAGTCAGTGAGTAAAGAAAAGACAAAAAAACACTAAGCTGAAAGTGTGGTGGGATGGGTTTTTTTCCCTCTGATAGCATTGCATGTAGTGAAGATGGAAAAATCCTGACAAATCGTGGGGGGAGGCAAGGAAGAGCTTTAGAATGCCACCAGCCTGTTGCGCTATTGGTGCTTTTTAAAATCATGTCTCAGGCTTAATGCTGTGAGTCAGCCCAGAAAAACTTCGACATGGAATAGTTGCAGTAGGTTGTGCAGTTGTCTCCAGAGGCAACAGCAAGATTATTCCCCAAAGGATATTTTCCCAGTACTGTGTCCAGCAAAACTTGAAATGTGTCCAGGGATAAGGTTTCCACCAATTCCCTTGAGTGATTACTCCCCAGTCTCATATATCTTACCATTTGGAAGATTTTCCTGCTGTTCAGCTTACATTTTTGCATTTCTTAATTTCATACTATTACTTGTGGTTATGGCCCAAATTAATCAAAGTACTTCAATGCATGCTTAAATTTAGGTATGTGCTCAAGCTCCACTGAAATCACGTACATTGGTGTTTTGCAGGGCTGATGGATCTGCACATGTGTTTTAGCACTGTGCTGAATTGGGACCATGCATCATGCAAAATAATTATCCTTCTCTTACATATTTTTAAGCCATTATCCTTCCCTTGCTTAATTATCGATTAGATAAGCTATATATTTAAGCTACTTAATCTCTCCTTGTGTATCAATCTTTCCAAGAGTCTTATAATTTTTCTTCTTTGGATCTGAATTCCCTGAAACTCTTCCCTGTTTTGTAAGGACAAGGGTAATGAGGTATTGCAATTTAATGACATATCTCAGGTGTGATTACATAAAGAGCAGTTATTCTGTGCAGTCGGAGGATATAACTTACTTTCACCAGCAACCCCAAAGCGCATTGATTTGTTGTGCTGCTCTATCATTTTGTAAGACTCTATAATCTACTCCTATTCTTTTCCATATCCATCACTCCGGCATTCAGGTATTTTTTACTTGCAGAGGCAGACAGCCTTTAGGCCTTGAAATTCCGTGTGGTGTTTTACACTAGGAAACCTGTAACAAAACCAAGTTGCAACCTTAGAGGTTTCCAGAACACTTTCTTCCATGGGAAAAAATACATATCTCTGTTACAAGTTGTGTTATTTGAATGTGTTCACCCAGGATTTTGGGTTCCCAGTCAGGAGGAATTTACTTCAGGAGGATTTGTCACACATACCACCCTGGCACCGTGGTGTGTGAATCGTTTGTTGCTCATTATTCTATTATCCCCCAGGTAGATGTGGAGCTTTAATGATAATTTCATTATTTTACAATGGTTTAAAAGTAGGTTGAGTGAATTGTAATTGAATGTGATTCTGACTCTTTTCTCCTTTTTTTTTCTTTTTCTTTCTCTAAAGATGTGTCCTATTTGCTTTCTCTCTTTCTCTCAGATTTCCATTAACATCCATAAGCAACTGTCACTGAGCCATTACGTTCTGTAATGAATTATCTTATTCTCAAAGATGCATGTCATCTGGACCAATTCATGGATACACATTTCTGTTTCCAGGACTGTTACCAGTTGTCCTACACAAAACATACAATGTTTTCTTTACTTCATGATCAAGTGTTATGTTTGGTTTTTACCTTTTTCCCCCAGTCTGAAGTATTGTCATGACAAAATGATGTGAATCGTTAAAAAATGCTGTGGAGTGATACAAATAAACATCACGGACTTCCTGCTATAAATCCAGCAAAACTCAGCTTATGTCTGATAAATGCGCATTTCCGTCATAAAAGCCCAACAATCTGAGATCACCAATTTCTTCAACAACTAATGATAGATAGACAGACAGACAGACAGACAGACAGATAGGTAGATGGTAACACTGAATTAGACCTTGACAGACTCCACATTCTATGTTTTCTTCTTCCTCCTCATCATCATCTCCTCTGCGTTCCTGGTTTAGGAAAGCACTGTGAGATCCCCCCCTGCCAGGGAAGCACCTCATGTTTTTGCATGCTGAATTTTCCCACACTCATATTTAGGCATGAACCTCAGTGGGATTGCTTGCACTGGGCTCAAACAAAATTCCAAAATAACAAGTAGTTCAAGAGCAGAAATCAGTGACAAGGTGCTCACTTAATCTGATCTTTGTAGTGTATTCATCCTAATATGTACCTTCATCTTCATTTTGATACCATTTTTCTATGAGCCAGAATAACCTCAAAAAAATAATAAAAGACCCTCTCCTATATTACATAGAAAATGCAGCTAATCATGATCTAATTTTGAAAACATGTGCTGTCAAAAAATGCTTTCCACTTAATGGATAATTTAAGCCATAGCACTCGGGCCAGCCATAGTAGGTTTCAGTACCTTGGCACCAACAAAGCAGCCTGAAGGAGAGAAAGCACTGTAAGATGTCTGGTCCCTAACTTTTAGCTAACATATTTCCTTGCAGCCTGTTCATGCCCAATGCCTTGTGCAGCAGAAGATGGGTTCTGTCTCTCAATAACAGTGTGCTGCTTTCATCTAGGGTAGAGTTAATTTTGTGCACAGAGGCTATTATTGGGCTTCATTTTGGATTTGTGCTGAACACAGCGATGATAATCTAAAGACGTTTTTGTTATTGCTGAGCAGGGCTTGCACAGAGCCAAGGCCTCTTCTGCTGTTCCTACTGCCACGCTAGCAGGGAGGCTGGGGGTGCATGGGATGCTGGCAGGAGACACAGCTAGGCCAGGTGACCCAAACTGACCTAAGGGATATTCCAGACCATGTGGCATCATGCTCAGTATATAAAGTGGGGAAAAGAAGGAAGAAGGGGGGACATTTGGAGAGATGGTGGGTTTTTTTCCCAAGTCACCATTAGGTGTGCTGGGGCCCTGTTCTCTTGGCGATGGTTGAACACCTTCCTGCCCCTGGGAAGCACTGAATTAATTCCTTGTTTTGCTTTGCCTGAGTGCGCCACTTTTGCTTTTCCTATTAAACTGTGCTTATCTCAACCCACGGGTTTTCTAGCTTTTGCTGTTCAAATTCTCTCACCAATCTTACTGGTGGGGGAGTGAGCAAGCAGTTGCATGGGGCTTTGTTGATGGCTGAGGTAAACCATGACAAACAGAAACATGCCAGATTTTCTTTCGGTATTCCTACTCTTTTGGTGGGCGTCAGTGCTGTTTCAGTGCTGTTCCTGAAGCGTAGGCAGTAGTGACATGGGAAGACTTCCTGGCATAGATGCTCAAGATAGGGTGTTGCCCTGAAGAGTGTAGTATTTAGTCCAACTGGGAAAGCTGTGCAAACTCGCTGTGGAAGACTGGTGATGGCTGGTTGACTGGTGGCTTAGACATGACTTGCAAAATGGCCATGCATAAAAGCTATCGGAACTGTTGACTTGAATCTATCTGTAGTCAAGGTAATAAGGCATTTAGACACAAAAATCATTAATAATTTAGCTTAATTGAAACCAAACAATACAGATTTCCTCTACGATTTCAAGTTGTTTCAACTGTTTGGAAAGCATGACCTGTCTCTGTTGTTCTAGTACATATTTAATGTGGGAGAATATAAAAATTGTCACTAGAATTTCACTTTAAAGAACATGTGTTGCTTTTTTTCTCATTAATTTGAAGTCGTGAATTGTCAGAGCTAGCTCTGGTTATATTTTCAAATAAAGGCTCTTTTTTGTGTGGATAAATTAGGCTGTAAGATGTAACTGGCTGTTGTAGAGTGGGGGTGGGACTTTGATGTAAAAGTCATGTTAAAGCAGATGGGTGTGCTGAGCATGCTTCAGCCAGGCTAAATGGGAAGAGCAATTAAATGCTCTTCCACATAGTTATTGCTGAAACAACAGGAAGCAGAAATAGCAGAGTAAATAAACTGTGCTATCAGAGAGATTTCCCTGGAACTGACAGCAAATTTGGAAGCAAAGGGGTTTGTTAGTTGCAGCTGCTGGTGAACGTCAGAAAAGTTCAGGGAAACCAGGAAAAAAACACAGTGAACAGCAAAAGCAATGGCTTGGTTGAGAAGAAGCAGAATGATTTTTAGGACCAAAAAGGTGGACAGTAATTTCTGGACTGATGGTTGATTTACTCTTGTAGTATTCTGGAAAATCAGATGTTCTTTGTAAGAAACAACAACACACAGATGCTTGGTGCCCATACTCCTTAGGAAACGAATGGGCTGACTTCAATCTTTAGGGCATTTGAAGCCACATGTTGCATGCTGCAGCTTAGCGTGACTCCACCAGCCAGGATGAGCTTTTACACACTGCAAGAAACCAACATCTCCCACGAGGAAGAATGGCAAATCCACCACTAGCATCCCCCATAGCATTACCATGAAGGAGGAATTATGCTCACGTCCAGAAGGTAAGGTTCCAGTTCACTTTGCATTCTGGGCTTGAGAGAAATCTGAGCTACTGGGAGAAATGTTGTATCGGCCCTGGGGACTGCTGGGCATGGTGCTTTTGCAGTACTCTTAACCACCTAACCTGTAATGCTCATATCATCTGTAAACATTTATCTCACCTATCTCCTGGCAAGCAGGGTTAGAGAGAAATATCAAGGGAAAATACCCCTCTTGTTGCAACACTGTGTGAGAGTTTGAAGCCATTTGGGAAACAAAAGTAGGAAATGATCACAGCTAAGAAACTGGTGTTTTAAAGGTACTCTCGGAGGACTTCGCCATGGTATAAATTTAGTATTCATGGTATTAATGGAAAAATTCTAAACTGAATAGGAAATTAACTTTTTTACTTGAGGTTATGCTGCAGTGGTAAAGTGATCCTAATTATTTTTAAGACTAAATGCTATTGCTAGGGGTAAATCAGGTTCCAAAAAGAAAGAAATCAATAATACAAAGACAGATTTTGAAGATTTCAAATAATAAAACCAGGTAGAGTGGTTTGTATCAAATACAACAGAAAATCCCTTTGGTGAAACATGCATAAGGCTAAGTCTTGAGCAGATACTACATGCATACAATTTAATGAATAAAAAACATAAATCAAATAAGACTGGGTCACAGCACAGACAAAGGGATTATACCTAAAATCAGGGCTTTAAGAAATGGGTGGTTGTGCAGAGACATGCAATTGATCTTTTTGGTCTTCTACATGACCTTTTTGCCTCCTGGACTCTGTTTCAGAAATCAGTGAAATGATTTTTTATTAAGTTCAGTTTTCTTTTAACTCATAGCAGCAGTCACTTAAATAATGGCTTTTTTTTACCCCCTACTGTACAGTTGATTGGCACATCCTTGTTTCACACATTCATTTTATAAATCTTTCAATGCTTCCTCTGATTGAGTCACAGGAAAATGATCTGAGACAAATGGGCGATCTAATCTTCAGATAGTTAGCACAGTGCCTGGCAGCTGAAGAGAAAGCAAACAAAACTCTGAAATGTACCAGCAGAGGCACCCAACAACTCAGAAGAGATGATTGAAATGCAGAAAGGGCCAGTGGACTCACACCTGAGGGCTGTGTGAAATGCTGAGTAGTCCATTACCAAGGTACTGAAAAGGACGACAATGCCAGGTAGTTTTGAATGTTCCTAAGTATGGGTACAGATGAACCCAATTAGTTTAATGCTCATTAGGGCTGTAGAAGAAAGGGACTGAAAAAGGCTTGCTGAGACAAACTCTGAAAGGGAAGGAGGAGCAAGCAAGATGTACCTAATGTCTTTCATCAAGGATAAGAGGATGGACTATAAAATGTTATCAACCAGCACACAAAAAAAGGGGGTCAGGGACCTCACCTATTCAGCCAAATGGAAATCTGACAGCAATCAATATCTGGAGCAGATTTCAAAAGAGGTTTTCAGGTGCATAATCTCAGCAGAGCCCAGTGGGAATTGTGCTCCTAAATCCCTTACACACAAATCCCTACTTTTGCATGGCTATAAAGAAAAAAAACAAACATGTGGCAAGGCCTGTAGGTAGCCCGATATTAGCACATGTAAAATGTGTAGTGGTGGCATCTCTTTAAGCTTGAACTCATCACTTGGTAGCTTTGGCTGAGCAGGAGTTTATTATTCATAACTCTAAAATCCTCCCCATCTCATTTCATCGTCTAAGCTGTACAATCAATAATTCAAGTATGAATTTTAAGAAGATTTCCAAATTAAGCCAGACACCCTAATGTATAGGACATACCACACCAATTAGTATACACAACAGCTTCTCAGTGAGCCAAGATGAGAGCAGCATAGTGATTTGGAAAATATGAATATCATTATGCTGAAGAGATGCTTAGAGCTCTAGGTAGGGAATAAGGTTCAAGCATTGGAATTGCTTTTCAGATGTGACCCTCAATGTATTTTGGAGATTTGTATCCAATGCCAGGCCTCTGTAAATTGACTGACAAATTGATGTGTCTTGTATCACCAGACTCTTTCACAGGACACAGCCAAACCCCTAAATACCATTAACATTAATAGAATTTCAGTCTGATTTTCCAAACAAACTGCTATGGGAATTTTGCCTTTCATTCATTTTTTGTGCTCTTCTGTGCTCCAAATTGCAGAGAATTGCAGTCTGTGAAGACAGCTGGAGGAACAAACAGAAGTAGCAACTTCCTGTTTCCAGCATTCAACCACTGAGTTACAAATGAGTTGGAGATGGTGTCAGTTCTGTCTTCAAAGCAAAACCAGGCAGTGGCCATCAGCTTCTTACCTCTTAAGAGCACTGTTGCCTCTTTAAAATTAGGACAATCTGCTATTGGGCTCAGTCCTCAGCTACCTTCAACTGATGCATCTGAAGTGGTATGAGCTCAGAACACCAATAGGCACAGAACATCCAGCTACTTGTGTTATCCAGCACACCCTTTTCCTCAGGTACATCTTACTCAGTTTCAACTTGTTCAGATGATCTGGGCAAGGAAGGAACTGCAATACAGCTGGTTTTTGCAGTGTTGCTTACCTAGTGCCACATGCTTCTTTATGACATTTTCTGGGCACTAGATGGCCTGGATGTGGCAGTGGAGAACATCATCAAATATGATGCAAACAGCAAAATTCCTGCTTTGTGATGGTCGATCCAGGGTGCCCATCATAAATTTAAGTCTAAGTTATAAGTTACCTGCTTTTTGGAACAGTGACATAGAATAGCCTTTTTAAACAAGGCTCATAAAACTCCTTGTAGTTTATGTCTACTTATATGTTGAAAATTGCAAGCTTTTCTGTGCAAAGAAGGGAGGAATCACCTCTCCCTGTGAAATTTGTGATCAGTCTAAGGGCAGTGTAACATCACTGGCCCCTACTTGGCTCTCTTTCAAGTCGAAATGTGGCTGCACTGTGATTTATGCATTTTTTGTTGTTTTGGTTTCTGTTTGGTTGTTTTGGTTTTGTTGTTTTTGTTGACGGTGGATTTTTTGGGTTTTTTTTCATTATTTTATTTTGTAGGGTTTATTGTTTGGTTTTGTTTGGGTTCCCCCTGGTTTTTTTTCCCTTTTATTTATATATTTTTATTTACTTTTAGTTAGTTCCTCTCATTGTCTTGTTGGCTTTGTTAAATACTAGCTGTTCACACTCACACTTTTCTGTATTTAAGGTCTTGGATTACGGATTCCTGCTAGGACTGCTGACCTTATTGATGAGCTAGTTGAGGTGTTATTTTTTTCTTTAATGTGGCTATCCTCTGGTTTGGAGGGTTCAAAACAGTGGTGTTGCATGCTCCTTGGTGTCCTTCCAAGGACGGACATACAGGTGGATATTCTGTTGCTTGGCTCTGTGACCAAACACCTGCAGGCTGCTGGCTTTCCTTTTGCTGACCCTCTTACAAATCCCTGGGTGTCATTTACACCTTTGAGGAAAAGTGTATTTACTTTAGCATATTTATTGAAAGGGAAGGGTCATCCCTAAAGAAATAAAGCTGTTATGTTATTCAGGGAGGGTGGTAAGATATAGCCCTTCCAGTGAGAACCCTCATTTGCCTCTTTGGCATCCCAGGCCTGTGTGTCCCAGCCCCTGAGCTAAATAGAGGCTGAAACACTTTCAGGCTGCAGAGCTGATCCTGCACATAGAAGCTGGAGGGAGTGGAATGGCGAAGGCAGAAACCTGCATTTCAGCTCTTCAGGCTATAGCTGTACATAGCTGACCTTCATGCATAATTTTCCTGTACAAATAATATTGGGCAAGGAGAGGCCACACACTTGTTCTTTGTGTGGCAGACACCTTCATCTCAATGTTCATCAAAACCAGACAGGTTTTTACCTGTAGTATATAAGTGCTAATCACAGGTATACATTTCTATACCTGTGTTAGGAATATATACGGGGCACTGTTACTGCTGCTGTTGTCCCTGTTTTTCTGCTGTATCATCCAGGTTTTCCGGGGGTCCACTTCAAATCCAGCTATCATTGAGTTTTCGATGCTATTATCATGTTTTTTATTTGGTTTTGGGAATGCACATGGTTTGCTTCTGATGTGCACAATATTGGTTTATATTTGGGTTGTACTTATTTCTATATATTTTATTTATTCATTTCTATTATGTTTATGTTGGTTTTCCCAATAATTTTTTAAGTAATCGTAATTATGTTTTCTGTGTCACTTATATAATGCAGCATAATACAGACATCATATATGTTTGTCTTATGCTGCATTCTCAGTCTGGCATTTTCATGCTGTGGACAAGCAGTATCCACAATGATACAGTCTCATTCCTTCCTTTTAAAGGCCACCATGCTGGATCTGCTAGCATATGCCTTATGGCCATTAACAGCCAAAAACAAATCTCAAGGGGATTTTTATGCATCAGTATTTCTCATTAGGACTAAGATTGCAAAAGAAATCCCCTATTACTATCCTATTGTGATGAAGCTACTTGTATTTTGTGGCTTTTGCAGAATGTACATTGCCCAATTTGACAGCCCTTTAGGCTGCACCTTTTAAAAATCTCTAGCTGTATTGTTATGATCATAAACTGAGCTGCTAATAGTCTGCAAATGCTGACTGCAATTCTCATGCTCTGTACTTTCTTCCCTCTATCTTCATTTTATCATTGCCTGTACAAAGAGCCCATTCCTTTGCAGCCGTAATTAAGCTCTCAGTTTCTCTTTCCAGTCCTTCTCTGACAGCGATTATCATGTCTATTTTTTGTAGTTGCTGAAGCTGTCAATCCACAATGCTTCCCAAGAGCCATGTTCAGGTTCACAGAAGCAGGAAGCGAGCACAGACGAAAGTCCCAGAAGTCGGTCATCATTTTAAAGATAAGGTCTGATCAGGGAGACACGGCTGCTTAGTTGCAGAAGATTTAAAGCAGCATATGGTTCATGTTCTGGGTGTAAACAGCTTACACACACACCCTGCCACCACACACGTGCTCCAGCTGTCCCCCTAAGCACACATTGTAACAGCAGCACAAGCCCTCCTGGTATTTTTCCCCAAGTACTCTTCCACCAGTTTTAATTTCAGGAACTTTCTCAATTACATGTGGAGGGGTTTTTTCACAGTTAGTAATGTTTTCTGCATTTCTGCTGCACAATCTGATGGGTTTTTTTCCCCTTGAGGCCATTTAGATGTTGAGCACCCATAGAAACAGCCCTGATAAAGCCTCAGTGAGGCTTTAGCCCACTACCCCATGGGTTTCTTCTGTGTCTGGCTCCATCTAGCACTGTGTCTCCCAAAAACTACCATCTCTTCTCAAGTCAAGTCTGACCTATAGCAAGAGTCCTAAATTGCTTGCTCATTTATCATGGGGAAGCTGCCCCATAGCTTTGTCGTCTTTGTCACTCTCCTCTGAATTTTTCATCATATTTATTTTTGCCGGTAAAGAAGCCAGAGTAGCATGCAGTGTTCAAAATGGGGATGAATTTTGGGGTTGTGCTGGGCTTTAATGGTATTTTCTGTTCTCTATCTGCTCCGTAAAACCTCCCATGATTTTACTCAGCATTTTCTAGGATTAAGCTGGTGTTTTCATGGTCTTGCTCCTGACAGTTACAGCTCAGAGCTTATGCTGTTCACTTGAGTCTTGGATCGCTTTTTCCAAGGTGCGTCACCTTACATCTGTTTCCAGTGGGTTTCACCTGCCATTTTATTATCTAGCCTCTCCACCTTCAAAAATAATTTGGTGAATCTTTGGTCAGCCCTTGTTTTCACTAGCCAGACTAACTTTGGGGGTTTTGGCACCTTTTCATTTTAACAATTGATCCTTTTTCAGACTGTTTATATACATGGGGAGCAGTACAGCTCCTTACACAGTTTTTAGGAATGCCATCAGTGTGCTCCATCCACATCAAGAGCAGCCATTAACTCCTACAGTTTGCTTTCTAGGTTCAACTAGTAACATATCCAGGCACCACCCCTTACTAGAGCAAGTTTTTCCAGCTAAATTGATCCATCAGTCCCATTTCTCCCCAGTCTACTTTTAAAGAATCAGAGCAGGTGTTTTCCCCTCTATGCTAGCCCCAGTAGGAGAACATATAGGGCACCAAATGGCAGGAATACCAAATGAAGAGTGTGATACGAATTTTGTATTCAAAATAAACACAACACATTGTCACATAAATGATTGCCCTGCTATCAAGAAATATTCCTCTATTCTCTAAGAACAATTAACTACACAAAGTTTACAGTACTGAAAGGCATTCACTTACAGACAATGTAGAACAATTTGCAGACGAGGTTGATTGCGTTGGCAGGGTTTAACTGAAAAAATAAAACAGAGATGCACATTGATTGAAGCTATCTAAATAAAACATGAATGGCTTCTAATGAAAACAGCAGGCAAAACAGCACTTTGAGGTCTCAGCAGCAACATTTTTCTCAGTATGGGTTGTGGGGTAGCCAGAGCAAATTAGAATCTTTGAGTCATTTGCTAATTTACCACGTTAAGATACATATTTTCAAGTTTAGGGATTTATGAAAATACCTTTGGTATTATTCACCCCCCTCACCTCTAAACATTTCAAGTAACAATTTTACAGGTTCTTAAAAGTCCTAATAGTATAATGAAAGGGGTGCTGTAGGTTATGTCAGAAGAGCTGCTACGTCTCTGCAACACAAACAATGCACTTTACCATGCAGCACCAAAAATGACCTTTTTCTCTCTCTGTCACTCTCCTTAAGAAGGTGCTCCTCAGCTGGGGGAAACAGCTCCATGCTTCCTTCAGTCTTCACTGGTGTTTCCACTGACTTTTGTGGAACTACTCTGATTGTCTGTCTGCCAGTGCCTGGTGATGGATGGAAAATTAACCTGAGACATGCCTGTGGTTCTTCTCAAGTATGAATGGAATATTTTTATTCATTTGATATAGTGGGTTTTTATTTGACACCCAAGCATTTCATTTCTTCTGTATTATTCCACTTTCTTTGACACTGGCATGCAGTTCCTTCCAGCTACCAACAGATTTCATTATGCTTCTGTTTACTTATGCTTTAGGATCATTAATGAGGCTGTTGACTAAGTCAAGACCTGCCAGTAATCTCTGTGTAATGCTACCTGACAGTGCCTCTCTGTTTTATGTGCAGTTATTTAGCATTACCCTTAGCCATGGACATTTTGCCAGCTCTCAATACACTTGAGAGCAAAGCTGGTGAATAATTTACTAAGGAATTTGTGTCTTTCTTTCCTTCATGAAATACGTATCAACTGTCTGGTTGTTACTGATTTGTTTTTTACTTGAAAAATTTCAAGAAACACTTAATGCAAACATGTTTTAGTGTGTGGGTTGTTGGCAAAGTTCGTTAATACAATCTAGACTAATACTTTCTGTGATGTGATTCTGTTTATATATATTTATTCTTTATGAGATGTGCCAGAGATGCTACATTTCTTTTACCTTTATGTGTTTGGAGAGAACTCTGTTGGAACTGGCTCTTTCTTCTTCTTTTTTTTTTTTTTTTTTAAAGTCTTTATTTGTCTGTGAAGCACTGCCAACTCTTACTTTTGTTTTCCTTCTGAAAATGATGACCATATTCACCTTTCACTAATATGTTGATCAGTCCCTGGTTATTTTTCAGTTTTTGGTAGTAGTAGTAGAAAATCAGGCTGAATTTTTTCTTGAAACACTTCTCATTGGGAAATTGATTTTTTATTCTATTTTTTAAAAAGAAAATAACTATTCAGTCATTAATTGTTCTGTGCTTGTTAGAAAGCTGATTTTAGTTGATCAAACAAAATGTATTTTTCAAGGATTCTTGTGGAAAAAATTACAATGGTAGCTGTTTTTTCCCTTCTTGTATTACTGCGGTGGGAAGGTGGGAGGCAAATCACTGTAATACCCTGAGATCATCCAGAACCAGTGATTTGCATATGTATGTATATTTCTCTAATATTAATAAGTGCATTTCTTAGTTCCCAGGACTTTTCCTTAAAATCTTTTTTCTCCTTCCTGTTCCTTTTAGTAAATTCATGCCCTACCATAGAAAGGCAAGACTTTGCCAAAGCCTCTATAATGTAAACTGATACAATGCATACAGGGAAAAATACATCTCAGTTTGAACTCTATTGCACTCAGCCCATTTGGACTTGCCCTGTACTTTCAGGTTGATATGATATTTTTATTTTATCACCTCAGAGTCACAAGCTCCTAAGCAGTGGGTCTATCATGGCCCAGAAGGAGCTGCCTCTCACAGGTAGGTGTAACGATTCCTGGTCACCAGCCAGAACCATAACCCAGCCTTCTGCTGAGAAAAGGACATTTTATTTCAAGTGCCTAAGAGCAGCAATGTCAGTGAAAAAGGTTGTTATACAGTGACAGATGCTTCACCACCTGATCATTCAGAGAGGATGAAAAATAGCAGGGGAAAGAAACCCCAGCAAAAACAGCACCAAAAAAATCCCAACAAAAACCAAAACCAAACAAAACCCAGACTTGAAGTGCAATGTTGCAGTACTTCCATGTATGTTCTATTTTCAGAAGGCGCTAAAGAAGCTGAAGCACAATAGGCAATGATTTTTACATTATTCACAACAGAAAGTATTTGTAGAATAATGCAAATACGCAGTGGCAGCCTGCAGTCTGTTGTTGCAGGGTAAATGTTTACAGGGGTGCTGGGTGTGAGGCTGCATTGGGTTTGCATGGCACAGTTCCGATAGTGGACAGGGTACAGGGGTGGCGTCTCTGAGAAGCTGCCAGAAACTGCCTCTTTGTCCAGAAGAGGGAGTGGTGGGGGCAAGGTGTTTTTAAGATTTCATAAAATCATAGAATAATAGAATAACCCAAGTTGGAAAGGACCTATGAGGATTACCAAAGTCCATCTCCTGGCCCTGCACAACATACCCCAAAAGTCACACCACGTGCCTCAGAATGTTGTCCAAATATTTCCTGAACTCTGTCAGGCTCGGTGTTGTGACCATTTCCCTGGGGTGCCTGTTCCAGTGTCCAACCATGCTCTGGCTGAAGAACCTTTTCCTGATATCCAACCTCAACGTCCCCTGACGTGTCATTCCCTCGGGTCTTGTCACAAAGGAATAGATCAGTGCCTGCCCCTCCACTTCACCCATGAGGAATTGGTTTGCTTCTCATTATCATCTTCTGATTTTAGTTGGTGAATGTCAAATTCTTTGTATTTGATCATGTACTTCAAGAAACTTGAAGGCAGCTGTGCTTTGAGAAACATGGGATGTAGGAAGAGAAAATCCAGGAGAACCCACTTTTTCATGACTAGGGAAAAATTTCCAATACAATCCTATTTTCCATTGATAACTTACCTGCTTAAACATAGAGTTTAAACCTGACACTTAGAAAAACCATCCAAAGCAGCTGTACTGGTGGAAAAAAGACAAAAAGTAGACACCTACCTCCATAAGGGTTCTTACTCCAGTCACCAGTCACCCACACAGGAGCCTTAGGAAAGGCTGGTGGAAAGGGGCACATGCTAATGTGCACAAGCTTGTTTTTAACCTCCCTGCCATACCCAGTTGGTAACAAATTGTCAGAGCATTAACCTTGCTATCGCTCCAATGTTTTAAATTATTTAAGATTTAAGCTATGTTTAAAATACATGCATTATAAGCTATCTATACATTTAAACCATAATGAAGTTTAAAAAGAAAAAAAGAACTGATTTTGTTTCTTTGATAGTCTTTTAACTGCCAAACTCTTCCCATCCACCCCACAACAGCATGGGATAGTCAACCTTCCCACTTACTGAAAGAAGTGGTTTTTTTTTTTTCCTTTGCGCTTTTTACAAGCGAAAGCAAAGCTGCTTTCCCTGGCATGGGGTAGAGGTCCAGGAAAAGAGATGCTCCCTCACATTTGCTTTAAGGCTCTTGAAGAACTTATAAAGATTTTGTGACTGCTCTTAGAAAAATATGAATTTAGAAACCACCTTCTTTGGGGATGGATCCTTGGCTTGTGCAAACTGTCAGAGCTGAGTTGAAATCAGTTATGCAGTGTGGCATTTTACTTCAGCTCTTTGCCATAAGTCATTAAATCCCAAACTGAGAATGGTTGTGTCAAAACCCTTGAACCACCTGCTCAGCTAGAAAAGCAGCAAAGTCTAAGGATTTAGTTATATTAGATGCACACATGAAGATAATGCTGGGAAATTAAAGTCCTGCTTGGGTGAATTTGTGCATTTTGATTCTGGGAGGAAAAGAGGGCATATAAATGATTTGTGTGCAAGACCCATTGCCTTTCAGTTCAACTGGGATCACCACATATCATCTTCAGCCATGAAAATCCTTCCCGGCTGCTGTAAACCGCTCTGTATGTACAGACCCTATGGTGTAGCTGCAAGGAACAAAAAGCATCCTAGCAAGGGGCATGTTTTTATTTTTCTGGTTTGCCTTAGGACCATAAAATCACCAGAAGGCATGGGCAGCAGGAGCAGGGATTGATGTTCCTTGTCTCTTCCAATCTGAGAACTAGAAGTCATCAAATGAAACTAGGCAAGGCTAGTTTTGAACCAAAGAAAGGAAAACCTCCTTCATGGCACCTGGCAGTAGAATGGGGGACTCATGGCCACAGAACAGTGGAGCTGCTGGTGACATGCACATATGAAAAAAGATGGGGCACATTCAATGACAAGAATTGCTTTAAGAGTTGTTAAATGCCAAGCCTCCCGCACCAGGTGTAGCAATGCACGCTGCAGCATCTGTGAGAGCCCTCTGGGGAAGCACCACCTTGTGCCTCCCCTACCCATATTTCGCTGGGGAGGATACCAGAGTGATCAGCAGATCCACTCCCCATTTTCTTGTATTTTGGTTGTTCTATGCTGTAGTTCTGCAATATGACTCTTACGTTGTTGCCTATTGGCAAATGTTTATATGGTGGAAGGACAAAACCACTGGATACTCTTGAGAACTGAACAAGGGATATCTTAACCATCTTCTTCTTGTTCTTTAGCTAGCTTTTGAGTTTTGCCTATGCATTGAGCTGTCTGTGTTCATGGCATTTACCCAGACTCATGAGTAGCCTCGTGTTAATGGAAGCTGCAGTTTTCTGTGGTTAAATTATTTAGGGGGAGGAGGAATGGAAGCCCCTTCAGACTGTTCTAAATTGAGGACTAGAACTTTGTAAAAATAAATAAAAAGAAAAATAAGTCGAGTTAGCCTAGCAACAAAAGATTAATTCATCAAAATAAACACTCCTAAATGAACAAAACATTATAAGAGCATCCACAAGCATACCTCTATCAGCAAACTTGAGACAATACATTTCCATGGCAGGCTAATGTAAAGAAGTATATTTCCCCTGTGAAAAAATCTGTGATAATATCTGCTTGTTTTACCATTTTTCAATCAATCACTTTTTAAAATGTGTCATTGCCTGCCGATATGGTTTAATCAGGTTGAGCTCTATATGTACTCCTAATTCATGCTCCATTTCCATGGCAGTCAAAAAATCACTGTCTGATTATACCCTAAGCTGGAAATTCAAGTTTCAACTTGTTTTGTTGTTTGAAGGATTCCTTTTCTTTTTCTTCTTCTCTTTTTTCCCTTTGGAGAGATCTTGTTGCCACAGGCATGCAACAGAAGTGATTCATTCCGGATGGGAGAAATCAGTTTTGTCATGATGGCAAGGAAGAGCAGGCTTAGGTTAATATAGGAATTATATCTTGTAGGATTTATATTTTTATTATATATTTGTGTATACTTTTATTCTATCCTATCCTATCCTATCCTATGTAAATTTATTATGTACTTAAGGAATCTAGCCGGAATTAGATGATCCTGATTTTTTTGATGGTTACTGAAACTCCCCGAATATCACAGAGCAGCACCTCACCTGATGTAGGAAGCCATTGCATAGGTGGTCGCAGAGACTTTGACAAGTTCTGGTTCAGCCTCAGAGGTCTGAAGACTCTTTGGCTTCTTTTATGCAGCACATCTTCTACTTGGAGGCATTATAACTTTTTTTTCTTGGTGCAAACAGATTCTTATCCTCAAGTAATCCTGTAAATTTTCCCACTCCTCTGAACTTGCCCAGAAGTGGCACAGCACCTAGAAGGAACCACAGTTTCTCAGTAAGGGAAATTAATTCTCCATGCCACCCATTCCTGAGCTTTCCAAAGAGAAATTTGGTGACCAGCAAGATTAAAGTGGGGTTGTTTTCTGAAATGTCAATACCTGCACTCTAAGCAAAAGAGGGAGTGCAAGTTATTTGACTTAGCCCACCAATGGTAATGATGTTTGGTTACCACAGAGAAAATACATGCTGCATTTAGTTATTCGTAGTCCTGATTGTACAAACCTATTCCTTTGCATCGTGATGAACCAGCCTGGGAAACTAGACATGGGAGTTATAAAAGGGGCTTGGCAACAAAAAAACTGTGGCCAAGTTGGGGTCAAGTCATGTTTAGTTTGTTCTCTTCAAAATGAAGCAAGCACTTACCTGGTAGGGGTGATCAGACTGACACATAGTAGACTACAAGAATGCTAAATACAAAAATTAATGAGAGATTATCACTATGACCTTGGATTTGTAAGAATTGTAAAGGGGCACCTGTGTTAGGCCAACTTTTGGCCTGTTTCCATTTCTGAAGAAAGGCTGAAGAAATGGGAATTGAGAAAATCCAACTCTGAGTATTTTTCAAAAATCTGAAGAGCAATACACACAAGCACAATTTCATAGTACCAGCTCTACAGCTGAAACAGTGCATTTCATTATGCCAAGAGCACCCTTCAGGCAACCTTTGGAAAGTGATTGTACCCAGCAGATTAAAATCTCAAGGATACAGGGGAACTAGATTGGAACTAGATGTTCTTAAAGGTCCCTTCTATCCCAAATCATTCTATGATTCTACATGTTTTGCAACATACCTGAAGCCTGTGATCTTCCTTGCTCTTCAGGCTGTTCCTTGAAATGAACATCGAAGGATTTTTGAGGTCCTTTCACTGGGATTCAGAGCCCCATGTATCCCACAGTCTGTCTGAACACTTTCTTTCAAAGTCTGTCATAAACTCTGAACATGGCTTTTTAACATCTACACCATCTACTTCACAAGAATAGAGGGTTTTGCCTAATTTCCTGGGTTTTATAATACCTCTCTGTTCAACTGGCCAGAAGACACGTATTTTATTTAGAGTAAAAGTTTTCCCGTTCCTGTTCTTGCCTTCAACTAATACTTAGACTAACACCACTTCGCAGTGACCATGGTGAGCCTGTATTATGGTCCATGTATTTTTTAAGAGGCTGACAAGGAACATCTGTCCAGGCAGGAAAAAAGCTGTGGAAAAAGTTACGGGGATTAAGTTTTCTGTATTTTACATTATAATGACATTTCCAATCACTTGAGAACCGCATGATTGCCTTTCATAGCTCCTGGGAATCTCGACTCAGTGAGTGAGAAATGTACTTTTAAATAATGGCACTCGTTCTAGATTTTCTCCTTAAGAATGCATCGGACCTTAATGAATCAGCTTCTTCATGCAATCCCAATCACGGTGTAAGTCTGCCCTCTGACACTGCCTGCATGCAAATCCTTCATGCATTATTCTCAGCAAACTGAATTCTTTTGGCGAAAAGTCTACAGGTAGCTGTCATTTTCAGTAGCTCTCCTGCCCTGCAAGTTCACTGCCATTTTGACTGGCCTTTTTATTTGGTTTATTCACCCATTGATCCTGAGTTTTTGGCTTTCTGTTACCATATAATTCTTAACCGACAGCAACCATATTCTTCCCAATGTTGAGAAAAAACAGCTCCTGAAACTAGAGGGAGGGGAGGAAACATGCCAATGGTCATTTAGACAATCTTTTGTCTCATACGTAAAAAACATTAATTTACATTAACATATGCAATTCCGCAGGCAGCTCTGAGCCTTTTCAACCTTATAAACCTTATGATTGACCATGGCACTTACTAGAGTTTGGACTATAGAGTGGAAACACAAAGGTGAGCCTGACTTTATAGATATCTGGAACAAAAGGATTCCTTCCTTTCTGTTGGGGGAGGGGAGGAACTGCCAGGAATGAGCTGCTTTGAAAATTTGGTTGTCTAGAGGCTGAAACAGGGAGATCATATTTTTGGAAAATTTAACCCCAGTTATTACATCATGCTAGTACAAGAGGTGAGCTAAAAGCTAGCAATTAATTAGCATTTAAACCAGCTATAAAATCACAGAAATGCAAGGTATAGTCTTTAAAGTTTAACAATGAAAAACATCCGATTCCTACTTTTATTTCCTGGTTTTATACAGAGGACTTAAATTTTATACGAGGTTGTTTTCCCATTGCACATTACTACTCCTGCACATTTCCCATCTCCCCAGGCAGCACTGGTGCCTCTGCACTGCTAAATCCATCAGAATACTGAGAACATGGGTCTGGAACAAAGAATGATCTACTGTAATTACTTTTAGAAACAATTGTACTTAAGAAGCACGTGTATTTATTATGACTTTTTATGTTTTCCTTTATCCATACATAATGAATTTATTACAGTTGGGCAATTTAGTACATCCTTGTTTTCAATTTAATTAGATTCCTTTTAATGCCCATTTTTAACCTTCAAGCTGAAAGGTTTGATATTCCTTTGAGAGTTGTAATTTTTTTCCATATTACACATTTATATCTGTGTCTCTGTTGTGAAAGACTTGGATATTCCAGGTGGTTATGAGACTAAAAACCAACTAATTTATGCATGCAGTAAGATAACTTATTATAAAAGCTTGTCAAAAACATAGAGCTAGAGTCACTGTATTTTTGAACTTTGAAAGCTACTTTCATGTAGAAAAGAGTTTTTAAATTTTAGCTGAATGTAAAGTCATTAAAAAAAAAAAGAAGTCTGTTTTAAAGATAGGAAGTTCTACTAATTCTTATTTCTAAAAAGAAGAAATTGTTGATATTGACTTTCTAAAGACAAGACTACAGCAGTTTATAATAAAGCCAGGAACGTTTAGATCAAAAAATTAAGGGGAAACAGAATTCCTATCAATGTGCTGAACTAATTTTTTTTCAAAAATAATTACAAAATTTAAAACATACTGAATGGAACAATAAATTATACCATTGTTTCAATGTCTCCTTAGAGGTCAGAATATATGTCCATACTGAGGGTTACAGGAACTTATTCCCACATGCTTGACCAACTTGGATGTTGCTGCTGAACTCACTGGGAGATGGTTACCAAAGTACCTTGGAAAATGTGCTTCTTAGTGCTCTTGTTAGAGCAAGACAATTTTGGTTATTTCTGACATCTTCGTTCAGATCTGTCTGCATAATTTGGTAGATGCATTTAAAAATCACAAACATTTAAAGAATCTGGGGAAAAAAAATCATGTTCATCTTATCTCTTTGGTGATTCTGTCATACATTTTTCTGTTTCATAGTAATGTTTCAATATGAATATTAATTCATTTAGGTTTTATTTATTTTATTAGACTTTATAATTTTAAAGTTTATTTAATTTTATTAGATTCTCTATACAATGGGCACGATCTATTAAGACAATGGTCGTAAAACTATGTCAAAAGATTAATGAGATCTTGTTGAAGATGTGTTTCTTCTCTTTTCATGACCAAGACTACAGCATTTCAGTCAGGCAATCTACCAGCTGTCGTTCATATTTTCAGCAAGAGGTTTTCACCAAGCTGAAACTTTTAAGAGTTTAGGAGGTGGCAGGCTTATTCAGCTTCACTGATAGGTCATTAAATGCAAATGTCTACATTAGTACAGCATTAAAGTTCAGAATTCAAACACATATAATTCATGAAAACTGAAAGCTAAAGTTCCCACACTGATGTTAAATCTATCGTGCTGCTCAGATTATGCACCTTCAATTGTATATTGAATTGCAGAAACCAAGCTGTTGAATTAATATCTGCACACTGTGGCCAACTTCAGCACAGCTGAATGAACCAGCCCCAACTCTTTGAAAAATGAACCTGGACCAAGGGGAAGAGACATGGGGAAGAAGAATGCACAGATGTGTGAGACTACAGTTCAAATCTAACTTTTGGTGTTTCTGTGCTCTGAAAACACCAAGAAATGTTCCTGGTACATTTCTCCACATCTTTGCTGAAAGGTTTTGTCCTCCCTCCTGCTTAGACACAAAGCAGTTCAGACAAACAAATAAACAAGTTTGTTGCAACAAAATGCCTGAGAGATGCATTTTAGGACAGGAATTTTATTTCCTTGGTCTTGAGCTGACAACCTGAGCCTGTCTAAGCATTTCAATACATGACCTGTACTAGGGCCTGGGGGCACTGGCCATGCTCCTTGAATAAAAAGGGCAAACTGACCTCTGCTGCTAATTTAAATCACAACAGAAAGCAGCTAAAGAGTTAGGGCCCTGACATCATGGAGAGTAATGGTATTTTGAATACCCCAATTTCATCTCACCCTTTCATGTCTATTTATTATTACTGTTTTCTTTTTTCCTCCAGTCCTGGAGCCTCCAAAATTCAAACACGTTTCATTCTAGACACAAATGAGAAGAAGTACAAGAGTTTATTTCATTACCAGAAGTTAGCACTTTTGGTGGGAAGACTAAAAAAGCTTCAATCAACTGCCAACCAGACGACAGTCTTTTGCTTAAATGCTGTGCAAAAGTCTTCTAGGCTTTTGATTTGTACCGAGGATTTATTAGTGCACCTATTACATACCCCCCACACACTCACCCTTCACCACCCACTTACAGCTCCGAGATTTGAGTGCCACATCAACAAGGGTATTCACAAAGCATTTAGGACTTGCAGGACTTGAGCTGTATGGGATAAGGAGAAAAAAAAAACCCAACAAACCCACAAAAAACCAAACCAGACAAACCTGTAGTGTAATATTACCCAAGAGACGGTGATGTCAGCCTGTTTAGCTCCTTGCACAATTTTATAAGTGAACATTTTTGTCCTTGTAAAACTGAGTGAATTGTTTTCTCGATTGCATAAGGCCCGTTCATTTTTTATAAAGCCAGCATTTCATTTTTGGGTCTGATTTCAGATTATTCAGACTTTGCTTTAAGCTGCATAAATCCAAGCACCATTCTGGTTTGACAAATTCCAATTTACTTCAACTTCACTGGAATGGAGCCTTTCTTGAAAATTATTTTACATTATGAAACATTAAACAAATGTAAAAGGGATAATTGATACACATATCGCATGTTACCAAAACAAAATCTCAAATTATTATACACTCAAGTAGCTCTAAATTTTGTTTTGCAAAGTATTTCTTACTTTTAGGTGTAATCCCTCCCCACAAAGTCAAAATGCCATAAATTCCTGCAGAAAAGACATGTAATAACTCTATGTTTTTCAACTGACTGGTTTACAATAGATTAAAACAGTGAATTGTGTGAATAAGGCTGCTAGTTGACAATTTAAATTTAAATGTAATATATTTAAGTTTCAATTTTCTACTGAAGTTTATAAATTTTCTGTTTGGTTACCCAAGCAAATTTAACTATGCTACACTACTGCTATCAAAACTGTGGCCAATGTTCATATTTTCAGTGTCAAATGCGGCTCAGTGTAGGCTGCAGTTTTCTTCTCTTGAATGTTTTTTTTTTTTAACTTAAAAGCAAATTTGTTTTGCTTTTGGCCTATTTAGAGTTTGTTTTTCACTATTTCAAAGCCCCTTGGAAAAGCACATACATTTGCATGAGTGTAAATATAATTTTGCATTTTCACATGCATTTTCCAAAGCCAGTATCTGTGTATTTGACTGGGATAATACTCTCTGTAATTTGGCTACTAAGCTATGATGAAGACAGTCCTTCCAGTCCTGGGTGTCCAGGGAGGAGCTGCAAGAGATGTGACACCCTCATAGTTGCTGGAGGCTGGGGAGGGCAACAACCCAAAAATGGCCACAACCCCATCACAAGATAAAGGAGTCTTCACTACCTATATAAAGCCTAATCACAAGGAAGAGAAAATTACAGAGCAATTCTAATGCCCTATGCAGTTTTGATTGAACTGTGCAGGATGTCTTGTTATTCAGTTCATGTCCCTCTCTTCTTCAGGGCATAGGGAAGGATGCACTTGGAAGTCAAAATGCTTAGTTTTAGGGGTACTCTCCTTCCAACCTCCAGCTTAAGCTCCAAAGAGATCCAAAGAATCAGAAAAACAGGTAAATCAAACTTCTTAAGAACAGCGACATGTTTGTTGAGTGACCAGCCTGTACAAATTCTTGACATGTGATACCCCAGCAAGAAGATGCTGAGATTGTTAGAGGATGTCAAAGAAACAAACTAACAAAACCCAAACAAACAAAAAATGAACAACAAAAACAACAAAACAAAAAAAACCCCAACCAAGCAAAAAAACAAACAAAAAATCCCCAAACAAACCCAAGAACAAACAAAAAACCCCCACAAAACAAAACAAAAAACCCCAAACAAACAAAAAAAACCCCCAACCCAACAAAACAAAAAAAAGACCCTAAGATAAACCCAAAGATCAGGATTTGAAAAATACTTGAAAAAAAAAACTTTCTACCTGAGGGCATGAATCAGTGCCTAATTAATGAGGAAAATTTTCCTAGGTACAAATTATCCTCTAACACTTTTGCTCTGCATTTTCTTTTGTTGTCATCATTTGCATGCTATTCTGGATGCCCCGTGGGCATATGGGACAAGCAAACAGACTAATCTAAAATGCTACGTTATAGCATTATTTTCACTAAAATCCTTTCCTTTGTTAGTTTCCTTAAAAATGTGTATGTTTATCTATGCCTTGGTGCATCCAATATGGTAATTTTCACGCACAGGTTTCTGTATACTCCTGTCTCATGGAGGAACAACAATGTTCTCAGGGTTATATAAAAATAGCATCCTCGTACAGAGGTGGGATATGCATTTCAGGAGGTCACTTTTTGAAGACTGACAATGAATGTTGAATGAGGAATAAACAAATACTCGAGCAAAGCAGCACACTGAGGACTTCACAAAAATACGGACAGTAAAACCCCCTAAGCTCCTCCAGGAGGTATTTATAGACAATTTAGGCAGGAACGCTTTTCTGGTTTGCATTCAAGTTCAACAGCAGCATTCCATAAATAGGCTATACACACAAAAGAAAAGCATAGCTGAAGCCTAAAGATAGAAAGCTGTTCTTTCAGAGTTGCAGATTTATCATTAGCTCAGTTATAGGAAACCATATTTGGGTGACTTGCAGTGGCAGAGAGGTGACAAAGGCAAACTTCTTGATGTTCAGTGTCTTTAGAGCACTCATATAGGTAACACACTTTAATTCTTTACTTTCTGCCTAGTTTATTGGATTTTTGAAAACTAGATGCTGTTAATGATAAAATTACTTCTTTTGCTAGGAAATATTGTAAAAACAAGAGCTCCACATTAAGACACAAATCACACAAGCTCAACAGGGCATATCCTCCTTTCAGTTCTAGCAGTATTATTGTGGCATACAAGAGTTAATTCAATTAACTTCATCTTTGCAAAGACAAGAACATGTGTTGGCCTAGATACCCATAGCACCTCTGTGGAGTAATGTCAGTGGTCTCATCAAGGCAGGTTGCAACGATAATTATATTGTGGTGGGTTGACCTTTGCTGGCTGCCAGGTGCCCACCAAGCTGCTCTATCACTCAGCTTTCTCAGTTAGACAGAGCGGAGAAAATATGACAAAAATCTTGTGGGTTGAGTTAAGGACAGTGAGAGCACTTGGCAATTACTGTCATGGGCACAACAGATTGTGGCAAAATTAATTTCTCCAAGCTCACTGATGGGCTCAGCTTTGGCCAGCACTGGGGCCTTCTTGGACGTATCTGGAATTTTCCAATGTAGGGAATGCTCCTGATATCTTCTCGCAGAAACCACTTCTGCAGCTTCCCTGCTCCCAAAAAAAGTACATGAAAAAATATCTAATAAATAAGTGAAAATCCAGCAGGTCCCAGTTGAAAAAAGCCTCCAACTTGCATCAGAAATAATCTGAATTTCGGATGGGACCCTAGGCATTAAATTGTGCATTTTCCAGAAGATGTCCTGGAAACAGGCTGTGTGTCAGGCAGGTCCTGGACAGCAGCAGATTGAAGTATCTGATGGGTCTCATGCTGGAGGTAGTTTTCTGGTGTGTGAAAGAGTTGGAGGTAAGTCCTTAATCATCCAGAAGCAGTCCAGTGTGACCTTAGGCAAGCCTTAGTTGTCCATCTGCAATATAGGATGCATAGCATTTCTCTGCATGATGCTGGTGCGCTGAGAATCGTTGCATTAAAGGTCATGCATGCGACACTAAAGTAAAAGGAAACCTAAATATAGAAGACTGAAAATACTGAAGGTAAGAAAGGGTTTCCCTGTATTGTATTTCCTCACTAATGCAAGAGTTAGAACAAGATTTGATCGAAGATCTATTCTAGAAGATAGTACATACCAATGAGGATGATTTGTGTTGCAGAGATGACGCAGCAGATGGTGACATGAGACAAAAAGGTGTTATTATCTCAGTGATTTTTCTTCAGATTCAAACTCTTTAAAAAAACCTTTATGTATGCATATATCAGAATGTTAGGGGAAAAAATACACAAGAATGGAGAATACTGCTAAACAAATGCATTTAACCAGATGATACCAAATAGTGAATAGAGCAGAGGATAATCATATGCGTGTTTTATTAAAGTAGATTGTCAGCTGAAAAGTAGCCTTTTTTAATAAGATATTGTGAAAAGGGCAATAAAATATCCCCCATGTGGGGATCCTGAGTGTGCACCCTGAAACCAGTGCACCTTCATACATAGATCAGTGCTGAAAAACATGTATTAAAATCTGAGATGTGTGGAAGAGTGGGAGTCAAAGTGCCTAAACCTTTCTCCCTGATGTTCCTTACAGCGAGTAGCTCCATTTCTCTCCATCATACTCTATAGAGCTGTAAAACCGCTACAGTGTATGTCTCTCACAAGGAAGTCTGCAATTCCAAGTTAAATTGCCACGGACTTTGTGGGAAAAGGCACTTTGTTCACCCCAGAATAAATTCTTCTTTTAGAGCCCTCCTAATTTAAGTCTTCTTCTTTTTTTTTTTTTTTTTTTTTCCCCTGGGAAGCTGAGGTGAAAGCTTGCCTGTCTTTGAGTCAATGGGAATTCTATCATGAATTTTAGTGAGACTGGGATTGCGCCTGCCACATACCTGCATTATTACTCTTTGCTGCTCATACAGATATCCCTGAGCACAAACCTTGGTATCAAAAGCTTCAGAAATGGAAATCAAAGAAAAAAACCCAATCGATACTGTAATCCAATCATATAGATCAGCCTGCCCCTTGGATGGGACACGGTACCTAAGGGGAAAACCAGATGCAAGTACCAGCAGCTGCCCCCAAGCTGCCCTTACTTAGGTGGGCTGGAAGAAGGCTGAGCTGCAAACATCCTGACTCTAACCCACAGCTGCCTCCAATCCTGATACTCCCCTTTCCACTGCAGTCTTGATCTAATTAAACTGTCATCACACTGTTAAACTAATGCTTCCTGCACATTTTATGGAGCTTGGATGAAGTGGAAAAGGGGAAAATGAAGGATTCATTGAGTCCATGACACAAGGAATCAACACAAGGTGTGTTGGTATCTAATCCCCCCATAAAGTTAAAATAGATTTAAAATGAGATAAGGGAGGGAGGGGAAAAAAAAGAATGCTTTTCATGATGAGTTAATTGCCTGACCTGTTTTCATAGGGGGTCACGGTCAAGCTTGAAATCATGGCTTTGAATGTTTTTGTGCTTAACAAGGAAGAATTGTATCAGCTCACAGAGAGAGGAGCTGTGAGCTTTGGTCCCAGCAGTGCTGCAGGGGCTGTTTACCTTCTGAGGCACCAGGACTGAAAGGTTTTCCCTGGGAGAGATGAGTGTACAGAGGTGCCAAAGCAGTGCTCGCTTCCCAGGCTCTCCTCTACCTCTGCCACTACAAAGGATATGCACGTGTCCCTAAGACAGCTTCCTCCCATGGTTCCAGAAGGAATACATAAGGAAATTGAGTTTTACATCTTTTCCCCTTACCTGCATTGCTTTCCCCCGGTACCTGTAATTTCCTTACTTTTTTCTGACCTTCTGCAAAGAATTTGTGTGCAAACTCCTCAGAGTCAGCCAAAACCTAAACTACACAATTTGCTTTTTTCCTACCCCAGTGATTTCTTTTACATTTCTGGGTTGGTTTTTTCTTTTTGTTTGTTTGTTTTTTTGGTTTGTTTTGTGTGTATCTGGGTGGTGGCTTTTTGGATGTTGTCCTTTGGTTTTGGGTTTTTTTAAGATTTTGAGGATTCAAGCTGTTTCCAGTGCCTGGTGTGTAGGTTCCAGGAGCCGGTTCTCAGCACTAGGTAACTCCACATCTTTTATTTTCAATTGTGGCCTCCAATTTGTTTCAGCACATGTATTTATACTTAGTATTAGTACAGTAGGAAGGACCCAGCAGTCACATGGCAAAAAACCAAGGCTTGAAACTGCATTTTCACAAAGCTGTTTTCAGGATCCCAAGGGTTTTCTAATTGCACAGATAGCAAATATCTGCTATTACACTCCATGCAACAGTGCTTATTTCTGCTTAAGTCCCAACATCTCCTGAAGGAAGTGGGGAGCCTGAAGGTGCTAAATTAGCCTTCCAGCTTATGTTTTGCATGTAGCAAAACTCCCTGTTGCAAAACTGGCTTTTTTCTGCTGCATCTGTGGTACCAGACATGACTGGAACCCCATGGCAGCAAAAGAAAAATGGCCAACTCCTGTGAATGATAAGGGTAGGGCTCCACTGTACATGTGATGTACCCTGAATTATACCTTGTAGATATGCTATGGATGAAGAGAAGTTTCTGAAGGATCATCAGGCATCTTCAGACTCTGGGTTGAGCTAATGGCTGTTGCTGTGATTACTGTCATGATACTGGTTTTTTTTAACATCACAGAGTGTTATTAATAACTGGTTGTTTTCTAGGTGGTAGCTCCATGGAGCTTTTAAACATGTGAAACACCATAGCTGAAGAAGTCAAGGGTGCTCACACAAGTGTCTCACCTAATATCACACTTGCGACAGCTCAGGCTTGAAATGGCTGCAAATAAAAGCACCAGGAGAGAAGGAAAACTGAAAATCACACCCACTCCCGTTCATGGGAACAAAGGTATTTTCTTCCAGATACTTCTGTAAGAGCCAGAGTGATCCCTTGCAGATCAAACAGAATGCACCTTTAGGGAATTCTAAATGCTCATGTACATTCTCTTTCAGCCTCGGCACGATGGTGGCGGCCGAGCAGTCACAATGAGCTGCCCATTGTTAGCCACCACTCAATCATCAGAGCCACCTGAGGTGCCTGTGTGTAGCCTTCTAGTTCTCACTGCTGCGATGTCTTGTTACTTAAAAGAAAGCCACTGAAGGGAATATGACTGCCAGAAGAATAGCATGCTCTTTCTTCTATTCCAATTATCACAGTGCAACAACAACAAAAAAAATCACTGTATTAAGAAAAGCAAGAATTAAAAAAACTAATAACATGAAGAACAAGCTGGAACATATCCAACAAAACATTTCTCTGTCAGAAGATAAGCCTTAGCTAAAATCAGAATACACTTTGGAAATGTGTCAATTCTGATAACATTTTTCTCAGAGGCTGGTTAACTCTCTGGTAATTGTTGGAATTGAAATAGCATGGATTTTTTTCTATGCTCTGTTCCTATTGATTTCGAAAGTTGATTCAGCCGGTGTAACTCGTTTATAAGCATGCCTCTCATATGAAATGCTTCTGGATTATTGTTGTTGGACACAAATAGAAACATAGCCTAGCTTCCCTATATGCTCTTCCATTAATTATTCTGGTCCACTGCTTCGCACCTTGTATACGTATTTAGGCTAAAATAAAACAAATTAGCAACAAAGAAATCACTCTGAAATTAGAGAGGAGCAAGTCAGAGCAGAGCCTATTCCCTGGAAACTAATCCAAAGATACCTTTACCTAATGGTAAGTTTTAAACTTTTCTTCTATATTTGTTATGGGTGTGATTTTTAATTGCACCTTTTCTCTTTTTTGGTCACTCAGAGGAAAAAGGGGCTATTTGAAAAACTTTTAAAAAAATATTCCTTCCTTGCTGCTTCAAATAAATGAAAGTCTAAAATTTTAGCATGAATGTTGTTTATAGTAATTTTTTTTTAGATTAAAGCCATGAAAATATTTGACTCATTCAATATCTTTGAATAAGATCTGCTATAGTTTTCAGTTCATTGATACACATTTTAGGGAGAAGTATGGCCTTTGTTTAGCCAAAAGTCTCAAAAAAGATCGTGTTGAAGTCAGACATTTACCTAAGTACAAGAGCACTAATGGTTTTGGCATTACTGTAACAGGAGGGGATTTGTGTTGATGTGGCCAGATTGCTCTACAGGAAAATCTGCTCCTATCTTTAATGTTCCTATTTAGTAAACGCATGAAGTAATATTCTGAATATGTATCTAATGGCTTTTATAACCTTTTAAAAACTAATTAGAAAATAAACACTACATGGAATTAGGCAGTCATAACTAAGCTGGTGAAAGGCAGGTATGCAGTAATTGTAATCAGAAAACTGATGTGTTGTCTTCCAGCACTGAAATTTTTCCTTCTGTTGCATTTTGTGCTTGTCAATTCTGGCCTGAGCAGTGCCAGCTATCACTGCCAATCCCACGTCGAGTGAGGAAACCTAACCTACAAGCAGAAAAGCTTTCAGTTTCCAGCCCCACTGGGGCCTTGGTACAGCACATCCCTGGGCCAATACACGAGACTAAATACAAGAGTGGAAATGGTCCTTAGCATCAGAATTAAGCATGTTCTAGCTTCTCATGAAACCTTGCACACTGCTTGCTATTGAGGGAAAATTGGACACTGTCCATGGGAATCACCACCAAATTTGTCAAAGGGTAATTATTACTAAATCCTATTTATATTAATGATTATATTAATAATTATATAATATTAATTGCTACATACTAATTGCCTGATAATTTATCGAAATAACAGATTTGAATTGTTATATATTATTTAAATAAATTATTATATAGAATTTAAAGAAGCAAATACCGAGAAAATATTTTTAAACCCTGGACACTAGCAGCTGATGTTCTATCTGGCTTCATTGGCAGGACCTGGCCATCTAAAGGCCGTTTTCACCCTGGGCATTGCTTCTGCATGGCTCGGTGGCACGGCAACCCACGCTGCCCCGCCGATGGGGCTGGGGAGAAGCACATAAGTATTGCCTGGACTGGGGAAAGCCTTTCTGCCAGCCTCTGCAAGTGAGGTGTCCACAGTGCTCCCTTTGCTCCCTCTACTGGGCAATGCCTTTGAGCGTCTGGAAATCATCACAGAGTCCAGACTTGGCCTCGCTGCCAAGAATAAAAGCGCACATTAGAACACCTTCCTTTTAATTCAAAGGGAAATTTGCTGAAACATTTCTGGTGACGAGAGAGAAACTTGCCCGCTACCAGCAGACACACGGGCAAAGGAAACTGTTCTCGAGTTCTCAACCAGCAGGAAAGGGAGAGCCTTCAGGAACAGCTGCGGCTCAGATTCTGTTTCCACGGCTCTGGGGGTAGCTTTAAGTATTTCTGCTATCCTCATTAGCAGAAGTATGCAAAACGCAGCCTACTCTTTCTTTGCAGGGGATGTAAGAGTTTAGGCAGAAAAAATAACTGGGAATCTCAGAATAAAAGGATGGACAGGGGAAGTGGAGAAGGGTCCCTGTCTTTCCTGTCAAGTTCCTTTCCAAGCTGTAGCTGACACCAGGACTCAGAAATTTGCTTTTGAAATCCACAGCTGTAATCTGCCTGTGAACTTTAGGGACAAGGGTGAGATGATAAAGGTGATCTACCTTAAAAGTGAATGCAAGTGTTAGATGGTAGGCAGGGAGCCACTTAAACACTTCCCAGGTTGTTATGATATAAACAGTACTACTTAGAATAAAAATAATGCTTTAAATTGTCTCATAATCTGGTGTATAATTAATCTTTGCAGCATCCCTGGTAAGATGAAAGTTGTTACCAGTCCAGGTCTACAGAAGAGAAAACTGAGGCAGGAATATTAAGAAGTTGGTGCTGTGATTTGTGATTTCAGACATCTTCATCTGCTGTGACCTTTCAATAAAACCAGGTGATGGCTCATTGTGTCTCTATTTATGAGGGCTGCAGTGTTTTCCAGAGTGCTGGGACCACATAGTTGTGGGTGGCCTTTGTTTAGCAGTTTAGGACATGGCATTATCACAAAGACTCACTGCCCTTTAAAACAAGACAGCTAAGAGGTCGCACTAAAGCAATGGCAACAGTTTGAAGTGGAAATCAAGGTCTTGGAGCCTCCCTGTAACCCATGTCCCTGCTCAAGCATTGCAGCCCATCTGTTCCGTCAACCACACATTAATGGGAGACGTACTGTGCCTGGGAAAACCAGGACACATTAAGTTGACATCTCCAATTCAGAATTTCCTCTCTGAGCTTCAAGACATGTCTTTGGTGCCCTGGTAATCTTGAAGTTAGACAGGGACTATCACAAATACTCTTCTCATTTTCCTCTCCAATTAAGCCGCAAATATTGTGGTGATCCATTTTGGGTCTGTAAGCTATGGTAAGAACAAAACTTAAAACTGAGTGATTTTTAAGTCAAAAGCTTATCCTCACTACAGTTTCTGTGTGACAGCAGACCAGAAGACTCTCAGTAGTCTGTGTATTCAAGCTTCACGTAGCAAGGACAGGACACAGAAGAACCATGGGCTCATTGGGGGCCACTGGGACTTCCATAAGACCCAGTTCTGGCCCTGCAGCTGTGACCCTTCACATCCACCCTGCTCTCTTTATAAAGTAAGAGTCAGTCCCAGATCCTGTTTTAATAATTATAGACAGAAGAAACACAGAGACTATTATTATCTCTACTACAACCACAACGGAATCTCAAATGATGCAATCAAAACCACTGCCTAAAGCGAAATGGACACACTGAAGAGAAGAACTAGTGTAGGGGCAGGAGGGTGGGTAGAAATAGGAGCAGCAGAAAGAATGCTGTGAGTCTCAACAGCAAAATTAGAGCATCACTTAGGTGGGAGGGGGTGAGGTGGCCGATAGGTGCAAGGGGATGGAGAGAGGTGCATTCTCCTGGAGCCTCCCACAGGGCACATCCCCCATCCTGCTGTGGGGTGCAGCCACTGCCCCTCCCAGAGCCACCATCAAATTCATCCCTTGTCACCTCGTGGCTGTGTCTAGTCTGTCTGGCAGGTTTTGCAGTCTTGCTGCAGGCCTTTTTTCAGGACAAGATCTGCTTCAAAAGCAGGACCCAGTCCTAAGGCTCTCCCAGAAAGGGGGTGGGAGGCAAGTGTCCACCCTCCCTCATGACTTGAAAATGCTGCTTCTTGAGTCCTCAGAGGCACAGGGAGGGTTCCTTTAAAGGCCTCCCCCTAGAACTGATCTTGATATAGAGCTGCACTCCTTCATCGCTCTTCTCCCATTTAACTGAACTTCCCTAATCTCGCCACACAAGGGAAAAAAAAAGTAATCTCTTTAATCATTGTGATGGTTGTGGCACAGTGTGATTATAAGGCAGGATATGGATGTCACAGATATTGTAGGAGACCTACATATATCTTCTGAACAAGATGACACCAATAAAATTTATAAGCATGAAAATCCTGTCTTTGAAAGCCTCACTCTCACCTTCCAATAATTCAGTGGAAATCCAGGATGTGTGTGTAGTAGCGATTATGGAGTAAAGGCTTTGTACCGCAGGAGTGGATGAAGACAGAAGCTGTACAGTTCAAAGTGCCTGGACAATCTCCTTGAGAGATCCAGTTTGTGATTTACAAGAAACTGGAGACAGCCCACTGTAGTGACTTACAAGATTTTTAGAAGATTGATAAAGCTACACTATTCTGGGCTATTGAACACAGCAGCAGTTTTTGTCCCAGACAGAGGATTACAAGCAGGTTTTAATGAGTTGTTTAAACATTTCAGTATTTTATTCTTTTTATGCACATAATTAAATGAGGAAATAAAAGACAAATATGAAGCAATCATAAAAATAAAGAAACAATATGAAAGCGAAAGTAAATTATACAGAAAGAAATTATATAGCAAAAAATAATGGCTAGAACAAAGCGATTCCCATACAACAGATAAATTATCTGGTGTATTTCATCTCTTTGTACTTGCAGACTATCTGTGAGTAGATCATGACTTCTTCAGAGCTAATAACACTTAGAGCTCCACTAATGAATTACTGATCACTTTCTAAGCTTCATAACTTGACCTCTTTTTTTTTTCCCTCTTTTTTTTCTCTGTGCATGGAACTGTAACCCAAAAGAGCCCCAAAACTCAGTGAAACATGGCTTTCTGAATTCTGTAAGCATCTGCTGTAATGTCTGTGGGCATGAAGTTGCCGAAGCCTCGTCTAATGCTTCTGCATCCAAGAGCAATCTGTCTTTGCTACACAAGGAAACCCAAGCTGTAACTGGTGCTTTTTGTATATCCAGATTGTCTCTAGGGGCTCCCTCCTGTGCCGTGACCCTGGTGACTGACAAAGTGTCAGCTCATCCCCAAATCACCTTCATTTAGGCATTTTCAGTGAGACCCGTTGCCTCCTTCCACAGATTCTGTAGAAAATTAAAAGCTTGAAAAATTCTGCCATTGTGTCAGATTTGCCTAAGAGGGGTCAAAAAGGTCCAGAAATTTTGGAAAGAAAGAGAACACGAATGAACTGCATGACCGCCTAGCCTTTCTTTCTACAGGAAAGTATAATCATAAAGAAATTATCAAATTATCATTATCATTAACTACTTGCAAAGGAATACTTAAAAGGAAGTGGCTGAAACACAGACATTGCATGAAAATGTTCTCCAATATCTGGCATGATAATCAAATAAAACTTCCCATAACTTCAGTGGAAGTGAGTTGGCAAGGCAGGCTGAATGTGTCCCTTGGTACAGCACAAGATGCAATTACAGCATGCAGTAAAACTGGTAGAGATGAAAACCAAATATTTTTCTCACCCCAATATTAGCTTGAGCACAAAATGCTGTGGTGTATTTCAGTTCTCTAGATGTAATAATTTAACAAAGTACTGCAAAACATTGTTAAAAAGAGTCGTGTCCCATCCCCCGCCCCCCCCCCCAGCAGATCCACTACAATATTGTAGAACTCTTATTTGGTGTCTTTCTGCAAAGCCATGAGGATTTGTTTTCAGTGATTTATCTCTGCTACCTAAGAAGACAGTGCTTTAGCTCCCACTATCATAACAATCCTGAGCTGTCTTTTTGCCTAATTGGCTACTGATCTTATAATCATTCTTGCTGCCAATCGTGCTTTGCTCCATTGATTTCAATACAGTTTTGCTAGGGTACAAAAGTATGGGTTAATAGCCCCAGCTGCAGGATTAGAGTTTATAGGGTCTCATATGGAGGCAGTTGAAAAAGACCAATTATTTTTCATAGAATTTTTTTCATCTTAAAAAATGCCAGTGAAAACAGCCTTCTTTGTTACCAATGAAATATGAAACTGAAAACAGAAAAGACTGACCAAAGCAATAAAAAAGTACATTTTTCCCTATCTTGTTTTTCTGTAAGATTTCTTTCCAAAAAAGAGGGAAACAAGAATGATGCCTTTCCAGTGCAAGTCCATTTCACACAGAAAGTCTTGTTTTGAGTGAAAAGTTGCCAGTTAGCTTCTCTAAATAAGGCCACAGGACAGCTGTAGGGCACAAAGGATGTGGACCATAGTTACATTCAGCAGTGCAACCAGTAATCCCTTTAGCTCTGCACTTACTAAGCCACACTGCAGTGCTACAACTATGGAAAGCCCTTGAGGAAAGCAATAGCTCCTAAAATACCTCTCTCGTGTCATGTGAGTCTTTTTTTGGCAGCCTCTCATTAAGACCTGCCCAGGCCCTTTCTTGCTTGGGTTGCAGGTTTGGGAGAGATCATAGTCAATACTTGGTGCAATTTGATTGGAAGACTATCAGGCTCAAAGTAATTCTTTCAGTGACACTCTCAAACCTTTGAGATCAAAGGTGCTGACTGAAGTTGGTTTTCACATCGAGATTACAACATTATTTGATTTCATAGCAGTGTAGTCCCCAGAGAAGACATGAGTTGATTATGCAGTAATTCCAGGAGTGCCTCAAATCTCCCAGGGAGAGATGAATTCCATAAAACCAATTTTAAAGAAAGGACAATTGACCCTAGTGGCATTTTTTTTTGTTGGTGGTGTGTTGGTTTTTTTTTTTAGTAAAACTGCAAGTCCTATTAAGATGCTGTACAAATAATTGAGCCTGACAGCCCGTGGCTTCAACAAGCTCTCTGCTGGGGGTGGGGGGAAGTCGAGAAGCCAGCTGAGGGCAAGATTGTGGATCACAGACCCTGCACTCTCATTTGAAAGGTACACTGCTGAAACAGAGGCAGCTTATGAGACTCCAGGGAACACCCTACAATGTTTTGCTGCAAGTTACAGACAAGTTCCTGCCTCTGCATACAGTGTGGGATAGAGGTGCAAGTTTATGAATGGAGACAGCAAAGAGTAGGATTTGGAATTGTTTAATAACTGCATTGCAGCTTAGAAAGTCATGTACAAACAGTGTTAGGTCAAATTAAAAATCAGTAAAGGATATAGTCTAGCAATGAAGGCTTCCATGCTAAGAGCTGCTGTATGGCAAAAATTACTAACACATATTTCATACTGTA